>JAPVLO010000213.1:2400000-3067170 GCA_027257055.1 Cephalopachus bancanus | reverse complement strand
CTTTTCGCGCCCGGCTGGAGGCAGTGGCATTTTCATGGTCACCAATGTCTCAACCTTTTGGGATCAGGCAATCTTCTGCCTCAGCCTTCCCAGTAGCTAGAACTATGGGCATGCACCACCATGCCTGGCTAACTTTTTTATTTATTGTAGAGCCGAGGTCTCACCATGTTGCCCAGGCTGGTCTTGAACCCATGAGCTCAGGCTATCCTCTCGCCTCTGTCTCCCAAAATGCTGGGATTACGGGCGTGAGCGACTGTGCCTGGCCCCCTATTTTTTATCATTGTGTTTTGGTAGTGTTCTGTAATGATAACATTTGAGTCCTTTCTCTTCCTCATTTGTGTGTTTGCTCTATTAGTGGGTTTTATACTTTTGTGTGCTTTCATGACAAATATTGTTTTTCATGGTAGATACTGTCCTTTCACTTCTACATGTAGGACTCCTTTAAACATTTTTTGTAAGGCCAGTCTACTGGTGATAAATTTCCCCATCTTTTGCTTATTTGAGAAAGACATTTTTTTCCTTTTATTTATGAAGGATAACATTGTTGGGGTCGTATCCTTGGATGGCAGTTTGTTTCAGCACTTTTGAATGTATAATTTTATTTTCTCTAAGCCTGTAAGATTTTCTTTTCTTTTTTTTTTTCTGAGTCAGAGTCTTACTCTGTTGTCTAGGCTGGAGGGCAGTAGCATGCTCACAGCCACCTCAGCCTTAACCTGCTGGGTTCGGGCAATCTTTCTGCCTTGCCTTCCAAGTAGCTGGAACTACAGGCATGTGCAATCATGCGTGGCTAAATTTTCTTGATTTATTGTAGAGATAGGTCTTGCAAAGTTGTCCAGACTGATCTTGAACCCATGGGCTCAGGCAATCCTCTCACCTCGGCCTCCCAAAGTGCTGGGATTACAGGCTTGAGCCACTGTGCCCACCCTTAATGTTTCTGCTGAGACATCTGCTGTTAGTCTTATGGGGTTTCCCTGATAAATAACTAGATGTTTTTACTGTTTCTTAGAATTTTCTCTTTGTCTTTTACTTTTGACAATTTGTCTGTAATGTGCTATGGAAAATACCTTTTGAGTTGTATCTTTTTGGGGATCTCTGAACTTCCTGTATCTAATTGCCTAAATTTCTAGCTAAACTTGGGACATTTTCAGTTATTATTTCATTAAATAGGTTTTCTATCCCTTTTGTTTTTCTCTTTGCCTTGGAATACTGAAAATTAGAATATTTGGTTGCTTTATAGTGTCCCATATATTACATAGGCTTTGTTTATTCTTTTTTTTTTTTTCAGTTGGAGTCTCACTCTGTCGCCCAGACTGGAGTGCAGTGGCCACTCCCGGCCACCACAGCCTCCACCTGCTGGGTTTCCCGGGAATCCTTCCCCTCACCTTCCGAGTAGCTGGGAAATTTCAGGCACGCCTACCATGCCCAGCAATTTTTTTTATTTATTGGGAGATGAGGGCTCGCCTGCCCAGGCGGGTCTCGAACCCGTGGGCTCAGGCAATGCATTCACCTCAGCCTCCTAAAGGCGCGGGATTACAGGCTGAGCCACTGAGCCCAGATTGTTTATTCTTTATTATTCTTTTTTCTCTATTTTTGTCTGTGTTATTTCTGAGGACCTGTTTTCAAGTTCTGAAATTCTTCTGCTTGATTTAGTTTATTGTTGAAGCTTTCTAATGTACTTTGTGTTTCATTCAGTGAATTCTTCAATTTCAAAATTGTTATTTGGTTCTTTTTATGATATTTATCTTTTTAGTAAATTTTTCATTTATATCTTGAATTGTTTTTTTGATTTTTTTGTATTGTTCTTAAGAGTAGGAGTTTTCTTGTATCTTACTGAGTTTCTTTTTAAACAAATTTCTTGAAATTATTATTATTATTATTGAGATGGGATCTTACTATGTCACCCAGGCTGGAGTACAGTAATGTGATCATACCTCCCTGCTTTATTTATTTATTTATTTGAGTTGGAGTCTCACTCTGTCACCCAGACTGGAGTGCAGTGGCCGCTCCCGGCCACCACAGCCTCGACCTGCTGGGCTCCCGGGGATCCTTCCGCCTCAGCCCTTTCCCAAATAGCTGGAACTACAGGCGGGACTACCACGCCCGGGTAATTTTTTATTTATTGTAGAGATGAATCTTACCAAGTTGCCCCGGCGGGGCCCCGAACCCGCGGGGTCAGGCAATTCACTCACCTCAGCCTCCCAAAGGTGCGGGATTACAGGCTGAGCCACCAAGCCCGGCTCCTCCCTACTTTATTAAGCTTCTGGGCTCAAGAGAATCCTTCTGCCTTTACCTCCTAAGTAACTGAGATTGCAGTTGTGAGCCATTAGTTTAAATTTCTTTTTCGGAATTTCATGAATTTCTTCATTGGACTTTGTTGGTGAGAAATATTGTGTTTCTTTGGAGGTGTCATACATCTTTGCTTTTTTATGTTTCTTTTGTTCTTACGTTGAAATCTCTGTATCTGGTGCAATTACTTCTTCCAATTTTTTGGATTTGCTTTTGTAGGGGGGGACTTTTTCCTAAAGGTGCATGGTGTTGATTGACTTTGGCTTTGATTCTGAATGTGTGTAAAAGTGTAGTCTCTGCATGATTTCTTCAGTTGTAAACAACTGTTAGCAGTGTCTAAGATTTCCTCTGGTTTAGGGTGTGGTTGTTAGTGGAGGCGGTGGTGAAGTCTCTCTGGTGATGGGGACTTCAGATGGGCCAGATTTTAGGTCCCAATGGTGGTAGCAGTAAGCCAAACATGCTTGTTCTTAGGCCTCTGGGCAGCACACACTGGCACTGATGTTAGCAGGTCAAGGTGGGCTGATTCTTCCAAGTGGTTTGTTCTCAAGTGCTGGCAGGGGTAGTGGTGGGATGAGCCAGTCAGTGTGTCCCTGGGGCCCTGGGCAGTGGTTGTAACATGAATGATTGCAGCAGTAGTGGTGGAACAATCTTTTGCCACCCAAACAGTCCATGCTGATGCTAGCAATAGCTGTGAGGGCTGGGAAGGCCAGTTTCAAGGCCTGTAGGTGGTGTGTGTGTAGGTGTCAGCTGTGGTAAGTGGGACAGGGTGATCCTCAGGACCCTGGTGGAATACTTGGGTCAGGCTGGCATACTGTGGGGCAGAGTTTTTTCAGTGACAGCAACTAAAAATAGGCAGGTGAGGAGTGTTACCTTCAGCTTCAGATTGCAGCTTTAAACTGGACCACCTTTACTCAGGAAGCTTTTTTTTTTTGAGTCGGAGTCTCACTCTGTTGCCCAGGCTGAAGTGCAGTGGCATGCTCCCGGCCACCTCAGCCTCATCCTGCTGGGTTCAGGCGATCCTTCCACCTCAGCCTTCCAAGTAGCTGGAACTATAGGCATGTGCCACCATGCCCGGCTAATATATTTATTTATTTTTTGAGTTGGAGTTTCACTCCGTCACCCAGACTGGAGTGCAATGGCCACTCCCGGCCACCGCAGCCTCAACCCACTGGGCTCCAGTGATCCTTCCGCCTCAGCCTTCCGAGTAGCCAGAATTGCAGGCGCACGCACTATGCCCCGGGTTTATTTTTTCTTTTTTTTTTTTTTTTTTTTGTTGGAGTCTCACTCTGTCGCCCAGACTGGAGTGCAGTGGCCTCTCTGGCAAACCCCGCCTCAACCTGCTGGGGTCCGGGAATCCTTCCACCTTACCTTCCAAGTAGCCGGAATTACAGGCGCGCGCTACCATGCCCGGTGAGTTTTTGATTTATTGTAGAGATGAGGTCTCGCTCCCCGGGCTGGTCTCAAACCCGCGGGCTCAGGCAATCCACTCACCTCAGCCTCCCAAAGGCGTGGGATTACAGGCTGAGCCACCGAGCCCGGCTTCATTTTTGATTTGTTGTAGAGATGAGGTCTCACCAAGTTGCCCAGGCTGGTCTTGAGCCTGCGGGCTCAGGTAATCCTCTCACCTCGGCCTCCCAAAGTGCTGGAATTACAGGCTGAGCCACTGTGCCCGGCCTCAGGAAGCTTTTAAATGTGCAGTGGCCCTGCTATTTGTTGTGGTGGGGTCACTGTCAACGGCTTGCACTTTGGTTCTGGTAGCAGCCAGCAGTTGTGCCTAGCTGTGGGCAGGGAAGGACTGCGGGGGCCCGCCCTGCAAGGGTCGTGAGATGTCCTGAAGGAGAGACGGATAGGCGAACGACGAAGATGATAGACTCGGACACCTGTTTTTTGAACAGATGACAATTTAATGTTAGTTAACACAGAGTTTTTATACCATTTGTGAAGGGGCAAGACAAAAAAATTTTTTATGTATATATCTTTAAAAAGTTATCATTTAGTGGTCTTAGTAGTAAATAAACTAAGATTTTTATAGGCTTTAGTAGTAAACAAACTAAGATTTTTATAGACTTTAGTAGTAAATAAACCAAGATTTTTATAGGCATTTAGACAACGTCTTATTTATAAAGTCAACAATGATATTTTTAGTCTAATGTCTCAAATTATAGTTTTTGAAATGTTTTAAGAAAGTTTTTTTAAGTGTATTTTTTTTATGTGTTAGGAATTTTTTTATTTTAGGCTCTTATGTTTTTTAGAGTTTTGTGATCGCCTCCCTTATCCAGATGTCCTTGTTATTTTTTCTTATCTTGTAGTGTTTGTTTTTAAAGAGAACTCAAAAAATTTTTAGTAAGTTTTTCGGGCCCCTCAAGGTTACTTTTTTTAGCTGATCTGTCATAAAAGTGTCTGATTATTATATTATGATTCAGTGAAAACCTACTCTATAAATGTTAATTGAGTTTTAACTATAGAATTAAGTAAAAACCTTAACATTAATTTTTACCTAAGTTAGTGAAAACAGTGTTATATATCACCTACAAACCCTAGATAAGTGTTAGAACTTATAATGAATTCATAATGAACTTACTATAAACTTGTGCTTTTAAAAAACCTTATGTCTAAACATTAAACCGCATAATTCTAAATCAAATAAGGAGTGAATATACTTATATCATTTTTTACTTCAGCAATATCTAGTAACTTATAACCAAGTGAAAGAAAGCATTTTTGATGTGCTTCACACTTTAACCCTTGCATATGTTAGAAAAGGCCAAACAGCATAGGGGGAAATTTGGGAAAAAATGAACCATGACATTTCCAGGTTAGCTGTGTTTCCCGCATAAACATGCCATCTTCTTCTTCCACGACTGCACAGAATTTCTTCAGCTGTACCAACAACAAAGACGGAAACAAAGGGCCTCAGCTGCCCGGACTCGCTTTGCGGCCGGGGGCCTCAGCACACCTGGACTTTGTCAATCAGGCGGGCCTCCAAGGCTGACTCCCAACAAAGGACAATGAGGCTTCACAGATGTGAAGATGCCCCTTTTGGGGCTGGGATTTTTTTTTTTTTTGAGTTGGAGTCTCACTCGGTCGCCCAGACTGGAGTCTGGGCTCCAGTGATCCTTCCGCCTCAGCCTTCCGAGTAGCTGAAACTACAGGCGCGCACTACCACGCCCAGCTAGTTTTTGATTTATTGTCGAGACAATGTCTCGCCAAGTGACCTGGGCGGGTCTCGAACCTGTGGGCTCAGGCAATCCCGCACCTCAGCCTCCCAAAGTGCGCGATTACAGGCTGAGCCACCGAGCCCGGCTGCCGATGACCTCTTCTAAGTGTGATGATCTACTTGCTATTTTGATTCTTCTTTGTGGAGGAGGCAAGTACCAGATACCCCTGGTCTGCCATCTTGAAGTCCCTTGAGTACTTCATTTCTTTGTATTGCTGTACGATATTTCATTGCATGGATATATATTTTATTTATCCATTAATCACTTGATGGATATTTGGGTTGTTTATACTTTTTGGCAATCATGAATAATGCTGGTATGAACATTTGTATACAGGTTTTTGCATGGACATATGTTTTCAGTTATTTTGTGTAGATACCTTGGAATGGAATGGGGGGTTCTGTGGTAACTCTGCGTTTAGCCTTTTGGGGAGCTGCTGAAATTTTTTCCAAAGCAACTGCACCATTTTACATTATCACCAGCAATCTATGATAGTTCCAATTTCTCCTCATTCTTTGTATTGTCTTTTAATTATAGCCTTCGTGGTAGGTATGATGAGGTATCTTATTGTTTTGCATTTCCCTAGTGACTAGTAATTTTGAGCATCTTTTGATATGCTTATTAGCTATGTATTCTTTTGAGGACAGTCTGCAGATTCCTTGTGTGGCACTTATTTTTGATATAGCTTTTGAGATATTTTTCTGAAAAATGCATATAATCACATCCACACAAAAGCGGTATAACAGTTCCTAAGGGTTCATACCCCCCCCCCAATATCTCTATGGGTCTGAGAATTCCACAGAGAACATGCTATGTAGCAGAGGTATTTCAGGGCTTTTGTATATTTGATCTCACTCATTATTATGTATCAGATCTAGTTTGCAAACCCTGAAACACCATATTGGTTTAGTAATCAGTATTAGCACAAGTTCTGCGGGTAAGTGATGGTGAATTGAATTTGCTAAGGGCATGAACTGTAATGAATACGACTGCCTATAATGAATACTAGTGTCACCCTTATGAAATGTTGTATCCCTTGGGTACGTTACTCAACCTAAAACTCAGTATTCTCATTCATAAAATGGGGATAATAAGTGCACCCAGGTATCTTGGGACAATTAAATGAGTTGATAAACAACATCCTTTGCATTGTCCAGGTGGGCACATAGTGCTGAATAAATTATTACAGTTAATATTATCTTAGAGACCAGGTTAGACTTTGGATATGAAGACATCTTCATTTTTTTCTAGAGAAAGATACTTTGTAGTGATCTTTTAAAGGGCTAAGAAGTTTTTGTAAATTGATCTTGTAATCTTCCCAGGAAGGCAAATTTTCCTCCTAGATAAATTTATGTCCACAGGATACTTTACAGATCCTTACCCTGTACCAGTTAATCTTTTCTAACCACATCTTAGAAAAAAAAATTAAAAGAAAAAAAAAAGAGCTATAAGACCTTCAAAAAGTTTTATCATTTTCCTATGCCTTGGGGTGAATTTGTTTGTTTCCTTGTTCATTTATTTTTCTGCAAAATGGATATAACAATGACTACCTGAAATATTTTATAAAGGTATAATATGTGCAAAATATATAGCATAAATCCAAGCCTATAATCTGCAATCTATCAATTATTGTTTACACTCATTTTATTTTGCAATAGCCTTCCAACTTGTCTTCTTGCCTCTAGTCCTCCTTGTTAATCCTTTCTTTGCTGAAACTCATTACTTTACATAATATTTTTAATAAATTCCGTACCAACTACTAAAAAAAAATCCTCTCTAACTGTTCTCACTACTGTTAGTGTCTGCTTTAGAGAAATTTTAAAACAACCAAAAAACCAAACTCCAATCTTTGTCCTTATCTGGCCCAGAGAAACTCAGCCTTCCAAACTGGCAGTTTTGCTCTTTGATCCCAAGGTCAAGCAAGTAGAGAGAAGAGGGTCCAAAGTCTTAACGTTTCTAAATCTTTCTCAAATTAACTAGAGTTTTTTTTTTCTTTTGAATTGGAATCTCACTCTTGTCTCCCTGGCTGGAGTGCAGTGGCACGCTCACAGCCACCACAGCCTCAACCTACTGGACTCAGGTGATCCTTCCACCTCAGTCTTCCAAGTAGCTGGAAGTACAGACGCACGCCACCATGTCCGGCTAGTTTTTGTGATTTATTGTAGAGACAAGGTCTCACCAAGTTGCCCAGGCTGGTCTCGAACCCATGGGCTCAGGCAATTCTCTTGCCTTGGCCTCCCAAAGAGCTAGGATTACAGGCTGAGTCACAGGCCCGGCCTACTCAAATTAACTAGAGTTTTAAGGACAAACCTAGAAAGGCAAACTTGGAGGGAATCATGAATTAGCATCAGACTTTATAGACGAGATCTTTAATTTTGTACAGAACAAAGAGGTGCACCAACAGGGGCTATGCTTAGCTTCCTTTTTTTTTTTTTTGAGTTGGGGTGTCACTCTGTCACCTAGGCTGGAGTGAAGTGACACAATCATGGCTGACTACAGCCTCAACCTACTGGGCTCAGGTGATCCTTCTGCCTCAGTCTCCGAGTAGAGCTGGGATTACAAGTGCTTGTCACTCTGTCTGGCTTTTTTTTTTTTTGGTAGAGATGAGGTCTTGTTATGTTGCTTAGGTTGTTCTCAAACTCCTGGCCTCAAGCAGTCCTCCTGCCTTGGCCTCCTAAAGTGCTAGGATTATAGGCGTGAACCATTGAGCCCAGCCTGTTTAGCTTTCTTTTTTTTATTTTTGAGTTGGAGTCTCACTCTGTCGCCCAGACTGGAGTGTAGTGGCCACTCCCGGCCACCTTGCCCTGCTGGGCTCTGGTGATCCTTCCGCCTCAGCCTTCCAATTAGCTGGAACTACAGGTGCGCGCTACCATGCCTGGCTAATTTTAGATTTATTGTAGAGATGAGGCCTCACCAAGTTGCCCAGGCTGGTCTCGAACCTGCGGGCTCAGACAATCCACTCACCTCAGCCTCCCCAAGGCACGGGATTACAGGCTAAGCCGCCGAGCCCGGCTTGTTTAGCTTTCTTAAGCGTCATACAAGCATCATACACATCTTAAGCGTCATACAACCCTTAAGCAGAAACCTTTATTTATTTTTTTTGAGTTAGAGTTTCACTCTGTCTCCTAGGTTGAAGTGCAGTGGCATGCTCATGGCCACTGCAGCCTTGACCTGCTGGGTTCAAGTGATCTTTCAGCCTCAGCCTTCCAAGTAGCTGGAACTACAGGCATGTGCCACCACGCCTAATTTTTTTATTTATTGTAGAGATGAGGTCTACAATAAAGTTGCCCAGGCTGGTATGAAACCTGCAGGCTCAGGCAATCCTCTCATCTCGACTTCCCAAAGTGCTGGGATTATAAGTGTGAGTCACTGTGCCTGGCCAGAAAACCATTTTTGAGAAGCAACTCCTGTCTCCAAGAAATTTCAGAGAGAAATTGTGTCTTGCTGGTGAGCACTTGCATTCAGCAAATACCCAGTTGAAGTGCAGGTTGATAGATAAAGGACCAGAAGCCATTTGCCCTGAGGGATCCCTTCAGTCTTTGTGGATGTCCTCTTGACATCAGGGTCTCCTCTTTCATTTTACCTGAAGGGAAGAACTGCTTTCAGGTACAGGCTGAGATCTGGAATTGCAGTGTTTTACCAGTTTTGTTCTCTGACCTGCAGATGATGGTGCTGATTGTGGTGGTGGTTTTTTTTTTAAGTCAAAGTCTCACTCCATCGCCTACTCATGACCACCACATACTCATACTTGACCTGCTGGGTTTAAGGGATTCTTCAGCCTCAGCTTTCCAAGTAGCTGGAACCATAGGAGTTTGTCACCACGTCCGACTTGGGAATATTCTTAATTGATAATTGGAAATCTTGGAAAAGAGTCTCCCAAAATTGCATCTTGTGAAAACAAGCCAGCTAGGTGTGGCGGCTCACTTCTGTAATCCCAGCACTTTGGGAGGTAGAGACGAGAGGATTGCCTGAGCTCAGGAGTTCAAGAGCAGCCTGGGCAACACGGTGAGAACTCATCTCTACAATAAATCAAAAAATTAGCCGGGTGTGGTGGCACATGCCTGTGGTTCCAATTACTTGGAAGGCTGAGGTGAAAAGATCACCTTAGCCCAGTAGGTGGAGGATGCAGTAGCCACGAGTGTGCCACAGTACTCCAGCCTGAGAGACAGAGTGAGATTCTGACTCAACAACAACAAAACAAAACAAGTTTGTGATACCCTAAGAGAAAATCCTTGTCAAATATATTCTAGGACACAAAGGATGGTTTATCCCTTCTGGAGAGTCTCAATGCTTGTACTTGCTTAGATAGCCACCAAACATTTTCATTTTCTTCCATGTAATAACAGTATCTTTGTTCTGCAGAATATACTTTAGAAAACACTGGTTAAATGCTCATATATGTGCTCAGAACTCAGCAAGGCACCAGGGATGCTGCAACGAACAAGACAGTTCCCTGTCTTTGGGGACTTTGATAGAGTCTGATGGGTCTACATAGGTCATGGGAGTACAGTGCATGGGGGTGAGAACAGAAGGCTCAGATACCACATGGCAGGAAGATTTAGGCTTTATTACAGAGAATGGATTGAAGAAAACTGGAGGCAGGAAGCCCTGGGATGCCATCTAAGCAAGAGTTTATGAGGACTTAAACTAGAGTAGTGATGACTTTAACTAGGGTAGTGGTTTTGATTCTGTTCTTTATCGTTGTGTAATATTCCATCAGGTATAGGGGACAACACAATGAATGGGAACCTGATCGACTATTGCGGGGAGTGAGGGCCAGCTAGAAGCCTAAACTTTACCTGCATACAGCCTACTTATATGGCAAATTCACACTTTCTTTTACCCTGTGACTCTAAAATACACAACTCTCTCTCTCTCTCTCTCTCTCTCTCTCTTGTAGTGGTGACTTTAACTAGGGTAGTGGCAATATGGATGCAGAGGGGTAGGCAGATATAAAAGATTTTTGAAAGACAGAATCAAAGCTGGGCATAGTGACTCACATCTGTAATCCACGTGAGACCAGGCGGGAGGATTGCTTAAGGCCAGGAGATTTGAGACAAGCCTAGGCAGCAAAGGTCCTATCTCTGAAAAAAACAAAAACAAACAAGAGATATAATCAAGAGGACTTGGTGGCTGGTTGATGAGAAGGAGGGATCAGGAGGAATCAAGAATGATGCCTTGGTTTCTAACTTGGACACTTGGGTATATTGGGGAGCCCTCTGGGAATACAGGAAAGAGGGACAGGTTGTGGTGAAGAATATGACAGATACAGCTTGGAAGGGGTAAGTTTTAGATAAGACTTTATTGTTTCTTTTTATACCTGGTGAAGTAAATAGGATAGCTTTTGTATACCTAGTCAGTCAGGTTGCATACAAATGAGTGCCTATAGCCAATGGCCAGTAAAATGTAAACCCCAGTCCTCTAGCATGTCCTTCTCTTCTGTAAATTACTACTTCATAAGCCATAAAGCATGACTTTTGTAGATATATAATCAGAAAGCCACAGCACTCTTTTTTCTTTTTTTTTGAGTTGGAGTCTCAATCTCTCACCCAGACTGGAGTGTAGTGCCATGCTCATGGCCACTGTAACCTCGACCTGATTCTTCCACCTCAGTCTACTGAGTGGCTAGAACTACAGGTGAGCCCCACCACCCTGGCTAGTTTTTAAAAATTTACTGTAGAGGTGAGGCCTCGCCAAGTTGCCCAGGCTGGTCTCCGAACCCCTCAGTTCAGGCAGTCCTCTCGCCTCTGCCTCCCAAAGTGCTGGGATTGCAGGCATCAGCCACCAAGCCTAGCCCAAAGTATTCTTTTGGTTGAAGTCTTCTGATATTCTGTGGTCTTTGTTGCTATTCAAGTACATCCGCATGTTTTCAGAGTTCTGCTGTAGATAGAACTTCTGAATATTAAATTTATTTTATTTGCAATTATGAGTCGGAGTCTCACTGTGTTGCCCAAGCTGGGGTGCAGTGGCACACTGCTCATGGCCACCGCAGCCTCAACCTGCTGGGATCAGGTGATTCTTCCACTTCAGCCTTCCAAGTAGCTGGAACTACAGGCGTGTGCCACCATGCCCAGCTAATATTTTTGATTTATTGTAGAGACGAGGTCTCACCATGTTGTCCAGGCTGATTTGAACCCATGGGCTCAGGCAGTCCTCTCGTCTCCACCTCCCAAAGTGCTGGAATTACAGGCGTGAGTCACTGCACCCGGCCTTATACTCAGTGTATTCTGTAGTGATTTTTATTTTTTATTTTTTTGCGTTGGAGTCTCACTTACATCCAGGCTGGAGGGCAGTGACATGCTCATGGCCATCGCAGTCTTGATGTGCTAGGCTCAGGTGATCCTTCCACCTCAGCCTTCCAGGTAACTGGAACTGCAGGCATGTGCCACCACACCTGTCTAATTTTTTTTTATTTATTGTAGAGATGAGGTCTTACCAAGTTGCCAGACTGGTCTTGAACTCGTGGGCTCAGGCAATTCTCTCACCTCTGTTTCCCAAAGTGCTGGGATTACAGATGTGAGCTACTGCACCCTGCTTATTATTATTATTATTTACTATTTTTAAAATTTGAATTGGAGCCTCACTGTCGCCCAGGCTGGAGTACAGTGGCATGCTCAAGGCCAATGCAGCTTCGACCTGCTGGCCTCAGGTGATCCTTCTGCTTCAGCCTTCCAAGTAGCTGGAACTACAGGCATGCACCACCACACCCAGCTAATTTTTTTATTTATTGTAGAGATGAGGTCTGCAATAAAGTTGCCCAGGCTGGTCTCGAACCCATGGGCTCAGGCAATCCTCTCACCTGGGCCTCCCAAAGTGCTGGGATTATGGGTGCGACCCACCGCACCTGACCTTATTATTTTTAAAAATAGAACTGAAGTGCCTATTTCTAAATACAGCTAACAGAATGCTCATGAAAATTTATAGCTGGATATTTGGAAATTACTCTAACAACCCCTGGGGTCACTCATCCAGGGAGAGCAAGATTTTTCCAGTTTGCTGGTAGAGATTACCTACAGGTTAGAGGAGAAAACAATTTTGTCTTGTTTTTCTTCCTTTTCTTCTTTCTTTTTACTACAGCTTGACCTGATTTGTTGACTACCTTGTGATCACCAGTTACATTTACTCTTTTTCTTTACCCCAAATTCCCATTCCGTTAGTGTAGATGTTTGCAGACTCACACATTTGAAGGTACAGGCTTTTAAGGTAACTTATTAGGGAAATTTCTGCAATATTGTATTTCAGGAATATTGTATTCCCCATGGGGTGTCCAATAGAATACTATGAGTGTTCCTCGTCTGTTTTTAAAATTGTTTTTCATCTATTTTAAATTTAGTGGATGCTTTGCTGAGAGCACATTTCATATGCTCTGTGACCTGTAGAACATACTCCGGGAAATGTACTGTACTGTGCTGCTGTACTTTAAAGGACTGGTAATAAAAAGGGGGACTATGGGCCATTGCCGTTGCTAAGCTATGGTGTGGCCATGCGCTCTTTGAGGTAGGACTTTCCATGTTTCCTGGCTTTGATCTCCTCCCCTACCTTGGGGAGGCGAATCTGTTCTCTCTCTCTCTCTCTAACTTACTTTCTAAATAAGCTGTATTTTCAATCTCCTGTACAATTCTTTGCATTTTTCTTTTTGTTTTGTTTTGAGTCAGAGTCTCACTCGGTCGCCCAGACTGGAGTGCAGTGGCCGCTCCCGGCCACCACAGCCTCGACCTGCTGGGCTCCGGCGATCCTTCCGCCTCAGCCTTCTGAGTAGCTGGAACTACAGGCGTGCACTACCACACCTGTCTACTTTTTTGATTCATTGTAGAGATGAGACCTCGCCAAGTTGCCCAGGCGGGTCTCGAACCCGTGGGCTCAGCAATCCACTCACCTCAGCCTCCCAAGGCGCAGGATAACAGGCTGAGCCACCGAGCCCGGCCTATTTGCATCTTTCATGCGCTGCCACTGGGTCTCACACCAGATAGCACACCCCGGTGGGCCCGACCCAACATTCTGGAGGCCCCATTGGCAGTGTGACCTAACAGGGAACATGGCCGCTTTTGGTCTCTCAATTCTCCCTGAAAAATCACTGGCATTGATACAGAGACCCTCTAATGTCCCTCCATATTGCCACAGTCCCTAGAGAAGGGCATGGCAGGGATTCAACACTCCTGTACATTCCGGAGCACATTACTGAGAGTCCTCTTGTCTTCTATGCACTCCCAGTAAATAGCTTCAGGGGATCTTAGACTTCTCTGCAGACTACCCCCAAAGATGTAAATCCCTATTTATTCCCTTTCTTTGAACTATACAGTATCAATGCAATTGATTTGCATAACTTTTGCAATGCTTGATATATTAGGCCTTGTAAACTTTCTTTTTTTTTTTTTTTGAGTTGGAGTCTCACTCTGTCGCCCAGACTGGAGTGCAGTAGCCGCTCCCGGCCTCCGCGATCCTTCCGCCTCAGCCTTCCAAGTAGCTGGAACTACAGGCGCGCGCTACCACACCCGGATAATTTTTTGATTTATTGTAGAGATGAGGTCTCACCAAGTTGCCCATGCGGGTCTCGAACCCGCGGGCTCAGGCAATCCACCCACCTCAGCCTCCCAAGGCGCGGGATTACAGGCTGAGCCACCTAGCCTGGCTTGTAAACTTTCTTTACTCTAAACGTCACTATCTAAATGTAAATTGCAGCTGTAACTTAAGTTCTATGCAATGTTCTGTTGGCCATGTGACTAATGTATAGGTACTGACAACTCTGGACTATAAAAGTGAACTGTAAGAGCCTAGAGAGTGAGCAGAACCATTTTAGAAAAACCTTGAGTTCGGCTCTGCTCCCTGGATTGAAACTCAGAAATAAACTTCTTTCTACCAGTTCTCTGCCCCTTTGATTTATTGATAAATAAATCAAGGGGAGCACCTGGTGTTATCCAGACCATAACAGCATGAGGTGGATTTATGAATAGGAGAAAAGGCATTCCCCTGTGTTTAGTGTGTAGGCACAGAACCCTCAGAATGAAGACCCAGCTTCCCAGTGAGTTACAAAAACTTAACTACCCCGGAGAAGGATGGGGCTCCCATTCTGGTAAAACAGGTTATGGGGGTAGGGAGAGGAGGAATTCTATTGGGGGTCACAAATGACTGGTAGAATGAATGGGTGAGGGTACAGAATGACTTGGAAACAGTGTTCCCTGGAGGTTGAATGACCGAGAGAGACAGGCATTGTGTTGTCAAGTGCTGGCTGAGATTATCTTCCCCCACCCCCGACCTCTCCCATAATGAAAAAAGGGGGACTGTGAATGAACATGGGTCTCTCCTACCTTTCTTTCTCTGGGCAAATTTGCAACCTTCAGAGCTGAATGGACTGTGAGTTTCTGTAGAATGTGGATAATAAGGTCTCTGGCAAAGTTAGCAAGAAGGAAACATGTGTCATCCATTTCTGATCTCTATCAGAAGAGGAAGAATTTTCTTCAAGACAGACCTGCCTCCTTGGCTGTGCATACCATTTCCTTCCATCCTCTCCCCTAGTCCTCCCCAATATCTCCACAGTCATTTTCGTTCTCTCATTGCGTCTTCACCCTCTTTCTTCTCATTAACTTTTCCTTTGTCTACAAGCGACACCCTGTTTTCTCAACATAAAATAAACTTTCTCTCAACTTTGCCAATAAAAAAAGCGTTGTATAAAAGACCTCAGGTGTTGGTATCATATGGAAACTGCTCCTTCTCTGTAAAGTGGGAATAAGTACTCTTATTAGTCCCACAATTAAGATTTCTTCAGCTAAAGCACATAAAACATATAAGCACAGTGTTTGGCCTATCAAAGGCTACTTTAATGTTGGCTTTCGCTTTATATTGTGGATTTAGTACTGTTTTTAATAATTGTTCCTCCCAGCCGGGCTTGGTGGCTCAGCCTGTAATCCCACGCCTTTGGGAAAATGAGGTGAGTGGATTGCCTGAGCCCGCGGGTTCGAGACCCGCCTGGGCAATGAGACCTCATCTGTACAATAAATCAAAAAATCAACCGGGCGTGGTAGCGCATGCCTGTAATTCCGGCTACTCGGAAGGCTGAGGCGGAAGGATCGCCGGAGCCCAGCAGGTCGAGGCTGCGGTGGCCGGGAGCGGCCACTGCACTCCAGGCTGGGCCACAGAGTGAGACTCCAACTCAAAAAAAAAAAAAAAACAATTGTTCCTCCCAAGAATACTTTACCTTGACTAGTTACCTCCTCTGTGTTATAACCTATTTCCCAAGCCTCCATCGATTTACTCATCACACATGGCACTGTACTCCAGCCTGGGCGACAGAGTGAGACTCCAACTCAGAAAAAACAAAAAACAAAAAAAAACCCACATCTTACCAATTTTTATTTGAAATTTCCTACTTTTTAATAATGCAAACTTTTATTTGTTTATTTTTGAGTTGGAGTCTCACTCACTCCCAGCAGGTCGAGGCTGAGGTGGTGGTGAGCCTGCCACTGAACTCCAGCCTTGACGACAGAGGGACACACCAACTAAAAAAAAAAAAAGAAAAAGAAAAAGGAAAAAAAGAAAAGCCTTGAGGTCATTGAGGAGTGAGAATAGAGAAGATGAAAAAGTTAATAGCGTTGGAAACATTTCAGCTTAAGGATGCAGAAGAAAGGAGTTCAAAGAATAAAGAGCGGAGAGTTGCCAACCAGAATGGTGGTATGATACTGAGTTAGGGAAGGGAGAAAGTTACTCTCTTTAATAAAAAAAAAAATTGAGCCAGGCCCAGTGGCTCAAGCATGTAATCCCAGCACTTTGGGAAGTGGAGGTGAGAGAATTGCCTGAGCTCAGGAGTTTGAGACTAGCCTGAGCAACATGGCGAGGCCTCTTCTCTACAGTAAATCATAAATTTAGCCGGGTGTGGTGGCTTGTGTCTGTAGTTCCAGCTACTTGGAAGGCTGAGGCGGGATTCCTTGAGCCCAGCAGGTGAAGGCTGCGGTGGTTGTGAGCATGCCACTGCACTCCAGCCTGGGTGAAGAATGAGACTCTTGACTCAAAAAAGAAAAGAAAAGAGAATCTGACCATCTGTAGCAAGGCATGAAGAGATTTGCAAAAATGCAAGACAATGCCTTTTCATAAACAATTTTTGAAAAAAAAAATTTTTTTTTTTTGTTGGCGTCTCACTCGGTCACCCAGGCTGGAGTGCAGTGGCATGCTCACGGCCACCCCAGCATTGACCTGCTGGGCTCAGGTGATCCTTCCCCCTCAGCCTTCCAAGTAGCTGGAACTACAGGTATCCACCACCACGCCCAGTCAAATTTTTTGATTTATTGTAGAGATGAGGTCTCGCCATGTTGCCTAGGCTGATCTCGAATCCGTGGGCTCAGGCAATCCTCTCACTTCTGCCTCCCAAAGTGCTGGGATTATAGGTGTGAGCTGTTGTGCCCAGTAAAAAAAAATTTTAAGAGACGAGATCTTACTCTATTGTCCAGGCTGGAGTTCAGTGGTCATAGCTCACTGCAGCCTCCAACTCCTGGGCTCAAATGATCCTCCAACCTCAGGCTCTTGAATAGCAGGAACTATAGGTGCACACCACACACCTGATTAATTCCTTTAAATTTTTTACAATTGGTGGTCTCACTGTCTTGTCCAGGTTGCTCTCAAACTTCTGGTCTCAGGTGATCCTCCCACCTTGGTCTCCCAAAGTGCTGGAATTCCAGGCATGAGCCACCATGCCCAGATTGAAAATTTTTGTTAGCATGTAGTATGTTAAAATGAACTAATGAGTAAAATTTTTTTTTTGAATTGATGTCTCACTCTTTCGCCTGGGCTGGAGTGCAGTGGCTGCTCCCGGCCACCGCAGCCTCGACCTGCTGGGCTCCGGCGATCCTTCCGTCTCAGCCTTTACCACGCCTGGCTAATTTTTTGATTTATTGTAGAGATGAGGTCTCGCCAAGTTGCTCAGGCAGGTCTCGAACCTGCGGGCTCAGGCAATCCACTCACTTCAGCCTCCCAAAGCGTGGGATTACAGGCTGAGCCACCAAGCCACCGAGCCACCGAACCGGCTTGAGTAAATATTTTTTTAAGTCTCAGTTTTAGTTTCCAACATGGTAAATATTTGTAGACATACTTTGTATAAACCAAAACTTTTTTTTTTTTTGAGTCAGGGTCTCATTTTGTCATCCTGTCTGGATTGCAGTGGTTCTCCATAGCCTCAACCTCCTGGGCTCAGGTGATCCTTCCATCTCAGCCTCTTGAGTAGCTAGTACTACTGGTCTGCACTACCACACTTGGCTAATTTTTGATTTTTTTATAGAGACAAGATCTTGCTATGTTGCTTAGGCTGGTCTCAAACTCCTGGGCTCAAGCATTTCTCCGGCTTCAGCCTCCCAAAGTGTTAGGATTACAGGCGTGAGCCACTTGCCTGGCACCTCTTGGTAATTTGTATGAGTGTGAAGAATTCCTAAGCCCCAAATTTGAGAACTGCTGCTCTTGGGTATAATATACTCCGGAATATGGAATGGCTCTGAAACTATCCATACTTTAAAAATTGTTGCTTTCTCTGTCTTAACTTTTCACCTTCGAGGCCTCTTTTTGTTTTTTGGGGGTTTTTTGAGTCAGAGTCTCACTCTGTCGCCCAGGCTGGAGTGCAGCGGCACGCTCATGGCCCTCACAGCTTGGATCAGCTGGTCTCAGGTGATCCTTCCACCTCAGCCTTCCAAGTAGCTGGAACTATAGGCGTGTGTCACCACATCCGGAGGTCTCTCTTTTATTAGAAAAGTTTTTTAGTTTGTCTAAGTTACATATGTGTCTCCAACAAATTTTAAGAAGCAAAATCCAGTTACAGTGTTTTTTCTGCAGTGCTACATTGAAAAAAATAAGACAAATAATCTCCATGGTATATATAGACCTTACTACGAATGACATAAATAAAATCTACCCCATAACTTCTAACAAACAGAGGATGGTAAGCTTCCTAAAAGTCAATTATTTAAAAGTAAGATTTTGTTGGGTTTAAGGCTCACACCTGTAGTCCCAGCTGCTTGGGAGGCTGAGGTGGGAGGACTGCCTCCCAAGAAGCTGGGAAAAGGGAAGGAAGGAATATGGAAGGAGCCCAGGAGTTCCAGGCCACAGTGCATTATGATTACAACTGTGAACAGCCACTGCATTCCAGCCTGGGCAACATAGTGAGACATAGTGTCTTGAAAAAACTTTTTCTTTTTTTTTTTTTTGAATAGGAATCTCACTCTGTTGCCCAGGTTGGAGTGCAGTGGCGTGTTCATAGCCACCACGACCTCAACGTGCTGGGCTCAGGTGATCCTTCTGCCTCAGCCTTCCAAGTACCTGGAACCACAGGCATGCGCCATCACACCCAGCTAATTTTTTGATTTATTGTAGAGATGAGGTCTCACCAAGGCTGGTCTTGAACCCTGGGCTCAGGCAATCCTCTTACCTCTGTCTTCCAAAGTGCTGGGATTACAAGTGTGAGCCATGGCGCCCGGGGGGTGGGGGAACAATTTTTAAAGTTTGGTTTCACCAGTCACTCCAAGGAAAGTGTTTTAGACTACATAGTTCCCTTGGATGTAGTCTTAGTAAAGTTTGGGATTTTTTTTTTTTTACTTGGAGTCTCACTCTGTCGCCCAGGCTGGAGGACAGTGGCACGTTCGCGGCCACCCCAGCGTCAATCTGCTGGGCTCTGGCGATCCTTCTGCCTCAGCCTTCCAAGTAGCTGGAACTACGGGCACGCGCTACACGCCTGGCTAATTTTTGATTTATTGTAACGACGAGGTCTTGCCAAATTGCCTGGGCTGGTCTCGAACTCATGGGCTCAGGCAATCCACTCACTTCAGCGGGTTATAGGCTGAGCCACTGAGCCCGGCCTAGTTTTGGATAATTTAACAAGATATTTGGAGCACAAAGTCCATTTTGTGTACACAAGTAACATATATATGAGTCTTTTGGCACTTGGAAACTGGAGAGGATTGAGTGTGTCTCTGTATTTTACTATCCAGGGACAGCTGTAAACAACACGCATTAAGAAATCTTCTGGCCACGCATGGTGATCCACACCTGTCATCCCAGCACTTGGGAGGTGGAGGCGAGAGGGTTGCCTGAGCCCAGGGGTTTGAGACCAGATTGGGCAACTTGGTAAGGCCTCGTCTCTACAATAAATCAAAAAATTATCCAGGTGTGGTGGGCACACCTGTAGTTCCGGCTACTTGGAAAAACTGAGATGGAAGGATTGTCTGAGCCCAGCAGGTCAAGGCTGCAGAGGCCATGAGCATGCCACTGCACTTCAGCCTGGGTGACAGAGTGAGATTCTGACTAAAAAAAAAAGCCTTCCATTTCCTCTTATCAAAATGATTTAACATGATCTGAAATGACAAAATGTTTCATTTACATCTTTTATTCCCCAGAAGACTGACTCAAGCTCTGAAGCATGAGTGACAGCTGAGGAAAAGGCTTTCACTGCTATTTGGAATTGGGTTTTGAGGGCTGAAATATGAGGGCTTTAACCAATTTGGAAAGAGGAAGGAAGGAGCATTCTCTTACTTTAGTTTCGCCTTTTTGACATACCCTACTTGGAAGATCACTGGTGACTTCCTCTAATGCCCCTATGACTCTGTGGAGGATTCATTAATATTTTACTCATTTACCCAAGAGTTTATATGATCTAGAAATTCATTCTGAGGTTCTAAATCCGTTTGCTCAACAAAGCAGTGTGAAAATATTACTAAAAACTCTCACCTACACAGGAGAAGTGGCATTTTCAGGGAACTGTGAGTTATTTAGTTGACATTCCATTTTTAGAGATGTTACCCAAAAAATTACTACCAGCTAGGTAGTTCTCACCTTTTACCACCAAAAATGACATAAACATGCACAGTTATCTTGTGTTCTCTATATGAAGTACTATTAAATGCTGCCCCCTGGACAGAGTATTTAGTGGCAAATCAGTTGCACATGACATCAATAAGGATACTCACACTTTACTGGTATGATGACCACTTATGTATCTAACTCTGAATTGTACCCCACATCTTAAAAAAAAACATACTTAGCCGGGCTCGGTGGCTCAGCCTGTAATCCCGCACCTGTGGAAGGCTGAGGTGAGTGGATTGCCTGAGCCCGCGGGTTCGAGACCCGCCTGGCCAATTTGGCGAGACCTCATCTCTACAATAAATAAAAAATGAGCCGGGCTTGGTAGCGCGCACCTGTAGTTCCAGCTACTTGGAAGGCTGAGGCGGAAGGATCGCCGGAGTCCAGTGGGTGGAGGCTGCGGTGGCTGGGAGCGGCCACTGCACTCCAGTCTGGGTGACAGAGTGAGACTCCAACTCAAAAAAACAAAAACAAAAACATACCTGTGGCAACCTTGGTAGGACAGGTGCTTGATTTTGGGGTTTGGATGCTGTTTTTCTGAGACTCCCTCTCTTGGATCAACTGAGAAATATCACTGCAGAAACGAATAAAACTCAGTAGAAGGCTCTGAACTGATTCTTGCAAGTGGGAGGGCTGGTTCTGCACTGATGAAGTTTGTGCACCCTGGGGTCCATCTTCCTGGCACTCAGTTTGACAGGGTCCTTGCTCCAAGGGAGGAGCTCTGAAGAGAGAATATCAAATAATGATCAGGAGCCTGAAAATAATTACTCGTCTATTTGACCCTTTCTGGTGCTGTGGATTCCAAGATAAATAAGATAACACCTTCTTTTAAAGTAGTAAGGTTAAGATGTAAAAACAACCAGTGAGTGCAAGTTAAGCATTGTTACTGCTGTGATGTGTACAAGATAGAATGGAGAACATCAAAATGGAAGTAAGTTGACCGTTTTTCTGGACAAGTTATTTGTTAGATGTTAAATTTTTTTTAAGGTGCAAAAAAACTGAAAAGAAGACAAATGACCTGTTACCCTTGTCTCCCTTTATCTGCCATTATGCAGCCTTGTGGATGTTTAAAAAAAAAAAAAATCAGGGCAAGACATGGTGGCTCACGCCTGTAATCCCAGCACTTTGGGAAGCTGAGGTGAGAGGATTGCCTGAGCCTGTTGGTTTGAGACTAGCCTGGGCAACTTGGCAAGACCTCATCTCTACAATAAATAAATAAGAATTTGCTGGGTGTGGTGGCGCACTTGGTGCCTGTAGTTCCAGCTACTTGGAAGGCTGAGGCAGAAGGATTGCCTGAGCCCAACAGGTTGAGGCTGCGGTGGCTGTAAGTGTGCCACTGTACTCCAGCTTAGGCAACAGAATGAGATTCCAACTCAAAAAAAAAAAATATCAGTTTTTGAAAATTAAGATGCCCTTCTAAGATTCTGCCTTCTTAGAGATTCCCTGGAGAGATTCTGTTATCTGGAAACCCTAAAAAGCCTTAGAGTAGAAATACAAGTTGGGCATCCCTAATGTGAAAATCTGAAATCCAAAATGTTCCAAAATCCAAAAGTTATTGAGCACCACCATGATGCCACAAGTTGGCAAAGTTCTCACCTAAATGCATGTGATAGGTAGCAGTCAGAATGCAGTTAAAACTGTTTTATGCACAAAATTATTAAGCATAGTGTATAAAATTACCTTTAGGCTATAGAATGAAGTGTATATGAAAAATAAGTAAATTTCATGTTTAGACTTTGATCCCATCCCTAAGATATCTTATTATACTGGTCTTTGAATTATCTTTGCAATTCTCCACGCTCACCTCAGGCTGAAGATGGGATGTAAAAAATTAGGATTCGAGATCTGATTAGGGTTTGAGACCAGCCTGGGCAACTTGGCGAGATTTCATCTCTACCATAAAAATCCAAAAACTAGCCAGGTGTGGTGACACACACCTGTAGTTCCAGCTACTCAGAAGGCTGAGGCGGAAGGATTGCCTGAGACCAGCAGGTGGAGGCTGCAGTGACCGTGAGCGTGTCACTGCACTCCAGCCTGGGTGATAGAGTGAGACTCCTACTCAAAAAAAAAGGAAAAGAAAAAGAAAAGGTTACTATTATGAGATGGGAGGGGGATGTAAAGTTCTAAACTGAGAATTATTTGAAACACTTGGAAATTAAGGCTGCTGGGTTTTTTCCTGGTAGTTTTGGGATAAGATACACATTTGCAGGAGGGAAGTTTCAATGTTCTTGTTACAGCACAGGCTTTCTGTTTCTACCTCTGAAGGAAAAATTGTGTACATGGATCCTGAAGTTCTATTTTGAGTGTGTTCATTTTGTTGCCCATTCAACAATCATTGGGCTGAGCCTTAGGGCAACAGAAATGATTTGCACGGGGCCTATTGGAGCTGGAGTCCAGTTGGGGGTGGGGAGCAGACCTGTGAAGGTCATTAAATTGTGGTATGAGAGGAACTCAGAGAGATTTAGAAATCCGGAGGTATTTTTCTTTTTCTTTTCTTTCCCAAGTAGGACTCTCACTCTGTAGTTCAAACTGGAGAGCAGTGGCATGATCACAGCTCACCGCAGACTTGAACTTCTGGTCTCAAGGGATCCTTCTGCTTCAGCCTCCCAAGTAGCTGGGACTACAGGCACATGCCAACGCGCCCGGTAGAGTTTTTGACTCTTTTGTAGAGATGAGGTCTCACTATGTTGCCCAGGCTGGTCTTGAACACCTGGGCTCAAGCAATTCATTCTTCCACCTTGGCCACTCAAAGTGCTGGGATTACTGGTGTGAGCATCCACACCCAGTTTAGGAGGTATTTTTCTATAAAAAAAATTAATCAAAGTTCCCAGGCCACCAACCAAAAGCTAATTATTAACTTTGATATTACCAATAATAATAACTAAGCTGTATTGAGCCTTAATAATTTCCAGGAGGGGCCGGGCTCGGTGGCTCAGCCTGTAATCCCAGCACTTTGGGAGGCCGAGGTGAGTGGATTGCCTGAGCCCGCGGGTTCGTGACCTGCCCAGGCAACTTGGTGAGACCTCATCTCTACAATAAATCAAAAATTAGCCGAGCGTGGTAGCACGTGCCTATAGTTCCAGCTACTTGGAAGGCTGAGGCGGAAGGATTGCTGGAGCCCAGCAGGTCGATGATGTGGTGGCCGGGAGTGGCCACTGCCCTCCACTCTGGGCGACGGAGTGAGACTCCAACTCAAAAAAAAAAAAAAAAATTTCCAAGAGGAATTCTAAGCCTTTAATTTATCTAATCATTTCAATAGCTCTGAGTAATTTGTTTAGGTAGTCCTACTACAGAGCCACTATTCAGCCTTTCATCTATTTATTTATTTTTTTCTGTCAGTCTCACTCCGTCTCCTAGGCTGGAGTGAAGTGGCACGCTCATGGCCACCACAGCCTCGACCTGCTGGGCTCAGGCGATCCTTCCGCCTCATCCTTCCAAATAGCTAGAAGTACAGGCATGCACCACCACATCCAGCTAATTTTTTGATTTATTGTAGACATGAGGTCTTGCCAAGTTGTCCAGACTGGTCTGGAACCCCTGAGCTCAGGCAATCCTCTCGCTTCCGCTTCCCAAAGTGTTGGGATTACAGGCATGAGCCACCGTGCCCAACTCTATTCAGCCTTTTACTTTTATGTATGTATGCATGTTTGTATGTATTTGTTTATTTATAGATTCAAAAATATAGTTTACTTAGAAAGTAAATTTGAGAGGAAGAGAGAAAGGAGATTCGCTTCCCCACGGTAGGAGAGGGGGCCAAAGCTTAAGAAACATGACCTGGCGGTAGCTCTAAGATCACATAGCCACACCATAGCTTAGCAAGGCAGATGGCTGCTGGCTGATGGTGGTTGATTGGGTGGTGGTCTGCTCTGCTCCACGACATCATGAAGGGGCAGGTAAGGGCATGTCAAAGAACACCCCTTTGCTAGCTGAAGCCATAGAAATTATAAGAAGACCACTTTTTTCCTAAGAAGCTTGTGGATTGGAACCATCTGACAGTGATACCAATTTATATCTATTTCCTCCTTTTATGTTGTTTCTTTTTTTTGTTGTTTGGTTTTTTTTTTGAGTTGGAGTCTCACTCTGTCTCCCAGACTGGAGTGCAGTGGCCACTCCCGGCCATCGCAGCCTCTACCTGCTGGGCTCCGGCGATCCTTCTGCCTCAGCCTTCCAAGTAGCCGGAATTACAGGCATGCGCTACCACGCCCAGCTGATTTTTTGATTTATTGTAGAGATGAGGTCTCGCTGCCCAGGCGGGTCTCGGACCACGGGCTCAGGCAATCCACTCACCTCAGCCTCCCAAAGGTGCAGGATTACAGGCTGAGCCACCGAGCCCAGCTATTTCCTCCTTTTATTATACTTTCCTTGACAGAAGGAACTTTGTCTGGTTTGCTATAGAAGTCTCAGCATGCAGCATGGAGACTTGGCGAGACCTCATCTCTACAATAAATCAAAAAATTAGCTGGGCGTGGTGGCACGCACCTGTAGTTCCAGCTACTTGGAAGGCTGAGGCGGAAGGATTGCCTGAGCCCAGCAGGTTTAGGTGGGGTGGCCGTGAGCATACCACTGCACTCTAGCCTGGGTAACAGAGTGAGACTCCAACTCAATAAAAAACAAACAAGCCAAAAAACAGGCCTGGCTCGGTGGCTCAGCCTGTAATCCCAGCACTTTGGGAGGCCAAGGCGAGTGGATTGCCTGAGCCTGCGGGTTCAAGATCAGCCCGGGCAACTTGGCGAGACCTCGTCTCCACAATAAATCAAAAATTAGCCGGGCGTGGTAGCGTGCACCTGTAGTTCCAGCTCCTTGGAAGGCTGAGGCGAAAGGATCGCCGGAGCCCAGCAGGTCAAGGCTGCGGTGGCTGGGAGTGGCCATTGCACTCCAGTCTGGGTGACGAAGTAAGACTCCAACTAAAAAAAAAACCCAAAAAACCCCAAAGCAAACAAAAAAATTAGGCACTTAATAAATCTTTAGAGCATGAATAAATGAAATTGTTCATATTTTTGAATGGGGACAGGGCTTACTGAAAGAGTGTGTTACTTCTTATTGAAATAGATTTTTGAATTTTCTGTTCATTTAGTTCCCTTTAAATTCTGACTGGATTTTTCCAAGTGTGTTTTCAGTGCTTGCCAATTTAGTGAATACCTTTTTTTTTTGAGTCGGAGTCTCACTCTATTGCCCAGACTGGAGTGCAGTGGCATGCTCATGGCCACCGCAGCCTCGATGTGCGGGGCTCAGATGATCCTTCCTCCTCAACCTTCCAAATAGCTGAAACTACAGGCCCGTGCCACCATGCCCAACTCGTTTTTTTTTTTAATTGTAGAGATGAGGTCTCACCAAGTTGCCTAGGCTGGTCTCAAACCAGCAGGCTCAGGCAACCCTCTCACCTCGGCCTTCCAAGGTGCTGGGATTATAGGTGTGAGCCACTGTGCCCGGCCTGTGAATATCTTTTAATATATAAAAAATGTTGCTGACTATGCAAAAGATATAAGAGAGTAGAATTATTTAAAATGACTTTGGGCTGGACTTAGTGGCTCAAGTCTGTAATCCCAACGCTTTGGTAGACTGGGAGGATTGCTTGAGGCCAGGATTTGAGACCAGCCTGGGCAACATAGTGAGACCCCCTTCTCTAGAAAATTAAAATCAATAAAATAAAATGACTTTGTTCTTGATCTGGGAGGTCTTCCTTTCATGTAGATAAGTTTTAAATTCACTGTAATCAGCCAGGCTCGTGGTTCAGCCTGTAATCCCGCGCCTTTGGGAGGCTGAGGTGAGTAGATTGCCTGAGCCCGTGGATTCGAGACCCGCCTGGGCAGCGAGATCTCATCTCTACAATAAATCAAAAAATCAGCCGGGCATGGTAGCGCATGCCTATAATTCTGGCTACTTGGAAGGCTGAGGCGGAAGGATCGCCAGAGCCCAGCAGGTCGAGGCTGCGGTGACCGGGAGCGGCCATTGCACTCCAGTCTGGGTGACAGAGTGAAACTCCAACTCAAAAAAAAAAAAATTCACTGGAATCAATTAATGTCTGTATTCCCTCTTCCATTTTGCTTAATAAGATTTGGACTCTGATTATCTATAGCTCTATTCTTTGTCGTTGTTTTTATTTTATTTTATTTTATTTTTAAGATTAGCAACCATGGCATAACAAGCACTTTTTTCAAAAATTAGTTTTATTTATTTATTTATTTTTTGAGTTGGAGTCTCACTCTGTTGTCCAGACTGGAGTGCACCGCAGCCTCGACCTGCTAGGCTCCGGCGATCCTTCCACCTCAGCCTTCCAAGTAGCCGGAATTACAGGCATGTGCTACCACGTCCGGCTGATTTTTGATTTATTGTAGAGATGAGGTCTCGCTGCCCAGGTGGGTCTTGAACCTGCGGCAATCCACTCACCTCAGCCTCCCAAAGGCGCGGGATTACAGGCTGAGCCACGGAGCCCGGTTTAGTTTTATTTTTGTAGAGTTGAGATTTTGCTATGTTGCTTAGGCTCGTCTTGAACCCTGGGCTCAAGTAATCCTCTTTCCTTGGCCTCTTAAAGTGCTGGAATTATAGGCATGAGTCACCATACCTGGACAATAAACCTATCTACATTTCTTTCTTTCTTTCTTTCTTTTTTTTTTTTGAGTTGGAATCTAACTCTGTTACCCAGGCGGGAGTGCAGTGTCAGGCTCACGGCCACCGCAGCCTCGACTTGCTGGGCTCGGGTAATGCTTCCCTTAGCCTTCCAAGTAGCTGGGACTACAGGCGCATGCTACCACGCCTAGCTAGTTTTGTTGATTTATTGTAGAGATGAGGTCTTGCCAAGTCACTCGGGCTGGTCTCGAACCCTCAGGCTCAGGCAATCCATTCGCCCCAGTCTCCCAAAGTGCTGGGATTACAGGCTGAGCCACCAAACCCAGCCAAACCTATCCAAATTTCTAGTCAGTGTTGAACACTTCAGTTCAGAATTGGCGCATATTGGATGAGATCCATACTGGACAAGATCCATTGACCTATGTAAAGTTTTTCATAAGCTTCCTCATTTGTAATCATCAGGAGACCAGAGTATAGTGTGATAATGAGGTGCTATAGCTAGATTTGCAATATTTTCTGGCCTAGTGCATGTCCTTCCACGGTAGGATTCCTGGCCACCATAGCTTTGACCTGCTAGGCTCAGGTGATCCTTCTGCCTCAGCCTTCCAAGTAGCTGGAACTACAGGCACGCGCCACCATGCCCAGCTAATTTTTTAAAAAAATTTATTGTAGAGTTGAGGTCTCACCAAGTTGCCCAGGCTGGTCTCGAACCCACAGGCTCAGGAAATTCTCTCACCTCTGCCTCACCTCTGCTGGAATTATAGGCGTGAGCCACCGCGCCTGGCCAATTTTTAAATTTAATGCAGAGATTTGCCAAGTTGCCTAGGCTGGTCTGGAACCCCTGGGCTCAGGAAATTCTCTCGTCTCCGCCTCCTAAAGTGCTGGAATTGTAGTTGTGAGCCATTTTGCCCAGCGAAATCTTCTCTTTCATCTCTGTTCTAATATGTGTATAAAGTTACACATAATCTTATAGCATATAGAGTCCAAATATTTTCAAATTAGGACAAGGCAAAGCTTATTAGTTAATTGGGTTCTATGACGGATCCAATGTCTTCTGCCTCTAGACTTATAATACAGCTTATGGAGGAGGTAGTGTATGACTTGAATTTTACAGAATGGGAGAAATTTTATTAGGAGGAAGGGTGAGTACCAATGTCCCACTTGGATTTAGGGACAGTTATATTTACTTGGTTGCTAGAGGTTTATGCATTTAGCGATCTTGTTATTCAAGGTGGGATTATGGACCAGTTTGTGCATATTTTAATGTTCCCATTTGGCTTATTTGTGCCTATGTTATCTGCAGTAGAAACTGGTAAATGCTTAGCCTGCTTGGGATTGGTCTTGACATTTTAATTAGAATCCATAATACTGCTGGGCGTGGTGGCTCAAGCCTATAGTCCCAACACTTAGGGAAGTGGAAGCAAGAGGATTGCCTGAGCCCAGGGCTGGAGACCAGCCTGGGCAACGTGGCGAGACCTTGTCTTTACAATAAGTAAAAAAATCAGCCGGGCATGGTGGTGCACGCCTGTAGTTCTTGCTACTTGGAAGGCTGATGTAGAAGGATCACCTAAGCCCAAGGCTGTGGTGGCTGTGAACGTGCTATTCCGACTCAAAAAAAAAAAAAACAGAATCCATGATACTTAAATATTTCTTACTTATATGAACTACTGTAGTTATACTGTTTTCTCATACAATTAGAGTATAAAATAATGCCACTTTCTGTTCAGTCCCAGAAATCCTGGATCGAAGGAGTATTTGACAAGAGAGAATGTAACAAAGTCATACCCAGCACAAAAGATCCTCACAGGTAAGAGTTTTAATCACATTTTTCTTTTAAAGCAACACTTCTTGGAGAAATGTTTATGGAAACTTAGAGATATCATTTTAGAGGATTTGATAACATATATGAAGTTGGTGTTTTCAATATTTGTTTCTTTTACTTTATAAAAGTAATGCATGATTATTATAGAAGATCTGGTTAAAAAGGACCAATTTTGTCCTTTTTTGCAAAGTGAGGTACAATTGTCAATTTTGTCTTCACTCTAAACCCAGTGCCTGTCACAAAGTAAGCTCCTGATAAACGTGTGTTTAATGAGTTAATGAAGCATAAAGAAGAAAGTTAATCATAGTAACACCACTGTTAATACTGTGATGGATTTCAATCCACCTGATATGCCTGTTTCTTTTGATGGAAGGGTAGACAGTGTTGTATCTATTTCACTGGGTGTGTCTAAATAATTTATAACTTCTGAATATTGAGTATTCAAAATATTGTGAATGTCCTCTATCCCCACTGAAAGTATCTGGGAAACATGGTGATTGGGATATTTTGGGCCACTGTGCTCAGATTATACAAACAGGTAATTTTGGTCCCATTTTCCTCCCAGAGGCTTCTGTCTGAGCAGATAATGGGCACCAGAATGGAATGATTTGAGTTTGACTACTGAGTTCTTGACAACCCTCTGGAAGCTCTACTTGTAGAACAAAGTTCAAAAAGGCAACCAGTGAAAGATAGGGGAAGAAAGGGCTATGGAAAATTCCTCAGGGTAATCAGGCCCATCGAATTAAGATTGAATGACATTATCCTTGGGGACAAGAATTAAAAGGAAAATAGAAGAGCGATATTTTGTTTTTAGATTCCTTCGAGCAATTGGCCTTATATTTGTTTCAAGTTTAGAAATCATAACTATGTGCTTATGAAAGGTAGCACAGTGAAGTTTTTGAAATTCTAGTTCTTTTGGGTATGACTGAAATAGTGTTCCTTGTCTCTGTTAAACATTTACTAGTCCCACCCTCGTTGAATTACCTGTGATTTTAAAGACCTGTGATTGGAAATTCTCATTTTAACAGCGTACAAAATGTTTACAGGATGCCAAGGTAAACATCATCTTTTACGATGTCTTGTAATGTGATGGTGGCTGCAATGCCATGCAAGTTGAGTTCAGGTGGCTCCTTTTGCATTTGTAAATGGAAAATCATCTTCACAATAAACTTGAACCTTAAAAAGGGATGAAATTACCAAGTCCATTATTTAGCCCAAAGACTCAAGAAAAATATTCATGATCATAATTCTATGAATGGTCCAAGGCAAGCTATATTTTATGTAACTGAAAAAAGTCTCTTTGATTTATTGTAGAGATAAGGGCTCACCAAGTTGTCCAGGCTAGTCTTGAACTCGTGGGTTCAGGCAATCCTTTCACCTCGATATCACAAAATGCTGGGATTATAGGCGTGAGCCACTGTGCCTGGCCTTCTTTTTTTTTTTTTTTGAGTTGGAGTCTCACTCTCATCCAGACTGGAGTGCAGTGGCTCCTGGCCACCGCAGTCTCGACCTGCTGGACTCGGGCGATCCTTCCGCCTCAGCCTTCCAAGGAGCTGGAACTACAGGCGTGCGCTACAACGCCCGGCTAATTTTTTTTAATTTATTGTAGAGATGAGGTCTCGCCAAGTTGCCCAGGCGGGTCTCGAACCCGCGGGCTCAGGCAATCCACTCACCTCGGCCTCCCAAAGCGCTGGGATTACAGGCTGAGCCACCGAGCCCGGCCCTTTTTTTTTTTGAGTCCAGGCCTTACTGTGTTGCCCAGACTGTCTCAAACTCCAGCCCTTAAGAAATCAGAGTGCTGGGATTACAGACCTAGATCAGATTCTCAAACTTGTAGATTTTATTCAGTTTTCTTCATTACAGTATACAGGAAAAGGGTGGTAATTCACTATTTTATTTTTATTTTTATTTTTTTGAGTTGGGGTCTCGCTCTGTCACCCATACTGAAGTGCAGTGGCACGATCACAGCTTACTGCAGTCTTGAACTTCTAGGCTCAAGCAATCCTCCCTCCTCGGCCTCATGAGTAGTTGGGACTACAGGCATTCACCACCATGCCTGGATAGTTAATCTGAATTTTTTTGGAGTGCTGGGATTACAGGCTTGAGCCACTGCGACTGGCCTATATTCACTATTTTGGGTATCAAAAACAGTTTCTCTCTTATTGATCTGACAGACTTGATTATAACATCTTTTTTCTTCTTATCTTCAACTTGTTTTTGAGGTAAAGCTTCTGAGAAAAACCATTCCCAAAAAGTTGGGACAGGAAGAAGTGAAAGGCCTGAATATCAATTTCTGAATAATTTAGGCCAGGTATAGTAATCCCATAGGCTGAGGCAGGAGGATTGCTTGAGCCCAGGGAATTGAAACTGTAGTGAGCTATGATTGTGTTACTGCACTCCAGCCTGGGTAACAGAGCAACATACAGTCACTTAAAAAAAAAAGAAAGAAAGAAAAAGAAAAAAAGAATAACTCAGGGTGACCTTTATTCTATGAACACTACCTTTTCTTTCATTATTTTAGCTAGAGTTCTCTACTAACATTACTTCACAACCAAAAATTTAGTCTTTGATGATCATAAAGCTAACCCCCAAATTCATAAGTTTATTCTGAATCATAAAAAGAGAAAGATTAATATGGATAATAATTTTTTTTTGAGTTGAAATCCACTCTCACCCAGTCTGGAGTGCAATGAATGGCATACTCATGGCCACCGCAGCTTTGACATACTGGGCTCAGGCAATTCTTTCACCTTAGCCTTCCAAGTAGCTGGAACCACAGACATGTGGCACCATGCCTGGGTGATTTTTTGATTTATTGTACAGATGATGTCTCTCCATACTGCTCAGGCTGGTCTCGAACCCGTGTGCTCAGGCAATCATCTCGTCTCCATCTCCCACAATGTTGGGATTACAGGTGTGAGTCACTGGGCTTGGCTGATTTTTTTTTTTTTTTTTAGAGTCTCACTCTGTCACCCAGACTGGAGTGTGGTGCAGTGGCCGCTCCCGGCCACCGCAGCCTCAATTTACTGGGCTCTGGTGATCCTTCCGCCTCAGCCTTCCAAGAAGCTGGAACTACAGGTGCACGCTACCACACCCAGCACGATCATGGCTCACTGCAATCTCGACCTCCTGGGCTCAGGCGATCCTTCTGCCTCAGCCTCCCACGTAGCTGGGACTACTGGCATTTGATACCACGCCTGGCTAATCTTTAAATTTTTTATTATTTATTTATTTAGTTTTGAGTTGGAGTCTCACTGCAACCAGACTTTTTCTTAGATCCTAGTAAGATCTAATTTCTCAAAAAAAATTCGATTTAATTTTATTTACTTATTTATTTTTTGAGTTGGAGTCTCACTCTGTTACCCAGGCTGGAGTGCAGTGGCACACTCATGGCCCCACAACCTTGACCTGCTGGGCTCAGGCGATCCTTCCAACTCAGCCTTCCAGGTAGCTGGAACTACAGACACACACCACCATGCCTGGCTAATTTTGTGAGATTTTTCTGTAGAGACAAGGTCTTACCAGGTTGCCCAGGCTGGTCTTGAACCCCTGGGCTTAGGCATTCCTCTTGCCTCGGCCTCCCAAAGTGCTGGGATTACAGGCTGAGCCACCGTGCCTGGCCAGTTTTCTTTATTTTTTGTAGACAAAGTCTTGCTATGTTGCCCAGGCTGGTCTCGAACTCCTGGGCTCAAGCAATTCTCTCACCCTAGCCTCTCAAAGTGTTGGGATTACAGGCATGAGGCATTACGCCAGGCTAAATAAAGGTAATAATTATACTTATACCAACTGTCTCTTGATGATGGTGCTTTATTGTTTTAATATTATATTATATATATATTCTTACTTGCATCTCAAGAAGTCTGTGTTATCCTCATAGCTTAATAATAACAATAATAGCTACCATTATTATAATACACTGTATTTACCAGGTATTGTAAGACACATTACATACATTATCTCAGGTAATTATTTTAATAACCTAATGAGGCAGATATTGTTTTCAGATGTGAAAACTGGGGCTTAGAGGAAACATTAAATCAATGAAGTTTAAATCTAGGTGTTTTAGTTCCAAACTCAATGTTTTATTAATTAGATCATAGCTGCCACAGTATAATTGTTGTAGAAGTTGAACTCCACTGTCAGTTTAAACCAGCAACCTTGGGTTTTTGTCCCACAACCAAGAAGATTAAGGAACGTGGACATCAAAAAGGTGAGTGAAAGAAGTTTATTAAGTAACAAAGCTCTCTCTAGAAGAGGGGGCCCGAAATGGGTTGCCCGGTGTTAGGAAAGGTTTTGTGTGTGTGTGTGTGTGTGTGGTTTTTATCTTTTTTGGGAGGCGTGTCTCTTATTTATATCTTAAATCTCACCTGCCCCTTACTTTCTGAGACCCAACTTTTATTGCGCATGCGGGCTTTAGACCAAAGTTACTCCACCTTGAATATTACCCATAAGTACCATAGAAAAGCCCACTGGGGGGGAGTGTTGATAAAACCTCAATGCTAATGTTATGTTAATGATAGTATAATAAGCTAAAGTCAAGTTAGGACACTTAATTAAGCTAATGCACCTGTGTTTAAGCAGCAAAAAAGTCCCTTTTGGCAGTATACTCTGAGTTGAAAGGGTATTCTTTTTTTTGTTTTGAGTTGGAGTCTCACTCTGTTGCCCAGACTGGAGTGCAGTGGCTGCTCCAGGTCACCGCAGCCTCGACCTGCTGGGCTCCAGCAATCCTTCTGCCTCAGTCTTCCAAGTAGCTGGAACTACAGGCATGCACTACCATATCCGGCTAATTTTTCTTGATTTATTGTAGAGACGAAGTCTCACCAAGTTGCCCAGGCGGGTCTCGAACCCGCGGGCTCAGGCTATCCACTCACCTTGACCTCCCAAGGTGCGGGATTACAGCTGAGCCGCCGAGCCCCGCTGAAAGGGCATTCTTAACCACACTAACCACATTTCCAGCCAACAATGGTATAATGGGTGTGGTGTAGGGGACGTTTTCAAAGGTGTTAAGTTTCCTCAAGACCCTCCCTCTCTGTCCGCCTAACCAGCTCTTGACTATATCCTCTCTCACTCCCACCTCTGGAATGGTATCCCTAATTGCTATTAGGGGAAAGAGGCGATGACCTCTCTGGCTTTTTTAAGCTGTGAGGGGGCATTGTATAAAAGTGGCAATCAGGGATCCTCCAGAGAGCTGTCTAATGGGCCTTGGAGGAAAGGTTTTGTCATGTGGGGTTTTGTCTGTATCACTATTTGAAGTTTGACGGATTTTAAGCAAGAAGAAACAAATTTTACAGGAGGTTTAATATACAGAGTCCAAAAAGCAATGCCAGGAAGATTGTTATTAGGGGCCCTAAAAAAGGTAATAGCCCTGTTATTGAAGGGAAGAGTGTTAATTTGGACCACCACGAATTAGTAGTTTGTCATATGAGGTTTTTTTTTTGGAGTTGGAGCCATACTTTGTTGTCCAGGCCGGAGTGCAGTGGCACGCTCATGGCCACCGCAGCCTCGACCTGCTGGGTTCAGGTGATCCTTCTGCTTTAGCCTTCCAAGTAGCTGGAACTACAGGCATGCGTCTCCACACCCGGCTCATTTTTTGATTTATTGTAGAGATGCGGTCCTGCCAAGTTGCCTGGGCTGATCTTGATCCTGTTTGTTCAGGCAATTCTCTCACTTTGGCCTCTCAAAGAGCTGGGATTATAGGCATGAGCCACCGAGCCTGGCCAGTCTTGTGAGTTTTGTTGTTTTTTTCAAAGTTTGTGAGCTGTACATCTTGAACTATGTCTGATTTGTTAACAAAAAAGCAACACTCTTTTTGAAGGCATAGACATGTTTTTCCTTTTTGACAGTTAATAGGTCAAGTGTTTTTTGTTTGTTTTGAAGTACTACTTTAGTTAATGAGTTTATTTGTCTTTGGAGACTGGTTATGGATGTATATGTATCTTCTATGGTGTTAGAGAGGATTGTAGATATCTGTTGGTAATATGTGGTGGATGTAGTAATGTCTGTCATTTCCGTGTCCATGGCAGATGAGATGTCTATTTTTGTCAACAGGATATGAGTTGAATTGCTCTTTTGGATCTGGTTAGATGCCAGAGTCCAGCTCCAGCGGGTCAGGGTTTCCTGAAAGAGGGACAGCATAGGTGCAGGAGAAAAACCTTGGGACACTGACTCTGCTGCAAGCAGGACAAATGCTGATTTATTGTCTTTTCCAACTCCTTTTATACCCTACATGTTTTTTGTTTTCAAGGCAATCAGTTACAATTGAATAGACTGGACAGGCAATGTATCTTTGTTCATCCTGTTTTGATCTTAAAACATTATCATCCTAAACTATAAATTTTATAAACTTCTAACATTTTTTAATGATTACCCTTTCTTAATGTCCATAGAAAACTTACTTATTCCTATAACTATTACATTATAAATCACTACCAAGCTCTAAGCACTATAATTATCACATAGATTAACAAGTCACACCTGTGACCTTCACACAGCAATTTGCAACTAGCTGGGGTAAAGCAACATTTCCAAGGTTTCTTAGCTGCAAGTTGGCCTGACTAGTTTTCCCTAACTTCACACCTGGTGTTTACAATCTGCATTAATTATTTCCTGCCAGGGAGAATGAGTTTTATTGTTTGTAAAATAAAAGGCCTCTCGGCTCAAGTCACCAGAATTACAAGCCTCTTTAACAAAGGGAAGTAAAGGCAAGGGGTAGTGGAGGCATGAGTGGAATTTTGCTTTCCATCCTCAGACTGTACAGAACTTTTTGGCTGCACCAATAACAAAAGTAGAAGAAGCAAGGGTCTCAGCTGCCCAGGTTTGCTTTGTGACCCGGGGTCTTCAGCCCTCTGGACTTTTGTCAGCAGTCAGGCCTCCATGGCTGGCTCCCAACAGTTAGAGATTTAGAGGCTGGAGCTAATAAAGAGACTTAGAGGGTTTGATTATTAGGTAGGATACTGATATTTGGTATTTGGTATATTAGGGTGTAGTTGTCTGACCAGTTAGCAGGCAGGCAGAGATAGAAAGATGTGTCACATAAGAAAAACACTTTTGGGGTAGAAAGGCAAAAGTCTCAGGAGATAGGTTTTAATATGTTGCCATTTTGAGAGGTATGTTTAGAAGTAAAGGCATGTAGCATGTTTGGTAAATTGTGGACAATGTCTCTGGACTAATTTTTTTAGCTTTCCAAAGTCAGTAATGGGTTTTATCACAGGTTTTGTTAGACATTTGAGACATATATTTATTTGGGTCCAGGCAGTGAGGTTTAGTGGGATAGCTGTGTAGTATTGTGTTTGGGTTGATATGTAAATCCAGCAATTGGATATGTTCATGTTGTTTAGAGATTGGTGTGTGAGATTGATGATAGGAATCCAGCTATTAAAGGATAAAGTAAATGAAAATGTGGTGTGTATAGAGGCTATTGTTGTGAAAGCAAGGGACCAATGTTGAGGGTTGTTAAACTTTATGATGTAATTCTTTAGGTAGATGTAAGACTTTCCAAAGCAGAATACATACTAGAAAGGAGTATTGACGGATAAGGTCAGGAGAGAAATTGCATAGATCTCTTTGTAGTTAAAGGTCAGCAATTACTGAGAGTAGTTCAGTAGTTCATTGATGGAGTTAAGAGGATTGTTAGAGGGGTAAAGAGTAAGACTAGAGAGGAAAATATGTAAGAATTTATTGAAAGTAGTGTTTATTAAATTAGGGAAGGAGGAAGGGACATGGGGTGTTGAAGTCTGGGTTTGTTTTTTTTTTTTTACAAAAATGTCTTACAAGCCAGGCCACGTGGCTCACACTTATAATCCCAGCACTTTGGGAGGCCGAGGTGCGAGGATTACCTGAGCCCATGGGTTCGAGACTAGCCTGGGCAACATGGTGAGACCTCACCTCTACAATAAATCAAAAAATTAGCCAGGCATGGTGGCGCATGCCTGTAATTCCAGCTACTTGGACGGCTGAGGGAGATGGATCGGCTGAGCACAGCAGGTTCAGACCACTGCACTCCAGCCTGGGTGACAGAGTGAGATTGACTCAGGGAAAGAAAAAATGTCTTACAATGTAAGATAAAATGAATATAATGGCAGCAATTATTGGCAGAATTATAAAAGAGTATTTATGGGTGTTTAAAACTTTTCGTGTTAAGGGAAGGATGTCACTTATCTTTTTATGATTTTTTTTAGATTAGAAAACATAGTTTTTTTAGAAAATAAATTGGTGAGAGAGAGAGAAAGAGGAGATTCACCTCCCCAAGGGAAGGGAGGGGGCCAAAGCTTAAGAAAGCATGTCCTGGCCATAGCTCAAAGAGCACATGGCCACACAACAGCTTAGCAAGGCCATGACTACAATGGCCACAGTGACTGCAATGGCCTGGCAATGGCCTTTTTTCCTTTTTTTTGAGTTGGAGTCTCATTCTGTCTCCCAGGCTGGAATGCAGTGGCACACTCACGGACACCGCAGCCTTGACCTGCTGGGCTCAGGTTATCCTTCCGCCTCAGCCTTCCAAGTAGCAGGAATTACAGGCACGCGCCACCATGCCTGGGTGATTTTTTATTTATTGTAGAGATGAGACCTCATCAAGTTGCCCAGGCTGGTCTCGAACCGTGGGCTCAGACAGTCCTCTCACCTCGGCCTCCCAAAAGTGCTGAGATTATAGACGTGAGCTACTGCGCCCGGCCTTTTTTATGATTTTTAATTTGAGGTCTCTAACTTTTTTACAGCAGTAGTCCATAGGTCCCTCTGGACTGGTAGAGGTGATGTCCTCAGGACTCCAAGGCTTTACTTTTGTGTGATAAATCTAAGAGTTTATCTTGGCAACCTTCACTAACAGGGTGGAGAGAACAGTATAGGGGCTTTTCCAATTTGGGCCTAAAAAAGGGGAGAGAGGGAAGAGCCTTCATCAGTATTAAGTCTCCTGGGTTTTATATACTATTTCACAACATGTACATATCTTTTTTTGTCATCTATGAACCCACTATTTTTTGTTTTATATTTTTATTTCTTTAATTACAAAGCCATTTTTTTTTTTTTTTTTTTTTTGAGTTGGAGTCTCACTCTGTCACCCAGACTGGAGTGCAGTGGCTGCTTCTGGCCACCGCAGCCTTCACGTGCTGGACTCCGGCGATCCTTCCGCCTCGGCCTTCCAAGCAGCTGGAACTACAGGCGTGTGCTACCATGCCCGGCTAATATTTTTTTATTTATTGTAGAGATGAAGTCTTGCTAAGTTACCCAGGCAGGTCTCGAACCCACGGGCTCAGGCAATCCTCTCACCTCAGCCTCCCAAAGCGCTGGCATTACAGGCTGAGCCACCGAGCCTGGCTATACAAAGCCATTTTATTGTAGGTTTTCCTATACATAATTATCTTTTGTTTTTCATGTCCTTTTTTTTTTTAACCAAAAAAATATTTTTATATCAACTGTCTTTATATATCTATCTATCTTTTGGCTTTAAAAAAATCTTTTTATGTAACCTACGTTTATATTTTGAATTGTCCTTAGTACTTTGAGTCTATTTGTATTCCAACATGGACGGCCAGGACCAAATTGGCACCTGTGTTAATTAAGAAAGTAATTTGAGGCTGGGCTTGGTGGCTCAGCCTGTAATCCCAGCACTTTGAGAGGCTGATGTGAGTGGATTGCCTGAGCCTGTGGGTTCGAGACCCACCTGGGCAACTTGACGAGACCTCATTTCTACAATAAATCAAAAAATCAGCCGGGCGTGGTAGCACGCGCCTGTAGTTCCAGCTACTCAGAAGGCTGAGGCGGAAGGATCGCCGGAGCCCAGCGGGTCGAGGCTGCGGTGGCCGGGAGCGGCCACTGCACTCCAGTCTGGGTGACAGAGTGAGACTCCAACTCAAAAAAAAGGAAAAAAAAGAGAGTAATTTGAATTTCGATGCCCTAATATTTACATGGGGGTTGACGGGGTGGTGGTAAGCTATGTCAGGTACTTTAGCTGATTTCCAGGCCTCTTTGGTGGTTATCATTTTTGAGCTAGGTGTTTTCTTTTTAGAAGAGGGCATACCTGCTTTCCAAAGGTCTTTTGACCTGTGTTGGTGGACAAGGTCCTGGAGATTTAGGCCTCTTTGGGACAACTAGGCTTTTAGTACCCACACAGATTGTACCCATGGCAACAGACACTATCCCCTTAGCAGGTTTATTTTTACCAGGTTTTTGATGGGCCGTTGGAGTTTTGCTGCTAATGGTGACTGTCAATTGAGATGCCTTTTTTGGCTCTCTGGTTTTGTAGCCCTCCATATTGGCACACTGTTTTTTTTTTTGTTTTTTTAAAGCCTTGACTCAGAAAAAAACTTTAAAGGTTTTTTTTTTTTTTAATTGACTATGAAATTTTTGATCATTTTTTGTTTGTAATGGTTTGGTATAAAACCCTTTTACAGTGAACAGACCACGTGGATGGGAAATGATCAGTCACTCTAGTTTTAATTACGAACAGGCAAATTTGTTAAGATCTTTTATAAATTTTTAAATTACAGTTTTAGCTGTGAGGTTGTTGTGGACAGTTAGATGAGAGTGATCGGGTCGCATGCTATCATGTCACAGAGAGAGAGAGCACGTGGTATTTTATCTGTCTCGCAGGAGAAGTACTAGGTTTAGTAACGTGTACTCAGATAGTAACTAGCATTCAAAGTTTTACTCATTTTAAAGAGGGGCGGGGGAAGCTAGCTAGGCACAGCAAGGTAATGTAATTTTCTTTTTATAAAAAACTTTGGTGGCCGGGCTTGGTGGCTCAGCCTGTAATCCCAGTGCTTTGGGAGGCCGCGGCGAGTGGATTACCTTGAGCCAACGGGTTCGAGACCCGCCTGGACAACTTGGCGAGACCTCATCTCTACAATAAAATCAAAAACTAGCTGGGCGTGGTAGCGCGCGCCTGTAGTTCCGGCTACTCGGAAGGCTGAGGCGGAAGGATCGCCGGAGCCCAGCAGGTCGAGGCTGCGGTGGCCGGGAGCGGCCACTGCTCTCCAGTCTGGGCGACAGTGAGACTCCAACTCAAAAAAAAAAACAAACAAAACTTTGGCAAGCCTGACATAACAAACACTGGTGTTATCTAGCATTTTTTTTTAAGCACTTAATAAAGTTGGAAGGTTTTATTAGAGCACGTGTAGGTTTGGTTGGAAAAATCAGATTAATATGGCAATAGACTGTTTTTTAGGGTTAATTAACATGTGATCCCTTTACTTTTGTTTGGGAGGGGGACTGATAGTCCTGGTCTACATTTAGTTTGAGAGATTTATCAGAAATCTTTATTTTTTCCTTTTTTTTTTTTTTTGAGTTGGCGTCTCACTCTGTCGCCCAGACTGGAGTGCAGTGGCCGCTCCCGGCCACCGCAGCCTCAACCTGCTGGGCTCTGGCGATCCTTCCGCCTCAGCCTTCCAAGTAGCTGGAACTACAGGCACGCGCTACCGCGCCCAGCTAATTTTTGATTTATTGTAGAGATGAGGTCTCACCAAGTTGCCCAGGCGGGTCTCGAACCCTCAGGCTCAGGCAATCCACTCGCCTCGGCCTCCCAAAGGTCAGGGATTACAGGCTGAGCCACCGAGCCCGGCCGGGTACAAAAGAATTTAAGGCAATTTTTTTTTTTTTGAGTCAGAGTTTCATGGTCACTGCAGCCTCAACCTGCTAGGCTCAGGAGATCCTTCCACTTCAACCTTTCAAGTAGCTGGAACTACAGGTATGTGCCACCAAGTCCTGCTAATTTTTTGATTTATTGTAGAGATGAGATCTTGCCAAATTGCCCAGGCTGGACTCGAACTCATGAATTTGTCTAGTTGCTCAGGCAATCCTCTCACCTTGGCCTCCCAAAGTGCTAGGATTATAAGCATGAGCCACTACGCTTGGCCTCATTTTTTTTTTTTTTTTTTAGTGTTTGAGGATCAAAGGAGTCCCGGTGGGACAGGATGCTCTCTGGAGGAGTGCAAACTGTTAATGCAGATGGCCTGTTGCCCATCTGAAATGAGAGAGAGGCAAAAGGAAAGCATCCCTTACTTATCCTCTCTCTGATCGACACGCCAGCATGAGTGGGATCGAAGGAAGGGGAGTATCCCCCCACTCTCCCCTGTCCTCAGATACTCACGGTGTCCCCGTGGATGCCAACACAACCTGCCATCCATGTGTGTGGGAGGGACTGTGTTGACAGGCTTTAGTCATGCTGTCAGCGCCCCTGGCGGAGACTGCCTCTGAACCTCCTAGATTGTTGGCCTCCTTGCTCTACGGGGCCTCTCCATATGGAAATCTGAAAGATGTATTGGAGTACTTGAATTTGAGCTGGTGTACTCAGAGGGTGTGGTGTAGGTGCTGGAGGAAGGCATACACGCCACCTTAGGGGTGGGCATGAATTGGACGAACCCTATGAGTGGCAGTGCTACACATCAATCTTTGTATAGGCATTCCCCTTCCTTCATTTTTTAAAAGAGTATCAGTATATTGTTGGTTATTTGTCAGAACTAACGGAGATGAGAAGCGTCAATTTGTAAGTAGAACCCTCCTATTTTGTGTGACCATTTCAATAGAGGGCATAAAAAGTGTCTGAGGAATCTCCTTTTAATGGCCTTTGACATATTGTAGCTGTTATTTAGCAAGACATTGCTATGGAAGTATCCCTGTTTCACATCTTATTTATATAATTACAGATGGGACTGTCCCAATTTAGGTCTTAATGAAGGGAGCAAATGGGCAACCCAGTTTTAGTGGGTAAGGTTGATAGTATTCCAATAGGGAAAAGTTCGTATTGCCTTAATAACTTATATCCTGAAAAATCTCTTAAGCAGGTGCATAAAGCTTGAAAGGCTGAGGAGTAGCTTTAAATCCAAGTTTGCCTTAAACAAAAAAATACACCCTTACATTTTTCGGGGTGGGGTGGTTTAGCTCCACAAAATTTTGCCCAGAAGGAGAAAATTAAGGGTTATGCTGGCCCATCCCCTCCACATTAGCAAAACGATGTTGGTCCCTGACATAAAAGAAGCAGCCCAGATGTAATGGAGGGAAAAAACCTCCCCTAGCTTTTTCCCCATGTACCCGTTTTCAAAAAATGGTATAGATGACATTGCTCCTTGTCATATCCCTTATATCTAAAACACATCCTATCAAAAACCAGCATTTTATCACATTGTATAACATTTTTTTTTTTTTTTGAGTTGGAGTCTCACTCTGTCGCCCAGGCTGGAGTGCAGTGGCATGCTCACGGCCATCGCAGCCTCGACCTGCTGGGCTCGGGCAATCCTTCTGCCTTAGCCTTACAAATTGCCAAAACTACAGGTGCGTGTTACCACACCCAGACAATTTTTTAATTTATTGTGGAAATGAGGGCTTGCCAAGTTGCCCAGGCTGGTCTCGAACCTCTGGGCTCAGGCAATCCTCTCGCCTCGACCTCCCAATGTGCTGGGATTACAGGCTTGAGCCACCGCGCCTGGCCTGTATGAAACTTTTTTTTTTTTTTTTTGAGTTGGAGTTTCACTCCGTCGCCCAGACTGGAGTGCAGTGGCTGCTCCCGGCCACCGCAGCCTCACCTGCTGGGCTCCGGCGATCCTTCTGCCTCAGCCTTCTGAGTAGCTGGAATTACAGGCGTGCGCTACCATGCCCGGCTGATTTTTTTTTTTTTTAATTGTAGAGATGAGGTCTATCCAAGTTGCCAAGGCGAGTCTCGAACCCGCAGGCTCAGGCAATCCATTCACCTCAGCCTCCCAAAGGCGCGGGATTACAGGCTGAACCACCGAGCTTGCTGAAACTTTTAAATATAGAATACAAAAAAATGATAGGAGTCATGACAAGTTTTGAAAGGAAGAAAATGTGATAGGAAAGACTGGAAGTCTTGTCATACCCTAATGGGCAGTTGAGAATTGGAATCGGTCTGAGAGCCTTTAGATAACATCAAGGTGTAGCCTTGGCCAGAAATCTTCTATTACTCCCCAAACTTAATCCAGCCCTCTGCAACGGCTTGACATCCATGAAAGGAAACCAAATCGGGACAGAGCCAACATTTCTGACACCCAAGGGCGATGGGGGATTGACTAAGCTCTTTCCAGCAAGCCTGTTCTCTGTGACTTGTAGAAGAGCAGCCACACTATTCACTTTTAAGTGACTGACAGAGGTCCGTGTTGGGTTTTTTTTTTTTTTTTTTTTGAGTTGGAGTCTCACCCTGTTGCCCAGACTGGAGTGCAGTGGCTGCTCCCGGCCCCCGCAGCCTCGACCTGCTGGGCTCCGGCGATCCTTCCGCCTCAGCCTTCCGAGTAGCCGGAATTACAGGCATGCGCTACCACGCCCGGCTGATTTTTTGATTTATTATAGAGATGAGGTCTCACTGCCCAGGCGGGTCTCGAACCCGCGGGCTCAGGCAATCCACTCACCTCAGCCTCCCAAAGGCGCGGGATTACAGGCTGAGCCACCGAGCCCGGCTCCTGTTGGTTTTGAGAGAGAGAAAACTACTGTGAGGATGAGAAGCCTCGGAAATAAAAGTAAAGAGACAGGTTTGTTTTCATTCACCCTTTTGAATCCGTTGATGTGAGTCATGACACCAAAATGTTGCTCCACTGTCAGCTTAAACCAGCCAGCTTGGGTTCTATTCCATGCCAAGAAGATTCAGGAACATGGATACCAAAAGGATGAACGAAAGAGTTTATTAAGCAACAAAGCTCTCTCCAGAGAATAGAGGAGGCCCAAAATGGAGTATCTGGTGTTGAGTTTTTTTTTGTGTGTGGGTTTATTTTTTAATTTTATTTATTTTTAAATTTTTACTGTTTATTATAAAGATGTGGGGTACAATTCAGGGTTAGGTATACAAACGTTGATTATGCAGGTACCCTTGTTGATGAGGTATACCCCTCCCTCCCCTGGCAGTTTCCCTCAACTGCCAATCCCATCCCCTCCCCACAGTTTCCCACTATTGTCAATCGCTTTCTTATAGTATTATAATTGTTCAAGGTCTGCTTGTGAGTGAGAACATATGGTACTCTGTTCTTTGCTTCTGTGATAGATCACTGAGTATGATCAACTCTAAATCCATCCAAGTTGCTGCAAAGTCCATATGTTTGTCCTTCTTTATGGCTGCATAATATTCCATTGTGTATGTGTACTACATTTTTTTCATCCAGTCCAGCATGGTTTTTATCTTATCTTTTTGGCGGCATTTCTCTTATTTACATCTCATCTGCCCTTTACTTTCTGAGACCCAATTTTTATTGCACGTGCAGGTCCTTGATCACAGTTACTCCATCCTGAATATTACCCATAAGTACCACAGAAAAGCCCACGGGGTGGGTGGGGGGGATAAAACCTCAATGCTAATGTTATGTTAATGATAGTATAATAAACTAAGATCAAGTCGGGACATTTAGTTAACCTACTGGACCTGTGTTTAGGCAGCAAAAATTCCTTTTATTAGTATATCCTGGGTTGAAAGGATGTTCTTACCCATACTAATCACATTTCCAGTCAGCAATTATATAGTGAGGGTGGTATAGGGTGCGTTCGCACCTGCGAACGCAGGTGTTAAGACTCTTTGAGACGCTCCCTCTCTGCCTAACCAGTTTTTGTCTATTTCCTTTCGTAATTATATGTGATAAATGACATAGGGGAATATTTGGAAAATGATAGATGAATTTTAGCAATCTCTGATTTCTACATCATGGAAAAGAATAGATATTTACTGTATAAATATGTTTTCAAATACATCCATAAACTAACTGAGATCTTATTCCTTTAATTTAGATGTACTCCGGTATGCCAGGTCTGCCAGAATTTAATCAGGTAAGACTTAGTTAAATAAGATTCCTTTAAACTTTTAGGCACCCTGTTTAAATCTCACTGGGACAGTTTCCTCACATCTTGAATAGACTTAGTGAAAGGGGCATGCTCTTTACTTTTACAAGGGAAGTTCTAAAAATGTTTTCAGTGGAAAGTGATTATTTGAATGTAACAGACTAATTGGATTCCTGAGACATGTAAATGGCTGAGGGCCTATGGTAAGAGCTTCTAAAAGTGGAAACACTTGTAAAGGATCACATTGGAATAAGGAAGATGCTACATGCACATACAGCTCTGAATCTGACCTATGACTTGCAGGTGTGTGGGTGCATACCACGCTTATAGACAACAACAACTCTAGTGAAATACACATTATTATTATTTTTTTTAGTCAGAGTCTCACTCTGTCACCCAGGCTGGAGTGCAGTGGCATGCTCACGGCCATTGCAGCCTCAACCTGCTGGGCTCAGGTGATCCTTCCCCCTTAGCCTTCCAAGTAGCTGGAACTACAGGTATGCACCACCATGCCTGGCTAATATTTTGACTTATTGTAGAGATGAGGTCTCTCCATGTTGCCCAGGCTGGTCTCAAAACTGTGGGCTCAGGCAATCCTCTCACCTCTGCCTCCCAAAGTGTTAGGATTATAGGCGTGAGCCACTGCACCTGGCCGAAATACACAATTTAACAGGGATTTGCATTTTATTTTTATTTTTTTATTTTTTTGAGTTGGAGTCTTACTCCGTCGTTCAGGCTGGAGTGCAGTGGCACGCTCACGGCCACCCCAGCGTCAACCTGCTGGGCTCAGGTGATCTTTTCGTCTCATCCTTGCAAGTAACCGTAACTACAGGTGCGCGCTACCATGCCCTGCTAATTTTTTGATCTATCGTAGAGATGAGGACTTGCCAAGTTGCCCAGGCTGGTCTTGAACCCATGGGCTCTGGCTGTCCTCTCACCTCAGCCTCCCAAAGCTTTATAGGATTATAGGCCTGAGCCTCTGTGCCCGGCCGATTTGCATTTTAAACTATGTAACTGGTTTCCTTTTTCTCTTTTGTAATCAGAGGGAAATGGTATTTTCTTCATTCTTATCATAGGGTGAGGTTTATATGATGGATTGGACCAAAGTTAAAATTTATTTTTGCAGCCAGGCTTGGTGGCTCAGCCTGTAATCCTGCGCTTTGGGAGGACGAGATGAGTGGATTGCCTGAGCCCGCGGGTTCGAGATCCGCCTGGGCAAGTTGGCAAGACCTCATCTCTACAAAAAATAAAAAAAATCAGCCGGATGTGGTAGCGTGCACTTGTAATTCTGGCTACTTGGAAGGCTGAGGCTGAAGGATCGCCAGAGCCCAGCAGGTCGAGGCTGCAGTGGCAGGAGCGTGTCATTGCCCTCCAGTCTGGGCGACGGAGTGAGACTCCAACGCAAAAAAAAAAATTTATTTTTGCAAAAAAAAAAAACAAAAAAGGAATCCTCCACTTAGTAAATCATGGGGAAAAGTAAACAGCACCCACAGATATGTGGGGAGGAAAAGGAGGGGAGTGCTGGGGACGAGTTTCTACCTGGGGAATCTTTTACCTTTTTCTCGAAATCTTTTTTCTTTCATCTAAGTAATTACTTAATTTTTGCTAAAATTCAAAACAAGATCAGAATGCAATTAATAGAAGTGAAAAGGCCTCATTTATTCCTCCTCATTCCTGCTTTATTCAGAAACTCTCTATCAATATCCTCCCGAACCCCACAATCTTCAAGGTAACTCATGTGACAATACTGGAAAAGCATCTATTTCACACCATCCAGAAAGTAAAAGCAGTAAAACTTGTCATTCTTGCACCTAGGTGGAGCCTAGTTTCTTTTTTTTTTTTTTTTTTTTTTGAGTTGGAGTCCCACTCTGTGGCCCAGACTGGAGTGCAGTGCCCGCTCCCGGCCACCGCAGCCTCGACCTGCTGGTCTCCGGCGATCCTTCCGCCTCCGCCTTCCGAGTATCTGGAACTACAGACGTGTGCTACCACGTCCGGCTAATTTTTGATTTATTGTAGAGATGAGGGCTCGCCAAGTTGCCCAGGCGGGTCTCGAACCCGCGGGCTCAGGCAATCCACTCACCTCAGTCTCCCAAGGCGCAGGATTACAGGCTGAGCCACTGAGCCCGGCTGGTTCATTTTTTTGATAGGAAGAGCTAAACATCCCATTGCCAGTTATTGACAAGTTACTGATGTCATCCCTGTTATGTACCAAACTCCCATCTGCCTATGGCTCTGTTTCTGAGCTTTGTTTTCAGTATCATGGAGCCACTTCTACTCCTAATGGCACTCTGTTTCATTATCACCATTTTGCAGTATATCTTGATATCTGATAGGGCAAGTCGTCTGTGCTTTGTTTTTCTTTTTAAGAATTGTTTTTATTTATTTATTTATTTGAGTTGGAGTCTCACTCTGTCGCCCAGACTGAAGTGCAGTGGCTGCTCCTGGCCACTGCAGCCTCCACCTGCTGGGCTCCGGCAAGCCTTCCACCCTCAGCCTTCCAAGTAGCCGGAATTACAGGTGCGCGCTACCATGCCCGGCTGATTTTTTTTATTTATTGTAGAGATGAGGTCTCATCAAGTTGCCCAGGCGAGTCTCGAACCTGCGGTCTCAGGCAATCCACTCACCTCAGCCTCCCAAAGCGCGGGATTACAGGCTGAGCCACTGAGCCCGGCTTGTTTTTATTTTTTACTACACTCCTACCTATATACATTTAATTTATTTTATTGAAAGAGCATTTTAGCCAGGTGTGGTGGCATGCACTTATAGCCCAATACTCAGGCTGAGGCGGGAGGATCTCTTAAGCCTAGGAGTTTGCAGGCTGGGCAGCGTAGTAGCCAGGCTCGGTGGCTCAGCCTATAATCCCACGCCTTTGGGAGGCTGAGGTGAATGGATTGCCTGAGCCTGCGGGTTCGAGACCTGCCTGGGCAGCAAGACCTCATCTCTACAATAAATAAAAAATCAGCCGGGCATGGTAGTGTGCGCCTGTAAATCCAGCTACTTGGAAGGCTGAGGTGGAAGGATCGCCGGAGCCCAGCAGGTTGAGGCTGCGGTGGCTGGGAGTGGCCACTGCACTCCAGTCTGGGCAACAGAGTGAGACTCCAACTCAAAAAAAAAAAAAAAAAAAAGTGAGACCTTGTCTCTACAAAAAAATAAGAAAAATAAACCGGTGTGCATGGTGGTGCATGCCTGTAGTCCCAGCTTACTCAGTAGGCTGAGGCGGAAGGATCTTACAAGCCCAGGAAGTCAAGGCTGCGGTAAACCATTATCATGCCATTGCATTCCAGCCTGCATGACAGAGTGAAACTCTGACTCAAAAACACAAAAAATAAAATAAATAATAATAATGAGTTCTCTCTCCAGATGTGGGTGTGATTTCCTCAATTTATGTTCTGTTTAGAAAAAGTCAACCAGATGAATCTATTTGCTTTCAGTTTATGAATATGGCTTTTCATTTTGAAGAGTGAACCTTACTCCTGAAGATGATCTGATGATACACTTCTCACTGGTAGATCCTGATTGAATGTGTTCTGTACATTTGAGCTCACTGTTCCTCCCCTTGAGTTAAGGGTCATTCCTCATGGAACCCCAATATTATTCTTTATAATCTGATTGAGATTTTTTTTGTCCTATTTCCTTGCTTTGTTGGGCCCCATAATTTTTTTTTTTGAGCCAAGGCCTCACACTTGTTGTCCAGGCTGGAGTGCAGTAGCACATCACAGCTCACGGTAGCCTCCAACTCCTGGGCTCAAGCGATCCTCCTGTGTCAGCCTCCTTAGTAGTTCGGATTTTAGGCACACGCTACCATACCTGGCTTATTTATTTTTTATTTTTTGCAGAGATGAAATTTCGAGGTCACTCTATACTGCCTAGGCTGGTCTCGAACTCCTGGGTTCAAGCAATCTTTCTACCTCTGTCTCCCAAAGTGCTGGGATTACAACTGTGATCCACCACGTCTGGCTTGTGTATGATTTAATGCTGCTTTTTACATATGCCAAAGTTTTCATCTCCTGTGTTTGTTCTGGTTCTCTGAGGCACTTCTGTCTCTTCTCTAACTTCCTCCTGTGCTACCTGAACTGCCTGCTTGATGGAGTGGCTGAATAATAAGGATCCTTGGCCCCCTGAACAGTTCTTTCAGAGGAGGGTACAGGACTCTGAGGTTTGTTTTGTGTTCTCAGTTACACAATAATCTTGCCTGACCAATCCTTTCATTATTGCGACTGAGGAGCTAGAGGCCCTGAGAGATGTATTTGCACAGCGTTGGCCATCACCTAGTCCAGTGCTCTTGCGCCAGGCCACATGACTTCCTAGATGCTTCTTGTAGATGACCTAGGCTGCTTATGCTCCAGCTCTAGGCTTTGGGTCCCATCACTTGTCAGCTACAACCCACTGTTCTGTAGCCAGGATTTTAGTCTTCTAGGACTTCCAGTAAAAAAAGGCGGGGGGGCGGATGGGCGTGGTGGCTCACACCTATATTTCCAGCACTTTGGGAGGCCGAGGTAAGAGGATTGCCAGAGCTCACGGGTTCGAGATCACACTGGGCAACTTGGTGAGACCTCATCTCTACAGTAAATCAAAAACTTTGCCTGGTGTGGTGGCACATGCCTGTAGTTACAGCTACTTGGGAGGCTGAGGCAGAAGGATCATTTGAGCCTAGCAGGTTGAGGCTGTGGTGGCCGGGAATGTGCCATTGCCCTCCAGCCTGGGTGACAGAGTGAGACTCCAGCTAAAAAAAAAAATAGGAAAAACACAAAAGAAAACCCCATCAACTAGTTGGCTTAATTTCTCACTGCTCCGGAGGTTGGAAATCCAAGGTCAATGTGTTGGACCGGAGTAGTTTCTCCTGAGGTCTCTCTCCATGGCCTGCTGATGGCCGCCTTCTCATTGTGACTTCCCATGGTCTTTTCTCTGTATATATACATCCCTAGGGTCTCTCCCTCTCCTTACAAGGACACCACTCCTATTAGATTAGGGGTCCACATTTGTGATTTCATTTAACTTTTTTTTTGAGTAGGGTCTCACTCTGTTGCCTAGGTTGGAGTACAGTGACACAATCATAGCTCACTGCAGCATCAGCTTCTGGACTGAGGCGATCCTTCCACCTCAGCCTTTGGAGTAGCTGGGACTACAGGCATGTGCCATCACATCCGGCTAATTTTTTGATTTTTTTTTTTTTTAGAGACGGGGTCTTGCTATGTTGCCTAGGCTGGTTTCAAACTCCTGGACTCAAGCAATCCTCCAGTCTTGGCCTCCCAAAATGCTGGGATTATAAGTGTGAGCGTGCCCAGCCTACCTCATTTAACTTTAATTACTTCCTTAAATGCCGTTATCTCCTAATATAGTCACATTGGGAGTCAAGGCTTCATTCAGCATATGAATTTTGGTGGGACACAATTCAGTCTATAACAGCCAGCCACATTTCTTCTACTCTGTGCTCAAATGTATTTGACCCCACTGTCTCTTTGGAACTTTTTTGGAAACAAAGCTCTTGCCCTCTCTAGATTTCTTTACCTTGTTTCTTCTCACTGGATGTATTTGCCATCAGGTAAACAGATAGAGAGCTAAATATGACACTTATTGATGTATAAAGTACTGTATGTGGTTTGTAGAGTTAATTGTATATTACAATATAGACATTGGAACTTAGAATAAAAATTGAGGAACATCAGGCAGGGCATTGCAGGCGTTGCTGTCTAGATGGGGGTAGGGGAACTGTGGACCAGGATGCCATTTAAAAAATTTTTATTTTTGAGTTGGAGTCTCACTCTGTCACCCAGACTGGAGTGCGGTGGCATGCTCATGGCCACTGCAATCTCCACCTGCTGGGCTCAGGCGATCCTTCCACTTCAGCCTTCCAAGTAGCTGGAACTATAGATACACACCACCACGTCCAGCTAATTTTTTGATTTATTGTAGAGATGAGGTCTCACCAAGTTTCCCAGACTGGTCTCCAACCTCTGAGCTCAGACAGTCCTCTCGCCTCCACCACAGTTACCTGTGGTCCAAAAATATTAAATGGAAATTTCCAGAAATAAGCAATTCGTGAATTTTAAATTGTGTGCCATTCTGTGTAATGTGGTGAAATCTTACACCATCCTTAGCAACCTAAGGATACTAAGGATGTCCCATCTGGGATGTGAATCATCCCTTTGTCCAACGAGTCCATGTTGTAGACACCCCACTCCTTAGTCACTTAGTAGCTGACTTGGTGAGTGATCAGGTCAACGACCACTGAGGTATTGCAGTGCATGTATTTAAGTCAGCACTTTTTTTTTTACTTCATAGCGACCCTGAAATGCACAAGTGTAGTGATGCTGGCAATTCAGATATGTCAAAGAGAAGCCATAAGTGCTTTCTTCAAGTGAGAAGGAGAAAGTTCTTGACTTAAGGAAAGAAAAAAATAAATATATTAGCTTAGGTTGCTAAGATCTATGGTAAGAACCCTTCTTCTATCTGTGAAATTGTGAAGATGGAAAATAAGTTTATGCTAGTTTTACTGTCACTCTTCAAATAGCAAATGTTAACAGCCACTGTGTGTGATAAGTGGTTAGCTAAGATGGTAAAGGATGAAATGTGTAGGTGGAAGACAGAAGCAAAAATGGTGTTTTGATTAATGCCAAATCATGTTTGATGTACCCGTGGTTTCAGGTATCCACTGGAAAATATGCCCCTCAGGTAATAGGGGACAACTGCTTGTGTGTATTTTTCTTGAGACGGCTTCATAATTTTAATCAGAGATTCAAAGTGACATGTCCCTTAAAATCAAGAATGGTGATAGGTTTGAGTACCTTTTGCCTTTGATAATATCAAATTGAAATTAACACCATAAAGCAATTATTTAAAATTTTTTTGTTCCATAAAAAATATGTGTAGCAACTCCCTTGGGTCCCCTCCCACTGTGGGAGCTTCTGCCCTCTCAATAAATCCTGCTTTCAAAAAAAAAAAAAAAATAGAATGTGAACTTGTCAATACTTGACATTGTCCAGTTAAAACTTTATGGTGGGTGCCTGGTGGCTTCTAATAGTGAAAAAACAATTATTGGTTTGAACACTTAGTCTGTATACCCAAGATGGGAGAGGAAGAAAGTCTGGGAGGATTAGTTCATGGAGCCATGCTGTTTATATCCTCGCACTTAGGCTTGCTTACTACACTGATTGGAACTTATAGACAAAGCCGGTCTGAAGAGTTTACTAGATAAAGGGAATACTGAAAAGAAATACATACATTTTAGAAAAAAAAAATTCTAAAATGTAAATAAGAAAAATACCTTCAGTTTTTAAAGTTCTTGCTGTATCTATCCAATTCTCATTTAAAACTTTGTCACTAGCCGGGCTCGGTGGCTCAGCCTGTAATCCCGCGCCTTTGGGAGGCTGAGGTGAGCGCATTGCCTGAGCCCGCGGGTTCGAGACCCTCCTGGGCAGCGAGACCTCATCTCTACAATAAATCAAAAAATCAGCCGGACGTGGTAGCGTATGCCTGTAATTCCGGCTACTTGGAAGGTTGAGGCGGAAGGATGGACCGGAGCCCAGCAGGTCAAGGCTGCAGTGGCTGGGAGCGGCCACTGCACTCCAATCTGGGCGACTGAGTGAGATGCCAACTCAAAAAAAAATTTGTCACTGAAGTTCATACCAGAAAACAGTATAATTGGGTTATAGTTGTGAAATTATAAAATAAGGCCCTTCTTACAAAGGAGGCACATACATTTAGAGATATGAATTTCCCTTTAAGAAGATAATTAACTTTAGTTATAGAGAGAAAATGGAGGAAACAGTTTGTACTTTAAATGTCTAGTTGTGAGGCCTGGCACAGTGGCTCATGTCTGTAAGCCCAGCACTTTGGGAGACTGAGGCAAGAGGATTGCTTGAGCCTGGGGCTTCGAGACCAACCTGGACAACGTAGTGAGACCTCATCTCTACAAGAAAAAAAAAAAAAAATTAGCCAGGCATGGTGTCACATGCCTGTAGTCCTAGCTACTCAGGAGGCTGAGGCAGAAGACTTGATTGCCTGAGCCCAGAAGGTTGAGGCTGCGGTGAGCTGTGATCATGCCACTGCACTCCAGCCTGGCTGACAGAGTGAGACCCTGACTCAAAACAAAAATAAATATATAAATAAATGTCCGTTTGTGTACTGGACCACAAGTTGATTTGTTTATATTATCAGGAAACCTAAAGAAAACAGAAATTTAATGTCCAGGCAGCTAAACAGAACACTTTTCTGTTGATTTATCAAGTTGAAGGTCAAGGTGAAGTGAGTAGGAACTGTACTCAGTTATTTCTAGTAAGTGACAAATTTTCTCTGCTTCTTGATATTTATTTTGAAGAGATGTTGAACTGATTTCCTAGAAAGATTCTTTTTGCTCATCTAAATTATAACCCTCTGCCTCTATATTTGTATTTTTGTCAAATTTAGTTCAATTGTTGTAGATAATGCATAGAATGATACAAATATGACTTGATTTTTGTAGATAATGCATAAAATGATAAATTATGACTTGATTAAAGAATAAGAACATTTCATAAACATGGATTATAAGACTCAAATGATAAAAATAGCTTAAGATATAATTGAATGATTTAATCCATTTTTTCTATTTGTACATATATCTATCCATCTATCCATCCATCCATTCATCCATCCTGTCCTGTGTCTGTTTTTTTTTCCCCGTGTCCTCCCATTCACAATACAGACCAGGCATAGGGCCTGGACTGAGGTGTATGTAGGATAGATTTACTCTGCTTTCTTTTTCTATACAGTCAATATAAGAACACAGCCTGTGGTAAGCACCAGGAGACATTGTATTTGTTTCAAACACTTTGTTTCATGCATTACAAAAACTGCTTTTGGTCCTGATGCTTGAGAGAGCCATTCCTTCTGGACTCTTCTTTGTAGTAGCTTATTAAAATTACTTCTGAGGCTGGGCATGGGGCTCATAACTGTCATCTCAGCACTTTGGGAATCTGAGGTGGAAAGATTGATTGAGCTTAGGAGTTCGAGACCAGCTTAGGCAACTTAGCAAAACCTTGTCACTACAAAAAAATCAAAAAATCAGCTGGGCATGGTGGTGTGCACTACTTGGAAGTCTGATGTGGTAGGATTGCCTGAGTCCAGGAGTTTGAGGCTGGGGTGAGCTGTGATCACACCTCTGCACTCCAGTCTGGGAATTGAGTGTTTTGAGTCAAAACAAAACCAAAACTCCAACCAACCAATCAAACAAAAATTGCTTCTGGTAGGATCTTCAGATTGCTCTACAAACAAGCATCTACAGAGTAGGGACACTTTACTAAGTTCCTGGATTGTGAAGAGAAGGTGTCCTCTTTCTACCCTTAGGTATTTTGCAGCTCAAACATATATATTTCCTTTCTCTTTTCTTCTTCATTTGGTAGTAAAAAATTCTAAATATAGATTATTCTCAAGTGTCAGTAGGAAAAAGTGAGGCAATTATAACCATTTTGCCAATGTCTGACAAGTATTCATTGTTGTGATTGCTATATTGCACGTATGACACTAAGAATAAGCCCTGGTCAATTTCGTTGGATTTGAGAAACACACTTAAAAAAAAAATTCTACTCAAGAATTTTTTAGCCCCACATCGTGAAACATCTAGGGTGGATCACTGTCAGTAATCATGTGTTGATTCTGTCTACTTTCTTTTTTTTTTTTATTATAGAGTCCAGGTCTCGCCAGGTTGCCTGGGCTGGTCTCAAACTCACGGGCTTAGGCAATCATCTTGTGTTGGCCTCCCAAAGTGCTGGGATTACAGGCTGAGCCACTGAGCCTGGTTGCTTCTGTCTGCTTTCACTGGATTCAGTTAGCCCTATACTCTCTAGAATATTGGTTATTAAATTGAGATATATAAACTACATAAAGTTGAAAAAGAACCCAATTCACTGAGGGCTCTTGAGGAGAAGTTACAATTTTTATTTCTATTTTTAAATAGAAAACTAATTAAAATTTATGAATATATTTTAAAATTTCATATGGTTCAACAATAAATTATGAAAAGATGTACAGTGTAAAATCTCCTACCTACTCTTACCTCTAGGAAGGAGACAGCTCATTTCTACTTCCTCTACTCATGGTTCCCAAGGTTATCAGTTTCTCGTGGTTCCTTTCATAGTTTTTAATCCATATATCAGGAACCATAAATACATATTTTCCTTTTCTTTTTTATTTTATTTTTTTTTTAGTCAAAGCGTCAGTCTGTCACCCAGGCTGGAGTGCAGTAGCACACTCATGGCCACTGCAGCCTCGACCTGCTGGGCTCAGGCAATCCTTTCACCTCAGCCTTGCAAGTAACTGGAACTACAGGATTGAGCCACCACACCAGGCTAATTTTTTTATTTATTGTAGAGACGAGGTCTCGCCAAGTTGCTCAGGCTGGTCTCGAACCCCTGGACTCAGGCAATCCCCTCGCCTCGGCCTCCCAAAGTGCTAGGATTATAGACACGATCCACTGCACCCGGCTATATTTTACTTTTTCTTCAGTATTCCTTTTCCCACAGATCCTTCTTGAATGATAGTGTCTTATTCCATTTGGGCTGCTATAAATAATAGAAATTTACTTCTCATAGTTCTGGGGGTGGAAAATAAGTCCTAGGTCAGGGTGCTGGCAGGCTTTGTGTTTGATGAGGGCCCACTTTCTCACAGATGGCACCTTCTTGCTAAAAATGACAGCTCTCTGGTGCCTCTTTTCTTCTTCTTTTTTTTTTTTTTTCTGAGTTGGGGGAGTCACACTCCCTTGTTCAGGCTAGAGGGCAGTGGTATAATCACAGCTCACTGCAACCTTGACCTCCTGGATTCAGGTGATCCTTTCATCTCAGCCTCCCAAGTAGCTGGGTCTACAGGCGCACTACCATGTCCAGCTCATTTTTTGTAGAGATGAGGTCTCGCCAAGTTGCCCAGGCTGGTCTCAAACTCCTGGGCTTAAGCAGTCCTCTCACCTCAGCCTCCCAAAGTGCTGGGATTACAGGTGTGAGTCATTGTGCTATGCTGGGGCCTTTTCTATCGGAGACTAACTTTTTTTTTTATGAAGGCTCTGCACTCATTACCTAATTGCCCCCAAAATGCCTCACCTGCAAATACTATTGTTTTTGGGGCTAGGATTTCAACATATGATTTTACAGAGACAAACATTCAGACCATAGCAAATAGTATACCATGAATGCTGTTCTGTACTTTTTGGTTTTTGTTTCACTTAACCGTATACCTTAAAGCTCTTTCTGGAACAGACCATTTTACAGAATATGGATGTGTCATAAGTTATTTAGTTGGTTCACTATTGATGGATATCTAGGTTATTTAATTACTTGCGATCCTGTGCAATTATGAACAGAGCACCAGTGAATAACTTGGGGCATTTGTGTTTTCACTTATAGTTGGAATAATACATAATATGTGATTGATATTAATATATGATATGATTTATAACTAAACATATATATTGGAGTGCATTGCTCAAAAGATTTTTGCTGTTGATAGAGCAGTCTTCATACATTTTTGTGTGTGTCTACCATATCATTAAACTTTGGGGGCTATATATCCCAGTATATACATTATAGGTATGTTAACTTATAAATTATATAAACGGGGCCGGGCTTGGTGACTCAGCCTGTAATCTCAGCTCTTTGGGGCTGAGATGAGCGAACTGCTTGAGCCTGCAGGTTCGAGACCAGCTTGGGCAACTTGGTGAGACCTTGTCTCTATAATAAATAAAAAATTAGCTGGGCATGTTAGTGCGCACCTGTAGTCTGGCTACTTGGAAGACTGACGTAGAAGGATCACCAGCAGGTTGACGCTGGGGTGGCTGTGAGCATGCCACTGCACTCCAGCCTAGGTGACGGAGTGAGACTCCAACTTAAAAAAATAAATAAATTATATAAATGCAAAATTATAGTAATATAGTGCATGTAATATAGAAATAACATAAAGAGCTATAAAGCGAATAGATAGTAAATAATATTATTTTATTTTAGCTAGTAATAGCAAAAGTTCTTTGTTTTCTTTCAAATACCTTTTTTTTTTTTTTTGAGTTGGAATCTCACTTTGTCACCTGGAGTGCAGTGGTATGCTCCTGGCCACCGCAGCCTCGACCTGCTGGGCTCAGGCAATTCTTCCACCTCAGCCTTCCGAGTAGCTGGAACTACAGGCATGTGCCACCACGCCTGCCTAATTTTTCCTGATTTTTTGTAGGTATGAAGTCTCGCCAAGTTGCCCAGGCTGGTCTCGAACCCCTGGGCTTAGCTCTCTTCATAGCCTCCTAAAGTATTGGGATTATAGGCATGAGCCACTGTGCCCAGCCTCAAATACCATTTTTTAAAAGGAGATATAAGCTCTTGGCAGTTGCTGTGGCTGCAGTGGCTTGGCCTGGGGACACTCGCGAATTGCTGTCACAGCCTCCTCCTCTTGCCGGCCATGTTGATCCTAATGATGGGATTCTTTGTACACACCTGGATGCAGAGGGTCATGAAGTGAATCCCTGCACTAGTGGCCTTTCTGTGCCTGGCACATTAGACGTTACTTGTAAAGAAATGGATCAGATGACCGGAGAACCACAGTGTGAATCTGCCTGAAGGAGGCTTCAGGAGATTGAGGACAGGATGATTAATGAAGATGAAGAGGTTGAAGCTGATGGAAGTGTTATCCGTCTCCCTAGTCTTGTCTTTCCTGATACCAGGAAAACAGATTTGAAGAGTGAATTTGATGAAGTGTTTACAAAGAAATTGATTGAGTCCATAAATCATCCTCCCATGGAGCTTGAGTTCTGGAAGACTCTCCCTGAACTTTCTCATAAGACACAGTCATCATCTAATACTGAGAACCATACAAGAGAAAGGCAAACTAAGCATGCAGCTGTGGGCACTGCCTTCCCTCAGAGAACAGAACTTTTCTTGGAAACCCTGAAAACAGAGATGTCTCTTTACAATAGTTTGGAATGCTAGAAACTGGTTTTTACACTAAAGTCAAATTTTAGGAGACGCTTGTGTTCAGTTATGAGCTACTTGCATAGTATAGGGACTTGAAAGTTTTACGAAACAAGTATAATATCTCCTCCTGTGATTCAGGATGGCCCTCTCATTTGGGGTAGCTGTTTATTGAATTCAGCGTTTTCCAAGGAAGCTTTTTCAAGGGAGGAGTAGCTTTCCCTGGGACTTGTTAGAGGAATGTTGGATTACAGTCTCTTCAAAGACAAGTCTAGAAGCTGCATGTGCATGGGTGATTTAAGTTAGCTGACATTTTATCTAAGTTTTCTGACATTTGGGGAATATTCTCCTTGAGTTGAAAAACATGATTAAGACGGATGCTTCTACTACAATTGTTATGTCACAGCTTAGACTATAGGTATCAACTGTTTGTTTTTTTTTCTTTGAGTTGGAGTCTCACTCTGTGACCCAAGCTGTAGTGCAGTGGCATGCTCATGACCACCGCAGCCTCGACCTGCTGGGCTCAGGCAATCCTTCCCCCTCAGCCTTCCAAGTAGCTGGCACTATAGGCACACATCACCACGCGCGGCTAATTTTTTGATTTATGATAGAGATGAAGTCTCGCCAAGTTGCCCAGGCTGGTCTTGAACCCATGGGCTCAGGCAATCCTCTCACCTCGGGCTCCTTAAGTGCTGGGATTATAGGCCACTCCTGGCTATATCACCTGTTTAAAGTGGTGACCATATATGATTGGGGAGAAGGAGGGAAGAAAACAGTAGCTTAAGCCTATTACTAAGAAATTTGACGGAGACCCTGAAACTTGTAAATTAGTTGTCAATTCCATATAGCTGTTTTGATTAAATAGCCAGTGACATGGTGGCTTTCCTCTTTGCCTCTGAAAGTGCAATGAAAATACAGAGAAAACGTTTTTCTTCAAGACTTTTTGCCTTGTGCCACTTTTGCTCCTTGGTTTCTCTTGCATAATTGATAAGCCTAGTTATTCAGTAATGTTTGCAACTTAATTAACTCTCATGGGTGTCTTTGAGGAGTACAAGACTTCAGTGGTGGAAGTAAGCACAGATGTGGTAGAAATAGTAAGAGAACTCAAATTAGGAATGAAACGTGAAGATGTGACCGAATTGCCGCAATCTCATGATAAAACTTGAACAGGAGTTGCTTCTTATGAAAGTAGTTTCTAGCCGGGCTCGTTGGCTCATCCTGTAATCCCGTGCCTTGGGAGGATGAGGTGAGTGGATTGCCTGAGTCCGTGGGTTCGAGACCCGCCTGGGCAACTTGGCGAGACCTCATCTCTACAATAAATCAAAAATTAGCCGGGCGTGGTAGCGCGTGCCTATAGTTCCAGCTACTTGGAAGGCTGAGGCGGAAGGATCGCCGGAGCCCAGTGGGTCGAGGCTGCGGTGGCTAGGAGTGGCCACTGCACTCCAGTCTGGGTGACAGAGTGAGACTCCGACTCAAAAAAAAAAAAGTAGTTTCTTTCTTTCTTTCTTTTTTTTTTTTGAGTCAGAATCTCACTGTGTTGCCCAGACTGGAGCGCAGTGGCACGCTCACAGCCACCCCACCGCAACCTCGACTTTCTGGGCTCAAGTGATCCTCCTGCCTCAGCCTTCCAAGTAACTGGAACCACAGGCATGTGCCACCACGCCCGACTGATTTTTGGATGTATTGTAGAGACAATGCCGCACCATGTTGCTCAGGCCGGTCTGAAACCTGTGGGCTCAGGTAGTCCTCTCGCCTCTGCCTCCCAAAGTGCTGGGATTACAGGCATGAGCCACTGCGCCTGGTTAAAGCAGTTTTTAAAAAATGGATTCTACTCCTGGTGAAGATGCTGTGAATGTTGTTGGAATGACAACAAAGGACTTAGAATATTACACATACTTAGTTGTCGAGCAGCAGCAGGGTTTGAGAAGATTGACTCTAATTTTGAACGAAGTTGTACTGTAGGTTAAAATCTATCAAACAGAATCACATGCTATAGAGAAATCTTTTGTGAAAAAAAGAGGTTTTTTGGTTTTTTTTTTTTGAGTTGGAGTCTTACTTTGTCACCCAGGCCGGCACACTCCTGGCCACTGCAGCCTCGACCTGCTGGGCTCAGGCGATCCTTCCACCTCAGGCTTCCAAGTAGCCAGAACTACAGGAGTGTCTACCACACCCAGCTAATTTTTGATTTATTGTAGAGACGAGGTCTCACCATGTTGCCTAGGCTGGTTTCAACCCTGTGGGCTCAGGCAGTCCTCTTCTCTCGCCCTCCCAAAGTGCTAGAATTATAGGCTTGAGCCACCACCGCGTCCGGCAGAAAAAAGAGTCAATTGATGGGGAAAAACTCATTGTTGTCTTAATGTAAGAAATTGCTACACCCCTCAGCCATCAGCAACCTCCACCTTGATCAATCAGCAGCCATCAACATTGAGGTAAGACCTCCCCATCAGCAAAAAGATTACGACTCACTGAAGGCTTAAATGGTTGTTCACGTTTTTTAGCAATACATTTTAAATGTTTATTTATTTTTGTGTATTTTGGCCCAGGCTAGGGTGCAGTGGCATGCTCATGGCCGCGACAGCCTCGACATGCTGGGCTCAGGCGATTCTCCTGCCTCTCAGCCTTTCAAGTAGCTGGAACCACAGGCACACGCCACCACACCCAGCTAATTTTTTTGATTTATTGTAGAGATGAGGGTCTCGCCAATTTGCTCAGGCTGTTCTTGAATCCCTAGGCTCAGCCATTTTCTTGCCTTGACCACCCAAAGTGCTGGGATTACAGATGTGAGCCATAGCTCCTGGCATAGCAATACATTATTTTTAAATTAAAATATATACATTTTTTAGACATAATGTTATTGCACACTTAATAGACACTTGGAAGGCTGAGGCAAAAGGATCACTGGAGCCCAGCAGGTTGACCCTGGGGTGACTGTGGGTGTGTCACTGCACTCTAGCTTGGGCAACAGAGTGAGACTCCAACGAAAGAGAGAGAGAGAAAGAGAGAGAGAGAGAGAGAGAGAGAGAGAGAGAGAGAACCATTGAGAGTGTTTCTAAACTTAGAAGAAAATCCATTGTGAGAAATTTAACATAAATCTTGTTGTGAAGTTTTAATAATTAATATTATGGCATTTATGTATTACTCCAGAAAAATGTAGAAACACTGAATCTATGAAGCTGGGTTTTTTTTTTTTTTTCCTCCTGAATTTAAGGTGTTGCTGTGGCCGATTGATTGGAGACCACCCTGGAATAGATTATGCCTGGACCATCTCAGCCACCAAGGGTAATGAAAATGAACAATGGTCTGTTGAAAAACATACAACGAAAAGCCCTACAGATACCTTTGGCATGATTAATTTCCAAGATGGAGAGCACACCTACCACTCTAAGGTTTGCTAATAACCCAAATTGTTTTGCTGGTTTTGAACAAAGAATAACTGCCAAATATGTCTCCCAAACTGTATCTCCAAGTATATAGATAATCAGATAACCTGGCTTTCTGACCTGACCCTTTCTTTCCTTCATTTCTGAGAGGCATCTTACCCTTTCCCAGGTATAGTGTGGCCAGCACTTTATTTGAGTGACCTCTTTGTTTCAACAAGCGTGTACTCTCTGCAGAAGAAAATAACTTATTGCTCTTGAGACATCTGTCAAAGGGCTGCCTTATACTTAAGGAATGCAAAAAAGTTGCTAATAAGGAGCAGGCTTTAGTGAACCATCACCACAGCAATTACCAGTAATTTGTGACTACTTATTCTCCCAAGAGCCTCTTCTTAGGAAGAATATGGGGGGATTTCTCTCTGCATCCACTGAATGATAATACTTGGACTTTCCAGGTCCATTTTCCTCCTGTCCCTAACATGGTAATTTTGCATATGATTTGCATGGTATTGACAGGTCCACCATCCCTCAGGGGTTTTCTTTTGTGCATGTTAACTACCTGATCCTTTATCAGAGGCAGCTTTTTCTGGGGAAGCTGCAAGCAGACTCCACCTCAGGAAGGCTCTGAGTCAGTTCTATCCTGGAGTGTGACCATCAGTTGGCTGGATTTGAAATGTCAGTTCCTAGTAGTGCAATCCTAATAAAAGCCATAATACATTTCTATAATGATTTCCAGTTATTAGTTCTCTTGCATTTAACTTTTTGTGCTGATGGTTCTAGTTGGCAGGTAAATTGCCCTCATTCCTCCGCAGCCTTATTTGAAAACTGATTCTTACAGGACCCTTTGTATAATTTTCCTCTAAGTTTTACTCTTCCTTTTTTTGCTTTTATGTTTATTCTTTTTAAGAGCCAGGGTCTAAATCTGTTACTCAGGCTGGAGTACAGTGGCATGACCATACATCTTTACAGCCTCAAACTCCTTGGCTCAAGGGATCCTCCTGCTTCGGCCTCCCACAGTGTTGGGATTACGGGTGTTAGGTATCACACCTGACCCTATTCTTTTTTTTTTTTTTGAGTTGGAGTCTCACTCTGCCACCCAGACTGGAGTGCAGTTGCCGTTCCCGGCCACCGCAGCCTCAACCTGCTGGGCTCCGGCGATCCTTCCGCCTCAGCCTTCCGAGTAGCCGGAATTACAGGCATGTGCTACCACGGCTGGCTGAATTTTTGATTTATTGTAGAGATGAGGTCTCGCTGCCCAGGAGGGTCTCGAACCCGCGGGCTCAGGCAATCTACTCACCTCAGCCTCCCAAAGGCGTGGGATTACAGGCTGAGCCACCGAGCCCAGGTCTGACCCTTATTCTCAATCAACTTCATTTACTCATTTTTTTCTCCATTCGACAAATATTTATTGGGTGCTTATACTTGCTATGTCCTAAAGAACATCTCTTCTGTGTACAAACATTGCTTACAGTCTAGTGAGGGAAACAGGAAATAAATACACAGTTATAAGAGATGGCAAATACTATGAAAATGAAACACTGGCTCTTTGAGAAGATGAAATGGGTAGCTCCTCCTGTTTGGGGGCGCAGTGTGTGTGTGTCAAGGAAGCTGCCTGAAAGTAGGGACAGCTAAGCCGAGGTCTGACAGGTAAGGGAGGTGAATGGTGTCCAACGAGGCAAGGAGTATGACCACTTTAGGCATGAGGGATCACTTGTGCCAAGGCTGAGGGGGCTATGACACATGTAGGAGGTCTGAAACTAGTTAGACACAGCTCCTGATAATTCATACATTTTTATGCTTAGTGTTAGGCTCTTCTTAGAGCCTGTGTACTTGAATGCATTTTATCTGATATCTTAGTAGAGAAGAGGATATATCATTAATATTTAGGCCCAGAATCGCACTTCGGATTTATGGAGAGCTGCAGGGAAGCTTGGGAGAGCTGATTTTTCATCTCCTTCTACTGCATTCCTGTCCCTGTTGTTTATCCTTACCACCTCATTCCATAAATGATTTGAGGTGAATCTCTGCTAGCAGAATTGCGCCTAAGGGAATTAGTTATACAGGAAATAGACAGGAAAGAGTGACCAAAAATGCACAGGCTGTTCACTTTTTTTTTTTTTTGAAGCAGGGCTTCACTCTGTCATCCAGGCTGGAGAGAAGTGGCTCCCTGGAGCCTCAAACTCCTGGGTTTAGACAATCTTCCTGCCTCAGTCTCCCGAATAGCTGGGAATACAGGTGCACACCTCCATGCTCAGTTAATTTTTCTATTTTCTTTTCTTTCTTTCTTTCTTTTTTTTGAGAGGTGAAGTCTTGCTATGTTGCCTAGGCTGGTCTTGAACTTATGGGCTCAAGTGATCCTCGTGGCTCAGCCTCCCATAGTTCTGGGGTTTCAGGCATGAGCCACCACGCCCAGCTCAGTCTCCATTTACCTTTAGCATGGTCTTCAGTTGACCTTTGGGAGAAAAAACACCAGTGATGATGATTTAATTCAGTAAGGTTGCTTATCCTAAAATTGCAAGGGTAATATTTAGGACTAAATGGATTTACAGACGAAGGAGAGGGGTGCTTGGGAGAAAGAGAGGGCATTAGAGAGAAGGTGAACTGAGCTGGTTCTTCTGCCCTTATTCATTCTTTGGCACAACAGAAACCATTTCACAAGTATAAACTTGTATTTTTTCCTACCACCCCGGCAGTTCAGTTGCCTCACTTGTAAATTGAGTCCTGATTATTTTTATGTACTTTCTATGACTCGCATTATTATTTGTTTTAAATTGGTATCTTGCTGTGTTGCCCAATCTGGAGTGCAGTAACATGCTCATGGCCACTGCAGACTTGACCAGCTGGGCTCAGGTGATCCTTCCGCCTCAGTCTTCTGAGTAGTTGGAACCACAGGCGTGCGCCACCATGCCTGGTTAATTTTTTGATTTATTGTAGAGACAAGGTATCACCAAGTTGCCCAGGCTGGTCTTGAATCCCTGTGCTCAGGCGATCCTCTTGCCTCACATCTTTATATGACTTTATATGATCCTCTATGACTCACATCTTTAATAGCTGCAGCATTCTGATGTTCAGGAATTCTGATTTTTATTTTATTTTTTATGTCAAAATCTCACTTTGTTGCCCAGGCTGGAAGGCAGTAGCAAGCTCACAGTCACCGCAGCCTCAACCTGCTCAGCTCAGGTGATCCTTCCGCCTCAGCCTTCCAAGTAGCTGGAACTACAGGTGTGTGCCACCACACCCGGCTAATTTTTTGATTTATTGTAGAGATGAGGTCTCGTCAAGTTTCCCCAGGCTGATCTCAAACCTGTGGGTTCAGGCAGTCCTCCCACCTCGGCCTCCCAAAGTGCTGGGATTATAGGTGTGCGCCACTGTGCCTGGTCAGGAATTCTAATTTTTAATTATGAAATAAAGGGATCCTATATTAAGAAGTTCAAAGATGAATGGAAAATTGTTTTCAATTGCTATCATATTCTGGAGGATAATGTGATAATTCCTGTTTGCGTGTATGGAGATCTCCACCTGGTTTCTTAATATTCTGATTTCTTTTTATGAATATGACTCATTCTTGCTGTTGGTTGGCATATGCTTGAGGAAGGCAAGCTCATCTCAATATTATTTGAATGGTCTGTATATGACTGTATTGACCGGAAGAAAAAAGACAGTCGGGCAATATAATCTTAGGTAAAATGAAAAATGATTCTGGGGCTCCGTGCTGGGTTGAATTTCCCTTATCTTTTATTTTCCTTGAATTAACTATTTGGAGACAAGAGTTTTGGGAATTTATTTTGGAAAAAAAGTTTTTTTCAGAGGGATCATGTTATATAAAGGAAATGGTTAGAAGGTAAAATTTAGAATAAATTACATGTACATGTTTCTGAACCTTAAATTATGCAAATATGTGAAGTGGTCAAGTAAATTAAAAGCCATAGCATTTATGAAAAATACCATTCCATTTATTTCATAAAGGCTTTTATTAACAGGTTTGCCGATATTGCGACTTTGGCCAGTTTTTTTTTTGGTTGTTTTTTTTTTTTTTGAGTTGGAGTCTCACTCTGTCGCTCAGACTGGAGTGCAGTGGCCGCTCCCGGCCACCGCAGCCTCGACCTGCTGGGCTCTGGCGATCCTTCCGCCTCAGCCTTCCAAATAGCTGGAACTACAGGCGCGTGCTACCATGCCCGGCTGATTTTTTTGATTTTGTTGTAGAGATGAGGTCTCGCCAAGTTGCCCAGTCGGGTCTCGAACCCGTGGACTCAGGCAATCCACTCACCTCAGCCTCCCAAAGGCGCGGGATTACAGGCTGAGCCACCGAGCCCGTCTTTGACCAGTTTTTATTTAAAAGTATTTCTGCGTTACCCAGGCCTTCTGGAACACATTGGTGGGCCAACCATGGAAACCAGAGGAAGCTTTCCCACGGTGACTTGTAATTCCCAGAAGGAACTCAAAGGGGCTGTGGAATCTTTTAAAGTAAATATTTCTAGGACGTGAAGATGAACTTTAAAGAGATCCCATACGCTTCCTTCCAGACTGTGACCATTTCAGCGGCCCTGCTGTGTGCTCATTGTTGCTGTACTTGGCTTGCGTTTTCACTGTTTTCTGCTCATGTATATATGTGTGTCTTGCAGTATATTAGAACTTCTTACGATACAAAGTTGGATCATCTGTTACATTTAATGTTGAAAGAGTGGAATATGGAACTGCCCAAGCTGGTGATCTCTGTCCACGGGGGCATCCAGAACTTCAAGATGCCCTCTAAACTTAAAGAGATCTTCAGCCAAGGTTTGGTCAAAGCTGCAGAGACGACAGGAGCGTGGATAATCACTGAAGGCATCAATACTGGTAAGGCTGCTTCTTCCTTCCTTGCTTCCTTGCCTGCCTTCCTGTCTTCCCTTTCTTCCTCCCTCCTCGCTCTCTCTCTATTCACTTCCCTCCTCCTTCCTTCCTCTTCCTCCCTCCCTTCTCCTCCCCCTTCCTTCCGTCTTTTCTTTGCTTTTCATTTTTTTACCCATGTCGCTTGATTTCCGCTCTGCACTACTCCCAGGAGATGTGGTGTTGTAAGGGAGAGAGATAAGAAGCCTAGTGACTGGAAAATAAACCCCAAAGAGTCATAGGTCTTTCCTGGAATGTGTTTTTACCATTGTCAAAATACACTTACGTAACATAGCTTCGGATAAATTCTGGCAAAGAAAATAGTCTTTCCTGAGTTTCAGTTTCAGACTATGGTGAGGTTGGAAGGGACATCAAATCAATGCAAGTCTGTAGTGTGTGTGGGCCTGGACTTTAGCTAAACTCATGTAATCATTGTCAAGTTCTCAAGCTTGGGAAATCAGCGACGTGAGTAAAGCTTGCTTGAGTGTTATTGGGCATGAGTAGATAATAATTGCTTCTTCTTCTTTTTTTTTTTTTTAACTACATGATTACCAATACACTCACTATCTCTCACTCTTTATACTCCTTGAAATCTGACATTCAAGAGCTTTATATATGGTCTTTGAACCTTAATCCTTTGCTTTATCGTTTATAAGTTTATAATCAGTGTAGAGTAAATAGAGTCACCCGGAGACCTTGTATTTATTTTATTTTATTTTTTATTTTACCCAGGAAACTTTTAAAATACGGATGCCCAGACTCTCCCCCAGATAATTTAGAGACTTTCAGGCTGGAGCTTCTGAAGCATGCCTGATGTGCATCCAGGGTTGAGAACGAGTGTTTCTTCTGCTCTTAGCAACCTGTTACTAAAATCTCTTGATTTGGCATGTTTTAGCCAATGTCTCCCATCAAATTCTGCCCAGCTTTAAGATCTACACTAAGAGCCGGGCTCGGTGGCTCAGCCTGTAATCCCGCGCCTTTGGGAGGCTGAGGTGAGTGGATTGCCCGAGCCCACGGGTTCGAGACCCACCTGGGCAGCGAGACCTCATCTCTACAATAAATCAAAAAATCAGCCGGGCGTGGTAGCGCATGCCTGTAATTCCGGCTACTTGGAAGGCTGAGGCGGAAGGATCGCCGGAGCCCAGCAGGTCGAGGCTGCGGTGGCCGGGAGCGGCCACTGCATTCCAGTCTGGGCGACAGAGTGAGACTCCAACTCAAAAAAAAAAAAAAAAAGATCTACACTTAGACCGGGCACAGTGGCTCACACTTATAATCCCAGCACTTTGGGAGGCCAAGGTGAGAGGATTGCCTGAGCTCAATGATTCAAGACCAGCCTGGTGAGACCTCATCTTACAATAAATAAATAAATAAAAAATTAGCTGGGTATGGTGGTGCATGTCTGTAGTTCCAGCTACTTGGAAGGCTGAGGCAGAAGGATCACCTGAGCCCAGCAGGTTGAGGCTGTGGTGGCCATGAGCGTGCTGTTGCACTCCAGCCTGGGCAACAGAGTGAGACTCCAACTCAAAAACAAAACAAAACAAAAAGATCTATACTAGGTTCCAACACAGCCAAGAAGCAGCCTCTGAATATCTCAACTAGAGCTCTTACTTCTGTCTCTTAATTTCTTTTTCTTTTTTTTTTTTTTGAGTTGGAGTCTCATTATTGCCCAGACTGGAGTGCAGTGGCACGCTCCCCGCCACTGCAGCCTCCACCTGCTGGGCTCCGGCGATCCTTCCGCCTCAGCCTTCCAAATAGCTGGAACTACAGGTGTGCGCTACCACGCCCGGCTAATTTTTTGATTTATTGTAGAGATGAGGTCTCGCCAAGTTGCCCCGGCGGGTCTCGAACCCGCAGGCTCAGGCAATCCACGCACCTCGGCCTCCCAAAGCGCTGGGATTACAGGCTGAGCCACCGAGCCCGGCCTCTGTCTCTTAATTTCTATAGCATTTACTGCCTGGAGTGCGTGGAGCATGTTTATATTTTGCCTACAGGTTAGGATGAGTCTGTGTAGTCACTCTCCTTCCCTGTTGCCTACTAGAGGCTGGGGCCTCCACAACTGCCTAAGCATTTGGCAACAAGTACTGATTTAACAAACAACTTCATTTAACTGAAAAGGAATGAAGAAACAAAGCAAAATAAAGCCAAGGAATTTGGCCTGTCGCTAATAGGTAATCCAATAGCTCATTTTACATATATTATAAAGATAATTATTGCTTTACATTCTTGGAAGAAACTGAAGTTGGCAGAGGTCTAAGTCCTTTGCATAGGACTTACTTTATTTCCAGTAAAAAGGAGGGTGGGGAAGAAAGTTTCACATAGCTCAAAAAACAGGAGGCTTGGGCAAGGCTTTTTGGAATAACTGCATACTACATGCTTTATTTTACTCTGTGATATGCATACAGAGGGTACTATAAAACCTATACGCATTTTTTTTTTTTGAGTCGGAGTCTCACTCTGTTGCCCAGGCTGGAATGCACTGGCACATTCATGGCCACCGCAGCCTCAATCTTCTGGGCTCAGGTGATCCTTCTGCATCAGCCTTCCAAGTAGCTGTAACAACAGGTGTGCACCACCATGCCTGGCTAATTTTTTGATTTATTGTAGAGACGAGATCTCACCATGTTGCTCAGGCTGGTCTCGAACCCCTGAACTCAGGCAATTCTTTCACCTCTATACACATTTTAAGAAAGAAAGAAAAAAACTGTATTAAAATTATAATAGTAAGATGAATACAAGTCACATTTGACTTCTGCAATTATAAGAGGTGCTCACAGGGGTTCCCATCAGTGTCCAGACACTTCTGATTTTGGCAAACATCTTTTAACAGATGTTTAACATCTCTTAAAATGTGTATACATTTTTTTTTTGGCATTTTGTGTTGTGTGTGTGTGTGTGTGTGTGTGTGTGTGTGTGTGTGTGTAAACACATACATATATTTAAATTGAAGCAAGGGCCAACTAATCTAAAGAAACACAAATAGAGTAGTGTGAAAATGATTAAAATAGCGTATATGAACAGAAGAAGTGGGAAATGAGAAATCCTTGGAGCTTCTGTAAACAGCAATCAGGCTGACCTGATTGAAGCACAGTTGCTCTGGGGCCTGACCACTCAGCTAATGCTGAGACTGGCAGCATTAGCATCACTTGGGAGCTTGCTGGAAACACAGATCTCGGGCCTCACCCCAGATCTGCAGGGTCTGAATCTGCATTTTATGAAATCCCCCATGACTCCTCTGCACATTAAATTAAAAAAACTCTGTTTTTTTTTTTTTTGAGTAAGTGTCTCACTCTGTCACCCAGGCTGGAAGGCAGCAGCACGCTCCTGGCCACTGCAGCCTTGACCTGCTGGGCTCAGATGATTCTTCTGCCTCAGTCTTCCAAATAGCGGAAATGTAGGCACACGCCACCACGCCCGGCTAATTTTTTTGTTTTATTGTAGAGATGGGGTCTCACCAAATTGCCCAGGCTGTTCTCGAAGCTGTGGATTGAGGCAATCTTCTCACCTCAGCCTCCCAAAGTGCTGGGATTATTGGTGTGAGCCACTGCGCCCAGCCAATTTTTTTTTTTTTTTTTTTGAGACTCGGTCTTGCCATGTTGCCTGGGCTGGTCTTTAACTCTTTCCCAAATGCTATGTCTATTCTTGAGATGCTTCTCAACCCTAGTTGAACGTAATTTGGCAAAATCTTTAACATAGTTTTGGCAAAATTCAGTAAGTAAATATTTGTTGAATGCTATAAACCTTAAGAATCTACTATGTATAAAGCAGTGGTCCCCAACCTTTTTGGCATCAGGGACCAGTTTCATGGAGGACCATTTTTCCATGAACAAGGGGGAGCTCTTGAGGGGTTGTGAGCAGGCATTAGATTCTCATAAGAAGCGAGCAACCTAGTTCTCTCGCATATGTAGTTCATAATAGGGTTTGCACTCCTGTGAGAATCTAATGCCGCAGCTGATCTGACAGAACATGGAGCTCTGCTCACCTCTGGTTGTGAGACTTGGTTCCTGACAGGCCACGGACCAGTACTGGTCTGCAGCCCTATAGTTGGGGACCCCTAATATAAAGCATTTGGCTAGGTATTGGGGATGAAAGATGAGGAATATAGACCCTGAGTTTAGTGACAGGAGTGGGCTGTGACAGACAAAAAGCAACTGACAAGAAAATGGATACTGACTGGGTTATAGTTGAGATACAAAGGAAGTGCACAAGGAAAAGGTAGGTGGATTTCAGTTTCAACTGAGGGCAGCTCGGAAGACTTGGAAAGGAGATAGCACTTGGCGGTGATCTTTAGGGAGAGATAGGACGAGACGTTCTAGTAAGAGGTGGTTGCTCAGGGTCAGGCATACAACTGTAGATTAAGGCAGGTATGGACAGAATGATAAGGCCTCTGGCTGGAGGGTGCCTCAAGGGGCAGAGGACAGGGACAGCAAAGGAGATTGGAACCAGAGCGGGTGCCATGCTGAGGTTTTAGTCTCTACATAACAGGGAGTCCTGAAAGTATTTTGAACAGGAGTATGAATAGGGGAATGATGTAATCTCATCAGGTCTTACAAAGTCTCAACAGACAATATGTATTGGGACCACATGTGAGGTGTTTAAAACAACAACAATATTGGTAGATCAAGCCAGATCTATGGAATCAGAATCTCTATTAAGGTGGATGGCTTCACACTTGATATTGCTGTGTGCCCACAGTCCAGAATTCAGATTCTAGAGATGCTTTTGGAAGAGATTCAGAAAATGGGTCGAAAGGGAAAATGTCAGAGACAAGGAAACGACTTAGGTGCTAAGCACTGGATATATCAGATCCTTGCTATGCAGGTCTTATGTTATTAAAGGTCAGAGTAAGCCAATCTGAAAGGCTGTATATTCTATAATTCTGACTATAGTATTTGAATTTGTCAATTTGGATGCCTTTTAGTGCTTCTGCCGTTTTTTGTTTCACCTCTTCCACATTGGTAAAATGTTTTCCTCTGAGGACTTTTTTCACTGGAGAAACAATAAGTCACTTGGGGCGAGATTGGGTGAATACAGAAGGTGGGGCATGGGCGTCAGGCCGTTTGTGATAAATAACTGTTGAAAAGTCAGTTCAGTGTGGGCAGGTGCGTTATAATCGCCCATTATGAAATGGGCAAATGTGTTGAAGAATCTCCAAAAAAAATTCACCAAAGCTGAATGCAGTCTTTCACAACAATGCTAGCTGGCACACTGATACAGGTAGGTTCTTAGAACACTTACCTAGAGAGGGAAGCCTGTAGTACAAGGGGCCCACATTCCAAAATATAATTATGGCTTTTTTGGGGGCCCCAACATTCCGGAAAAGGCAAAACTATGGAGACAGTAGAAAGATCAGTGATTGCCAGGCACTGAGGGGAGGGAGGGATGAGTAGACAGAGCACAGAGATTTTCAGGACAGTGAAAATATTCGATATGGGACTATAATGGTGGATGCACATCATAGTATGTTTATCAAAACTGAGAAAGTACAACACCAAGAGTGAATCCTGATGTAAGCTCAGGACCCTGGGGAATAATGGTATATTAATGGAGGTTTGTCAGTTGCAACAAATGTGCCACTCTGGTGAGAGAGCCTATGTTTCTGTGGTGGTATGGAAGCGCTCTACTTCTCATTTAATTTTGCTGTGAACCTAAAACTGTTCTAAAAAATAAAGTCTATTTTAAAAAAGATCAGATTACCTAGGTTGGAATGTAGGCTATATAAATTACCAGCTCTATAAACTTGGGCAATTTATTTAACCTCTCTTTACCATAGTTTTTGCCTAGAAAATGGACTTTTAAAAGTCCCTACTTAAAGTTTGAATATATATAAAGGTAGCCAACAATTACTGAAATCTTAACTATGTTCCATGAAGTGTTGGCTACTGTAATAATGACTGTTATTAATCCCAGGAGGGCAAACACTAATATGTCACTCTTTCATGTATTAGCTCTGAAATATTTGTGCATAAAAAAACGATTAAAGTAGTTTGCCTTAATGAAGCAAGGAGCATATATGAAGAATGTTTTGCTGGGACATTGTGTGAGATTAGAAAAAAAAAGTCTTTTTTTTTTGCTGGGCTTGCTGAGGAAGGACAATACATGGAATATTCTGATTAGGCAATAGTAGGGTTGGAATTGAGGTTGTATGCAGATATTGCCCACAGGGAGAGGAGAATTGTTTAGGAAGACAGAGGTAATGATAGAAGAAAGAGGTGTTGAGGAAGACTAGAGGAAGCCAAGTTATCAGAAATGAATTCACTGTGTCAGCAAGTTTCTCTAAGGCTGGTCTTTTGAATATACTTGTCTATTTTTCTCTTTCTGGCAGTCACTGTTTTGCTTGATTTGTGAGTTAAAGTTTGACTTCCAAACTTGTTTCTCCTAGGAGTGTCCAAGCATGTTGGGGATGCCCTGAAAGCCCATTCCTCTCAGTCCTTGAGAAAAATCTGGACAGTTGGAATCCCTCCTTGGGGTGTCATTGAGAACCAGAGGGATCTTATTGGAAAAGATGTAAGTAGGTAATCCTTTCACAACAAAAGAAAGTGAACATATATCCAAATTGCCAGTTAACGCTGTGCCTGGATGTCTAATGAATATCACAAATATATCTGAAGCCAAATCCTGACTTCCTACGACTTTCCTAACCCTAACTTTTCTTAGAAGCTGACGATCCCATCCTTGCAGTTGCTCAAGCCAAAAACTAATCCTTGGACCAATCCTTGGACTAATCCTTGAACGATCTCTTTGTCTCACACCTCAAACCTGATCCGTTTGAGTGGAGATAGTGGAAACTATCTCAGTTCCACTTTAAAAATATTTACAGAATCAGATTTCTTCTTATTACTTCTGCTGTTACTGAGCAAATCCCAGGGTATATTTTGATTTTCATGCCTGACAGTATCCCACTGTACTATGATTGAATCAATCACTCCTCTATTATCTATTATCCCATGTTAATATTATAATAAAGTATATAAATCTTTGATACGAACTTGCTTATTTCCCTAGAAATAATTCTGAAAGTGGAATACTTGGGCCAGTTGGTACTTACATTCAAAAACATGACACTTTGTCTTCCAGAAAGGTGGTAACAATTCACATTCTTATCAACAGGGTACGTGGGTGCCCATTTAGTGTTGGATATTTTGGCTTTTTCAAGCTTTGGCATTCTCATAAGTATAAAATAATACCTAATTTTTCTTATTTATGTTTCTCTGATCGCTAGTGAAGTTCAGCATCTTTTTGTGCATCTTCAAGAAGGGATTTTACACTTGTCTTTGAAAGATTTTTTTAACTATTATGATTCAACCTAGTAATATTTTTGTTTGTCAAGTATGCTGCATTTATCAGTTTTTATTTTGTATTATTTTTTGTCATCTTTTCAGGAATACGAAATATGTATAAAACCTATCAATCATTATCTTTGTGGTTTCTGGCCTCAGTGTCATGCTTTGAAATGATGAAAGTAGCGGCGGAGTCAGTGGCTCGCGCCTATAATCCCAGCACTTTGGGCGGCTGAGGTGAGAGGATTGCCTGAGTGAGCTCACAGTTCAAGACCAGCCTGGGGAACTTGGCAAGACCTCATCTCTACAAGAAATCAAAATATTAGCCAGGCATGGTAGCATGTGCCTGTAGTTCCAGCTACTTGGAAGGTTGAGGCAGAAGGATCACCCAGCAGATCTTGGCTGTGGTGGCCATAAGCATGCTACTGCACTCCAGCCTGGGCGACAGAATGGGACTCCAACTCAAAAAAAAAAAAAAATTATGCAAGTAACTTTTTAAGTTGAATGTTTGTAAAATTCATAGTGCTTTTTGCATCCATTATTTATTTGAAGCTTCACGGCAATCTTCTGAAATAGAACATTATTATCATCATCCTCACTTATACACTAGGAAAATAAGCCTCAGAAAGGTGGCAAGAATTACTCAGAGTTAAAGTTAGTAAGTAGGAGAGCCTTGAGAGCATTGACTTAAATGTGGGCTGATGCTAAATATTGTGCTTTTGCCTCTAAAAGCAAATAAGAAGTGGAGCAGCATGAGTAAGTATCCATAAATATAATAAAGAATTTGATGTTTTATATTGAATAAAATGCCATTTGGCTGGATGGCTGTTACTCTTCATTTTATTTGGAATACTAGAAAATAACCAATGTCAAAATATTATTCTGGGCTGGATACAGTGGCTCATGCCTGTAATCCCAGCACTTTGGGAGGATGAGGCTGGAGGATCACTTGAGCCCAGCAGTTTGAGATCAGCCTGAGCAACAAAGTAAGCCCTTGTTTCTATAAAAAATATAAAAATTAGCTGGGTGTGGTGGTGTGCGCCCCTAGTCCCAGCTACTCAGGAGGCTGAGGATCGCTTGAGCCCAGTTCAAGCCTGTGGTGAGCTGTGATCATGCCACTGCACTTCAAACTGGGTGACAGAGTGAAATTCTGTTTCCAAAAAAAGAAAAAAGAAAAATACTCTGGAATACATCTACTAAAAGGCGATATTTTTGGATAATGGTATGATCTACGTACTAGTGCCGCTCTTTGAGTAATTTTTTAGTGATCTGAAACAAGTTAGGTACAAAAATGGAAAATAATCATTTCAAACCACTGTTAGCCACATGGCCATACTGCACCATGTAAGCACATGGTCAGATAATGTTGAATTTGTGTTTTGAGTCTCATGTACCACGAGCTGCATACTAGTCATGCATAGTAGGACCAAGTATATGTCCATTAGAAAATGGAAAATTTAGCCGGGCTCTGTGGCTCAGCCTGTAATCCCACGCCTTGGGAGGCTGAGGTGAGTGGATTGCCTGAGCCCGCAGGTTCGAGACCCGCCTGGGCAACTTGGTGAGACCTCATCTCTACAATAAATAAAAAAATTAGCCAGGTGTGGTAGCGCGCACCTGTGGTTCCAGCTACTTGGAAGGCTGAGGAAGGATCGCCGGAGCCCAGCAGGTAGAGACTGCGGTGGTCAGGAGTGACCACTGCATTCCAGTCTGGGTGACAGAGTGAGACTCCAACTCAAAAAAAAAGAAAATGGAAAATTTGGCCAGGTGCGATACTCATGTTTGTAATCCCAGCACTTTGGGAGGCCAAGGCGAAAGGACTGCCTGAACCCAAGGGTTCGAGACCAGCCTGGGCAACATGGTGAGTCCTCGTCTTTACAATAAATCAAAAAATTAGCCAGGCATGGTGGCACGTGCCTGTAGTTCCAACTACTTGGAAGACTAAGGTGGAAGAATTGTCTGAGCCCAGCAGGTTGAAGCTGTGGTGGCCATGAGCATGCCACTGCACTCCAGTCTGGATGACAGAGTGAGACTCCTATAAAACAAAAACAAAAGGAAATTTTAAAAATTGATCTTTCATCACAGATAGTTTGAAAAACACAGCTCTAAGCAGTGAATAATATGCTTTAACCGCGACAAAAACTCTGTTAGCACACAGAGACAGGCCTTTGGAGCAGTTGACTCAGGGAAGAATCTTGAGCTCTGACATCTGCCCCCGCCTTGTCCTTGCCGCCTCTCAGGTAGTATGCCTGTACCAGACACTGGGTAACCCCCTCAGCAAGCTCACCACTCTCAACACCATGCACTCCCACTTCATCCTGTCTGATGATGGGACCGTGGGCAAGTATGGAAATGAAATGAAACTCAGGAGGAACCTGGAGAAGCACCTCTCTCTGCAGAAGATACACAGCCGTGAGTACCATAGGGGATCGGCCAACAGGTCTTCTTGAGGGCCTGCTGAGGGAAAGGTGCCCTGTTGTTACCTGTACAGAGTAGAGAGACCCAAGTCAGCCTGTACCTTAGAGCATCCAGAGAGATTAAATTAACACGTGAATATACAGCTGGATAAAGCAGGATATAAGATGGTGCTGACTTGTGGGTGGCAGTTGAGAGAGAGGAAGAAATCCTTGGGGGATCATTAAAAAGTGGAGACTTTAGCAGAACCTTGACGAATCCTTAGGGTTGAATGAAGGGAGAGAGAAAGGGAGGTATCCATGTGGGAATGAGAATGGCTGAAGAAAAATAAGGAAACTAGCCTTTCCTTCCTTCCTTCCTTCCTTCCTTCCTTCCTTCCTTCCTTCCTTCCTTCCTTCCTTCCTTCCTTCCTTCCTTCCTTCCTTCTTTTTCTTTCTTTTCAAGTTGAAGTCTCATTCTGTTGCCCAGGCTGGAGTGCAGTGACTCGATCACAGCTCACCACAGCCTCGACCTCCTGGACTCAGGTGATCCTTCTGCCTCAGTCTCCCGAGTAGCTGGGACTACAGGTCTGCACCACAATGCCCAGCTATATTTTTAATTTTTTTGTAGAGTTGAGGTCTCACTATGTTGCCCAGGCTAGTCGTAACTGCTAGACCTAAATGATCCTCCCTCCTGAGCCTCTCAAAGTGCTGGGATTACAAGCATGAGCCACCATGCCCAGCCCCTAGCTTGAGAGGAGTAGAGGCATGAGCTTTGATGGTCAGGGAAGATGACATTTCCTATGGGTTAGGTGGCCCTAGATAGGGAAGGGATTAAAATCAGACAGAGCTTTTAGAAATAGGGACCTTGGAAGGTGTCAAGGTTGTGTCATGTTTATATGGTGCTTGAAGAGGATCATTTTGGTAGGAGGGAGAGGAGAGGGAAGGGCCAGAACCAGTATGCAGAGAGGTGTAATCCTTGACAGAGAGCAGGAGGGCTGGGTGCTGCCTGGAAAAATGGAGGCCTTGGGCTAAAGCAGCAGACAGAGGTGGGCCTCTGCCTCTTGTGCTGAATTAAACCTTCCACAGAACACTTCTTGGGGGCAGAGGACTAGGGAGTGGGAATGCCCTCAAGAGGCTCAAGTCCTCTTCAACCTTTAAGTGTTGGCTGTGAAAATGAAAGTCTGAAAGTCCGTTTAGCTTTTGGCCTTGATCTCCAGAGGCAGCAGCATGTAGTGAGGTCAGACAGATTAAAGCTCTGTCATTTACTGCCTGTGACTTTGGCCAGTGGATTTCACATCTGCCAAACTGCTTTCTTATGATAAAATGGAAGGAACTGTCTACCTCAAACTTTTGCTGTCAGGATTCATTGAGAAGATGTATGTTAGGTGTGTCTAGAATAGTGCTGAGCGCCTAGCATGTCCTTAATATGTGTCTGTTTCTTTCTTTTTCCCTCCTTTGGTACAGCGGGCATCTCATGATTGTGAGGTGGGATGCGGAGGGGAGGGAATTCTGGGAATGGGTACCAGTCACTTAGAACTCAGTGTGACCAAAGGTTCTGAGGCTTGCATATGTCAGGAAAAGGGAGAAAGGATTAGGTATGTGGCCTTCTATGGGGTGGGGGTGAATGGGGGAAGGGAGATCTATCGAGCAGAGGGAAGGAAGAGAGGCCGGAGATTAAGCCTGAAGAAGAATCCCTGCAGGTAAGGACCTGTTAGGGGACTGCTATCCTAGTTACCTGTTGTCTCTGCTGGCCTGTGCTCACCACCTAAATCGCTCGGGTTCTGTGTAGCACTACAGTGTGTCCCATGAGAGGCATAAGAATCTTCGTCTTTCTTATTCCCTGCAGATTCCTTATTTTTGTACAAATGCAAGCAATCTTGAGCTTGTTTATAGCAGCAGGTGGCGTTTCTACTTTCAAAGACCTTGAAACTTAGGATTTATTTGGAGGGTTTTGCTGACTATGGAGAAATAATGTAGAGCCAATTCCAGCAGACTGATAACACTTATTATTCTAAGAAGAACCCACATGTAAATAGCAAAAACATAAGCCACCTCCCCCACACACATACATACACATTCAGAGGAAAGAGAAGACAAAAGAAAAATGCCCAACAAACTCAAAATTCTTATGTATCAAAGCTGATCTTCCTACCTATCATGTTGACAAGGGATATTTTCTACCCTGTTTTTGTCTGTCATTAACATGATCAGGAAGAGATTTACTTGGATGGAATGAAAATACTTACATATGTTGTTGATTTCTTTTTAGCCAGTGTTCTTGGCATCCTTGGCAAACCCTTGATGTTGTCAGAGGATACTTTAAAAAAAAAAAAAAGACTCCATAAAGTTGTAGGAATTCCTGACTTCAGCTATTTGAAACGTGGCCAATGTCAGCTCCTGCTCTGTAAGCCTCTGAGGAGAAAATTTCAAGATAGGAATCTTTTCATGATACGTAACTTTTCATAATCTGAGTCTCCATGGAGAAAAGTGCTCTTTCCTGGGATTTCTATTGTAGAAACTTTTAATTTGGAGGTGTAGTATTGTATTCCTGCCTACCCGGGAGCCTGCACAGAGGCAGCTCTCTAGTGAGATTTCTTAGCAAGAACTTTACACTTTTTTTCTTTTTAAGCAAATTTTATTAGTAGCATCAATAGGATCCCTTTTGCAGAAAACAGCCATAAATATATTTGCTTTTGTGGAAAGTAGTCGTTGCTTCAAGAAAAGTGTATGTAACAGAAATTGAATTCTCTTTCCCTCTTCCACAAAATGCCATTATTGATTTTTTTTCAGATGGTAAAAGTATTATATACTTCCGTATCCAGACAAAGCAAAGAAATTGTCTAATAGAAGAAAGGAATAGTTTTTCATAATTTATTATCAAAACTAATCATTGTTAACTTTTTTCATATGTATACCTGCATATTTTCTATACACATGCATACTTGTACACACACATACAGCACAACATTTTTTAAACAAAAACTGGAATGATTTCACATCGGTGCTTCTTTTTGTAATCTTCCCTCCCCAATAAACACGGACAAACTTCCATGTCAGTAAGTATAATTTAACACATTTTGAATGGCTGCGTAATATTCTATTACATAGGCTATAAGAGATTCCCTTATAAAAGTTTTTTAAACTCCAAAATTAATAAAAATCTCATCTAAATTTTCTTATATTATTTTTATGCCCTAATATCTATTTCCCCCACTTCATTCGGCTTATATGGGACTATATTATTAGAAAAACCCTATGTCTATTGGGTGGTACATCTTAAGTTCACTTTTTAGTGATATGGAGAAAATAATGAGGTAGAGTTATATGGAAAAGAGGTAGACCATCAAAGGAATTAAGTCGATTGAATGAAGTATTTGAATGCCTGCTAACAGACCCACCCTTAACATTTGAGAGCCTGACACAAGGATACACACAGAAACTCACATGCTCTATACCTAAATATTTAAATGTCTCACATGGAGCTAACAAATAGTACAAAGTTATCAATATGTAGTATGTGTGGTATGAAAACATACATCAAGCCGGGCTTGGTGGCTCAGCCTGTAATCCCGCGCCTTTGGGAGGCTGAGGTGAGTGAATTGCCTGAGCCTGCGGGTTCGAGACCTGCCTGGGCAACTTGGCGAGACCTCATCTCTGCAATAAAAAAAAAAAAAAATCAGCCGGGCATGGTAGCGCGCGCCTGTGATTCCGGCTACTCGGAAGGCTAAGGCGGAAGGATCGCCGGAGCTCAGCAGGTTGAGGCTGTGGTGGCTGGGAGCGGTCACTGCACTCCAGTCTGGGCGCAGAGTGAGACTCCAACTCAAAAAAAAAAAAAAAAAAAAAGACTAGCCTAGGCAACATAGCGAGAGACCCTGTCTCTATAAAAATAAAAGTAATACTATGCATATTATTCTGTAACTTTTTTTACTTGTATCTTTTAAAAAAATAACTCTGCAGTTATTCCTCTTTTCTAACTTTCTTGCTCTAATAAAGTAATAAATAGACTTTGGTTAAGTGGTTCGGAAGAAAAAGCCAGTAATATATAGTTTTTGTTAAAAAAAATCCAGTGAAAAATGGAATAAATGGAAATGTAAATGTCTTTGAGGGTTGCTCATTCAATCTTGTTCCTGGAAATAACCATTTAAAATTATTGAATTGGTTAAGGTTGATCACTTTTGTAGATGAAAAATGGATGCATTGGGATTCATCACATGGCTTCTTTACTTTTAGATACTTGTGGAATTTCCCACAACGAAAAGTTAAAATTTCTTAAGGACTACTGACTTTTAAAAAATTACTGAAGGCTTTTCCTACGACTTTACCTGTTAAAGCTTGAAGATGGTCTCACCACCTTTATGCTACATCTTATTTGAAGTCCAAGCTTCTGATTTGGTCTTGATCTAAGCAAACCTGGGTAAAACAAGGGAGAGACCAGGGCAAGAAATGAACATGTGGTAATTGAGCCATTGTGCCTGAAAATTAAAGTGGTTGACTGGCTGAACTAGGAACCCTCTAACAGTGTGGTATTGTTTGTGGTCTGAAATAGGCTCAAGACAAAATGTCCCCGTGGTGGGGCTGGTGGTGGAAGGAGGTCCCAATGTTATCCTGTCCGTGTGGGAGATTGTCAAGGACAAGGACCCAGTGGTGGTGTGTGAAGGCACAGGCAGGGCGGCCGACCTCCTGGCCTACACACACAAACACCTAGCAGATGAAGGGTGAGTTGTTGACTCTTCCATGTTGAAACTATAGGGAGTGTTTATTTCTCTGTTTTAGTTCTTCAAGCTGTGTTTCTGTAGGTCAGAAATCCCTCAAGTAACAGAGGTTGAGACTCATTTTTCAGTGAATTTGCTTTTGTTGATCAACACCAAAATGCCCTTCAACGAGACGAGAGCTGCTATTTTCTTAGGAGAGTAGTGGCCTGCCTCTAATAGGTTAGGCTGAGCCTTGCCTGAGCTTTGGGAACAGGCATTTCCAGGGGGAGTGAGAGAGGAAATGCTAGAGCCATTGGCCGTTCTGCTAAAAGAACCCTGCAGTGAGAGAGGCGACCTGTGTTGGGCTCATATCACCTTCAAATTCATTTGCCATTTGGAGAAATAGCAGGAATTGGAAATCGATATCCTGACATTTACAGAGTATATATTGTGCTTATTTCAGGCTTTCGTTATTTCCCTTTTTCAAAGAAGAAAAGAGTTTCAAATAAGATAGTTTCAAATAACATGATAGATTTTCTCTTGCCATCCTTCTATCCACTGTGATTCTTCCAGTTTCAAAAGCATAATATTTCTGCTGTGTAAATAAATACAGTGTCTAGGAACCAAACTGTTGACCCCACTTATTTATTTAGTAAGCCTTTATCACCGCCTATGTTCTAACAGTTTTCTGGGGTCTCTTTCCTTACAATTTATCCCTGTTCAATCGTCAACCCCTACTTCCACTCTCCGTCCCCTCCCTATTCTCTTATACCTCTCCCTTTCCTAAAGTCACCCTGGGTGAGTAATTCTTAAGCCTTTTGGGGTTTCAGATCCTCTGGAAAATATGATGCCAGTAATTTCTGGAGATTCACAGTCCTCTAGAAATCTACCGGCTCAAGAACTCTACCTCAGACTGTATTCTCTTCTGGCAGAGCTGTCTGTAGGCACCTTCTCAGTTGGGAGGAAAGATGAGTTTTCTTGTACTGATGTTGCTGGCTTGCTCCCTTCTGGGATGTGTCAAGTCATGACCGTGCATTTCTTTTCAAGGGTATTGCGTCCTCAGTTGAAAGAAGAGATCATCTGCATGATTCAGAACACTTTCAACTTTAGTCTTAAACAGTCCAAGCACCTTTTTCAAATTCTGATGGAGTGCATGGTACACAGGGATTGTGTGAGTATGACAAGTTGATAACTCAATTGACTTAAAAAAATGTTAGTTTAGAAACATCTGTTTGTACAATTTAAGAAATACATTATATATTCACATTGAGCTTGAGAGTTATATGCAGAATTTGACCCTTAAATTTGAGTAAAGCTGGGTACCGTGGCTAATGCCGGTAATCCCTACACTTTGGGAGGAGGAGGTGAGAGGATTGCCTGAGTACAGGGGTTTGAGACCAGCCTGGGCAATTTGGTGAAACCTTGTCTCTACATAAATCAAAAAGTTAGCCGGGCGTGGTGGCGCCTGTCTGTGGTTGCAGCTACTCAGAAGGCTGAGGTGGAAGAATCAACTGAGCCCAGCAGGTCAAGGCTGCGGTGGCCATGAGTGTGCCACTGCAGTCCAGCCTGGGTGACAGAGTGAAACTCCAACTCAAATAAAATAAAGTTGAGTAAACTTGGCTTCTTACTGCCTCACCCCCATTTTCACCCTCATGCTTCACATTCCAGACTCTCCCTTAGAACAAGCACTTAAGTAGTATAGCAGTGATCCAGAAAAGATGTCACATTTAGTGAAAGTTACACAAATATTTTCAGAGGGTAAGAGAATAGCTCCTGGCTTTGGTGAACTCATGTGTGCTGGGTTCAGCATCCTGAATAAATCCTGCATTATTTCACTGAAAATGTGTTAAAAAATGGGAAATGTGAAAATAAACTCTGGGATAGAAAATGGAGGTCACAAACTATGAACTGTGAAAGTTCCTAGCGTTTCAGGGTACTGTGATCAAAATTTTTATCAATGACTTGGATGATATAAAACTGACGATTACAGTAAACATGCAGCTATGTCATGATTCAAAGTGATCTTTCTAGAAATTGAAGGCTGGATCAAATCATACAATAATTTTGGTTATGTTGAAATACCTGACCTCAAAACATCAGTTGAAAAAGTTCAGGCTAGAGGAAGCATGACAAAATATATGTGACAAACCCTTTGGGACTTTAGTTGATCAATTAACAACAATTATGTTTACAATCAGCAGTTGTGCTTTTAAGTGTATTTTTTTTTCACCTGAAGTAGTCCTGTGAGTGAGTTTAACATGGATGGCCCTGGTTGTTTATTTCCATTTCAGAGATGATGAAACATTTAAGTGTTTTGCAGCCGTGCACTGACAAAATGTTAGAACTGTGGCCATGTGTGATGGCTCACACCTGAAATACCAGTACTTTGAGAAGCCAAGACAGGAGGATTGCTTGAGGCCAGGAGTTTAAGATTAGTCTGGGCAACACAGCAAGACCCTTGTCTCTGCAAATAATTAGCCAGGCGTGGTGGAGCACATCTGTCATCCCAGATACTTGAGAGGCTGAGGCAGAGGATTGTTTGGACTCAGGAGTTGGAGGCTGCAGTGAGCTATGATTGTACCACTGCACTCCAGCCTGGGTGACAGAGTCAGACCCTGCCTTTAAAAGAAAAAAAAAAAAAAAAAAAAAAGAAAGAAATGGTAGCATGGAAACTTGAGCTCAGTGTTGAAATTTGTTCTTAGTCTACTACACTTAATATTTCCCACAGTAACCAGTAAGTTAAGAAAAGGACATGCTACAGAGATTGCCCGTGTTTGCCTCTTCCTCTTATCAAGTGGAATAATTAATGTGCAGTGTAGGGATCACCGGGGAGCAAGAAATGCGGGAAAGATTTTGCATATTATAGGAACTGAGTTCTCGTTCCTGTACAGTTAAGGTTGATTTGATTCAAGCACATAGAGGGCATATCAGGTGAGCGAAAATAATATTTGAAATTGTAAAAGCTGCCAGGCGCAGTGGCTCTTGCCTGTAATCCTAGCCCTTTGGGAGGCGGAGGCGAGAGGATTGCCTGAAGCCTACGAATTCAAGAACAGCCTGGGCAACATGGGGAGACCTCGTCTCTACAATAAATCAAAAAATTAGCTGGGCATAGTGGCACATGCCTGTAGTTCAGCTACGTGGAAGGCTGAAGTGAAAGGATCGCCTGAGCCCAGCAGGTCAAGGTTGCGGTGGCCGGGAACGTGCCACCGCACTACAGCCTGGGTGACAGAGGGAGACTCTGACTCAAAAAAACAAAAACAAAAACAAAAAAACTGTAAAAGCATAGTATTATACCTTCATGGTACATTAAAGATTGATTATTCAGAGAGTTCCTCTTCTTTTATGGATGAGGAACCCAAGAATCAATGACTTTAAGATTTCTACTCAAGGCTGGCTAATTAGTGGCATGCCCTGGACTAGGTTGGCAGTGTTGCTCTTTTCTGTTAAACCAGTTCCCTCTACTATATGAAATATATTTTCACTTGGAAAGGCTGAGATACATCTGTTCATTATAAAGGTGACCCTTTATAGCCATAAGTGAAGTCTTTGCTTTTGTTTTTGTTTTTAAATCAGTCACATGCCAGGACGCACTGGACACCTTGACATCATGAAGACCATCTGTGTGTCCTTTGCACTTGCTCCTTGTATCCATTGTAATTACCTCACTTGTTTTGCGAAAAACCCTTGAGGATTTATTTCCCACTAAAAAACAGAAGTCTTAGTTTCTAAGCCTAGGTGAATGAAAAGATCTCATTTAATATCCCTTCAAAAGGGGGAATGATTTTATTTACATTAGAAATTTGTATAAAGGTTCTTTTTGTCGTAGCATCTATGTAATCAATGAATGTAGTAACATTCTTTTATAAATGTTTCCTCTAGTGTACAAGGAACTTTAAAGTGTTTTCTTCCAAGGGCTCACAATTATTTTTTTATCCTATTCAAAAAGTTTCTCTCCTATAAGTAAAAAAAAAAAAAAAATAAATTTACTCTGTATTGGTTTGCCTTTACAAAATGAAGAGTGTTTTTCTCAGTAGCTCCAGTGTCAATTCTGTGGGTACTCATTGAAAGCGTTTGCTAGTTCCCCAAGTGTATGGCTTTCTGTTTGCAACTGTTACAGATTACCATATTTGATGCTGATTCTGAAGAGCTGCAAGATCTTGACTTAGCAATCCTAACAGCTTTGCTGAAGGGTGAGTATCTGAATGGGGTTGCAGTTCTTCCTCACTACTTCTCACATCCCATGGAGCTCTGTGCTTTTTGTGTAGATGCTTCGAGAAGAATGTATGACTGCTCCTTTCTTTTACCCTAGGCACTAATTTATCAGCATCAGAACAATTAAATCTGGCAATGGCTTGGGACAGAATGGACATTGCCAAGAAACATATCCTAATTTATGGACAGCACTGGAAGGTATAGCAAAAATGAAGTTAATTGGAAAAAATATCTTGGATGTTGGTTGGCTAGGGAGGGGCAAAAGAGAAAATGAGAGGAGAGAGAGATTGATTGGGAGGGGTGTGGGAGTACCGTCTCTGTGGCTGGGTGCTCAGGGGGAACTAAGACATTTCTCTCATCTACTTTGCCTCCCTGAAACATTTTTTTTCCTTTGGCTCTGCAGTCTAATTGAAACTGAAAAGAGAAGTTAGAAAAAAGATGGAATGGGAAAAAAATTTAATTTATTTTTTGAGTAATGCATTTTCTTGTATTGTTATTTAAAACTTGAAATTTATCTTATTTTGGCTTTAAGATGTAACAGGCTTTCGTAGGACAAATTAGTGAAAATAGAAAAAAGAAGAAATATTACCCATAATATTAATTATAATTGCTACTAACATTTCATTTTTTAATTTTAATTTTAATTTTTTGAGTTGGAGTCTCACTCTGTTGCCCAGGCTGGAGTGCAGTGGCATGCTCATGGGCACTGCAGCCTCGACCTACTGGGCTCAGGTGATCCTTCTGCCTCAGCCTTCCAGGTAGCTGGAACCACAGCCACGCACCACCACACCTGGCTAATTTTTTATTTATTTATTGTAGAGATGAGGTCTTACCAAGTTGCCCAGGCTGGTCTCGAACCCCCGGGCTCAGGCAATCCTCTCACTTCTACCTACCAAAGTGCTGGGATTATAGGCAGGAGCCACTGCATCTGGCTGCATTTCATTTTTAAATATAACAGTTATGACTATACCACAGGCATATTATTTTGGGTCAAACTAATATATGCACGTTGTATAAAATATCAAATGATGTTAAAAGGCTACTAAAAAAAGATGGTAGCTCCCTACCCTGCTAATCACAAGAGCTAGTACAAAAATACTAGCTTTTTTTTTTTTTTTTTTTTTTGAGTTGGAGTCTCACTTGGTAGCCCAGACTGGAGTGCAGTGGCCGCTCCCGGCCACCGCAGCCTCGACCTGCTGGGCTCCGGCGATCCTTCCGCCTCAGCCTTCCAAGTAACCGGAATTACAGGCATGCGCTACCACGCCTGGCTGATTTTTTGATTTATTGTAGAGATGAGGTCTCGCTGCCCAGGCGGGTCTCGAACCCGCGGGCTCAGGCAATCCACTCACCTCAGCCTCCTGAAGGCGCGGGATTACAGACTGAGCCACCGAGCCTGGCTCACATTTTTTTGTTTAAAAAAAAAACACTTAAAAAATAATGTCATATTGCTATTTTCTGGTCCATCCATTTTAGAAATTTCTCAACATTTCTGTCCTGTGGGCCTCACAGTTGCAATGTGGACAGCTTGTCTTCTATTCCAGGTGCTCGATTATTCTGGAATCTTCTCCTTATCTTGGGGGTTCCTTTTGTCTCTCTCCTATGCTAGAGTACAGGTTTTCTGTGTCTCATGTTTTCTTTCTTTGTTTACTCCTTTATTTCGATGGTGTATATCCTTGAATAACTTTCTGAGAAAGGGAGTATGGGAGATAAACGTTTTGAGGAGTTATACGTTTGATTATATTTTAATTCATGGTTACAACCAATTTTCCTCCAAAATTTTGAATGCCTAGCTTCCAGCACGCAGTGTTGCTGTAAAGAAGCAAAAAGTTTTGTTTTCTGATCCTCTGCATCCATTTCCTCCCCAGTGTTCTGAGATTTGACAATGATATGTGTTGTTTTGGATCTGTACCTACATTATGCTGGACACATGATTTCAACTTGGCAGTCATATGTTTCCATTCCATTCGGTTCCATTCCATAAACTCCCCACTTGTTTTCATTGTTCTCTTTCTATAATTCCTGATATTTGAATGTTGGCCCTTGTGGACTGCTCTACTAATCTTATCTTTTCCCTCTTTATAAATGTTAAATCTTTCCTCGTGTTCCCTATCTTTTCTTTGGTAGATTTCTTCAACTTTAATTTTCAAGCCTTCTATGGACCTTTTCTTTTCCAGTAACATTGTGAATCTATTAATTTCTAAGTATAAATTCATTCTCTTATTGTACCCTTCCTTTTTTTTTGGTTAGCTTCCATAATACAGTATCTTCTTTTACCTCTTTAAGGATACTAATGATAGCCTTTTTGTAGTTTTCTTCTTTCCGCATTGTCTGCTTCCTCCTGGTTGATGTTTTTGGATCTGTTTGTTTGGTCTTTTTTGTTTAAGGGTGGGTGACAGGAATTTCACTAGAAATTCTGAACCTGTAGTTGGGGCTTGCCTGTAATTCTGAGCTTTACAAATAGGGTGATCTCACTGCCATTAGCTGGGGGCTCCCCAGATGTCAGCATCTTCATATCATTTCTCTTGTATTCGTGACGTTGCCAGAAATAATCCCGACTGGAAGGCACAAACCTTGTTGCTAGTGTTTTGGGAGTCAAATGGGGAAGATGTCTGGGAAGGCCAGTCAACGTTTGGGTTTGGCATATACGTACATTTACCTCATTTTGGTGCCTCTGGAATTCTATGGGATACATCAGTTTGGTTCTTGATTGCTAAGTCAGTCACCATTTGACTATCTGCTTTACAGCTTCCAAAATGTTATACCCTTGTCTCCACTCTTGTCTTCCTTGTCCTTGTTGATGTGTTTCTTGAAAACCAATCCCTGTACTGTAGTATTTATGATGTTTTTGTGGGAACAAAATTAGATGAGTGTGTTCAATTTGCCACTATAACCAGAAGTCAAATCTAGTTTAAATGGAAACATGACAGTCTCACACACACACACAAAAGATAAATCTTGGATTTTTGTTAGAACTGCATTCAATCTATACATTGGTTTGTGAAGCTTTGAGATCTTTCCAGTAGTCAGTTTTTCCATTCAGGAACGTGGGTTGTTTCTTGATTTAGTCAGGATGTTTTCACTTAGGTCCTGCACATTTCTTAGTAAGACCATATTTTATAATTATTGTATCTCAGTAGTTTTGAGTTTCAAACACATGCGATTCTTCAGTTATTTCTACTTTCTTAACTGACTTTATATCTATAATTTATTTATGTCTTCCAAAGCCTGGCACCCTGGAACAAGCAATGTTAGATGCTTTAGTGATGGATCGGGTAGATTTTGTGAAGCTCTTAATAGAATATGGGGTGAACCTCCATCGCTTTCTTACCATACCTCGACTGGAAGAGCTCTACAATACGGTGAGTATGGTACATTTAGTCAATCATTTCCTTAAGATTTATTTGTTAATCTGTTTGAGAGGCCAGGTGCAGTGGCTCTCGCCTGTGATCCCAGCACTTTGGGAGTCTGAGGTGAGAGAATTGCCTGAGCTCAAGAATTCGAGACCAGCCAGGGCAACATGGCTAGACCTCGTCTCTACGATAAGACAAAAAAATTAGCCGGGCATGGGTGCATGTTTGTGGTTCCAGCTACTTGGAAGACTGAGGCAGAAGGATCACCTGACCCCAGCAAGCTGAGACTGTGGTAGCAGTGACGATGCCACTGCACTCCAGCTCGGGTGATGAGTGAGACTCTAACTCAAAAAAAAAAAAAAGAAAAAGAAAACAATTACCTTAAGATTTATTTGTTTCTTTGAACATTCATGTACAAATGTAATTTATAGAAAGACAGACTTCTCAACCAAAAGGAAAAATATTCCTTCCAATTCCATTTTATCCCAGTAAGACATAAAGACAAAGATGTGAATAAGAACATTGTCTTTTCTTTCTTTCTTTCATTATTTTGAGTTGGAGTTCTCACCCTGTCACCCAGGCTGGAGTGCAGTGGCATGCTCATGGCCATCACATCCTCGACCTGCTGGGCTTAGGTGATCCTTCAGCCTCAGCCTTCCAAGTAGCTGGAACTATAGGCATGTGCCACCATGCCCAGCTAATTTTTTGATTTATTGTAGAGATAAGGTCTCACCAAGTTGCCCAGTCTGCTGTCGAACCCATAGCCTCATGCAATCCTCTCACCTCAGCCTCCCAAAGTGCTGGGATTTTAGGCCTGAGCCACTACACCCGGCCAGAACATTGTCCTTTAAATCTTATTCTTTTTTCAAAGATCTGTTCAAGTCCTGTCTTCTTGATTACTTCAGTTAGTTCACGTTGATCTGCTCTTAGAAACAAATTATTTGTGATTCCTTTCACATGTCACCTATTGTTGATTATTTTTTAGTGTAAGTACCCAATCTTTTCCATTAGTATAAGTACCCCAAGAAGACAGTGCTCATATTTGTTATTGAATGTCTGGTTAAACATCGTAAAGTTCTAATAGATATCTCATGATGGCATGAGCTTGTGCGATAAGATTTGTAATTGTTTAATATTCATATGTGATAAAGGACAGTTATAAATTACTTAAAGTTACTTCTACCTCTTACCACATAAAGTTAAAGATCTATCTACCTGTATTCATCTTGCTTTGAAAAACGTTTCATGTAATTACATCCTCTCTTACAAAACACATCCTTAGAATTAATTGTCTTAAATTTCATTACAAAAAACGTTGAGCAAAATTTTCAGCATTCTGGGTTGATTTTTAATAATGCATTCTACTGTCGGGCTCAGCGGCTCAGCCTGTAATCCCACGCCTTTGGGAGGCTGAGGTGAGTGAATTGCCTGAGCCCGCGGGTTCGAGACCCGCCTGGGCAGAAAGACCTCATCTCTACAATAAATCAAAAAATCAGCTGGGCGTGGTAACGCGTGCCTGAAATTTTGGCTACTTGGAAGGCTGAGGCGGAAGGATCGCCGGAGCCCAGCAGGTGGAGGCTGCGGTGGCCGGGAGTGGCCACTGCACTCCAGTCTGGGCGACAGAGTGAGACTCCAACTCAAAAAAAAAATAAATAAATAAAAATGCATTCTAAAATAAAGTTCTTCCACCCAGCACATGATAATTAAAGAGAATAATTCTTTCTTTTATTCTTTATCACAGAAACAAGGACCTACTAATATGCTCTTGCATCATCTTGTCCAAGATGTAAAGCAGGTAACCTAATTATGAAGGTGTGAAAGTATCTTTGTATATTGCCTTGGCTTTGCGATAGAGAAGTCATCAAGTTTTCTTATTAAATTACCTATCTCGTTTATCTGTGATTCTGAACAATTCATCACCAAACCACACTCTTACATTTTTTCCTTAATTTACTTTTTTTTTTAAAGACCATGCCCCCAGGAATAGAGGTGCTTTATGTTTTAAAAGATTTTATCAAAAAATATGAATCAGAGACATGCAAAGCTTCCAATCAGAACTTCAGCTTAACATGGTACAACGGTGATGCCAATGATGATAATAATACCAGTTAAAAGTAAAGAACTCGGTGGTTCTGTTATCTTTATTGGAGGAACAATCACTGGTTTCCATTGCTTTTATTATTATTATTTTGGATATCAGTGATAGCTCAGGGTCTCTTGCTTCTTCTGTGAGCCCGAGTCTAAGCATCGTCCTAGCAAGTCAGGGTAGATCCCCAGTTGTGCAACTTGCTCATGTTTTGCCATCATCATCTAGCTGGTAGGTCAGACTTAAAATAAAATCATCTGATCCCCCATTAGTTACCAAAACCTTCCAACATTAACAGACGTTTATATCTTAATATCTTTTTTAAAAATTACCAATACTTTTATTCACATTCCCAGAAAATTGGGAGTGCTTTTTGTCACTATGCTTAAAATTCATCCAAGATACATTTTTCAAAGTTCTCTTTTTTCTGAAGTCTAATATCTTGTTAGAAAGAGTATGAACTTTCTGGTTATGCTGACTTGGTGGGAGAGCCAGAGTGAGAGGAAGACATTCAGTTGGCAAATTAGTAGTAAGCAAAAGTGTCCATCTGATGTAAATTTAGTCTGCATTGGTTTAGGCTATGTCAAAATGATTTCCTTAGATTATTTCCTTAAACTTATCACAGTAAACTGAAAAAAAAAGGTGATGAATTAGGTTAAATATGCTTTTAACTAGGAGTAATAAGAACATAATTTTTGGTGTTTCTTGAAAAAAGTAAATTATGAATGTGGAAAAAATTATTTGCACTCTCATATATACATATATATGCAGATAATTATTTCTTGTTCCAAGCTTTGGAATTGTGATTATTCACAATCTGTTCGTTTCGGAGACCTTGTTCAGCATTCTTGTGTGCCTTTAAAAATGTACTATGAATGGCAGTTCAGAAGCGAACAGTTACAAAGAGGTAGTAAGTGGGATTTAAGAAGTCAAAGTAATTTTCATTTATGCTAAGACCCACATAATAGGAAATCTGCTCAGCCCTCCCACCTGCCATAATGTTTGTCTTGATACATCCTCATGTTTTGATAACTCATTCGGCTCTGCCATTCTGTGTTTCTTGCTTTTATTTGCTCTGCTTCCTTCCATATTCTTGTTTTCCACATGAGGTAGTCAACACAGTGCAAAGTGTTGTAGCCATTTTAACAAAAGAGAGACTGAACAGTTAACCTAATGTTACTTTTGGACCACACATATCCAGTATATACCTTATTTTACTTTTGTCGGTGTAGTTATATTATTTCTCGTTTAAAACTATTATATATATCTTATATTTATTTGTTTTCTTCTACTTAATATTTTTTCTTACTTCCAATTAGGAATTCAACGTGAGATAAAAATTATGTTTAAATGTGTGTTTTATTCAAATGTGTATATGTGTGTCTGTGTGCATGATGAGGTAGAGTGATAGAAGAGAGAACACAGATGTAAGCACACATTTAATGTCTGAAACTAAACTCATTAAGGCTAAGATCTTTTTTTTTCTGAAGGAGCAGTTCGTTGTGTCAATAGCTGTTCATATTAATTGATCAGTTTATAAAGCATATTCAAAAGTATGAGTCTACCTCTTTGCAATGAATTTGGTTATGTTCTAATGGCATAGCAAAAGAGATAGAAGACGACAACTAAAAGGTGTCATTCGTTGCCTCTGTTTGTTGCAGCACACCCTTCTGCCAGGCTACAGAATAACACTGATTGACATCGGACTGGTAGTGGAATACCTCATTGGTAGAGCATATCGCAGTAGCTACACTAGAAAAAATTTCAGAGCCCTCTACAACAACCTCAAGAGAAAACATAAGGTAGCATAATTGAAAAGTGCTTTAGTAAAATTAAGAGTAATTAGGAATTGTTGTTTTAGAAACATGGCTTGAATGTTCAGATGAGAATAGCTTCTAAAATGGGCATTGTATTTATGGACATTTGTTGTCAGCAATATGGAAAGTACCATGCTAAGTGTTGCCGTGCTGGCCTAGGGTAAACATAAAAGTCAGAAAGTTTAGATCTTCTAGAAGAGACAGATTTATGAATAACTAGTCATAATGCAAAACAGTCTATCATATGAGCTATGTTGGCACAAGAAGTGATGTGATGATATGGGTTAAAGAAAGAGATGACCAATTATTTTTTCTTTTAAAATGACAGATGTCAAAAGATTAATAAAAAGGATCAGATTTATAAACTCACCATAGTCCATAGTTTGGAGATGACAAACTTGGGATAAGCATGTAGGGATTATACTGAAAGATGCATGCAGAATGCACTTAAAAACACAAAATGTACATACTTTTATTTTTGATTATAGTTTTGGAAGTAATGTAGGAATGTAAAATTAGAGTTGTTTAGTAGATTAGCAGAGAAAACATTGCCTCTTTCTTTCTTTCTTTCTTTCTTTTTTTCTGAGTTAGAGTCTCACTGTCTCCCAGGCTGGAGTACAGTGGCACGCTCCCGGCCACCACAGCCTCGACCTGCTGGGCTTAGGTAGTTCTTCCGCCTCAGCTCCCAAGTAGCCAGAACTACAGGCAAGCACTACCACGGCTGGCTAATTTTTGATTTATTGTAGAGATGAGGTCTCGCCAAGTTGCCCGGGTTGGTCTCGAACCAGCTGGCTCAGGCAATCCACTCGCTTCTGGCTCCCAAAGTGCTGAGATTATAGGCATGAGCCAACACGCCCGGTGCCTGTTTCTTAAAACACCGTTACAGGTTAGCAACTTGAGGAGACTAATTCTTATGACAGATTAAGAGCAGAACTGAGGCTAGGCCCCATGGTTTAGGTCTATAATCCAGCACTTTGGGGAGGCAGAGGCAGGAAGATCACTTGAGGCTGGGAGTTAGAGACCAGACTGAGCAACACATAGAGATCTCATCTCTATAAAGGAGAATAAGGACAGAATTTGAAAAGGTGTTTTGGGTACTTTTGTTGAGAGAAAAGCAGGCACAGTGAAGGGCTCGGCACCTGTGCCTACTTGGGGCATGTTTCTGCAGTGACAAGAAGACCTTTGTCACGGGACAAGTATCAGATGATTGTGAGGGGTGAGATTGGAAAGGTAGTTTGTTGTAAGATCTGATAACGAGCCTAGAATACCAGGCTTTTTTGAACTTTTATCTTCTTATTTTTTACATTTAAAAAAAATACAGAGATGGGCATCTCTCTATGTTGCCCCTGGCTGGTTTTATACTCCTGGCCTCAAGCAGTTCTCCTGCATCAGGCTTTCAAAGTGCTAGGATTACAGGGTGTGAGCCACCAGGCCTGACCTTGGACTTTTATTTATTAAGAATCAGATGAAGTGAAAGCCCAGCTGGTTTTCAGAAATGAAGAAACAAAATAACACAAACTAAAAGGAAACCCAAATCTCACACAGAAAATGTTCTTTATTAAGATTTCAAAGGCATAGAGATTCGCTTAAGGAAGTATCAACTACCTCATTTAAACAAAATATACATTGCTGTGAGGTTCCCTGTGGTGGATATGAAGACTGACTGTGACCTTGGTACTGCCTTGTTTAAGACAGAGCTTGCTAGGGAAATTCCCTTGTGCCCTTTCTGGAAATGACCCAACTGTATGAATTACCCACCATCAGAATTACCCATTGCTCTGGTTATTTTCCATGAAAGAGTACAGAGTTTGTCACATTTCATAGTAAACTAGGTTGTAGCAGGTATGCGTACATGATTTGGAGTCAGAGAGATCTGGGATTGAATCCAAGTTTTGCTCATTAATAGCTGTGTAATTTTCAGCAACAAATTTAACCTCTCTCTGCATGTTTCCTCATCTATAAAATGGGAATATTAGTGCCCCTTTCATAAAATTGTCAGAAGGATTAAATAAAACACTACATGAAAAATCCACATTCCTGATAAATAGAAGATGTAGAGCAATTGTTAGTAATAAATTATGATTATTGCTAAGATGATACTATTAATTCTATATTAAGATAACACGAATAATTTGAACATTATCTTTATAAAGTCTCCTCTTTTTTAGATTGGAAAAATAGTTTCTTTAAAAAGTAAATGAGAGCGAGAGAGATTCACCTCCCTATGTAGGGGAGGGGGTCAAAGCTTAGGAAACACGGCTCAAAGAGCACATGGCCTGGCCATAGCTTAGTAAAACAATGGCAAATGAGAGAGAGAGGAGAGAGGAGAGGAGAGTTTCACCTCCTCAAAGTAGGGGAGAGGACAAAAAAAAACATGGTCTGGCCATAGCTCAATGAGCACATGACGTGGCTAGTGCTTAATAAGACAATGGCTTTTAAAAAGTCTTGACCTCATTTTATTTATGTCCAATTTTTATCCATAAAAAGCAAACTAAAAATAAATAAAGCAGCTCAAAACCTATGATTTGTATCATACTTCATGCTAGTTCCTTCAAGTATACTTCTTTTTTAGGCTGGATATTTAGCCTCACCTTGGGAGGCTGAGGTGGGAGGATTGCTTGAGGCCAGGAGTTTCAGACCAGCCTGGACAACATAGCAAGACCCCATCTCTACAAAAAATCAAAATTAAAAAAATACTTCTGTTTGTTTTTGTTTCTCACTGATAAAAACTTCGTGCTGATGGCAATGACTTATGTTGTTATTGGACCTAGCTACTGGAATTCTAGTGGAGATATTATATAACACCTGGAGAAATCCCATAACTTTCTAACTTAACCTTAACCTTGGAACTGTTTGTGAATGAGAACTTTTTCTTATCGAATCTGTAAATCTTTATTGCCTATTCCAGTCTTGTCCCAGGTAAAGAACTTCTATTCATTCTAATGGAATTTCCACATAGAGAGGGAATGCAGATATATAACAGGGAATAAAAGATTGTGTTCTCTAAAATTAGGAAATAACAGTATGCATAATAAGAAGGAGTCATGAGAGGCGCCTGCTGAGTGCAAGTCATGGATGAGAGACAGAAATGTGGCTATTGGTTTTCGTTGTTGTCTGGAAATAAGATGTCGTTACCACTGTAATCTTTCCCCCACTTTTTGTCTTATTTTAAAAATTAACAACGCATGCCAGAGAGTTACAAACTTCGCTCAAAACCTTTCCCAGCACCGGAGGTGCTCCTCAGGAAACATAACGGAGTCTGCAGAAAGTACGCTGCATTCCCAGTTCATCAGAACTGCCCAGCCCTATAAGTTCAAGGTACCACTTACTTATTTGGACTTGAGTGTGAAATGGCTTTTGCAGGTTGGTTCATTTAACTCTGGAGAAAAGGAGGTCCAAATGGAGGGTCCACTTGTAGGTGCCAAGAGGAGACTTTTTAGGCTGGGTGCGGGTCAGCAGCACAACACAGCCGTCCTCCAACAACAATGAGCAAAGGCACGGTGCTGGCAACTTTGACCTCTCTACCTTGTTTCTGCCTCTGCCTTGTCCAGATGGTGACTCAGGCTGACAGTCTATGGGATGGTACTTGAAAAATGTGATCACTAGCTCAGTGTCACACACTTATCTCCCTTTTCCAAAGGCCAGTTGGATGTGATGTCTGCTTCCTTATTCTCCTTAACTTCTCTCTCACACTGATTTTTTTTTTTTTTGAGTTGGAGTCTCACTCTGTCGCCCTGACTGGAGTGCAGTGGCCGCTCCCGGTCACTGCAGCCTCGACCTACTGGGCTCCGGCCATCCTTCCGCCTCAGCCTTCCAAGTAGCTGCAACTACAGGCGCCTGCTACCATGCCCAGCTAGTTTTTGACTTATTGTAGAGATGAGGTCTTGCCAAGTTGCCCAGGCGAGTCTCGAACCTGCGGGCTCAGGCAATCCACTCACCTCAGCCTCTCAAAGCACTGGGATTACAGGCTGAGCCACCGAGCCCGGCAATGATTTTTTTTTTCTTTTTTTTCCTCTTCTTTTGGACTTTCTTGAAATTAATTTTAGCCTAATGTTACACTATGACAAGGATGATGTATTTGTGTGTGTGTGTGTGTGTGTGTGTGTGTGTGTGTGTGTGTGTACACGCATGTGTACTCATACACACACAAGTTACCCAGACTTCCACAGACCCGCTTTCCTCTGGGGATAATTGCTTACACTCAGTTGTTTCCATTTGAATGGTGACTATGTTGTCTGAAAGAGGATTGCTTTCCATAGTTTCTGGGATGAAAAGTTATTTTATTAAATCGCCCTTGATCATCCTCAATGAACACAAATTCCCTTTACGTAGACAAACAGAGGAAACAGTTTACAATTTTTTTTGCTATGACCTCTCAGATTAACAAGAATAATTATTGGATCTTTATCATTTGCCTGGTATCATGCTGAATGCTTGGTTGGATTTGGAAGGTGGGTGGGTTGGGGAAGACCTAATGACGCCTGAGAAATGGTCTCACCTTCCTCAAAGTAATAACTGTAAACACAGCATTATGAGCACTGAAATAGAGACATCTGAAGTGATGTAGGAATGTATGGGGAGCTGCATGGCATTTGCGATGAGCTGGAGAAGCGGGTTTATCAGGTGGAGAAAATTATTTCATCATCGCCTATTACCATCACTAAGAAACATAATTAGAATAAAGGAAAGAAAACTTAAAACTAATCTATTTGGACACATGTTGGCAACACTAGGGACGTTTTTCCAAGGGGAAGATAATGAATCTATTCACTCAAGTGAGGTGAGAGCTTTTTAAAAACGTACATTATTCTCATTTATCCAACGTATTACTTCAACCTATTTCCTTGAGAAATTCGATGCTGTCGTTATAGTTACTAGGGATATCCCAAACAGGTGCCGCTTGAAGTGTTGCCAGATGAACTTAAGATATTTCAGTTTAGGGATTCTAGATCTAGTAAATGCAATAAGAAATAGATTGTTATGAAATGTCTACATTTTGTTTAATGGCCTATAAAGCCCTATTATTACTTCCATCTCTTTTTTAGTAGTGATTATAAAAAATACATCTAGGATACCTGCTGTGTTGAATTAGGGAAACTGTCATGCGTCCGAGTGTTTGAAAACTCATTCCTGTTTTTATTTTCCTATTTCATTTTACAGGAAAAGTCGGTAGCACTTCATAAGTCAAGAAAGAAGTCGAAAGAACAAAATGTATCAGATGACTCTGAGACTACTGGCTTTATTTACCCTTACAATGACCTGCTGGTTTGGGCTGTGCTGATGAAAAGGCAGAAGATGGCCATGTTCTTCTGGCAGCATGGAGAGGAGGCCACGGTTAAAGCAGTGATAGCCTGTATCCTCTACCGAGCAATGGCCCATGAAGCTAAGGAGAGTCACATGGTGGATGATGCCTCAGAAGAGTTGAAGAATTACTCGAAGTAGGTGTTCTCTCCTCACTTCCTACTAAACATATGCAGATCTTAGAATGGTTATGAGAGAGCAGATAGAAGCTGGTTAGGCAGACAGACAGGGAGACCGACAGGGAGGGTCTCAAGGAGACTTCACACCTATGGGAATGCCCCTTGCACCACCCCCATTATATGCTTGTTGGCTTAAAATGTGATTAAGAACATCTTGTCAATCGGGATTTACTGCTAAAAGGGACTTTTTGTTGCTTAAACGCAGGCGCAGTAGCTTAACTAAACGTCCTAACTGGATCTTGGCTTATCATAATCATTAACATAGTATTAACATTACCTCCTTGAGTGGGCTTTTCTGTGGTACCTACGGGTAATATTCAAGATGGAGTAACTTTGGTCAAGGACCCGCATGCACAGTAAAAATTGGGTCTCAGAAAGTAAGGGATGGAAGAGATGTAAATGAGAGAAATGCCCCCAAAATATAAGATAAAAACCACAGAGAGACTCCTAACAATAAGTTACCCATTCCCCCCCACTTTTCTAGAGAGCTTTGATGCTGAATAAACTCCTTTTACTCATCCTTTTGGGGTTCACGTTCCCTAATCTTCTTAGTCATTCAACAAAAACCCGAGGTTGCTTATTTAAGCTGACAGTGGAGTTCAAAACTCCTACAACAGTCCGACACTTTTATCTCCCTCACCTTAGAAGTTGTGACAAGTGGACTTATTGCATTTCACAGACTCTCCTATGAAAAAGGTCTTTGAATATTTCAAGGAGCTTTGTGATATAAAGGAAAGAGTGGTGGCCGTCAAGTGAGGATAGTTGGTTCCTAGTCTGGCTGCTTCCCGATTAGACAAGTCAGTTGGTTGGATTTCAGGGAATTTATAGTTAGTTCATAGTTAACATTATAGTATAGTTTATAGCTAACTTCTATAGTTAGTTTCATAGCTATAAAGTGTTGAATTAATAAGTTTGAAAACCTCCACTAGAACTCTCAAAATCTTGATGCTAAAGGGAGAACAATCCCTTTCCTGAGCAGCAAATTCCTTTAAAATCACTTCTGTAAACTGTAAACTGAGATTATTAAATTGCTGGAGGTGGGGGTGAGGGTTGTTGTTTTTTGAGTTGGAGTCTCATTCTGTCACCCAGGCTGGAGTGCTGTGGCACAATCACGGCTCACCCCAACCTGGAACTCCTAAGCTCAGGCAATCCTTCCACCTCCACCTCCCATGTAGCTGGGATTACAGGCACACATCACCATGCCTGTCTAAATTTTTTTATATTTTGTAGAGTTGAGGTCTCACTATGTTGCCCAGGCTGTTCTCAAACTCCTGGGCTCAAGCAATCCTCTTACAAGCGTGTGCCACCATGCCTAGCTTTTTAATTTTTTTCTGGAAAGCGTAATTAATTGGTTTTTTCTGAGGCTCACATCCGATCTTTTAGAATGTCTCTAAACATTCGAAAATGTTTCTAAAAATGCAGGACTCTCAAGTGCCTTTGTTTTCTCCATTTGCCACCGTTACTGCAGACAGTTTGGCCAGCTTGCCCTGGATGTGTTAGAAAAGGCGTTCAAGCAGAATGAGCGAATGGCCATGAAGCTTTTGATGTATGAACTGAAAAACTGGAGCAACTCTACCTGTTTGAAACTGGCGGTGTCGGGAGGATTACGACCTTTTGTTTCACATACTTGTACCCAAATGCTACTGACGGACATGTGGATGGGGCGCCTGAAGATGAGGAAGAACTCTTGGTTAAAGGTAAATTTATTTGCCTTATGGAGTTTAATGCTAGTGTGGAATCCTGTACTCTTGTGATCCATTTTTAACTTGTTCCAGAAGCGTATCTTCAGGAAAACCAGTCAATAACTTTGATTGTCACAGTGAGCTGGGATCTTCCCAGTGGATTCTGTAGAAAAGACTTTATCTTCCACTGTCAGTTTGTTTTCCAAAATTGGGATACGTGTACCTGCCATGTCCACAAAGGCATATTCATGTAAAGGTGGTTAGAAGTTAAAAGTGTGTATGTCTATAAACATATGCAAGATTTTGTTATTACTAAATGCCATTACCACTGATAATGATAACAAAAGTAAGTGATACTTTTTAGTTAAATTTTTCTCAGTGTAAGAATGCTAACAGATAATTAGTGAAATAGAATTACCAATTTCTGTTGTTCTGCTCGCCCAATATATTGCTTCAGGGAATAAGTGACTATTTCATAATGATGCCCTCAAACACATTTGTTTATCTCACTAACCATTTTAAAAGTCTCAGCCTCATCTGTCATGTTTAATTATCAAGAATAATTTATTTGGCTACTCAGGATTTTAAACTTTGACATTAAACCTAAGCTTAAAGCTCAGGTGTTTATGAAACTAAATAAAAAGAGATAAAGAATGAGTATTAAGACCGACATAAGACTATGCTTTTTATTCTAATTTTATTCTTCCTAGAACTTCTAGAAATATGGCATGTCTCAAACATCATGACTGCAAAAGTATATGTTTGGTGAACTTGGTATAGAAAACTTAAAGAAATAAAAGCTGTAAGGTATAAAGTATATTAAAGAGTTTGCACGTTTCAATTTCCATGGATGAGATTACAGAAATAAGAGAAATGTCAAACAATAATGATCTCAATGTGGATTCCTGTTTAATGAAATATCGAAAAACAACAATTGTTCCAGAAGTTCTCCTTTGATCTGCTCTGATTTCAGCCTTAAAGATGATGAAGCGGAGATGTGAATGGGTCTATCTCTAGCTACCCCAGCTCTGGCAATAACTCCTCTTAAATGTTCAGGGTGTGAGATAGGGTATAAATAGTTGGTAGTTTGAGAAATAATTTTCCTCATGTCTGTGTCCTGTACATACGTTAGTTTATTAGAAATCCTTATTACTGAGAACTTAATGAATTCTGTTCTCATATCCTTCATACCAAAAAAGAGACTTATGTGAAGTAAGACTACATGTTTTCCCCCAAAACACAGAGTGAGTTAATAAGGAAGACTGAATGAAGCCGAGCGCAGTGCTGTAATCCCAGCACTTTGGGAGATGGGGGGGAGAGAGGATTGCCTGAGCTCAGGGGTTCGAGACCAGCCTGAACAACATGGAGGGAGAGACCTCGTCTCTAAAAAAAAAAAGGCTGAATGAGCTACTTAAAGCCTCTGAACTGCAGCAAACCATTATTCTCCAGTGCCTATATACAGCCTTAGTTATCAATAGTTGATTTGTGAGTTTTGGGAACACATTTGCAAATAATCATAGGATGTCCTGGTTAGACTAATTCCGAGTGGATGAAGGCTGCAAGAAGACCTCATAGAGTTAAGTGGTTGGGAGAATTCATTTATATGCTTTTAGGGTAATAGGCTTCATCCTATTCTTAGAATCGGGATAATGATGTTGCTGAATGCTGTTTGGCCAGCCAATTGTTCTGCCATGGACAAGGGAGACAGAATGTGGGAACTTTTCAGGAAAGGGGTTAGGAATTAATTAGTGCAATGTTATGACTGTGCATGGTAACTATAATTTTTTCCAGGCCTAGAGAAATTTTTTTTTTGGGTTCTACATCTGAAAACAAAACAGTCACACAAATAAACTTCTCTTAGAGCTCGAGAAAATCCAGAGATTCTTCACAGGAGATAAAGCATTAAAACAACACGATAAATGGTCATTTCATTATGAAAATGAAGGCTGACAAAGATTATGACTTCAGTTTACCATATTTAATTATGAATGTGTAGATAAATTTAATTTTATTTTTAGTCACTGAATCCCAGAATACCAAGGTCTCATCTTAGCTTGAAAGAGGTAGTGTTCATCAAGTTTATTTTCAGAGTATCTAGTAAATATTCTGAGCTCTTTGCCTCGAAAGACCATACAAATTAAACATAAAATTTTTTTAGAAAATACTTAATAATTAATGAATGACTGCAATATAATAAAAAATCGCGGATGCCTGGATTCTTGGGTTTTACTGGCAGAAAAAATATTTGTGTAGAATGGGAGACAGATCTAACAGAAGGTGACATTGGTATGTTCTTATATTCTTGATTTTATAATATAAATCAACCTAATGTACTTTATGTGGTACTATTAATGGCCCTAAAAAATTATTAAAACTATGTGCTCACTGAAAAATAATACTTGTTACTGCCCTGCCTCTGTACTTCTAGGCATAAACACTAATGGTGTTGTATATATATTTTTAAACTTTTAAATGCATATGTGTATAGGCATATATATTTAAAAATTTTTAACCTTTTTTTTTTCCAAAAATGAGATCACTTTCTGTATATCGTTCCAGAGAGTCAGCCCTCCATATCCAAGTGTTCTGTGTCTGCAGAGTCAATCGACCACAGATCAAAATTATTTGAGAAAAAAATATTAAATAGCAATAATGCAGATTTTAAAGCAATATAGTATAAAAAGTATTTCTATTGTGTTAAGTATTAACAGTAATTTAGCGGTGATTTAAAGTATTCAAGAGGACGTGTGTAGGTTATATGTAAATATGCCATTATATACCAGGCACTCGTACATTCTGAGTTGTATCCTCAGGGGTCCTGGAATCAATCCCCCTAGGATACCAAAGGATGACTGTCATTTGCTTTGTGTTTTTTTTTCCCCGTTTAGCAGTGTAGTGTGGTTACCTTGCATTATATGAGGGGGTACCCCACAAAAAATGGAATTTACTTTTGGAGGGTGGGTCCCTTGTAGTACAGGCTTCCCCTGCTAGGTGAGTTCAAGGAACCCATCGGCATCTGTGTACCAGCTAACACTGGTGTGAGAGGGTGCATTCAGCTTCAGTGAATTGTTTAATCCTTTATTTTTGAGATTTTTTTTTTCTTGAGGTAGCATCTCACTCCATAGCCCAGGCTGGAGTGCAGTGGCATGCTCACGGCCACCCCAGGGTCGGCCTTTTGGGCTCTGGCGATCCTTCTGCCTCAGCCTTCCAAATAGCCCACTACAGGTGTGTGCTACTACACCAGGCTAATTTTTGAATTATTGTAGAGACAAGGTCTCGCCAAGTTGCCCAGGCTGGTCTCGAACCTGCGGGCTCAGGCAATCCACTGGTCTTGGTCTACCAAAATGCTGGGATTACAGGCAGAGCCATCAAGCCTGGCCTTTTGAGATTATTTCAGTGCGTTTGCCTATTTCATAATAACTGTTTTCAGCAGTTTTTGACCAAAAATGGCATAGCCCCTGTGCCCCGCCCTCACTGATCTTTCACCTGATCTTTCATCAAGTGACTTTTTTTTGTTCCTCTGGATGAAAAATGTTCTCAAAGATAAATGTTTTGCCAGCATGGAAGAGGTTAAAAAAAAAAACATGGCAGAAGCACTAAAAGGCATAAAAACTGGTGAGTTCAAAAACTGTTTTGAGCAGTGAAGAAAGCATCTCCACAGGTGTATTGCATCAAACGGAGAGTATGACGGTGACTGAAGTTTAAACATATAAGAATCAATACACATTTTTTAAATAGGTAAATTCCATTTTGGTCCCCCCATTCAACATTATGTTTGCCTTTGTAATGGATTCAAAATATTCCAAGATTAGGTTGTTGCATCCCAGTTATTCCTCTATAGATGAACATTTAGGTCGACAACAGCTTTTTTATGCCTTTACAAATAACCCTGCAATGAGCATCCTTATCCACATATGCTTGCATTCATGAGTATTTTCGAGGGAGACACGTCTAGTACTGAAATTGCTGAGTCAAAAAATATGTAAGGAATCAGAATATTAATTGAATTGGAAATGGGTCTGACGCTTTATATACCTTACATTCTTTTTTTTTTTAAGAGTCGAGGTCTCCCCACGTTGCCCAGTCTGGTCATGAACATACCTTAATTTGGTTATTTGAATAACAGGTGCTCCTTGTGTAACCCCTACTACTTATTTTGCTTTGTTTTCTTTTACAGATCATTATAAGTATTTTTTTACCACCCACCATTTTGACATTGGAATTTAAAAGCAAAGCTGAGATGTCACATGTTCCCCAGTCCCAGGACTTCCAGTTTACGTGGTATAATGGTGACCAGAACCCCAGCTGTTCCAAAGAAAGTGCTTGTGTGGTTAGTAGACTGAGTTTTCATTGTTTTGACTGTACAAAAATATACACATCCTCAACGTTTATATAGCAATGTGTTAAGCAAAAATATCTGTGGCTACTATTCCAGGACAGTGATGACAGATGATCCTGGTGTTATACATTATTCTAAAATGTCTCTGACTCATCAATCAAACATTTAGTTCTCTTTTGCATGATCTTAAGTATATTACGCTATGATCAATTATGGTATGTGCAATAGACCTAATTATTCTTCATATGTAATCAAGCAAAATATTCTATTTCTACTTCAAAGCCAGAATCACAGACTTTATTTTATCTTGACCATTGCCTAACTTTTCATTTTCCTTTGTGACTAGTAGAATAGACTTCTACTTCTTTAAAACTACAATGAGGAATGCCTCATAGCTTTAAAGTCTTTATTTATAAAGCTGCACATTTAGAATTTGTGTTGCTCCTTATTATTTCATTCCACGGATCTTTTCCTTTGTTAGGATTGGTGGCTATGGAGAGTTTTACTTGAGTTCTAGATGTATACTGTTTCATAGATAACTCGGGCTGCTTTTTTTGCAGCCCATATTCACTGTAAACTGTCCAATACGCTGTGTATATTCTTTGCTTTTTATGTCTCAAATTGGATCACTGCTTGTAAATTTGCGATTTACTGTGAGGCGGAGTAAACTTCTTCTCTGGTACCTAATACTTCAATGAATTATTTTTATCTAGCATCCCACCTGATGTTCTTTTGTACTTGTGAAGTATTTGTTATAAAACTTAAAAACATATTTGTCATAATATTTAAAAACATTAAATGAAAACCAGTTAGTTAAGTATAATTTGTTTTTTATGGCTAGCATCTGTTGTCATCAGTGTAGCCTTCATTCTGATTGGTTGATGCCTCTGCCAGATTGGTTGTTAAGCATTTTGACAATAACCTGTTTGGGTAGGTGTGTGATTCTCTTCTTTTCTCTTCCCTGCCGCCTGCCCTCCCTCCCTCTCTCCCTTCATCCTTTCCTCCCTCTCTCCCTTTTTTCCTTCCTCTGTTCCTTCCTTCTATTTTTTTCTTTTCTGTCTGATAGTTCCATCTGGTGTTCTCAGAATCCAAGTGGGTTGGTACATTCTAACGTCACTGGAGTCTGAGTAGTTATCCCTTGCAAAGCCGGGCTAGTCCAGTTGTCACATTTGTAATTGTACTGGTTAGGTGATATTGCTGCTAAGTTTAGATTACTTTTCCTCTTTGAGTCAGAGACTCACTCTGATGCCCAGGCTGGAGTGCAGTGGCACGCTCGCGGCCACCACAGCCTCGACCTGCTGGGCTCAGGTCATCCTTCTGCCTCAACCTTCCAAGTAGCTGGAAGTGGTGGTAGTGTGTGCCTGTAGCTGCGGCTACTTGGAAGGCTGAGGCGGAAGGATCGCCTGAGCCCAGCAGGACAATGCTGGGGTGGCCATGAGCGTGCGTGCTACTGCACTCCAGCCTGGGTGACAGAGTGAGACTCAAAATAAAATAAATAAAAATTTTTTTAAAAAAATAGTCTGGGCACAGTGGCTTAAGTCTGTAATCCCAGTACTTTGGGAGGCCAAGGCCAGAGGATTGCCTGAGTTCAGGGGTTCAAGGCCAGCCTAGGCAACTTGGCGAGGCCTCGTCTCTACAGTAAATAAAAAACTAGCCGGCCATGGTGGCGCACATTTGTAGTTCCAGCTGCTTGGAAGGCTGAGGTAGAATGATCACCTGAGCCCAGCAGGTCGAGGCTGTGGTGGCCGGAAGCGTGCCACTGCACTCCAGCCTGGGCGACAGAGTGAAACTCCGACTTAAGAACAAAACAAAAAAAGTTTAGCTTGCTTGTTGAAATAAACAATGAAAAATTCTTTCTATTTATATCTACCTGCAAACAAATTTGTTCATCGATTGGCTGTTTTGTTTTATAAGCTATAGCAGTGAATACTTTGCAAGAGGACATTGCTTTTGACTCTCACAGTTTTCATAAAGCATATACTTTGACAAACACAAGATCTTGTAGATAGCAGGAGCATTCCCTAAGCATTCTTTTTTTTTTTCTTTTTTTTTCGAGTCAGGATCTCACTCTGTCACGCAGACTGGAATGCGGCGGCACGATCCTGCTCACCACAGCCTCGACCTGATCTCAGGTGACCCTGCGCCTTTCCCTCTTGAGTGGCTGGGACTACAGGCATGTACCACCACACCTGGCTAATTTTATTTTTTTTATTTTTATTTTTTATAGAGATGAGGTCTCGCCAAGTCGCCCAGGCGGTCTCGAACCCGCGGGCTCAGGCAATCCACTCACCTCAGCCTCCCAAAGGCGCGGGATTACAGGCTGAGCCACCGAGCCCGGCTCATTTTTTTATTTTTTGTAGAGATGTGTTCTCACTATGTTGCCAAGGCTGGTCGCAAACTCCTTGCTCAAGTAATCCTTCTGCCTCGGCCTCCCAAAGTGCTAGGATTACGGATGTGAGCCACTGAATCCAGCTGCAGTCATTCTTAAAGGGGTAGGCTCTTAGAGAAAGAATTCGTTCCTTTAATGGCAATTAAATGTGCTGTTAACATTAAACATATACTTAAGTTCTCACAATTCCCTGAAAAAATAAATTTTGGTTGTGATACAGTAGTCCTGTTTATAGCAATTGCCACCCTGATGGTTTGGACATAGCAATATCAGCTTATTAATTCAATGCCTATTGAATGGTGATGTTTCATGTGATAGAGGTTTTGGGGACACTGCAAATGTGGTCTCTGTTTATAATCAGACAGAACATACAATGCTTTGCCATTATTCAATGTAAAGCATTTAAATCTGTTCTACTATGAATGGCTTCCAATATTTTTCTTTTGTCTTTGAATTTAACTTAAGCGATAGTTGTTGATTGGCTGCTATATTTTTAGAATTTTGTGTTGAGACAGCACTTTGGTGGGACAAGTAGGATTTCATAATGCTAATTAAGTCAATGCGATTGCTTCGTTGAGGAAGATAGTTTGCATCATGTATTGTGGGAGAAACCTGAAGGCAGATGCAACATCCTCTTTTCGAGTGTCTTTGTACTTTGTTCTTGTGGTCATGGTGTGGGGGAATGAATATGATGAAAGCACCCCTGATGACCCGAGAAGGAAGACCGTCATTCTTGAGGTGGAGCTGGAATTAAATAGTGCATTTGCTCACTTAGGTTTTATAAAACTCCTTGTTGAAATTTCTACAGGCAAAATAAATTTGCCATGGACAGTTTAAATCTTTTTAGCGGCTAACTCTTGAAGACATGTTGTTTGGTGGCACATGCTAGAAGGAAAGGGGGAAGGAGAGAGAGAATGAGAGAGATTCAAATGGAATAAAAACGAGCTAAGCCAAGTATTTTTGTCTTTACCTTCTTCTAAGGAAAAAAAAGTCCTGAATTTGAATTTCTATTTCTACATTGTCTTGATCATGGCAGTTGGTGTCTGAATTCAACTCAGAGATTGGCTCAGTCAGCACTTTATAATCCCTACCAAACTGTCAAGTGTAGCCAAGACCTAATAAAACCCTCCTAGAAAAAAATAATAAAAGAAATCATGACTTCACTTGCTTTTGGGGATCTTTCGGAAGTGGTGTTGATGTCATTAACATCTCAGTAAGTGATGACTTTTCTAATTGGTTTTAAACCATTTTAACTGTGGGCTCCTTTGAAACACATTAGAAATTAAGTCAGTTGCTACATCTCCAAGTCATAGCCTCAGTTCCACTGTCCAGAGTAGAGTAAATGGCCAGGTATGGTAGCTCACGCATATAATCCCAGAACTTTGGGAGGCTGAGGCAGGAAGATCACTTGAGTCTAGGAGTTCAAGATCAGCCTGGACAACAGTGAGCCCTCAGCTCTACAAAAATAAAAGACAAAATAGAAAAAGCAAAAGACCCAAGGTGGAGTAAATGACTGAACAATCAATTAGGCAGTGATGACAACTGATCTAGGTGTCCTAGGCCTCAAAGGTCACATTTTTTCAGGCAGTTATATGGACAATTCAAGCAAAATTTGATTCATTCCTTGGTTTGAAAAATCGTGCTCAAGAGAACTTTTGTGGCTTGAAAAATCTTGCTAAGGAGAGAACTTTTGTGGCTAGGTTGAAAAAATGGACTAGCTTGTAAATGGTGGCAGAAAACATTCCTTTCTTTTCTTTTAATATTACTTTTAAAAATTATAAACTAGGCTAGGTGTCGTAGTTCACGCCTGTAATCTCCGCACTTTGGGAGGCTGAGGCAAGAGGATTGCTTGGGACCACGACTTTGAGACCAGCCTAGGCAACAGAGTGAGACCTCAACTCTATAAAATAAAATAAAATAAAATAAACCGGGCATGGTGGCACGTGCCTGTAGTCCCAGCTACTTGGGAGGCTGAGATGGAAGGGTCACCTGAGCCCAGGCGGTCAAGGCTGTGGTGAGCTGAGATCACATCACTGCATTTATAAAATAAATGCCTTTTCCATTAAAAAATTAAAACCGCACAGAAATCTCTAACATAGGGTGACTTCTCTTTCGCTTTTCTTTCATCACCCTTCTAGGACCTCCTTCTCAAAAATAGCTAGGCTATAAGTACTTTTTTCTTTTCATTTCACTCATTTTCTTTCTTCTTTGAAAGCCTGTTTTGTGGGGCAACTTGTGTAGTCATATTCTGGCCACTCTTGCCCTGCCACGTATACTCATTGCCCATTCTCCATATGGGTTAATTCCTTTGGATTGACACATGCCTTTTGAGAAACTGATGGAAGATCTGATTATTCCCGTAGAAAAATGCACATACCACGAGAATACTTGCCTATGATTGCGGGGTGTTTAAGGAACTCTGGAAACGCAGAGAGCCGGTGAACTCTGGGCAAAGAGGCTTTCTGCTAGAAATAAGTGGAGATGCTATCAAAGGCCAGAATCCTAAACCAGCTGTGGCTGTGTCTGGATCTGCAGTGACTTAGCATGGACATGAATCATAATGCGTATTCATATTGTCTTCCTGTAGTAAGAAAATAATTGCACCATCCATGATTGATTTCACAGGGGTCTTGTGAGTATCCTTAGGTGCCAAAATTACTGCTAAAGTAGATTAAACAGAGCAGGAATAGGGACTATTTTTAAATCTTTGGAACTACTCTTACTTTGGGTTTGATTGCTAGAGACTCAGTTTGCATTTCAAAAATACCCCATGCTCCTTATCTGGTCAAAGATTTATACAATGCCTTCAATTTAACAATACATTATAAACTAAGCTCTATAATTTGGCAGATTGGTGTTAAATTAATTTCTAATACAGAAAGTGACAAAAAAAGTACACCGTTTTAGAAAGGAAAAAACTGTATTATAATTGTAATACTCAATATATACCGATAACAAAAGATGAAGACAAGTCATGTTTGACTTCTGCAATTAAACAATGCTACTATAATTCAAGTCAACTTTGAAAACTAATAGATAACATCTCTTAAAATGTATATGCATTTTTTGGCACCCCTGGTATATAGTATTTATTATTTTGGGGGGGGATATCTGCATCTGTCAATATTTTAGTCAAGCCATTGACCAAAAAAATTGATTATTTGTTTATTTTATAGAAAAACTATGATTTGGAGAGGGGCCCTGATGAGAAGATTGATGAAAATCAGCACTGTGATTTAGAGAGTGGGCCCCAGAACCTTCCATGGACCTGGAAAGTCTATGAGTTCTACAATGCTCCGATTGTCAAGTTTTGGTTTTATACGGTTGGTCTCATTACAACAGTTTATATAGTGTTAATGACAGTTGATAGCAAATGATAATGATATGCCCAACTTACCAATTTGCAATAAAAATATAGAAATAGAGTTAAAAAAGTGAGGACACGACAAAGTAAGTAGGAAAGAGGACTGGCTGATGGCAGGGAGAAGTTAGGATGGAGCTCTCCTACTTTGGGAATTTGAGAACAAACATTTTCTTCTTTCTTGGGGTACTTAGAGTCAGCACAGCCAAGACTGGGCATTTGAAGGTTTGTGGAACAATAAGATTAGCAGCTGTGTTTGTAGAATTAAGTGATAGGTGGGTGGATTCTTCTTTCACCTTGGGCAAGAAAATCAACAGTGAAATCAATTTTTTCTTTGTAGGAATGTGTTATATAGACAAAAACATGCTAATGTTAAGTTTTTTTGTCTTCAGTAACATATACTTATAAATGTATTGAAGACATGAAAAATTTTAGAAGCGAAATTGTTTGAGCAAGTAGTCTATTATAGATAGTAAAGTCACAAAGCATGAAGTGTACTTTAGATATATTGAGTGCTTTTCACATTTATTTCATAGCATTTCTTTTTCTTTTTTTTGAGTCAGAGTCGCACTCCATCATCCAGGCTGGAGAGCAGTGGCAGACTCATGGCCACCCCAGCATCGAACTGCTGGGCTCCAGCGATCCTTCTGCCTCAGCCTTCCAAGTAGCCAGAACTATAGGTGCTTGCTACCACTCCTGGCTAGTTTTTTGATTTATGGTAGAGGTGAGGTCTCCCCAAGTTGCCCAGGCCGTTCTCCAACTAGTGGGCTCAGGCAATCCCTGCACCTCGGCCTCCCAAAGTGCTGGGATTACAGGCTGAGCCCGGAGCCCGGCCTGTATTTCTTTTTTGGGGTTGGGGGTAGGGGTGGGGCGTCATTTTGTTGCCCAGACTGGAATGTGGTGGTGCGATCATGGCTCACCACCACCTCAACCTTCTGGGACTCGGGCAACCTTTCCACCTAAGCCTCCCAAGTAGCTGGAACTACACCACGCCTAGCTCTTTTTTGACTTGTTTTTTCTTAGAGATGAGATCTTGCTATGTTGTCCAGGCTGGTTTCTAACTCCTGGTATCAAGCATTCCTCCCACCTTGGCCTCTCAAAGTGCTGGGATTACAGGCATGAGCCACTGCCTCCTGCCCTGAATTTGTATTTCTAAAACAATTTAAGTGTGTTATAAAAGGATATTTATCTAAATGTGTGATATTTCAAAATATTTACCTGGCCAGCCACAGTTATTTCACAAACATATTGAATAAATACATAGCTCTGAATGATTTTCAACTGCTTCCAAAAATCAAATCTCCCTTGAAATGATGAGATTTTACCTCTTTTGTAAATGTGTAACAACATATTCAAGAGATTCTGATAGCAGCTCTGAGAAAATTTTAACCATAGTCATGCTATTGGGAAGAGAGTACTCAGGTATCTCTTTCCTTAGAAATTTCTGTCTCAGGAGCTTTTAGAGACAGGAACAAATCTAATCTACAGAACAGAACTAGCTAGATTTGCTCACCTTAACAGATGGTGTTTGCAATGAGGCATTTTAGTCTTGCTATCACACTGCTAGACCTTGGTGTGTGTGCTTTATTGAGGCAGTGTTATACTATGAATGTTGTGATTAAAAAGCAAAAATGTAAACCTTTTTGGTTCCAATTTTTAGTAGCTGGAAAGAAACAAAAAGAGTCAGAAGCAATAGCACCAATATCTAGAGTGCTTTAGTGCTTAACTTTACCTGGGTGTGAATACTTTGGCTGCTTGTAGCTCATGTGACATCAGGTTGAACTAATGAGCAAATGACCTTAACACGACCTTTAGAGACCCAACCTGTTCTCAAGTAGAGGAACTTGTGCTACTTTCTCAAGCTAGCTGTTTATTGAATACATTTGTAGTTTGTAGTCTTTTGTTTGTAAATCTTTCAGATTCATATGCTCATATGTTATACCTGCTAGAAAGAAAATGTTATAGCTGAAGGTAACATAAGGTTCAGATTATTCAATTAGATTTTGCGGAGAGCAGACTGCTATCCTGAAGACATAGTATACTAGGTCTGGAGCTGGGGTGAGAAGACAAAATTATCAAACATAGACACTGTCCTCAAGCAGCTTACAGTTGGGTAGGGGAGACAGGTTTTTTAAATTATTATTATTTAATTTTTTAATTTATTTAATTTTTTGAGTTGGAGTCTCACTCTGTTGCCCAGATTGGAGTGCAGTGGCACACACACTGCTCATGGCCACTGCAGCTTCAACCTGCTGGGATCAGGTGATCCTTCCGCCTCACCCTTCCAAGTAGATGGAGCTACAGGCATGTGCCACCATGCCTGGCTAATTTTTTGATTCATTGTAGAGACAAGATCTCGCCAAGTTGCCCAGTCTGGTCTCGAAGCCCTGGGCTCAGGCAATTCTGTCGCCTCCACCTCCCAAAGTGTTGAGATTACAGGTGTGAGGCACCGCACCTGGCTGAACTAAGATTTTTTAATGCTAGTATCAATCAGTGAGCACTGTGTGTTGTCTCTGAATCTATTTAAAGAACTGCACAATCTCATACATTGGTGGTGATAGTGTAAATCGGTAGAACCTTTCTGACAGTTTAGTAACATCAGTAAAAATTTTCAGTGTGCATGCACAGCTATTCTGCTTCTAGGAATATATCCTAAGAAGATAAGAACGTTAGATAAGATTCCAAAGCTATTAATCACTGTGTGTGAGTTTGTTTGCTACATCTTAATTCTTTCAAGAGTTTGGAAATCTGGATATAATAAACACAGTTAATAATTAAGCAAACATTTATTGAATGTCTGTCCATGTGTCAAGGAGTGCTGAGTGCTGAAGATGAAGCAAATCAACAAACAGTTTTTTAATTACAAGGGTTCACAGTTGGATAAAATGTTTCCATTAAACAGAATATCATAATCAACATAAAATAAGACTCCCAGCAGTAGTGAGTGACACAATTCACTGCATTTGAAATATGCATCAACTGACAGCTGGCATGCTTAGCACTCACGAGTTCTTTCTGTGCTGAAGATGGTGGGGAAGGTGTGTGGCTCCTCCTTGGCTTGCTGTTAGCCTGACGGTGTCCCTGCTGGACTGGGCAGGGTTCTGGAAATTCCAGTCAGGAGCCAACAGGGTGAGACAGCACCTCCTTCCATACATATGAGAACAATAGTTTCATTCCTACCTCTACATCCTAGACTAGAAAACCAGAGACTCTTGTGCTTTCCTTGATATTAGGTCATCCATCATCTGAGGTGGTCTTAGTCTGTGTTCGTTGATCTCATTGATGCTCCTGCTTGTGCTTCTCCCGGGTCTGTGTCTGCCTGGCTTTCTCGGTGCTCATTCTCACTCATGTCTAGGGAATGTGTGTCTTCCTCACAGATGGCGTATTTGGTATTCCTCATGCTGTTCACTTACACTGTGTTGGTGGAGATGCAGCCCCAGCCCAGCGTGCAAGAGTGGCTTGTTAGCATTTACATCTTTACCAATGCCATTGAGAAGCTCAGGGAGGTGAGTTGTGCCTTCTGTTCCCATTGTCTTCTGCACACCTCTGCTAGAGGTGTCCTAGGCTCTGGTGATGCAAATCGACGCGTCAAGGGTAGTGAAGATGGCAAATGCTGATCCTGATTTGCATGCTATAAGAAGGTTATTGGAGGAAAAAAAACCCTGATTTCAACCTTTTCTCCTTGTCAACTGTTTTCTGCAGGTTGCTGTACTTTGGACGCAGTCCTTTCTTTCTTTTTTCTTCTTTTTTGGGGGGTCGGAGTCTCACTCTGTTGCCCAGCCTGGAGTGCAATGGCACGTTCATGGCCACCGCAGCCTTGACTTGCTGGGCTCAGGCGATCTTTGCGCCTCAGCTTTCCGAGTAGCTGGAACCACAGGCATGCACCACCATGCCTGGCTAATTTTTTTATTTATTGTAGAGACAAGGTCACACTAAGTTGCCCAGGTTGGTCTCAAATTCCTGACCTCAGGTAATCCTCGACACAGTTGTTGTTAAAGCAGAAGTCTTAGTGTGTTTACCAGTCCTAGAGTGATAGATGGTGCCATCTCATTGTTATTAAACCTTCCGACTATATGATTTCCCTGAGTTTGTTTGTTTGTTTGTTTCTCTGTGTCTCTCTTTTTTGGTGGCGTTGATTTTTATAGCCTTGTATTACTTATCTATTATCAGTTTCATCTCACAGAGTGGCACATAAATGGTTGTAGTTGCGTCATGTGTAAGGAATACGTTTATAGTTTTTGAGAGGACCTACTAAACACCTTTGGGAATTGAAGCTGAAACTTCCTCTGGGGCAAGTAGTCAAGAAACAAAACAAAAGAAAAATTTTTTTTTTTTTTTTAGGTGGAGTCTCATTCTGTCTCCAGATTGGAGTGCAGTGGCTGCTCCCGGCCACTGCAGCCTCGACCTGCTGGGCTCTGGGGGTCCTTCCCCCTCAGCCTTCCGAGTAGCTGGAACTATAGGCGCGTGCTACCACGCCCGGGTAATTTTTTGATTTATTGTAGAGATGAGGTCTCGCCAAGTTGCCCAGGCAGGTCTCGAGCACGTGGGCTCAGGCAATCCACTCACCTTAGCCTCCCAAGGCGCGGGATTACAGGCTGAGCCACTGAGCCTGGCTCAACAAAAGAAAAATTTTTTAAATTTCTAGCTTGTAATGAGTCACTTTAAAAAAGAATTAACTTGCCTATGCAGTTATAACTGCAATCATAGTTATTACTTAGAATTTTTTAGATGTCATTGTTTATGAGTCTCTTTGTCTATGCATTTACACACGATTATTTTGTCTTAGAGGTAATATGACCAACATTGTATACACTAGGTAAATGTATTCTTAATAATTATACCTATATTACCTGCTAATTACTATGTGGAGTCTATAGATTGCAGAAAATAATTTAGGAGACACATCTGAATTGTGTCAGTTTTTAGGCCTCAGGGAAAATAGGTTTACTCTTTTACATTTCGGTTTGTCTGATGTGTTTTGGGTTTTTTTTTTTTAATAATAGTGAGTTTCAATATCACATTCTTAGTAGCTTGTCAACAACTCACTAAGTAGCAGTAGTAGAACTAGATTACAGGATTCCGGCAGGGTGCAGTGGCTCATGCCTATAATCCCAGCACTTTGGAAGGCCAAAGTGAGAGGATTGCCCACGGGTTCGAGACCAGCCCAAGCAGCTTGGTGAGACCTCATCTCTACAGTAAATCAAAAAATTAGCTGGGCATGGTGGCGCATGCCTGTGGTTCCAGCTACTTGGAAGGCCTGAGCCCAGTAGTTCAAGGCTGCGGTGGCCACGAGCATGCCACTGTACTCCAGCCTGGGTGACAGAGTGAGACTCCAACTCCAACTCCAACTCCAACAAAAAAAGATTACAGGATTCTTTGGTTTCAATCCAGTGTTCTTTGCATTCTGCTACGCCTCCTGAAATGAAACTGTAGTTATACAAATCCATTGCAATATTAAGTTTTAAAATGTGGCCGGGCTCAGTGGCTCATGCCTGTAATCCCAGCACTTTGGGTGGTGGAGGTGAGAGGATTGCCTGAGTCCAGGGGTTCCAGACCAGCCTGGGCAACTTGGCGAGACCTCGTCTTTGTAATAAATCGAAAATTCGCCAGGCGTGGTGGCATGCACCTGTGGTTCCAGCTACTTGGAAGGGTGAGGTGGAAGAATTGCCAGAGCCCAGCAGGTCGAGGCTTTAGTAGCCATAAGTGTGCCCCTGCACTCCAGCCTGGGTGACAGAATGAGACTCCTGTTACAAAATAAAAATGAAAAAAAAAAAGCCCAACTCTTTTGAGTGTTTCCTCATGTCTTTTTAGGATGACTAAAAGCTAGAAAAAGTACTTTTTATAAAAGACGTCTAGAAGGATTTTCAAGTGACCATCTAGCATTATCAGAGGCATTCAATTATACTTATAGAACTCATTACCAAATAATTCATTACCAAGGATAACTTAAGTCTTTAAAATCCCCATGTGATTTAAGGTTTGCAGATTTCAGGTTACTTTTAAATGAGCGATCGATATATTCAAGATATTGATGGGATTCTTTTCGTACCTTATTCTTTTAAGTTTCCCTCTTCCTCTCTTCTTTTAGATCTATATTTCAGAACCCAGGAAGTTCACTCAAAAGGTGAAGGTATGGATTAGTGAGTACTGGAACCTTATGGAAACTGTGGCCATTGGCCTGTTTTCAGTTGGTTTTGGCCTTCGGTGGGGTGACCCTCCTTTTCACACAGCGGGAAGACTCCTCTACTGCATAGACATCATATTCTGGTTCTCACGGCTGCTGGACTTCTTTGCTGTGAATCAACATGCAGGGCCATATGTGACCATGATTGCGAAAATGGTGAGTACCATCTAGTTTTATATCCTGGTGTTCTTTTTAGAGATGGGATCTTGCTAGGTTGCTTAGACTGGACTTGAACTCCTGTGCGTAAGGGATCCTCCCAAGTAGTCCCACCTCAGCCTCCCAAGTAGCTGGGACTACACACATGCCACCTTGCCTAGCTACTTTTTAATGGCTCTACCTAATTTCATGGTTTAAATTCAATGGTTTAACTTTGGGGATTTATAGAAGCACGGAGAGCAAGATCATTTACACAAATCAATTTTAGCTGGGTGTAGTGGCTCACACCCGCAATCCCAGTACTTTGGGGAGGCAGAGGCCAGCGGATTACCTGACCTCAGGAGTTCGAGTCCAGCCTGAGTAACACGGTGAGACCTCATCTCTACAATAAATAAAAAAATTAGGTGGACATGGTGGTGCATGCCTAAAGTTCCAGTGACTTGGAAGACTGAGGCGGAAGGATTGCCTGAGCCTAGCGTGTTGAGGCTGTGGTAGCCATCCGCGTGCCACCGCACTCCATCCTGGGTGACAGAGTAAGACTCCTACTCAATAAATAAAAATAAATAAATAAATAGATATTTACTTAATCCGATTTTTTAGGAGGTAGAGGTGAGTGTCTTACTATGTTCCTCGAGCTTGTCTCGAACTGCTGGCATCAAATGATTCTCCAATCTTGACCTCTTAAAGTGTTGGGATTACAGGCATGAGCCACTGTGCCTGACCAGCATGATCATTTCATTATGGCTTTCCATATAACCACAAACTCATATTTAACACATGTCCTTGGAGAGCATACTGGGTAGTTGATTGGGATTCTCGGCTTATCCTTTTGATTAGATGATATGAAACTGAGGCAAATCTGTCTCTGAGCACAGTAATTTCCAAGAGCCAGCGTCATGTGAGGCTACCATTGATAATATTTTCTGCTAAAATATTAATTTTTTCTTTTGTCATTCACTCTCCTCTACTTTACTTAAATAGTGCTTACTGTAGGCCATACATTGTTATAAGTATTTTGTATTAACTTGTTGAATCCTCTCAGTGACTTTATGAGATAGGAAGTGTGATTATATATATTTTACATACAAGAAAATGGAAGTTAAGTAAATTCCTCAAGGGCACATGTGGGGAGGCAGGATTCAAAAGTAGGTCATTAGCCGGGTGAGGTGGGGGGCCAAGGTGAGAGGATTGCCTGAGCTCACAGGTTTGAGACCAGCCTGGGCAACTTGGTGAGACCTCATCTCCACAATAAATCAAAAAATTAGGTGGCGCATGCCTGTAGTTTCAGCAACTTGGAAGACTGAGGTGGAAGGATCATCTGAACCCAGCAGGTCTAGGCTGGGGTAGCCAGGAGTGTGCCACTGCCCTCCAGTCTGGGTGACAGAGTGAGACTCCAATTCAAAAAAAAACCAAAACAAAAATGGATGTCATCTGAGCTTGCTGTACAGTTGTCAGTTTCTTCCATGTGGTTATTTGTAAGAACTTAAGACCTTCCCTCTAGAAAGTACAGTATCTCAAGATCATTTTTGGCTTTTCCCTCTAGAACATTCACTGGTAGGAAAGAGTCAGTCCAAGTTCCGGAGAATGAAAGGTAGTGCTGAAACAAATGAAGAGGACAGAAAAGGAAGAACTTTCAGGACTCCAAAGACAGATTTTTCTTTTTGAGTCAGTCCCATTCTGTTGCCCAGGCTACAGTGAAGTGGCACAATCACACCTCACCTCAGACTTGACCTCCTAGACTCAAGTGATACTCCCTTCTCAGCCTCCTGAGTAGCTGGGACTACAGGCATGTGCCATCACCCTGGCTACTTTTTATTTATTTTTGCAGAGACAAGGTCTCGCTATGTTTCCTAGGTTGAATTCAAATTCCTGGGCTCAAGGGATCCTCCCATCTCAGTCTCCTGAAGTGCTGGGATTACAGGCATGAGCTTCCATGCCTGGCTGATTTTTCTTATTTTTCATTTTTTTATTTGACTAGAAATATTTACTCTGGTCTGGTGACAATCATATTTATTAGGTAGGCTATACTGAGATAAGTAATATATCTCAGTGGTTCAACACAAGGTTATTTCTCTCTAATGCAAGGTTTGACCAGTGCTCATGAGGGCTGGTCCATACAGTGACTCAGGGATCTAGAATCCCTTTGTTTTGTTGCATAGCCATGTCTATATGTGGCCTTTAAGGTCTCCTATGACAGGGAATGAGTTGGACGGAGAGAGTCTAATGACTTGTAACTGCTCTGGACAGGAAGCAACCCAACCATCATTCCACAGTCCATTGGCTAGAATAGTTTTCATAGCCTCAGCCTAACAGAAGCCAAGCTAAGAAATGTAGAACAGCTCTTGGAATACTGATGGACACTTTGGTAAATATTTTTCTGCTACAGTGAACCAGTAGATTGAATTGATGGACGTTTAGTAGATGAAATTAAACTGAACTGGTCAATTTCTCAGACTCTACTCAATTCCTAAAGATAATTCTAGGAATAAGGAGCCATTGGTCTAATTTGTATACACCCTATTTTGTTTTTCTTTTCCTAACCTCTGGTCCAGTTGGGGAAAAGTTAGATATTAGCTAATCAAAAGGTGTCCATATTTCATTACTGCTTAAAGAAAGAAGCATAGATTCTTTACTGTTAGCACATTTGTGTTGTTCCATGAACTACATTGAGTTGAAACACATACTGTACAGAGAAAACAAATGGTTTAACCTAAGAAAACCTAGCTATTCATGGACTGGGGTATTTTAGCCAATGACTGGACAGTCTTATTTTTAGCAGGTATAATTACGATGACTGCAAGTGTTTGGTTTGTTTGAATTTAAAGTCTCTAGTAAAATTCTGTGCAATGCTATTTTGCAGACAGCAAACATGTTCTACATTGTGATCATGATGGCCATAGTCCTGCTGAGCTTTGGAGTGGCACGAAAGGCCATCCTTTCACCCAAGGAGCCACCATCTTGGAGCCTGGCTCGAGATATTGTATTTGAGCCCTACTGGATGATCTACGGAGAAGTCTATGCTTCAGATATAGACGGTGCGTATGAGATTTTTGCCATCATACAGAAATTTGGCCTTTGTACCTACTCCAAGTAAAAAAAGAAAGCTGAACAACGAGCATCTGAATCTTAAAAATGTGGCCGGGCTTGATGGCTTAGCCTATAATCCCAGCACTTTGGGAGGCTGAGGCAAGTGGATTGCCTGAGCCTACGAGTTCGAGACCCGCCTGGGCAACTTGGTGAGACCTCGTCTCTACAATACATCAAAAATTAGCCGGGCATGGTAGCACACGCCTGTAGTTCCGGCTACTTGGAAGGCTGAGGCAGAAGGATCGCTGGAGCCCAGCAGGTCGAGGCTGCGGTGGCCGGGAGCGGCCACTGCACTCCAGTCTGAGCGACAGGGTGACTCCAACTCAAAAAAAAAAAAGTATGGAATTTGTGGTATTTTGCACAGTTAATGTGCTAAATGCTTGTTTAGAGTCACAGAACCATCACAAAAGTGATTCATCTTCTCTCTCATTCTTTTAAATTCTTCATTTGTAGTTTGTTCAAACCAGCCATCTTGCCCTCCCGGTTCTTTTCTTACTCCATTCCTGCAAGCGGTCTACCTCTTCGTGCAATATATTATCATGGTGAACCTGTTGATTGCTTTCTTCAAGTAAGTTATTTTAATCAAATATGGTTTTTATTTAAATAAAAAGTGGAGACAGGTATGATGAGTAGAGTCACAAGTATTTTGAGTATGTAGCTTTTGGTTTTTGTGTGTTCTCTGTGTTATTACTATGGTTTTAGAACATGGGCATAAAGCTACTGGTAAGAAGGAAGTAGAGCCTGGCGCAGTGGCTCACACCTATAATCCCAACACTTTGGGAGGCCAAGGTTTGAGAGGATTACCTGAGCCCACGGGTTCGAGACCAGCCTGGGCAGCTTGGCGAGACCTCATCTCTACAGTAAATCAAAAAACTAGTTGGGCGTGGTGTTGAATGCCTGTTGTTGCAGCTACTTGGAAGGCTAATAATACAGTAAGACTAATAACACAGTAACTCATAGGTGGCCGTGAGCATGCCACTGCACTCCAGCCTGGGCGACAGAGTGAGACTCTAATTAAAAAAAAAAAAAAAGGAAGGAAGTAGAGCCTGGGAAGTGATAAAAACTTAAGTGCAGTCATTCATCAATGTCCGCAGGGGATTGGTTCCGGGACCCCCTGCGGATACCAAAATCCATGCTCAAATCTCTGATATAGAATGGTGTTTTATTTGCTAGTAACCTATGTATGTACTCTCATATACTTTATGTGCATATTTATTTATTTACTTATTTATTTTTGATCAGAGTCTCAGGTGATAATAAAAGCAGAATGAAAAGAGATCTTGAGTTGCAATTAAGGAGAAAGTTTGACTAGCGAGAGTGTAGCAATTGATGAAGTTAGAAGTTGGCTAAGGAGTTCTTGATCCTCTGTCCTTACGTGCTCCCAACACACCTCATTCTCTGTTTTCTTTTATCTCACTTTTCACTTCTTCTCGGTTTCCTTTTCTAAACCATCTTTTTCTCTCCAACTTTTTAACATGGAAATATCCATGGGCCCAGAACTTGCTCTTCCTTTATGTATGCTTTTATCGAGATCTCATTCAGGGTTCCATATATTCTGACTAATTTGTATCTCCAGCCCAGCTCTCTTTTTTAAACTCCATCCGTGGAGATCGAACTGCCCCTTCCTACTCCAGTTAGAAATGTAATGTAATGCGTTTTTAGAATTTAAAATGTCCAAACCCTCCATCTTCCTCTTTCTCAACGTACACTTATTCTACTTGTGGTCTTTCCCAAATCTACGAAGAAGACCACGAGCTTCTGTTGAGATTTCACCGTTTTCGTTGTTTAGACCAGACACCCTGGAGTCATTCTTAGTGCCTCCTTGCCTTTGTCTCTAAACTGTCAGGAACTCCTGTTGACTCAACCTTCAGTTAGATAATCAGTTCAGCTACCTCTCACGACCCTGCTGTTACCTCCTAATTTATTAACCTGCTCTATCTTTAGCCACCGTGTTCTCTTTTCAACACAGAAGCCCTAATGATCCTTTGAAGACATACATCAGATGATATCACTCCTCTGCTCCACCTCCTTCGATGGCTCTATATTTCCCTTCTGGGTAAAAGTCAAAGTTCCTACAACGTTCTGTACCCGCTCCCCATGTGATATGGCTTCCCTGTCACTTCGCAAATGACACCTCATCCTACCCTTCCCCTGACCCATTCCTCTCTCCAACCACACTTTTTTTTCAGACAACACAGGTGCAGTTACATTTGCTGTTCCCTCTGCCTGAATGCTCTTCCCAAAGATGTCAGTGTGAGAATCATTCTCTCACCCCTTTTAGTCTTACTCAAATGTCCTCTTTTTTTTTTTTTTTTAAGTGTCAAAGTCTCATTCTGTCACCCAGACTGGAACGCGGTGGCACAGTCATGGCTATCACAGCCTCGACCTCCTGTGCTCAGGCGATCAGCCTCCCGAGTAGCTGGGACCACAGGCAAACACCACCATACCCGACTAATTTTTTGGTTTATTGTAGAGACGAGGTCCTGCCAAATGCCCAAGCTCGTCTCGAACCCGTGGGCTCAGGCAATCCTCTCGCCTCTGCCTCCCAAAGTGCTGGGGTTGTAGGTGTGAGCCACCATGACTGGTGCCAAATGTCCTCTTTTCAATTGGGTCTGACCTATGCACGATGGTTAAAAGTGCAGTCCCCTTTCCTCCGCCGTCTCCTTGGCCTGCTTCATCCTCCTCACTCTTCTTTCTTTACTTATATTATAGATGCAAATATGTTTTATAATTTATTCATGTTCTTCTGTTATCTGGTCCCTCTGCTGGAATAGAAATTCCACAGAACAAGCCTTTTATCTGTAGCCCATGAATTTTTCCAAAGCACTGGAAAGAGTACTTGGCAATACTTGTTTGAAAGAAACCAAGTGAGGCGATAAGAAGAAACCAGTATTTTCTCCATTCCTCTTTTATGCTGGGCACTGTGTTAGATATTTTGACCACTGGTTCTCTCACTGAAGGGAGAAAGATTTAAAAAGGAAACATGAGTTTATGGAGTCTCTCTTTTTTTTTCTTTGATTGGGAGTCTCACTCTGTTGCCCAGGCTGGAGTGCAGTGGCATGCTCACGGCTGCCGCAGCCTTGACCTTCTGGGCTCAGAGGATCCTTCCGCCTCAGCCTTCCAAGTAGCTGGAACCACAGACATGCACCACCATGCCCGGCTCATTGTTTGGTTTATTGTAGAGACGAGGTCTTGCTAAATGCCTAGACTGGTCCCAAACCTGTGGACTCAGGCAATCCTCTTGCCTCCACCTCCCGAAGTGCTGGGATTGCAGGTGTGAGCTGCCACACCTGGCTAGTTTATGGATTCTGTCTAAAGAAGGTAGAGAAGATAGGCGTTGGGTGGTGGGTGAAATAAATCAGATACGAAAAAAAGAAAAAAAGACTTGTGTTAGTACAGATTTATGGGGAGGGTATACCTTTCTGCTTGTTACAAGATTATATGATGGCTATAATCTCTCTTAGCCCTATCATTTCAGGAACTTGTAATATTTGTGAGTGTTTAGTGGTGATAGCTTTAAAAAAATATGTCAAATAATAAGAGGATGTGAGATTTTTGTTCCTTCAAAATATCCGCTGTCAAAAGCGAGGTTGAGAACTCCTTGCCTAGACCAAACTTCTTACTTCAGAGATGAGCACACCAAAGACCAGCCAAACTGAGCAGCCTGTGATCTGACTGCTTGTTCAGGAGCTGGTTACAGACAGAATTTTTTACACCAATAATTGAAATGAACTGGAAATACACTGTGGAAGTCGCCACCTGCTGGTGGAAGGCTGTAGTCACTTCTGGAGTGATAGCGGGGCTTGATGAAACTGATTGGCTAGAATGTCGGTCCCTAGAGTTTCTCAGGCAGCAGCTCCTGGACACGCCCCAGGTGTGTGCATTTCTGACATGTTCTCAGGTGATGCTGATGCTGTGGCTTAGAGACCACACTTCGAGAACTAGTGTCCTAACCCAGTCATCTATGTTTCCCTCACCCTATGTATGGATTCTGTGAAATTCCCCTCCTATCCTTATCCAAAATTTGCTTTCTCCAGGATAGTTTTGGTTCCTTTCCTTTTTCACCATTCAAGTGCATGGTTGCCTGTGTTTTTATTGGTTTGGGCTACCCTCCTTAAGTTCTCCTCTGCCGTCTGTCTCTAAATCTAAGTAAATTTAAATTTTATGTTAGCCTAAGCAAAATGTTAGGGTGGACATTCCATTGTGTCGCCCTAGCCCCACATATTTTATATACTTAAAGTTAGGTAATTAAGGATGTTATGTTGCTTTAGAATAACCATACCCTCAGCTATTACTTTTATCGCTGGTTCTATAATATCAATATTCACCATACCGTCTGCATATTATAACTGATATAGTAAAGGAAAAATCTAAACTGACCTACCAATAAGGAGTTATTTTTATTGTAAAGTTAATCTAAATAATTTATCTAGTTTGTGGTAGAAACTCTGCTTATTGATTTATGTTAGGATGAATGGATTCTTCCTCCTGTTCATTCTCCATTAATATTGTTTCTTTTTTTTTTTGAGTTGGAGTCTCACTCTGTCGCCCAGACTGGAGTGCAGTGGCCGCTCCCAGCCACCGCAGCCTCGATCTGCTGGGCTCCGGCGATCCTTCCGCCTCAGCCTTCCAAGTAGCTGGAACTACAGGCGCGCACTACCATGCCCGGCTAATTTTTTTGATTTATTGTAGAGATGAAGTCTCGCCAAGTTGCCCAGGCGGGTCTCGAACCCGCGGGCTCAGGCAATTCACTCACCTCGGCCTCCCAAAGTGCAGGATTACAGGCTGAGCCACCGAGCCCGGCCTTCATTAATACTGTTTCATTTGGGTGTTTTATTTTTATTTTTTCTGTAGTCCAGAAAAGATGCAGGGCATTTGGGTGTTTTAACTAGAATTATTCTAGCAGTTGTCATATTGGACATTAGGAGGATATCTTCGTAAGGTTGATGATATAGAGGAACATTATGGCTGTTTCCCATGAAGGATAAATTACGGGCTGGAAAACACCTCCTTGTGTGAGAGGCACGGTAACTGACGGATAGTGTTGAATTCCAGAGGGAAGTTTCTGTTCATTATATTTTAGCTGTTTGCATTTTCTTCTCTCTGATTGTAGTTTCTGTCTTTTGCTTGTTTTTCTGTTGAGCGTATTTTATGGTGGAAGGTGATTAATGTGTTTCATTTGGTGGAGGAAGAAGAATCAGGAACGCGATGGGTATTATTTTTATTGGCTAACTGCTGGTAATGTCAGGTGAACCAGTCAGAAACGTTGGAAAATAGTCTGTTATGTTTTAGGATTTCATACTAAAACATTGTCTTTTACTGCAACTTACAGCAACGTTTACTTAGATATGAAATCCATCTCAAACAAACTATGGAAATACAATCGCTATCGTTACATCATGACCTACCATGAGAAGCCCTGGCTGCCCCCGCCTTTTATCCTGCTGAACCACGTGGGCCTCCTGGTCCGCTGCCTGTGTCATCGTCAAGCTCCTAATGACCAAGAAGAGGGTGATGTTGGATTAAGTAAGTTTTTATTGGTGGGACAGGCAGAAGAGAGTACAAAGTGGCTTAGATCTCTAAGCCAAAGACAGAAATTCTGAGTCCTATAAATTAAATCAGGGCATAGGATAGAAGGTTCTGGCAGTTCATTGACAATAGATCCTCCGCTGATGCCCTGGGTCTAAGTAAACACATTTACCTCATTACGGAGTTGTGCCTTTTGCTAGCATGGACTGATACGGTGAAAGAAAGAAAGAAGGAGGGAGAGAAACTCTGCTGAAAGTGCAAAGGCTTTACATTACCTGGCAAACCTGAGTTTTCTTTGCTGACTTGAGAACTCATCAGAATAACTTTTAGAGCAGGATTCACAAGATTTCTACTTATTACGGAAGATGAAATTCAAATAGCAAGGAGTTACAAGAGGCCTTGGGGGTCTTAGGGAAACTAGTAACAAGGCTTTGCTTAAATCGTTAGCCAGAGTCATGGAGGTGATTCTGAAATGGATTTTTTTTATTTTTTAAGAACTTCAACTCAGAAGCTCACACCTGTAGTCCCAGGTACAGAGCCTGAGGTGGGTTGCTTGAACCCAGGAGTTTGAGGCTATGGTGTGCTATGGTAGCAGCTGTGAATAACCACTGGACTCCAACCTGGGCAGCACAGCAAGTCAGGATATAGAAATAGGGATTCTCACTTTTCCCTTCTAAAGCATAAGCCTATATATTTTGAGGTTTAGCCATACATAACTGTGTGAGATGACTGTTATGCTAATTGTTATCACAGGACATTGTTTATTTGGTTTTACAGATCTTCTGTAGTTCCTATCAAGCAATTTCACAAATGGTACCAGGCTCATCTCTGAATAATTCCTAGAAATACGGGATGCAGGTGGCATAAATCCACAATCCTTTATCCCAATTCCTAAATCCAAAATATCTCTGAAAATGTTGGGAAAGACTTTTCTTCTTAAGTTGGGGAAAGACTCATTTGGCCAGAAGAGGCTGATGGGAACTGATGTGAAGGCATTTATCTTTTTTATCCCTTGGAGTGTGAATATTCATTGGTTTTGCTGCAGAAAATAGTCATATGAATTGCCCTCATTTTGACTAGGGATTTCACTTCATTTATGGTATATACAGAGGGCACCAAAAATTATATACACATTTTAAGAAAGGACAAAACTATTAGAATTGTAGTACTCAATATATATGGATAACAAAAGATGAATACAAGTTACACTTAGTAGTTGGTTGCACTGACCAAGTCTACTGTCCTGCCTGTCGCATTCATTTGATTAATACCATCTTTTGAGCGAATGTGTATACATTTTTTTTGGTACCCCCCCCCAGTATGTACTATATGACCTTTCTAAAACTAGAAAAGAAAGATTCTGAATTCGAAAATACTCCTGATCGCAGGAGGTTCAGATACGGAATAGTGGACTATGTATACATTCAGGTGGGCTCACAGGGGTACAAATCATTCTCTGCAGTTTGTTATTATGGTGTAGACAGGGTGGTGATATGCTTTTGCTTGTGGTAGTTAGCTCTGTAGAAAATTTTTTCTCAGCTTAAGTCACTTTACAGATTTATTTTTCTTTTTCATATCTTCCTCTCAGGAGTGTCAGCCTTTATACAGAAGCCAGAGGACAAGTGAAGTTAACTCTAATGATGCTGTAAACTAAAGGCTTCTAAAAGACAGCTTCTCAGGCATGGGCTACAGAACCAATGCAACCTAATGGCAGTGTTAATACTTGAGAGGTCCTAGAATTGCCTAGGATTTGCTCCGATTTCTTAGTACCATATGAAAGAACTTTTTCCTGGGTTCTTCTTGGTCTGAGCTTACAGGATGATTTCCTATAAAACTTGAGTAAATTTTTTGATGGGTAGAAGTGCATTCACCCTGAGCTCTGGAACATTCTCGAGTTTTCATGACATTGCTTCCAACCCTTTATATTACATTTACACATGAGGCAGCAGTGCCACCTTGCGGACAGTTACAGGAAAGCTCCACAAACCTCAAGCTGGCTGGTTTGCTCTCAGGGATCCGCTTCTAGAAGACCCACGTCATGACAATTGCAAAGTTTCTTGCTCACAGGAGATTCTTTGATGCAAACAGACATTAGAGTTGGGTGTGAGGGAATGGAATATACTGAACTTTTTCGTGTTTGAAGGATTTTTCCACACCATATAAATCAGAAAACATTGCATACTTGATTTGTGAACACATTTTATAGCTGATAAAACTTTCTTTAAGCCACATTTTAAAGTTCATAACTATTTTTGCCCTTTATTTTATTGGACAATAATGAAACAACTGCATTCTTAACAAATTATGGAGAAATGTATTAATTATTTTTCTCCTAATTTAAGTGAAACCGTTAAAAAAAAACTTTCCAATTTTATCTCACTAGCACCATCATTTCATTTTTATATTTTCCAAGTATTAGAAACTTATGTAAAAGGTGATATACTATTATATTAGGTAAGTGTGAGAGCCAAGGTAGTAGACCAAATGTGAATGCTGAAGTTTGATGGAGAATTGCATTAGTCTTATAAGATCATTAAATAGTATGGCTTTTAATGAGTCAATTGCAATTTTGTCATAGAAGGTATACAGCCTTGATTGGCTATTGGCTGGTTATTGTAATGCATCCTTTTTCTTTCTTTCTTTTTTTTTGAGCTGGAGTCTCACTCTGTCGCCCAGGCTGGAGTGCAGTGGCACGCTCATGGCCACGGCAGCCTCGACCTGCTGGGCTCAAGCGACCCTTCCGCTTCAGCCTTCCAAAGTAGCTGGAAGTACAGGCATGTGCTGTCATGCTCAGCTACTTTTTCTTGGTTTATTGTAGAGATGAGGTCTCGCCAGGTTGTCCAGGCTGGTCTCAGCGACTCAGGCAATCCTCTTACCTCAGCCTCCCAAAGTGCTGAGATTGTAGGCGTGAGCCACCACGCCCGGCCCTCTTTTTTCAACAGAAGGACTTAGTGTATGTAAACTCAGTGTAACAGAGTAGAACTTTCTTATAGTTACTGGATTAATTTCAAAGACTTTGCCTTCTTCTAACCTTTATTTATTTATTTATTTATCATTTTTGAGTTGAACTCTTACTCTATTGTCCAGGTTGGAGTGCAGTGGCACACTCACAGTCACTGTGGCCTCAACCTGCTATGCTTAGGAGATCCTTCCATCTCAGTGTTCCAGGTAGCTGGAATTATGGGTGCGTGCCACCATGCCCAGCTAATTTTTTGATTTATTCTAAAGACAAGTTCTCATCAGGTTGCCCAGGCTGGTCTTGAACCCCTGGACTCAGGCAATTCTCTCACTTGGCCTCTCAAAATGGAGGGATTACAGGCATGAGCCACCACCGGCCCTGTACTCTTCTAACCTTGATTTTGACTTATTGGCTACTTATTGTCATTTTAATAGCAAAGAGAGTTGGCAGAGAGTTTGATTAATGAGTACAAATATACACTTAACTAGGAGAAATAAGACCTGCTATTCTATATATCACTAAGGTGACTACAGTTAACATTCATCAGTTGCACATTTCAAAATAGCTAAAAGTGAATAATTTAAATGTTCCCAGTGTAAATGAAAGATAAATATTTAAGGCGATGGATATACCGATTATTCTGAGTTGATTATATGAATGTGTCGAATTATCACATATTCCCCCAAAATATGCACATCTAATATGTATCAATAAAAAATTAATTAATTAAAAAATGAGTTGGCAGAGAGAACAAAAGACTATCAGATTCTTTCTCCATTCACATATAAATGCAGTTAATTTTTGCTAGTATGTGAGAACATCCTAACCCTTGAAAATATTATAGAGAAAATATTGTTCCATATATGAGCCATTTTCTTTTTTTTTTTTCTTTTTTTGAGTCGGAGTCTCACTCTATCACCCAGGTTGGAGTGCAGTGGCACACTCATGGCCACCGCAGCCTTGACCTGCTGGACTCTGGGGATCCTTCTGCCTCAGCCTTCCAAGTAGCTGGAACTATAAGCAGTGCTTCCATGCCCAGCTTATTTTTGGTGTATTGTAGAGACAAGGTCTCACCAGGTTGCCCGGGTTGATTTCGAACCCATGGGCTCAGGCAATCCTATATGAGTCATTTTCAAATAGAAAGGAGGGAAAACCAAGTCTGGTGTTTCTAGTTGTTTCTTTGTGCTCCTTCTCCATTAATATCAGGAATACAGTGTGACAAGGCCGCAAATTTTTATCACAGGAGCTATGGTTTATCATTTTCAACACAAGTGGGGGAAAAGCAGCTCCTACCCTGATGTGAATAATGATCTGTTCTGTGTTCCCTACTTATTTCTACAGAACTCTACCTGAGTAAGGAGGATCTGAAAAGACTGCATGACTTTGAAGAGCAGTGTGTGGAAACATACTTCCATGAGAAGATGGAAGGTCTGAATTGTAGCTGTGAAGAACGAATCCGAGTGACATCAGAAAGGTAAAAGATCTAGACCCTTCCCATTCCCCAACTGCTACCCAAAACTGGTTCTATTAGGACATCGAACGAGGAGAAAGATCCATTTTCAAATTCCAGAGATTTGGGTTGTCTATAATTTGAAGCATTTAGGAGCATATAATAATCATGAGATCAATGTGTATTTAATGAGCATCTACTATATTCCAGGCACTCTTCCAATGAGCAGGAATAAGTGGTCAACAAGAGACAGGAGTCCCTGTCCTCATCGGACTTACATTCATGGGTGTATGTGTGCGTGCACATGTAGGTGGTGAGGGAAGTGAAGGGAGTGGAGAACAAGAAATAAACAAGGTAACACTTAAAGAACTATCTAATTTAGTATCAGGTGTAACATAGCCATGAAAAAACATGACGTAGTTTAAAAAGACTAGGGAATGTTAGTGATATGTGATCTAGCAGAGTTGGAGTGTTGCATTGGACTGTTTTCAAACACTTGATCCAGGAAGATCACTCTGAGGAGTCTGAGGAAGAGAGGTCTGAAGGATTGAGTGCAGCAGGCCAGGCAGGGACATCTGGTGGAATAGCGCACCTGGCAGAAGGAACAGCAAATGCAGCCACCTGAGGCAGCGAGGTGTGTCCAGCAGCAGACAGACCCCAGAAGAAGTCGAGTGCAACGTGCTGGCTGGATGGGGAGTCCCGGGTCCTGGGCTTCTCCCCAGTGGTCATTGTGTGGAGTTGGTGGCAACTTCACTGAAGTGGGTGGAAAGAGAACAGGAGAGGTAGAGACATCAAGGACAGATGGCGTTTGGAACAAGTTTTAGGACAGGGAAGCTGGATGGTACACGGGAAGGTTCTTTGTTTTTGTTTTGCTCTATAACAAAGTGAAATCGTAGGATCCTAGAAATGATCCATCAGCAAGGGAGACACTTCAGAAACAGAAGGGCAAAGGCCATTTGCTGAAGGAAACTCTCTGGAAAGCCAGGTTAATGGAGAGTCTAGGTTTCAGGCAAAGCCATCAGCTGATTGGGCTGGGGGTACATGTGATTTTCGTAGAGGAGGGTGGTATAGAGGTTTTTCAAAAGAGGACATGTGCTGGAGAAAGTGAACACATTAGGAAACTGTAGTAGAATCAGAGCTATTGTGGATGTATTAATTGTGATTGTGTGGCATCCTGTGAAAATATGAAAGGCTGTATAGGATTATATGCATTTTTTATATTAGAAAATATAGGATATTTAAAAACTGAGAGAGAGACAGAAGAGATTCACCTCCCCAAGGTAGGGGAGGAGGCCAAAGCTTATGAAAACATGGCCTGAGCCGGACTCGGTGGCTCAGCCTGTAATCCCGCGCCTTTGGGAGGCTGAGGTGAGTGGATTGCCTGAGCCGCGGGTTCGAGACCCGCCTGGGCAGCGAGACCTCATCTCTACAATAAATCAAAAAATCAGCCAGGCGTGGTAGCGCGCCTGTAATTCCGGCTACTCGGAAGGCTGAGGCGGAAGGATCGCCGGAGCCCAGCAGGTCGAGGCTGTGGTGGCCAGGAGCGGCCACTTCATTCCAGTCTGGGCAGCCGAGTGAGACTCCAACTCAGAAAAAAAAAAAAAGAAAACATGGCCTGGCCATAGCTCAAAGAGCACATGGCCACCCATAGCTTAGCAAGGCAATGGCTGCTGGGTGTGGCGACTCATGCCTGTAATCCCAACACTTTGGGAGGCAGAGGCGAGAGGATTGCCTGAGCCCAGAGGTTCGAGACCAACCTGGGCAACTTGGCAAGACCTCGTTTCCACAATAAATCAAAAAATTAGCTGAGTGTGGTGACATGCACCTGTGGTTCTAGCTACTTGGAAGACAGAGGTGGAAGGATCGCCTGAGCCCAGCAAATCGAGGCTGTGGTGGCTGTACGCATGCTCCTGCACTCTAGCCTGGGCGACAGAGTGAGACTCCAATAAAAAAAAAAAAAGCAAGGCAATGACCTATATGTGTTTTTTTAAACACAGAATTGCTCTTGTAAGTTGAACCAAATTAACCAAAGTTAAATGTAGTCCATCTCCGAAACTGACTATAAATGTTATACCTAATTATGCGTATATTTTTTATGATGTCTAAATATCAAATAGATAGATGTGAATCCTGAAATATGGCTTGGTTTAAAACTGAATCACTTTAAGAGCTTTCTAAATAGTTCACTTTGGGCATAAGTTATACTGATATAAGTTTAAGATTTTATATTGATATCATATTTATGTAAGTATGTATTTACTTATCTGATTGAATTTCAGATAAAATGTAATATTGAGAAAAATTGAATGTCAAAGTTTTTTGAGCCCACAAAATTCTATTTTGCCTAATAATATCTTTAGGCCATAGTTATATGAATATCCCTCTCCCTCTTCCACACATTCTGCCCCTTTATAGATATGTTCATTGAGTCCTGTGGGCCAGCTTGGTTCTCAGTTTTGTATGAAGCATAAACCCAAATTAGGAACTTACAGAGCAGGTATGAAGTCATGCTTACTAGCTATATGTACTTGCGGAAATTTCTGAACCTATAAAAATTGACCTACCTCTTGGAGTTGTTGTGAGGATTAAATGAGATAATGTAGATCAATACTGAGGCAGAGTGCTCACTGATAGTAAAGGTGTAATGAAAGTTATCCATTATTATGGAAAAGTAGACTCAACAAATTGTGAGTGCCATTTCTTTTTAAAGACAAATTTCCTTCCACATCTTAAACAAAGGGGAATAAATAGGTAAGATGAGGTCAAGATAGACCCACCCTCTTCCAAGATTATGAACTGGGGTAAAGGTGTGGAGAGCCCCCCACTTTAAACTATGAACTAAGGAAGAATTCCAGGTGGCCAATGAAATGAACAGATTTACCACCAGTTATAGTGTGGATTTGAGGGGACAGCCTTAGAGCCAGGGAGACCATCTGAGAGAATGGTGTCGCGATTGGATGAGTCCACAGCCTTGCCAAGGCTAGTGCTGGCGGAATTGAAAGGAGGGGGTGAAGAAGACGTGTTTAGACAGAGCAATTCACTAGGTGTGTTAAGGATAAGATGTAGAACTGAGGAAGGGGATAGAGTCCTGGATGATTCTGACATCACCAAGATAAAGGCACAAAGGGGTGTGGGGAAAAAGCAATGGATTTTAGATTTCTTGAGCTGGAGATTTTTGTGGTATATTTAGCCAGAAATATCCAGGAGCCTTTGGATGTGTGAATCTGAAGCCTTGAGGTAGCATGTGAATGGAGGCGAGGAGATCATCTTGCCTATCAGGAGAGTCAACTGTAAGAGTCATCTGCTTATTTTAAGAAATGAAAATAGAACCATCTGTCTATCGCAGGAAAACTGAAAGTGTGACCCAGCAAGTGATTGTGCCCAGGAAGCAGGCAGAGTGAGGAAACTCAGTGGGCTCAGGGTTGAACCCTGAGAGATGCTTAAGAGATGCTTAAGAGAAATTTAATGGAGAATACTAGAAAGAATTGATCAGAGAACTATAAGGAGACTAGGAGAAGGTAATACCATAAGCCAAGGAAACATACAGTGAAAACTTGAGAACCAGACATCCAGATATTTACAAACTAGTAATTCAATGATGATAGTAAATCCTAAATGCATGAATCATCTTATACCACTAAATCACTCTTGGATTCTTTTCATAGGATTTGAATAGAGGATTGGAAGTTAGATGGCTGTGTAGCTTCTGAAAAATATGGATAATTCCAAGGGGTTTAGTATTTGGTGATGAGACTTTAATTTGACTTCAAAATATAATCAGTTTTCTTTCTTGATGGCGCCATCACTTTTTTTTTGTTTTGTTTTGAGTTGGCATCTCACTCTGTCACCCAGATTGGAGTGCAGTGGCACACTCAGCCACCCCAGCGTCGACCTGCTGGGCTCCAGTGATCCTTCTGCCTCAGCCTTCCGAGTAGCTGGAACTACAGGTGCATGCTTCCATGCCCAGCTAATCTTTTTTTTATTATTATTATAGAGATGAGTTCTCACCAAGTTGTCTGGGCTGGTCTTAAAGAACCTGTGGGCTCAGGCAATCCACTCGCCTTGGCCTCCCAAAGTGCTAGGATTACAGGTTGAGCCACCGAGCCCAACCGGAGCTGTCTCAATGGCAGTGTTTTTATACTGTGGTCCTTGTTGAGGTCATTTCTGGGGCGCTCGTCCATAAGTTGTGGGAGGGAAGGAAGACTATTTCCTGAAGTTATTGAGCAATAGTTTGGAGAGGGAGGAAAAGGAAATTAGGAGGATATTTACATGTTCGCCTGCCTCTAAAGAAGACATCTCCTATATCAGTGTCCCCAGGCTTTTTTGGCATCCGGGATCAATTTCATGGAAGACTATTTTCCACAGATTGGGTGAGGGGGGTGGTTTTGAGATGATTCAAATGTATTGCATTTATTTGCACTTTATTTCTATTACTATTACATTGTAATATATAATGAAATAGATAATGAAATAATTATACATGATAAATAATTATATATTACATCATACATAATTATACAGGCCGGGCTCGGTGGCTTAGCCTGTAATCCCAGCACCTTGGGAGGCTGAGATGAGTGGATTGACTGAGCTGGTGGGTTCGAGACCCACCTGGGCAACTTGGTGAGATCTTGTCTCTACAATAAATAAATAAATAAATAAATAAAAATTAGCCAAGTATAGTAGTGCGCACCTATAGTTCTGGCTACTTGGAAGGCTGAGGGGGAAGGATCTCCAGAGCCCAGCAGGTGGAGGCTGCGGTGGCCAGGAGTGTGCCACTGCAATCCAGTCTGGGCGACAGAGTGAGACTCCAACTCAAAAAAAAAACACACAACCCCCCCCCCCAAAAAAAACCCCTAGAAAAACCATAATTATACTTTTTTTTTGTTTTTGAGTCGGAGTCTCACTCTGTCGCCCAGACTGGAGTGCAGTGGCACATTATGGCTGCTGCAGACTCTACCTTCTGGGTACAGGTGATCCTTCCGTCTCAGCCTTCCAAGTAGCTGGAACTACAGGTGTGCGCCACCATGCCCGACTAATTTTTTGTTTATTGTAGAGATGAGATCTCACCAAGTTTCCCAGGCTGGTCTCAGACCCATGAGCTCAGGCAGTCCTCTTACCCCAGCCTCCCAAAGTGCTGGGATTATAGGTGTGAGCCACCATGCCCGGCCCAATTATACACAATTATGCAATAATTATGCAACCAGATGCAGCTGTGCAATTGAAGTACATCAACTCACTTGTCACTCACTGATAGGGTTTTGATATGGGTTTGCAAGCAGTTGATTTATTATGGTCTCTGTGCAGTCAAACCTCATTGCTAACGTTAATCTGTCTGTACAGTCACTCCCCAGTGCTAGCATCACCTCCTCAGCTCCACCTCAGATCATCAGGCATTAGATTCTCATAAGGAGCATGCAACCTAGATCCCTCTCATGTGCAGATCACAATAAGGTTCACGCTCCTATGAGAATCCTATGAGCAGAGCTCAGGTGGCAATGCGAGTGACGAGGAGCGGCCGTAAATACACATGAAGTTTGACTCGCTTGCCTGCCGCTCTGCTTGCCTCCTGCTGTGTGGCCCAGTTCCTAACAGGCCACTGGTCGGTGGCCCAGGGGTTGGGGATCCCTGTCCTATATCCTTCTAGAATAAAATAAGTTGCGAAAGTGGAAAAAGAGAACACAGTGAGGCTGTTTTGTATCTTATTCTCCTTATGTGGATCTCCAGCTCCTTTTTCAACCCTGCTAGTGAAACCAGCTTTTCCCTCTCTTTGTTCTGCGAAGATGTTTTTAGGTATTTTTCACATTAGCATGTTTGGATGCACTTTACTTGGGAAATGTTGTGATTTTAAAAAAATATAAACACTGGGGGACACACCTCATCAACAAGGGTACCTGCATAATGAAAATTTGTATACCTAACCCTGAATTGTACCGCACATCTTTAAAATAAAAAATTAAAAGAAAAAGATATATATATATATATAAACAATTTAACATAATGTGAATTGTAACTTGGCAATAAAGAGTTGTAGCTTGAATGGGTCCCATCACTGACCATGCAGCCTTACTGAGGAATATCTGTGACACTTTCTAGCATGGGAAATGTCAGCACAGTTCATTTAGTAGTTCAAGGAACTCTAGGATTTCCCAAAAGAAGCTTGCCTAGATCCCAGATTAGTTGCTAAGAGGACTAGAGTGTGGTGGTTAATAGCGTTGAGTATAGAGTCAGACTTTCTGGGTTTGATGCCCAGTTCTTTCAATGGCAGCTAGGTGACTCCAGCTATGTCATCCCCTCAGCCTCTTTTCTGTGAAAGGTTTATAGGAAGGCCTTCTTTATGGAATTGTTATGTGGATTAAATAAAAACAGTACCTACAGCATCTTTGTAAAAATGCCTGGCACATAGTGAGCACTCAGTGAATATTGTGATTTTCATGATTATAATTATACCCGCTATTATCTCATTTTAAAATATTGTGTCTAGCCTGGGCACGGTGACTCATGCCTTTAATCCCAGCACTTTGGGAGACTGAGGTGAGAGCATTGTCTGAGCCCACAGGTTAGAGACCAGCCTGGGCAACCTGGTGAGAACTTGTCTCTACAATAAATCAAAAAATTAGCTGGGTGTGGTGGCGCGCTCCTGTACTTAAAGCTACTTGGAAGGCTGAGGCGGAAGGATTGCCTGAGCCTAGCAGGTTGAGGCTGCGGTGGCCCTGAGTGTGCCACTGCACTCCAGCCTAGGCGACAGAGTGAGACTGCAACTCAAAAAAAAAAAAAAGAAAAAAAAAATTCTTGTCCAAAGGCCCACAGTAAGACAATTACTAGTCTCATGCTTCCTCCTTTCTCATACCTTGCACAGAGGAACATAAAACAGTAAGAATTTATTTCATAAGTCAAAATGATTGAAAGGCTGGACTAAATTAATGTCGTTGGTGGTCTAGCAATATAATTAAAATGTATTTCACAGGACATTGAGTTTTAGAAAATTAGTACATGTAAAAGTAAGGGACTCAATTTGAGGGTGACCAGGTTATTTATCTAACAGTTTTCTATTGTACGTGTTACCTGTTGCTGTGAATAGTTGCTGGTTTCTATTGTATCCATTCGATGTGACTGCGGCTAATGGAACTTAATGAGTCTCCATTACTGCTGTTCAGACTGTACTGTTTTTGAATTAGATGAAACAGTGCACTGGATGGAGAGGCTCTAATTAAGCATATTTGGAAGGGAATATACATACATTTTGTGCTCTTTCCTACCTCATCCTTGCCAATTCTAATTTTGCAGATTCCAGAAGGTCAGGAAGCATTTGTTAAGCCTCTATTGAGTTATGGAAGTTGAATTCTATAGCAGAAGCAAAAAAGAGAGGTTCTTCCCACATAGAATAGAGCAAAAAAGGAAAATACTACCCTCTTTATTCTTTAATTCCTATTTACAAAGTTCCCGGAAAGAAAAAGTGGATGATCTTTCAATCCCTATGACTTGAGATGTGTTCTAGAAATGGGAAGTCTGCCACTATTTTGGGAAGTACTTGTTACAGCTGAGTGCTACACTTTTCACTGTATAATCATTGCTTCTCCCTGCCCCCAAATAAAACTGGGGGTCATTTTTCATTTCTGCAATGGTCGTGTCAGCCATGACACCACTGACTAGATTTCCTCCCTTGCTGTTTTCTTACTTTAATAGAAAATAAAAAAACCAATGTTATAAGAGCTTACTGTAAGCATTTTAGCTTTTTTCCATTTAATTTTCTATACATTTTTGGTTAAAATGATGCAATTTTGTGTTCTGTTTTTTCCTTCCTACACATCAAAAACATTTTCTCCCAATAATTATATATATTTTGTCAATATATTTTAATTTTGTTGGATCTCTACTTACAACATTTTGGTAAAAGTGTAAAAACATATAATGTAAAACATAGTAGACATCCACAGTCCTGGCTCTACCAGGAGAAATAGCAAAGAAAATAGCTGTTAACAATGTAAGTATGATTTTTAGTGGCTGTATAATATTTTGTCTCATAACCAATATCTGCTTGCTTTAGTACAGTGAAATTACAGCCTCTTTATATATGATACATTCCAATATCACATCCTTACCACTGTTGAGTTATTTTATTCTTTTTGTAATTTTCTAGGTAAAAGCAAATGTTACAATATATGTGAACTTTATTGTCTTAATTTTTAAAAATCTCTGATTGCCTAATACAGTTGACAATTTTAGCATGTTTCCACACCTTTTGTATTTTATCTTTTGTGAATTATCTGTTCATGTCCTTAGGAGTCTTTGTAATTTTTCTCTCAATAATTTGTAAGACAGCCGGGCTCGGTGGCTCAGCCTGTAATCCCGCGCCTTTGGGAGACTGAGATGAGTGGATTGCCTGAGCCCGTGGGTTCGAGACCCGCCTGGGCAGCGAGACCTCATCTCTACAATAAATCAAAAAATCAGCCGGGCGTGGTAGCGCATGCCTGTAATTCCTGCTACTGGGAAGGCTGAGGCGGAAGGATCGCCGGAGCCCAGCAGGTCGAGGCTGCGGTGGCCAGGAGCAGCCACTGCACTCCAGTCTGAGCGACAGAGTGAGACTCCACCTCCAAAAAAAAAAAAAAAAAATTGTAAGACTATTTATTTATTTATTTATTTATTTTTGAGTAGGGATCTCACTCTTTTGTCCAGCATGGAGCACAGTGGCATTATCATGGCCACCGCAGCCTCAACCTGCTGGGCTCAGGCAATCTTTCTGCCTCAACTTTCCAAGTAGCTGGAACTACAAGCATGTGCCACCATGACCAGCTAATTATCTATTTATTTATTGTAGAGACAAGGTCTCAGCAAGTTGCCCAGGTTGGTCTTGAACTCCTGGGCTTAGATAGTCCTCTCGCCTTGGGATCCCAAGGTGCTGGAATTACAGGCATGAGCCACCATGCCCACCTGACCTTTTGATTTATTAAGGAATACCAGTGCCTTATTACATTTATTACAATCTTAACTTTCGGCCGGGCACGTTGGCTCACGCCTATAATCACAGCCCTTTGGGAGACCGAGGTGAGAATTGCCTGAGCCCACGGGTTCAAGACCAGTCAGGGACACTTGGAGAGACCTCATCTTTACAATACATAAAAAAATTAGCCAGGCATGGTGGCGGCACATGCCTGTAGTTCCAGATACTTGGAAGGCTGAGGTGGAAGGATCACCTGAGCCCAGAAGGTGAGCCTACAGTGGCCGTGAGCGTGCCACTGCACTCCAGCCTGGGTGACAAAGTAAGACTTCTACTCAAAAAAAAAAAAGAATCCTAATTTTCCCATTTATTTTTGTTTAAAAATTTTGTATTATATTTTTGTATATATGTTTCTTTTAATGTAATCATATCTGATACATGATTACATAATTTATTCTATTGACTCTAAAGAATAGACTCTATTTGTTTCCTAGGGCTGCAGCAACAAAATACCAAAACTCAGTGTCTTAGAATAACAGAGATTTATTACCTTATACCTTTGGAACCTAGAACTTTAAAATCAAGGTGTTGGCAGAGCCATGCTTTCTCTAATGTCTGTGGGGAAGAATTCTTTCTTGCCTATTTTTATTTATTTATTTATTTATTTATTTATTTATTTTGGAGTCGGAGTCTTACTCAGTTGCCCAGGCTGGAGTACAGTGGCATGCTCACAGCCACCACAGCCTTGACCTGCTGGGCTCAGGCAATCCTTTCACCTCAGCCTTTCAAGTAGCTGGAACCACAGGTGTGTGCCACCACACCCGACTAATTTATTTTTTCATTTATTGTAGAGATGAGGTCTTGCCAAGTTGTCCAGGCTGGTCTTGAATCCCTGGGATCAGGCAATCCTCTCGCCTCAGCCTCCCAAAGTGCTTGGATTACAGGTGTGAGTCACCACACCTGGCTATTTTTAAAAAATTTTATTTTGTACATGTGAAGATTTGTTCATAAGTATGTTGCATTAAGGCAAGGTTTGGGCTTCTAGCAAGCCCTCTCTCCCTTAGATGTGGACATGTTACCCAGTGGATGATTGTGTTCCCCTCTTTCCTTTAGCAATACCCAGTGTCTGTTGTTCTCACCCTTGTGCCTATGTGTCCAATGTTTAGTGATCACTCATAAATTAGAACATGCGGTATTCAGATTTTTGTTTCTGTGATAGTTCACTTAGTATAACAGTCTCCCTGAGCCCGCCTGGGCAGCGAGACCTCATCTCTACAATAAATCAAAAAATCAGCCGGGCATGGTAGCGCACGCCTGTAATTCCGGCTACTCGGAAGGCTGAGGTAGAAGGATCGCTGGAGCCCAGCAGGTCGAGGCTGCAGTGGCCGGGAGCGGCCACTGCACTCCAGTCTGGGCGACAGAGGGAGACGCCAACTCAAAAAAAAAAAAAAAAAAAAGAAAAAAGAATAACAGCCTCTAGTTGCATGATTCCACATGATAGTTCATTTGGAATGATGGTCTCCAGGTGGCTATAAAGGTCATGATTTTGTTCTTTATGGCTGTGTAACATTTCATTCTGCATACGTACCACATTTTCTTTATCCAGTCCACTTTTGAATGGGTTTCTGGGTCGGTTCAATGTGTTTGCTATTGTGAATAAGTGCTGCAATAAACATGTGGGAGCATGTGTCTTTCTGGTAGAGCAATTTATCGTCCTCTGGATATGTTCCCAGGAGTGGAATTGCTGAGTTGAATGGTGGCTCAATTTTTGGTTCTTTGAGAAATCTCCATACTGCTTTCCAAATTGGTTGAACTAACTTGCATTCCTACCAACAGTGTAGAAGCGTGCTCCTTTATCCACAGCCTTGCCAAAACCTGTTGCTTTTTGACTTTTTAATGATAGCCACCCTCACTAATGTGAGATAGTATCTCATTGTAGTTTTTTTTTTTTAAAGCAGGATTTGTTGAGAGGACAGAAAAACTCCCATGTGGGAGGGGACCCTAAGGAGTTGCCTATCTCATGGTAGTTTTGATTTGCATTTCTTTGATGATTAGTGAAGCTAAGCGTGCTTTCTTATGTTTGTTGGCTACTTGTACATCTTCCTGTGAGAAGTGTCTGTTCATGTCCTTTACCTACTTTTTAGTGGGGTTGTTTGTTTTTTCTCGTTAATCTGTTCCTTGTAGATCCTGCATGTTAGGCCTTTGTCAGATGCATAGCTTGCAAGTATGTTTTCCCCATTACGTGGGTTGTCTCTTTCCTCTCTTCCTGGTTTCCTTTGCTGTGCAAAAACTTTTTAGCTTGATAAGGTCCCACGTTTCAATTTTAGATTTTGCTGCATTTGCTTTTGAGGACTTGGCCATGAATTCATTGCCTAGGCCGATATTCAGGAGGGTGTTCCCTAAGTTTTCGTCTAACATTCTTGTAGTCTGAGGTTTCACATTTAAGTCCTTGATCCACTTTTTTTTTTTTTTTTTTTGAGTTGGAATTTCACTCTGTTGCCCAGGCTGGAGTGCAGTGGCATGCTCACAGCCACCATAGCCTTGCCCTGCTGGGCTCAGGCGATCCTCCCGCCTCAGCCTTGCAAGTAGTTGGAACTACAGGTGCGCACTACCACAGCCGGCTAGTTTTTATTTTTTATTTATTGTAGAGCCAAGGTCTCACCAAATTGCCCAGGCTGGTCTTAAATCCCTGAGCTCAGGCAATCCTCTCACCTCGGCCTCCCAAAGTGCTGGGATTACAGGCTTGAGCCACTGCGCCCAGCCCCTTGATCCATTTTGGGTTAATTTTTGTATATGGTGATAGGTAGGGGATCAGTTTCATTTTTCTGCTTGTGGTTAGCCAGTTTTTCCCGCATCACTTGCTAAATAACGGCTTCCTTTTCTCAATGTTTGTTTTTGATGGCTTTGCCAAAGATGAGTTGGTTGAAGGTCTGTAGTCTTGTTTCTGATTTCTCTGTCCTGTTCCATTGACGTTTGTGTCTATTTTTGAACCAGTACTATGCTATTTTGGTTACTGTAACCTTATAAAGTTTGAAGTCATGGGAGTGTGATGCCTCCAGCTTTATTGTTTTTGCTGATGATTGATTTAGCTATTTGGGCTCTTTTTTGCTTCCATGAATTTAAGCATTGTCTTTTTTAGGTCTGTGAAAATGATGCTGGTAGTTTGACAAGGATTGCACTGAATCTGTAGATTGCTTGGGTATAATGGACATCTTGAAGAGATTGATTCTTCCAATCCATGAACATGGGATAGTTATCCATTTGTTTATGTCATCTTTCATTTTTTTGATCAGTGTTTTGTTATTCTCATTGTAAAGATCTTTCACCTCTTTAGTTAGATGAATGCTGAGATATTTCATTTTATTTTTTGTGGTTATTGTGAAGGGAATTTGTTTTTGATTAGCTCTCAGCTTGCTTATTGTTGCTATATAGAAGTGTAACTGACTTTTATTCATTGATTTTGTAATCCAAGACTCTACCAAAGGTATTTATCAGTGCAAGGAGGTTTTTGACAGACTTACTAGGGTTTTCTAGGTATAGAATCATATCATCTGCAAAGAGAGATAATTTAACCCTCTTTTCCTATTTGGATACCTCTAATTTATTTCTCCTGCCTTATTACTCTGATTAGGATATTCAGTACTAAGTTAAAGAGGAGAGAAGAGAGTGCATGTTCTTGTTTTATTCCAGTTTTTAGGGGGAATGTTTCCAACTTCTGCCCGTTAAGTATGACGTTGGCTGTAGGCTTGTCATAGATGGCTCTTATTATTTTGAGGAATGTTCCTTTGATGCCTAGGTGTTTGAGCATTTTTATCAAGAAGGAATGTTGGCTTTTATCAAATGCTTTTTCTGTGTTTACTGAGCTAATCATGAAGTTCTTGGGTTTATACCTATTTATGTGACAGATTACATTTATTGATTTGAATACATTGAATCAGCCCTCTATGCCAGGTATAAAGTCTACCTGGTCATGATGGATGAGACTAGTAATGTGCCATTGGATGCAATTTGCTAGAATCTTGTTGAGAATTTTTACATCTATTTCATCAAGGATATTGGCTTAAGGATATTCTTTCCTTTTTGGGTCTTTGCCATTTTAGGGTATCAGGATAATATTGGCTTCATAGAATGAGCTAGGAATAATTTTTTCCCTTCTTTATTGCTTGGAATACTTTCTTTTTTGGCATACTTTCAATAGGAGTGATATCAGTGCTTCCTCGTATATCTTGTGGAATTCAGCTGGTCCAGGGCTTTTTTTTTTTTTTTTTTGGTGGGGTGGTTTCTTATTATTGAGTCAATTTCTTGAATTGTTATGGGTCTGTTTAGGGTTTCAACTTATTTCTGTTTCAATTTTGGGAGGTTGTGTGTTCCCAGGAATTTCTCAATTTTCTCTAGATTTTTTAGCTAAATTGTATACAGTTGTTTGTAGTCATCTCTGATAATCTTTTGTATTTCTTCAAGATCAGTTGTAATATTGCCTTTTTTGTTCCTAATTGTGTTTATTCTAATTTTGTCTCCTGTTTTATTAATCTGGCCAGGTGTCTGTCAATTTTCTTTATCCTTTCAAAGAACCAGCTTTTTCTCTTGATCCTTTGTATTTTTTAAAATTTTTTTATTTTTGGTCTCTATTTCATTTAGCTGTGACTTTATTTTGATGCTTTCCATTCATCTTCTGATTTTGGCATTGGATTGCTCTTGTCTTTTTAGCTCCCTTAGGTGTGATGTTGGACTGTTCACTTGAGATCTTTCTATTTTCTTGATGTGTGCATGTGATGTTATAATGTTCCCTCTCAGCACAGTTTTCATGGTGTCCCAGAAGTTTTGGTATGATGTGTCTTTGTTTCCAGGAATCTTTTTATTTCTGTCTTGATTTCTGTGTAAACCCAAAAGTCATTCAGAAGCATGTTGTTTAATTTCCATGTATTTGTGTGTTTTAGGGGGTTCCTGTTGGTGATGATATTTATTTTTATTCCACTGTGATCTGAAAAGATGCTTGGTATGACTTTGACCTTTTGAATTTTGTTCACGTTTGATTTATGTTCAAGATGTGGATTATCTTGGAGTATTTTCCATGTGCTGTTGAGAAGAATGTGTATTTTATAGTTGTTGGGTGAAATGTTCTGTAGATGTGTATTAGATCTAATTGGTTCCATGTCAAGTTAAGGTTCCGAGTTTCTTTGTTAGTTTTCTGCCTCAGTGACCTGTCTAAGTAGGGACAGAGATAGAAGGAAGGGTGGTGAATTGGAAGGATTCTGTCTGCCACTGCTTCCCCAATGCACTCTGGTGGGATCAGGGCTTGTCTTTTCCTCTAGTTCACAGGTGTTTTCCTCCCTCTGACACTGGTGCTGGGAGTCCTGGCTCTCTGGGAGCTTCTTCAACCCTCTCACCAGCCCACACATCTCATCAGTAGGATTGGAAGGTGGCCAGAAGGGACCCTGACTTTGGCACATACTCTGGCACAGGCACTCTTGGGAACATGGGGTGGCCTCCTCCCATCTGGAGGACCACCCCTTTCATGCATGGATAGAAGGGAAGTAGATGTCTAGGGGAGAGTAGGTATTTCTTCCTCAGTCTGCAGATGGGAGGGCCACTACAATTGTAGAGAGGTGCACCACCTCCTAGTTCCTGCCCTGCTTTGGCAGTAGAGGCTATTGCTGTGATAGTAGCACCCTGAAGGCAAGCCACATCTGTAGCCATGATCAGGGGCTTAACAGGTGTCAGCGTCACTGGAGAATCACCCTTGAAGTGGGCATGTCACCCCTGCTTGGGTCTGTGGAAGGAGAGAGGAAGAAATGCCCTTGCAGCATGAACCACCCCCACAAGTTGTTTCCTTCAGTCTCTCTTTAGGGGGGTTGGTGCCCAGCAGTGCCAGGGTTCACTGGAAACTGGAGTTCCCCACACTCCACATGGATTCTACTGGTTCCTCTGTTCTGATTCCTGGGAGCTGTCTGTTCCTGGCCAGTTTGGGAGGGGTATGGGCTGTCTGTTTTTTGGCTGAGACTTCAGAGGCTTATGTGAGGTATGTATTAAAAAAAACCCTGTCACTTTTACTCACTCTTCCCTTCTTCAATAACACTGTTCCAATCTCATGATGAGGCCACTTCTTAGGGTGGCTGGGGCTTGGGGCTAACCATCCTCCATGTACCCAGGTGACCATCTGATACCCCTCAGCCTTGGGTTTTAGGCCCATCCTCAAAGTCTTAGGTCTGCCCTTCCATTTAGGTTTCTTGGCTGAGGATGGTGATTGTGTGATATCTCAGCCATTTTGGACCTTCCTCCTGAAATGTTTAAATGTAATCATTACATTTAATTGAATTTACTTGCAATTTACTTTTGTACCTGAGCAACTGAAGTTATGTTGTATTACTTTTACATGAATCAATGACTGGACATCATAATCTTGAGTCCAAGTATTTAAAATAATTTAAAAATTTTGCCTTAGGCCTTTTCTGGGTATAGGTCTTCTAAAATGGATTGTTTGAAATTTGGGAAGCCCATTTGAACTTTAGAGTTAGAGGAGTTTTTGTTTGTTTGTTTGTTTTAAGATCTATAGTTTTTTTTTCTTTTCTTAATTACATGTGTGATTGTGAATTCTGTTCCTATCATTCTAATTTCTTCAGGATCTTATTTTCCTATCAATATAGTACAATGCTTGTCATTAGAAGATACTCAAGGGTTTGTCATGTAAATAAATAAATATATTAATGGATAAGAATGGGGAGGATTGATCAGACGACTGGAGGAATTGCTAGTAGGAAGTTGGAAATATGGTTCTGAAATCTTCGAAAGAAATCAGGTTCAGAAATGTAGATTTGTAATTTTGCCTCTTTGGGGTAATAGTGGTAATTGTATGAGTGGATGAGATCACCTGGGATGAGAGGATATATTGGAGAGAGAAGAGGGGAAAAGATAGACCTAACTTAGAGAGGAGTTTCAATCCAAGGAGTCATCTAAGGATGGACAGGAAGAGGGCGAGCTTGGCATACTTCCACTGGCTTAATGTGTTTATTGGTTTTTCTCCCTCCCTTCACCACTTAGGGTTACAGAGATGTACTTCCAACTGAAAGAAATGAATGAAAAGGTATCTTTTATAAAGGACTCTTTACTGTCTTTGGACAGTCAGGTGGGACACCTGCAGGACCTCTCTGCCCTGACTGTGGATACCCTAAAAGTTCTTTCTGCTGTTGACACCTTGCAAGAGGACGAGGCTCTCCTGGCCAACAGAAAGCATTCTACCTGCAGAAGACTTCCCCACAGCTGGAGCAATGTCATCTGTGGAGAGGTTCTAGGCAGCATGGAGATCTCTGGGGAGAAGAAATACCAGTATTATAGCATGCCCCCTTCTTTGCTGCGGAGCCTGGCTAGAGGCCAGTATGTCCCAAGAGTACAGAGGCAGGCCTTTCTTGAGATTACACACAGTCAACAAGAGGCTTTAAATGCAAGACATGACCAGGAAGAGCAAGAAACACAAAGCAGTATAGATGCTTCTAGGGTGTCTCCTAACAGGCAAGGCCACTCAAAGTATGGCCCATTTCTCCTGGTCCCTTCTCATGTAAAGCAACTTCCTTTTTCAGCAGAAACTACCTTGCCTCTGTCTAGACCATCTGTTGGAGCAGGTACAGATGTGCTGGCAACTGAACAGGTCACCCAGAGTGTGGTTTCTGTTCATCTGACTGGGCAGACCCAGGTTGTCTCAGACCAGGAATCAGTGGCTGAACCCAAGGAACTCCACGAGCCCATGGCTCAGACACCAGATAAACAAGACAAGGCAGAACAAGTTCTGCCCACTTTGAGTTGCACAGCTGCACCTGTGACAGTGACCCACCTTCCTTCCCAAGCCAAGAGCTTGCAAACTAGAGGTGGATATGTGAACTGGGCATTTTCAGAAGGGGATGAAACTAATGAGCATAGCATCAAGAAGAAATGGCACACCTGCTTGCCCTCCGCTTGTAACAGTAACTCCACTCAGAGCGACCGATGCCCGGTGCAGATCTGGGGCAGTTCCTTATCTGATAACTCAACAAGATTGGTTAGTGATCGCTCAGAGGTGGAACCGTGGCTCCAGCCAAATGCATCCTTTTGGATCAATCCTTTCCACAGAGGCAGAATCTTCACTAGGAGTCATAGTTTAAGACTCCACAAAAAGGAGAAACTGATGAAGATATGTAAGATTAAACGTAAGGAGTAAACTTTTAAAAAAATACCAGTATGAAATTCTTTGTGTTGCTACCGGTTTTAAAAAAAATCTCCAACTCTTAACCACATTGTCATTCTCCCCATTCTCTCAGCTTTTTCTGTAAATCTTAAACTTTCTATCTTAAACTACCTTAGTTTAAGATAGGCTCTATGGCTTATGCCTATAATCCCAGCACTTGGCTGAGGCCGAGGTGAGAGTATTGCCCGAGTCCACGGGTTTGAGACCAGCCAGGGTAACTTGGCGAGACCTTGTTGCTACAGTAAATCAAAAGATTAGCCGGGCATGGTGGTGTGTGTGCCAGTAGTTTCAGCTACTTGAAAGGCTGAGGCGGAAGGATCACCTGAGCCCAGCAGGCCGAGGCTGCAGTGGCCATAAGTGTGCCACTGCACTCCAGCCTGAGCAACAGAGTGAGACTCCAACTCCAAAAACAAACAAACAAACAAACAACCTTAAACTTTCTCATGTAGACCATTTCCCTTACAGACCTTCCAAGATCCTCAGAATTTGGCCAGTCAGCATGGGTCAAAGCAAAAATGCTAACCAAGGACAGGAGATTGTCGACGAGAAAGAAGAATACACAAGGACTGCAGGTGCCAGTAAGTGTACTTTTTATTCTGTCTCTTAGGTTTTGGGCAGTCGAGGTAGTGGCCTGTATTAGCTTGATTTCTCTTTATTGTAAAGTGCCACCTACACAAAATAGCATTGTACTGAAAGGATTGAAGACTTTTTTTTTTTTTTTAAAGAAACGGAGTCTTGCTATGTTGCCCAGGCTTATTTAAATTCCTGGGCTCAAGTGATCCTCCTGCCTCAGTCTCCCAATTAGCTGGGACTATAGGCATGTGCAGTCACACTCAATTAAATGTTTGAGTCATTGGAGTGGATATACTGAAATTATTTATCTGTTCACGTGTTGAAGTACTTTTAGGTTATTTTCAAGTTTTGGCTACTCTAATAACGCGGTTATGAACATTTGTATACTAGTCTTTTTGTGGACATATGTTTTAATTTCTCTTTGGTAAATACTGAGGAGTTGAATGTCAGAGTCATATGGTAAGTGGTTTTGTTTGTTTGTTTGTTTTTTAATTTTTGAAGAAACTTCCAAACAGCTTTTCAAAGTATTGTAACATTTTACATGCTTACCAGTAGTTTATGAGCATTTCAGCTGTTCCATATCCACACTGTCTTAGTTTTGTGTTGCTGTAACAGAATACCCGAGACTGTGTAATTAACAAAGAGAAAAAGTTTATGTTTCACAGTTTTGAAGGCTGGAAACTCCCAGGTGGAAGGGCCACATCTGGTGAAGGTTTTCTTGCTGATAGGGACTCTGAAGAGTCCTGAGATAGTGCAGAGCATCACAGGGTAAGAGAAAGTTCAGGGCCGGGCACGGTGGCTCAGCCTGCAATCCCAGCACTTTGGGAGGCCAAGGCGAGAGGATTGCCTGAGCCCACGGGTTCGAGACCAGTCTGGGCAACTTGATGAGACCTCGTCTCTACAATAAATCACAAAAGCTAGCTGGACGTGGTGGCATGCATCTGTAGTTCCAGCTACTTGGAAGGCTGGTCCAGCAGGTCGAGGATCGCCTAAGTCCAGCAGGTCGAGGCTGCGGTGGCCGTGAGAGATCTGCTGCACTCCAGCCTGGGCAACGAGAGTGAGACTCCAACTCAAAAAAAAAAAAAAAGAGAGAGAGAGAGAGAGAGGTTCATGAGAGACAGCCAAACTGGCTTTTATAATTGACCCACTCTTATGATAACTAACTCACTCCCTCAGTCACTCATTAATCTATGAATGAATTAATCCTCTCATGAGGCAGAGTCCTCATGACCTAGTCATTTCTTAAAGACCCCACCTCTCAATACTGTTGCAATGGGGATTAATTTCAACATGAATTTTGGAGGGGGCAAACATTCAAACCATAGCACTCACCAATCCAGTGTGCTGAGCCTTTTAAATTTTAGCCATATTAGTAGATGTGTAGTGGTACCTCATGGTGGCTTCATTGCATTTCCTTTTCTTTTTTTTTTTTTTTTTGAGTTAGAGTTTCATTTTGTCACCTAGGCTAGAGGGCAGTGGCACACACATGGCTACCAGCTTCGACCTGTTGGGCTCAGGCAGTCCTTCCACCTCAGCCTTCCAAGTAGCTGGAACTACAGGCACATACCACCATGCCCGGCTAATTTTTTGGTTTATTGTAGAGATGAGGTCTTGCCAAGTTGCCCAGGCTGGTCTTGAACTCGCAGCTTCAGACAATCTGCTCACCTCGGCCTTCCACTGTGCCCGACTTCATTTGCATTTTCGTAGTGACTAATGTCGCTTGGCAGCATTTCATGCGTTTGTCATCTGTATAGTCACGCATCACTTAATGATGGGGATACTTTCTGAGAAAAACGTCATTAGGTGATTTCATTGTTGCACCAACATCATAGAGTGTATTTATACAAACCTAGATCATATAGTCCACTATCCACCTGCACTATGGTATAGTCTGTTGCTCTTAGTCTACAAACCTGCACAGCATGCTACTGTATTGAATACTGAAGACCATTGTCACACAGTGGTATTTGTGAATTTAAACATAGGAAAGTTACCATAAAAATACAGTATGAAATATAAAAGATGGTAGTACACCTGCATAGGGCACTAACCATGAATGGAGCTTGTAAGACTGGAAGTTTCTGTGGGTGAGTCAGTGAGTAGTGGATGCATGTGAAGGCCTAGGACGTTACTGTACACTATTGTAGACTTTATAAACACTATATACTTAGGTTACACAAATTTATAAAAAATAAAGTATACTACAGCATTATGATGGCTACAACATCTGTCACCATGTGATAGGGATTATTTTTTATCTTGTAGGACCACCATTGTTAGGCCGTCTTTTGTTGACTAAAACGTTGCTATGAGGCATATGACTGTATATTTTTTTGTGTGATATAGCTGTTTAAATCTTTTGTCCAATTGAAAAATTGGATTACTGTCATTATTAAGTTGTCAGGGTTTTAAAATATATTCTAGATATAAATCCTTTGTGGAATAGATGTTTTCTTGGTGGCTTGTCTTTTCATTTCCATAAATGCCCTTTGTAACATAGATGTTTTTTAATCTGATAAAATCAAATGCTTGAATTTTTTTCTTTCATAGTCTATGCCTTTTGCATCACTTTTAAACTTTTTTTTTTTTTTTTGCCAAATCCAAGATGACTAAAACTTTTTCTTATGTCTTCTAGGCGTTTTATAGTTTTAGCTCCTTATTTTGGCTACAAATCCATTTTGAGGGAATTTTTATATATGGTGTTAGGTAAAAATTGAGCTTTCTTTTTCTTTGCTTCTTGAATATGAATATCAAAAAATTTTCTACCTTTTTTGGTAAAAGATATCTTTTGTCTGTTGAGTTGTCTTGAATTTTTTGTGAAAAATTAGTTGACCATATAGATTCACAATATGTGTGGTTCAATTTCTATCTATCTTTTTTTTTTTTTTGAGTCTGAGTCTCACTCTGTCACCCAGGCTGGAGGGCAGTGGCATGCTCACGGCCACCCCAGTGTCAACCTGCTGGGCTCAGGTGATTCTTCTGCCTCAACCTTCCAAGTAGCTGGAACTACTGGTGTGCGCTATCATGCCCGGCTAATTTTTTATTTACTGTAGAGACGAGGTCTCACCAAGTTGCCCAAACTGGTCTCGAACCCACAGGCTCAGGCAGTCCCCTTGCCTCAGCCTCCCTAAGTGCTGGGATTATAGGCTTAGCCACTGAGCCCAGCGTCTATTTTTTTTCTTTTTTTTTTGAGTCAGCATCTCACTCTGTCACCCAGGCTGGAGTGCACTGGCATAATCATGTCTCACTGCAATCTCCTACTACCAGACTCAATCACACCTCCAGCCTCAGCTTCCCAAGTAGTTGGAGCTATATACATGACCCTCCATACCCAGCTAATTAATTTTTTGTTTTTGTAGAGATGAGGTCTCACTGTATTGCCGAGGCTTGTATTGAATTCCTGGGCTGAAACAGTCCCCTTGCTTTGGCCTCCCAAAGTGTTGGAATTACAAGTGTCAGCCACTACAGTTGATACTTTATGACAATATTATGTCATCTTGAATATGTAAATTCATAAGAATCTTTTTTTTTTTTTTTGAGTTGAAGTCTTACTCTCATGTCCAGGCTGAAATGCAGTGGCACAGTCATGGCTTACAACAGCCTTGATCTCTCGGGTTCAGGTAGTCCTTCTGGCTCAGCCTTCTGAGTATCTGGGACTATAGGCATGCACCACCAAGCCCAGTTCATTTTATGATTGTTTTGTAGAGACAAGGTCTTTCTGTCTTGCCTAGGCTGGTCTTGAACACCTGAGTCCAAGCAATCCTCCCGCCTCAGCCTCCCCAAGTGCTGGGATTACAGTCGTGAGCCACCATGCCCTGCCAGAAGTCTTGAAATTATATACTAAAAATCCAAATTTCTTTTTCTTTTCAGGAAGCTGTTTGACTATTTTATGTTCTTTGCATTTTCATATAAATTTAGAATCAGCTCTTCAATTTTTGCAGAAATCCTGCTAGGATTGTGAATGGAATTGCTATAAATCTATATGTCAATTTTGGGAAATATATGAGTCATATATAAAACAACAGTAATGAGTCTTCTGATTCATGATATGTCTATTTAGATATTCTTTTATTTATTGAAGTAATGTTTTTTAGTTTTCAGTGTATAGGCCTTAACATATTTTTTGTTAAGAGTACCCTATTTTATACTCTTAAATTTTACTGTAACTGCAGTTGCTTAACAATTTTGCTTTCTTTCTTAAATTTTTGAGTTGGCGTCTCACTCTGTTGCCCAGGCTGAAGTGTAGTGTCATGTTCACAGCCACTGCAGCCTCAAACTGCTGGGCTCAGGGTGATTCTTCCGCCTCAGCCTTCCAAGTAGTTGGAACTACAGGTCCACGCCACCACACCTGGCTAATTAAAAAAAAAAAATTTATTGTATTAGTGACAAGTTGCCCAGGCTGGTCTCGAATCCCTCGGCTCAGGCTCTCACCTTCACCTTCAAAAGTACTGGGGATTCAGGTATGAGCCACCATGCCTGGCTAACAATTTTGCTTTCTGTTTGTTTGTGGTATACAGAAATTGAAAAAAATATTGGTCTTATATTCTACAACCTTGCTATTATTATTATTCGAGTGATTTTTGTAGCTTATTATTATTATTATTCAATAATAATTGACTTATTATTCGAGTGATTTTTTGTAGCTTCCCTAAATTTTTCACATAAATGATCATGTCATCTACAAATATAGTTTTATTTATTCTTATCCAATCAGAATATACATTTTTATTTTTCTTGCCTGATTACACTGGCTAGAACCTCTAGTACAATATTGCATAGTAGGGTTGAAAGCAGATATTCTTTCCTTGTGTCTGCTCTTAGAAGGAAAACAGTTAGTCTTTTACCATTAAGTATAATGTTAGTTGTGGGTTTTTAGATACATGCCCTTTATCAGGCTGAAAAACTTCCCTTCTGTTTCTAGTTTTCAGAGAAATTTTATCATTAGTGGATATTGGCATTTGCCAAATGCTTTTTCTGTGACTGCTTAGATGATCAGATGGCTCTCCTTTAGATTGTGTTATTTTTATGATAAATGACATTTATTAATTTTATAATGTTAGAATCAATGCTTAGAATATTGAATCAACTTAGCTGATATGAACTCACTTGACCATGAAGTATTATCTATTGTATTCATTTTGCTAAAATTTTGATTTTTTAAAAAAAATCTGCATTCTTGAGGAATACTTGTCTTTAATTCACTTTGTTGTAATACCTTTGTTTGGTCTTGGTATCAGGGTGATGGTGGGTTTATTGATTGAATTAGGGACTGTTCCTGATTCTTCACTTTTCTGGATGAGTTTGTAAGGAAATGCTATTATTTCAATCTGAAACATTAGTTAGAATTTACCAATGGGATCATCTTTGTAAAGCTTTTAACTAAAAATACAATACAATTTTTGTAATAAATATAGAATTATTCAGGTTATCTAATTCTTTAGTGAGATTTATTTGTCAATTTCAAAGAATCTGTTTACTTCATTGATGTGGTTGAATATACTGGTACAGTGTTGTCCACAACCTTTTATTACTTTTGTTTGTTTGTTTGTTTGTGAGATCTGTAGTAACATACTTTATTTTTATTTTTTTATTTTTTGAGTTGGAATCTCACTCTGTCACTCAGGCTGGAGTGCAGTGGAACACTCATGGCCACCGTAGACTTGACCTGCTGGGCTCAGGTGATCCTCCCACCTCAGCCTTCCAAGTAGCTGGGGCTACAGGTGTGCACCACCATGCTTGACTAATTTTTTGATTTATTGTAGAAACAAAGTCTCACCAAGTTGCCCAGGCTGGTCTCAAACCCCTGGACTCAGGCATCCTCTCCCCTCCGTCTCCCAAAGTGCTGGGGTTACAGGCATGAACCACCCCGTCTAACTGGACATCATTGCTTTTGCTCTTAACACTTTAAATTTGTGTTTTATCTGATTCCTGAGGAGTCTGGCTATAGATTTGTTTTATTGGTCATCTCAAAGAACCAAGTTTTGATTTCACTGATTTTTTAAATTAATTTCTGCTCTTTATTATTTTCTTTGTTCTATTTACTTTCGGTTTAACTTGCTCTTCTCTTTCTAGCTTGTTAAGGTGGAAACTTTGGTCATTGATTTGAGACTTTTTTTTTTTTACTTTTCTAATTCTTTTCTTTTAGCTCTGTCATACAAATTTTGATATGTTGTTTTTGTTTTCATTAAGTAAGTCTTTTTTACATATTCTTAGGAAGTCTCGGGTTTGAATTAGGAATTTTGCAAGAGTTCCCCTTTCATGGTCTTAATGCCCTGCTTTTTTTTTTTCTTTTCTATTTTATACTAATTTTTCCAAATAATATTCTGGATGCATTAAAAAAAACTACCTCAGCCATTTTTTAGAATGGGAAACAGAATTAAAGATATAAATATTGAGACAATTATGTAGAGTCACCTTTTAGGGGAGAGATTTATCTCAATAAGGAATGCTATTCTTTCAGAGGAAATGCATGAGTTGGTGGAGTCCCATGAAATATGCATTTAAGGAGATTTATTTTTGGGATAGTTCAAATGGCCAGTGTACAACTATAAATTGCAATTGAGTTCAAGAACTCAAACTTTCATTTGTTTACTGCTTTTAGTTACCAATTTATTTCATACCTTTGGTTTCATACCTGAGATATACATAGGACAACCATGTTATTGGTTGCCTATTATTTTAGTGATGAAAGGAATGGGATAGAGACATTAAGTGAATATGTCCAAGTTCAAATAGCTTCTAAGTGACAGAGCTAGAATTCAAACACAAGCTCTTTGGATCCAAACCTTTTATTGCTTCATACCACTGGTTCTCAAAATATTATCTGCTATCAGCAGCATAAGCATCAGCTGGGAACTTATTGAAGATTCAACTTCTCCCTTTTTCCAGATCTACTGCATCAGAGATCCTGGTGGTGGGACCCAGTGATCTCTGGTTTAATCCAGCCCTTCAACCCTGGGTGACTCTGGTGCCCACTCAAGTTTGAGAACCGTTGCTCCATACCCTGGTTTTTTTGTTTTGTTTTGTTTTGTTTTATTTTTGAGTTTAAGTCTCATTCTATCACCCAGGCTGGCGTACAGTGGTACACTCATGGCCACCGCAGCCTCGACTTGCTGGGCTCAGTTGATCCTTCTACCTCAGACTTCCAAGTAACTGGAACCACAGGCGCGTGCCACCACACCCAGCTAATGTTTTTATTTATTGTAGAGACGAGGTCTCGCCAAGTTTCAAACCCCTGGACTCAGGCAATCCTCTTGCCTCTGCCTCCTAAAGTGCTGGGATTACAGACGCGAGCCGCCGCGCCTGGCCTCACAGCCGGGTTGTTAATCGTGACTACAATGGGAAATCGCATGGACGCTTGTGTCCTGCCTTCCTGAGTGATGGGACTTGTCAGAAGTTCCCAGGTGATGCTGATATGCAGCCAATATTCACAACTACTGCTCTTCAGCATGGTGCCTCTATTAATGTGACTCAAGATGTTTTTGGATTAATGTCACTGTGTTCTCACAAGTACCTTTCTTTCTAGGTCATAACAGTCAACACCAGCTGTCAAAGTGATCCACTGAATCCAGAACCAGGGGAAAATGACATCTCAGAAGAAGAGAGGTGCAGCAAGAACTGGCTCACGGTGTCCAAATTTAGTCAGATAAGTATGTAATAGTCTACAGTCTTCGATCCCCACAACCCTGGTAGAATTTTCTCAGGGTCTGATCTTTAGACCATTGGCGGTCTCTGCTGTTCTTTCAAGCGGAGTTGAGGGAACAAGAAGGTGGCAACACATTCTTAGAAAAATAGCTCATTTCTGTTTTTAATTTTTATGTAAGGGGCAAAATTTCATTTGTTTTAAAGAAATCTTGAGAAGATGAGATTTAGATAGCCTCTTATATTCAAAGCTGTTGAACCTGATGCAGCGTGTATTCCCCAGAGAGTGTTCATTTAGTTTGATTTATGAGATAGGAGATTGTCTGATTTCACAAATTTTCAAGGTACATGTGACACTGATATGGACCCTTACAGAACATTCAGTGGGTTGACTTGTATCTGGTTATTTAATACTGCTTACACGTAGCATTTGTTCTATGAGCAAATATCCCTTGAGCTTAATAAAGGCATTTGTAGAAGAGAGAAGACAGATCAGTCAGCTAGGAATGAAGACTATAAACTGGGCATGGAATGAGAAATAAGTCTGGTCAGGTAAGATCAATGATCAGAACTTTGGACTTCTTGTGTTAGATAAGAGACCTTTGCCAATTATTCACCAGAAAGGAGTATGCAATTAAGGCATCATAAAATTTTAAAAAGATTTAAAATACTAAACTTAAGGTACAAATAGACATTGTATTGCAATTTATGCTATTGTGTTTCTTATAAATTCTGCTTGCTTTTATGGTTAGTGGTTCCCAGCCAAGGGGTGATTTTACGTATCCCCCTGCACCCTCTCTATGAGATACTTGGCAATGTTTGGGGACATTTTGGTTGTCACAACTAAACTTTGGGGCAGGGGAGGGGAATGCTTTTGGCATCAAATGGGTAGAGTCCAGGAATGCTGCCACATCCTACAATGCATGACATAGCCCTTCCCCCTGCAAGGAATTATCCAGCCCAAAATGTCAGTGCTCAGGTGGAGAAACCATGATTTATGTTTAAGAAATACTCGATTGTCTGTTAAATCACTGAGAATCAAGTGGACTCTAAGCTGAAAGAGACATTAGAAATTAAATTATTCAGAACCCACTCAATTTATAGATATGGCTCAAGAGCTTAATTGCCTTGCTTTAAATTACAGTTTACTAGAGCTCATAAACTTGAATCAATCAAATCCCATACCTAAAGACATAATTCTTGGACCGATTATAATTATATTCATTTTATTGTCATATTTATATTATATATTTTTAAAATAAATAGTATAATCTATGTTCAGGTTATTATATATCATTCTTACATAAATTATTTAAGTACTTTCCAATGAATTTCAAACAGAGAAAGATACGAGTGGCAGGAGGTTTCTGGGCTAGATTCTCATTAAGTCAGATGATGAGAGGGGGAGGTAAGGGTGAGAAAATAAACTGATCCTGAGTGCCCAGCTAATCTTAGTGAGTAATGAGGCCCACTGTCTTCCTTGAACCTCATCCAGAGCTGAAAAGTTTATTTTTTTTGAAACATGTCCGAGTTAAGAATTAATTGAAAAAGAATTAAAAAAAATTAAAGTTTATGCCCTGTCAGGTAGCTCTCTTTAAATACAAAAAGTAAAGTTCTGAAGAAATAAACTATGAAAAGAAGAAATATATACTTTAGCTTTCCCTATAGGTATTTTAATTATAAGACCTTGTTATCATCGATACCATAGTTATCAAAATTTTATGATATTCCAATATTGCAAGGAATATCATATATGAAATTTTATGACTTTCCAAATTTTTTTGACACTTCTTATAGACTTTTTTTTTAACAGCACAAAATCATTAGGAAAAAAAAGTTTGAGGCCAGCCTGGTGAGACCTCGTCTCTGCAATTAAAAAAAAAAAAAAATGAGCTGGACATGGTGGTTTGCCCCTGTAGTTCCAGAAGACTGAGGCAGAAGGGTCACCTGAGCCCAGCAGGTCAAGGCTGCGGTGGTCATGAGTGGGCCACTTCACTCTAGCCTGGGCGACAGAGTGAGACTCCAACTCCAAAAGAAAATGCAACTGTTACTTCCTATACTTAGTCAGGATTCCTAGTATGTATTATTCTCGGAATTAATTCGAGTATTTATTAAATAATTATTACGCACCTACTGTATGCAGTAACTCTGTAGGTACTATCTATAAAAAAAGATAAGAATAATGTTCCTAATCATACTTTTTAAGAAAAGGCTAAAATTAAATCTATTTATTTGATGGCATTTCTTTTTAGCTTTCTTTTGTTGTTTTTCTTTTTAAGTAGCCTACTGTGATGGTTGATACAGTTGCTAAGGAAGGATTCTAAACAATTTGGAATTGAAATTTTACATAATAATTAATATATTTTGTGAGTTAGCATCTCATTCTGTCACCTGGCTGGAGTGCAGTGGCACATTCTCAGCTCACTGCAGCCTCGACCTCCTGGTTTAGGCAATCCTCTCGCTTCAGCCTCCCAAGTAATTGGGACTACAAGCGAGTGCCACTACAACTGGCTAATTTTTTGTAGAGACGAAGTCTCATTATATTGCCAGGCTAAATTTAATATGTTTTAAATAAAGCTTGGGCAATAGGGTGCAGAAGAAGGTAAATGTAAAAAAAATTACTAAAGGTGTTGTTTTATAAGAGGACAGATTATGGATCATTTGATTCCTAACTTTGATAGAGAGGGGTAAGTTTTTATAAGTGTAAAAGTAACTACAGAAAAATAGAAATAGACTATATAGCTTCCAACCTCTTAAGAAAAAACAAGATAAAGGAAACTTGGTAAAACTTGCTAAAAACAGAAACAGAAAACTATATCCAAGTTTAAATGAATGTACTGTGTTCAGCTTTGTCTATTTGGGAGCTGTGATTTGAATGTAACACATTTTCATGTATTTTCTAATTTTTTTCTTCCTTTTTACAAGGTCTAGAACCTTATATATATCAAAAAATGAAAACTAAAGAAATTGAACAACGTGCTGTACAAGTCAGCGCTTACCTAAAGCAGTCCCAAGAGGTAAAAATATTTTGATAGTTTTTTAAAAAAAATTGCTATGCTCTCTTGGCTATGCTTATTTTACCTTTATGTCCCTTAATTGGTTTCTGTTTCTGTTGACATTCAATTTAATCTTTGTTTTGAAACTATGCTTAGTTGAATCCCTGCTCTGTTTTTTGTTTTTTGTTTTTTTTTTTATTTCCCCCCACATTAGTCTTTCTTTGTCTTTCTTTTTTATGTGATTTACCTATCTACTCAATAATTGATCCTGGGGAGGCTTAGCATGCACGAGAAAGAATTCAGGAATCTTTGAACTGTTTTCAAATATATGAAAGTTGTCATGTTGAAGAAAAATAAGATATTTTCTATACACTTTTAAGAGGTAGATCTAGAATCAACATATAGAAGCTACTGGGAGAGACAGATTTCAACCCAATCTGAGGAGCAATTTTTAGCAATTGGAGCTTTCCAAGCATGGAATGGGTTATTTCTGGAAGTAGTGAGTCCTTTGCTAGTGCCATCAGTCAAGCATAGACTGAACAAACCTCCTTGCAGGCATGATGGAGGGTGTTTAAGCATCGCAGGGTAAAGGACTCAGTGTTTCTTTGAGTGCTGAGATTCTCTGGTTTTGCAGTCTGTTTTTCTTACCATCTACAAATACGTGCCATCCGCCACGTGGGAAGTGTGACTAGTTAGAGTAACCCAAGAAACCTAATTTTAAGTCTTCATTTGAATATTATCTGTTTGAATCAGAGAACTGTTGAAACATGACCTGTATGAATGTATACTAACAGTCAGATGTTTTTGTAGGAATAGACTTTGAGAAAGTTTTTGAAAGTAAAATGTGAGACTCTTTGAGGATAATTGAAGGCAGAGACTCACCTGTGTTCAAATCTGGCCCTGCCACTTTGTGCATCTCAAAGCCATGTACATCGATTAATTTGCTAGTTTCATTAGCTGTATCTCTAAAATGGGACCAGTGCCACCCTTTTGAGATTCTTGACAGTGGACAACAAAAATAACATTATGAAAATGCCTAGAGTAATGGTTTGAGTGTAGTAAGTCTCAAGAAATAGTAGTTGAATTTGAATAGGAAATACAATGAAATAAACTCAAGGTAGCATTATTTTAAATAACCATCATCTCCTGGAATGATAATTGACTGAAGACAGGACTAATGATGTCATGATCTATGTTGTCTGTCAATTTATACCTTCTGTCTTTCATGTCATTAACTGATTTTATATATAAGTCCTATTTCTGTGAAAACTTTCATATATTACATTTTATCTTTGATGTTTCCTTAAAAGTAATTTTATTCTGTTAAAGTCCATCAACACATTGTGTGTACTCTGATATTGTACTCATATTAAGCATCCTTCTAGCTTGGGTTTAGTATGTTTATTAACAGAGAAATATTGAGCTAGAAGAAGGAAAAAGAAATATTCTCCAAAGAGTGTGTTTTGCAAACACAGTACTGGAAACTTGTGGTGGAAGTATGTTGGGTGCTCATGGAATGGCCTCTCCCTTTGCTCAGGATCCAAGTGAAAACTCTTTGTGGAATTCCAGGAGCACCAGCCTCAACAGGAACTCCCTGTGAGTATTTTTCTGTGTCTCTTTTTAAAGCGTCTTTGGCTTCTATTTTTTTGACCGGATTAGGAACAGAAAAGAAAAGGAAAAAACGTGCATGTCAAATGACAATATTTTTCTTTTGTTATCAAGAATGAAAACAATTACTTCTCCATGTTTTTCTGTTTCTGGCAACAAGATATCACTTGAGTACCTTTGAAGATTATAGTGAAGCAGGGTGCAGTGGTTTATGCCTGTCATCCCAGAACTTTGCGAGGCTGAGGCAAGAGAATCGCTTGAACCCAGAGGTTCGAGAACAGCCTAGGTAACATAGTGAGACCTTGTCTTTCCAAAAAAGTGAAAAAAAAAAAAAAATTAGCTGGGTAGCCATGTGTGGTGGTATGTGCCTGGGGTCCCAATTGAGGTAGGAGGATCACTTGAGCCCAAAAGGTTGAGGCTGCACTGAGCCAGGATAGGGGATTGTGCCACTGCACTCCAGTCTTGGTGATGGAATGAGACCTTATCTCAAAAAAACTCCACGAAACAACAAAAAAATCCAACAACAACAGCAAAGCCCCCCAAAATAATATAATGAAACATGCTCTTACAGTAAATTAAACATTTGCCTTTTCAGTGTCAAAAAACACACATGGAATGATGATTATCATATCTTTTTGGAAAGATAAGATTGTGAATTTGCATTAAAGAATAGAAATAAATCTGTCTTGCTTAAAGAAACAGACTTAGACTGAACACCTGATTATGTTTATTCTTTAGTTTTAAAAGTAATTCTTTTTCCCCCCAATTTTTTCCTTTTAGCTTATGAGATTTATCTTTCTTATTTTTGGATTCTCAGTTACATCCTAATAGTCCAAGCAATAACTGAGAAAGATTTGGGAGGTGGGAATCAGGAAGATGGGATGGAGAGAGAGAGTAAAGAAACCCCATGGTTTTGGACTTGAGTATCCTGGAATTTTATTTATTTAGAGAAATAAAATTTGAAAGCCAACCAAGAAAAGATTATTCTCTTTTGCTTGTAGTGTTTTCTGGATCTTTCTAGTTGCATTATCAAATTAACTGTCTATACAGCTACTGGGGCAGATTCAAAGTCATCAACTCTGCAGAAGGGCCAGTCGATATCCAGCAGGTAGAAGGTGCCCTCGGTTTGCAGTCAGCTCTATTGGGGAAGGTCTTTCTCTGGAACTTCCTTCATGGTCTCCGTGCAACCCTGCCTCCAGACTTAAAGGACACATGACTTTCTCCTCCCAAAGGTTCAGTAGTTTGTGCCCATGCAGAGTAGTGGGTATTGCAGCATGAAATTAAACAATAATTGTAATTGTATTTTCTTCCCTAAGGATTTTAAATACTGAAGATATTCTTTGAGTGCATTTGTTCAGACTTGCCTGTGGCCACTTGTGCACTTGAGCAGGGCAAGTAACAATTTCAAGAGAGCTAATTTCAGCTTGTGAACATTTAGGGGCCACGTGGGCTAATGAAACTGATTTGTAGGCTTGTCCAGAGACACTCATAGACTCATTTGTAGGCATCTGCTTTGCATAGTTCAGGAACCCTTTAGTTTAATCGATCCAGAACAACACAAACACAGTTCAATCTTACATATGTTGTATGATCACATAGCTAATTTTAAAAAATGGCTTTTCAATTAGCTTAGGGCTTACACAGTAAATGACTTTCACAAATGATGCTTATTTTTCTATGGAAATAATATAGGGCTATAAACTTCCTTATAGATAAAGATAGGGATTAGATGTTATTTTCAAATATATATATATTGTCAAGCATTGTTTAACGACAAGGATACATTCTAGGAAATGCATCCGTAGGTGATTTCATCATTGTGCAAACATCATAGAGTGTCCTTACACTTACATCATAGAGTGTCCCCACTGCTATACTGGGCTATATGATACCCCCTATTGCTTATGGGCTACAAACCCGTACAGCATCTTACTGTACTGAATACTGTGGGCACTTGTAACACAATGGTAAGTATTCATGTATCTACACATAGAAAAGGTGCAATAAAATAAAAAATAGTACATGCGTATAGGACATTCATTATGAGTGGTGTTTGCGGGGCTGGACGTTGCTCTGGGTGAGTCAGTGAGTGAGTGGTGAGTAAATGTGAAGGGGACATTACACTACTATAGACTTTATAAACACTGTATACTTAGGTTACATTAAATCTATAAAAAATTTCTTCAATAATAAATTAAACCTAGCTTACTATAACTATTTTACTTTATAAATGTTTTAAGTTTTTAAACTTTTGACTTTTTTGTACTAACAGCTTACACACCAATGCCAATTGTAGAGCTGTACAAAAAGTTTCTTTTTTTTTTTTTTTTTTTTTTGAGTTGGAGTTTCACTCTGTCCCCCAGACTGGAGTGCAGTGGCCGCTCCCGGCCACCGCAGCCTCGACCTGCTGGGCTCCGGAGAGCCTTCCGCCTCAGCCTTCCGAGTAGCTGGAACTACAGGCACGCACTACCACGCCCAGCTAATTTTAGATTTATTGTAGAGATGAGGTCTCGCCAAGTTGCCCAGGCGGGTCTCGAACCCATGGGCTCAGGCAATCCACTCACCTCAGCCTCCCAAAGGTGCAAGATTACAGGCTGAGCCACCAAGCCCGGCAAAAATTTCTTTCTTTATATCCCATTCTAGAAGCTTTTTTCTACTTTTATAATTTTTATTTATTTTTTTACTTTCTAAACCTTTTCTTTTTTTTTGGTGGTGTTAGAGTCTCACTGTCGTCCAGACTGGAGTGCAGTGGCATGCTAATGGTCACCACAGCCTCAACCTGCTGGGCTCAGGCGATCCTTCTCCCTCAACCTTCCAAGTAGCTGGAACTACAGGCATGCCCCACCATGCCAAGCTAATTTTTTGGATTTATTATACAGATGAAGACTCACCATGTTGCTTAGGCTGGTCTTGAATCTGTGGGTTCAGGCAATCCTCCTGCTTTTTTCCTTTTTTTTCTTTTTAAACAAAGACAAAAGCACGCATTTTTGTTGTTATTGTTTATTTGTTTGTTTTTTGAGTTGGAATCTCACTCCGTCACCCAGGCTGGAGTGCAGTGGCACGCTCATGGCCACTCCAGCGTTGATCTGCTGGGCTCCAGCTATTCTTCCGCCTCAGCCTTCCAAGTAGCAGGAACTACAGGTACATGCTACCATGCCTGGCTAATTTTTTGATTTATTGTAGAGACGAGGTTTCGCCATGTTGCCTGGGCTGGTCTCGAACCTGCAGGCTCAGGCGATTCACTTGCCTCAGCCTCCCAACGTGCTGGGATTACAGGTTGAGCTACTGAGCCCAGTCTAAGCACACATGTTAACTTAGGCCTATACAGGGTCCAGATCATCAATATTACTCTCTTTCACTTCCACATCTTGTTTCACTGGAAGATCTTTTCTGGGGCACTAACACGCATGGAGCTGTCATCTCCTATGATAACAATGTCTTCTTCTGGAATACCTCCTGAAGGACCTGCCTAAAACTGTTTTACAGTTAACTTTTTTTTAAAGTAGAATACGTACACTCTAAAATAATAAAAAAGAGGATAGTATAGTAAATCAACCAGTACCATAGTCGTTTTTGTTGGATATTATGTTCTATACTCAATAGTATGTGCTATGTTTTTCATGTGACTGATATGACTGGCAGTGCAGTATGTTTACACCAGCATCACCACAAACACCATGAGTAATGTGACATTATGACATATGACTATGACGTTATGATGGCTAAGGTGTCACTAGGTGATAGGAATTTTTTAGCTCCATTATAATCTTATGGGACCATCGTCATATGGGCTGTCTGTCGTTATCCAAAATGTTATTACATAGTACATGGCTATATATATATATAAATATACAAACAATTCAATGTTGTTATCATTGCACATACTCTTTTTTTTTGATCATTGAAAGATTTAAAGCAGCATTATCTAAACAAATTCATTTTTTTCAAACAGGTTGAGAAGTTCAAATGGAGTTGACAGTAAGTTTTTGTATTTAAATGTTTTATTTTTTCATGCTATTAATAATGTGATCCACTGTCCTGCTGAGATTTTTATCATTCCTGGAATTGTATTTATGATTTTTATCTACTATACAGTGTGGAAAGTTCAGTAGAAAAATAGAAAGTTGAATATCATTCTCTGGACAAATTGAGACTGATGTCTGGTTTGAAATTTTTGGAATGACCTGTTTTTGACTGAGTTTTCCATTTTCTTTTTGAGTGAGGGTATAACCACTGTGCTATTTTAGACTGTTCACCCATTCTTACTGTCATTTTTTTTTTTACATATTGCTCATTAGCAGCCATTCTTAAGATTGCATGTGGATGCCTTGTCCTGTGTGGTTTCAGTAAGACTGTATGCCTCAAATGGCTAAATAGAGCTGGGGCATGTGAGACAGCTGCCTGGTAAAGCTACTCTCTGGAGCTACTTTCAAAGTTTACCACAGTCTATGAACTCCTTTCCATATTCTTGACCTCTTGATGGAAATTGCACACCTTCGTCTTCTACATCTTACTCCATCTCACCGTCTCAGAGTTTCAGTACCTCCTTTGCAGTTGATTCCTTCTCAAGTCCCTAACAAATTTAAGTCATTTTCTGTGCAAAAAAAGATCTTTTTCTTGATTAACCTAGATTTCAAGCTGCTGCTCCTATCCCTTGCCTCCAAATTAATTGAAAAAGCAATAAAAGTAGCTCTTTAGCTTATGGTATCTGTCCTAATCGCTCTCTTGAAACTCCATGTCAACGTCTAAGTCACGTGACCTCTTTTCAGTCCTCACTGAACTGTCTTCGATGTTGACTGTTTTTCCTTCTTAGTGCTCTCTGCTTTCTAAGTTTCCTTGAGACCATTCTTCTATGGCTGGTTTTCTAATTTTTTGTTGACTTGCTGTTGATCTTTCTGATAGCTGCCTCTTCCTTCACTCAAGATGGACATCTTAGTCATTTGTGATCCCATTTCCACCTCATTCCTCCTAACCATCAACCTTGCCTTCTAACTCCATTCTAACTCCCACCCTGGCACACATTTGTAGAGCAGTTTTCCTCTTCATCGATGCTTCTGCCTTAAAACCACCAACATTTATTTTCCTAATTAAAAATATATACTTTCATTTGCTCTTTCAGTTTTTGTTAGCATTCTGGTTGGATTCTCCCTCTTTAAACTTTCTTGTGTATTGAAATTGTCTGTATTTATTTATTTATCATTTTTAATTTTTGAATTGAGGTCTCACTCTGTTGCCCAGGCTGAAGTGCAGTGACCCAATCAAGGCTCACCTTAGCCTTGACCTCCTAGGCTCAGGCCATCCTGCCTCAGCTTCCCTAGTAGCTGGGACTGCAGGTGCAGACTGCCACACGCCACTAATTTTTTGATTTTTTTTTTTTTGTAGTGATGAGGTCTCATTGTGTTGCCTAGGCAGGTTTCGAACTCATGGGCTCAAGTGATCCTCCTGCCTTGGCCTCCTGGAATGTTGGAATTGCATTCATGAGCCACCATGCCCAGCTGGAATTCTCTTTTTGAAAGATAAATGATCTATTCACATAGAAGCCTTCAATGGCTCACCATCACCGAGAGAGAGACCGCCAACCCTGAGTCCTTCTCAGTGCTCTGGGCAGCCTGATCTCAGTGCAGGTTTCCAGCCTCACATTCATGATCCTTTTCATTCATTATTTCTGCTTTGCCAGAAATGACCAACCACTTCTTAACACCTCCATGTAGAGGTTTGAAATGTATCTCAATGTTCCCACACCCTCCTTCCTCATCTCAGGAAATGGCAACTCTGTTCTCCTAGTTCCTGAGGCTAAAGTCTTGCAGTCATATTTTTCTCTCATTTTTTCACGTTCCCTACATCCTATTCATCAGTAATCCTTCAGCATATGTCAAGCATCTGGGAACCTACCAAAGCACAGGCTGGGGTGGTGCTAGGAGGTGGAGTCACCTCATAAGCCCCGCCCCTCACCGCCCCGCCCCGCCCCTCGAGGGCGCCTTCTTAGCACGTTCTTCCGCCCCTTTTCTGCGAGCTTCCTTTTTTCCGCCATCTTGGTGTGCGTGGTAGACTCCGTTGCTCGCCATGGCTTCTCGCAAGACTTTCGGCATAAAGTGATTTCTAGCCAAGAAACAAAAGCAAAATCGTCCCGTTCCCCAGTGGATTAGGATGCAAACTGGTAATAAAGTCCAGCACAACTCCAAGAGGCGACATTGGAGAAGAACCAAGCTGGATCTGTAAGGAATGGCACAAGATGACACACCTTTATGCTGTAGCGAGGTCACCATTTTATCATATCAAGTTGAAGGTGTCGCCACAATCTGGACAGTTGGGCATGTTTTATTGGGGAAATGACTTTTCTCTTTGTTTATATGTTCTGCACTAGTACACAGGCTCAGTACTCAATATGTGAAACTTTTGAAAAAAGTTTTTACTTTGCTACCTCCACACAACTTCGTATTTTAAGTCACCATCAACTCTTCCTTGGCTTACAGTATGATCTCCAAACTGTTGCTAACAGTCTGTTTCCAGAAAGCAGACAGAATAATCCTTTTTAAACTGAAAGCTGAAGGAAGTCACTCTTTTGCTCAAATGGTGTTCCATCTCACATCGCAAAAGCAGAGTCCAAACACAGTCTCTACGGCTCGGCGGTTCCACTTCTCCACAACCTCGGTGCATTTCACTCCGGCCACACTCTTCTCCTTAAACGCAGCAAACGTGACTTTGCCTCAGAGTGCTGGCACCATTACCTAGAATGCTCTTCATTTATTCATGTGGGTATCCACTCCCTCTTTCAGGTCTGTGCTCAAATTTCACCTTATCAGGGAGGTTTTGCCTAACCACCCTATATTAGAAGAGCAACTTCCCTGTTCTCCACACTTCCTAACCCTCCTGATTTGTTACACACGCATGCATACACCGGTATACACTATGTAGTTACTAGTTTATTCATTTTCTATTTCTCTTTACTAGCATTTCCCTTTATCTGTTTTGATTACTTCTCTTGAGCAAAGACCGCTGCCTGGCACACAGTAGGTGTTTAATACATGTGTTGAATGAATGTCAATAAGATCTCACAGCTCCTTAAATTGGGAAACCAGGTTGAAACTCAGCTTTATCAGATTCAGATGCCCATACCCTTTAAGTATTTCACACTGTTTGTCTATGAAAGCCCTACCTTGCAGGTGGAATTAATGTGTTCCCCAAACTTTTGTCTATACCTTTATTGATATATATCACTTCGCAAACTACATTGTGATTATAGTTGTTTGGCTTTCTCTCCTAGTATATTTGCTTTTCCGTAGGGTGGGAACCACATCTAATTCACATTGTCCATGCCAACTATGACCCATAGTCGGAGCTGAATGCTTTTATTTTTTTTAAAGCAATTGGATGAATTCAGAAAGGAAGAGACTTTTTTGCTGATCTTAAGTTTTACCAGTATTCCCCAAAGGAAGTGTTTCTTGCTCCTTTCCTTATCCAGCAACAAGAAGCCAGAGAGACCTGTAAAATTGGGCTCATTATACTGCTTACTCTACTAGGTATAAAGCAGTTGCCACCATGAGACCAAAATTCTCCACTTTAATTTTGATGTTATGAAATGGCAAAACTGTTGCAAAGGATTTCTCTGGAGCCTTGTAATTTAGGACTGGAGCAGATAGAAGAGGATGAGTTGAACTTGGAGGAGGTGCTCCCAACACACTGTCATTGTGTAACCAAACAAATCCCTTGGTGCTGTAGTATCCACCGTCTTCTTTGCTTCTGGCATACAGCTGTTGATGTGTTTTTAAATCATTTTGTTGTTGTTCTAGGTCAGTGAGGTAGTCTGCTAATAACTTGGTATTAATAACGTCTTTTGATGGGTACTGCATGTTAGTAGGGAGCTCAGAGATTCGTGCTTCTGGGATGTCATGACATGTGATGGGCAGCGAAGTGCCTTCTGCAACCCAGACGTGTAATTGGTTCAGAGGAAATACATCTTTGAGGCTAATATTACCTGTCTTTCTTCAATTCCCTATATAAATATGTTTGGAGATATTACATTGATGATTGGAAGCTGTCAGGATACCATGCGCAATAATGTGGTTAAAGAATATTAGGCAAGCTTTTTCAAATACCAAGAAGCCATTCTGATTAACCTGTTCAATAATAACTTTGAAGGCAATATATTCATAAGCATGTATTTATCTCTAGCCAAGTAATTAAAATGCCAATCTTCCCTGTAATTTCAGAGATCTCAACCTCCTTAAAAAGCCCTCAAGAGCCTCACCATCATTATTCAGGTAAGGACGCGTGTGCGCATAGACATATCAACTGAGCCAAATGTCTCTGATTTTGCACTTGTAAACAGAAAACATCGATGAATTCAGTATTATTGATATGGTTCTCAATTGGAAAAGTCATTCACTCTGGTGGGAAAGAATGTTCACATTTCTTACTTTGCTATTGAGTTGGGGAAAACAAGTTTTCAGGATTTAAGGGAATTTGGATTTTTGCAAATTGTTTGTATTGGCGAGTTCCAAATTGTGAAGGAGAAAGATGACCTTGAGATCTAAAAGTTCCCTGCAAGCTCAAAGCCAGGGATTTCAGTGTTTTTGGTTGGGGATAAGACAGACCTGAAAGTAGTTCTTTGAGGGAGGAGTTTGTACCCTCCCTGGGTCCTAAGTGAGCATGGCCACTGAATGAATGCCAACCCCACAGGGTGAGCTCAACAGAGATGTTATTAAACAAAGATGTCAAGGGTCTTGACTCTCTTAAGCAGCATCACATCACAGTGCTTCAGTTGTCTTTCTTCCAAAGTGGGAATAATTGCGCTTGCCCTTCCTGAGGAACAGTCTGCCAAAGGGCTAGTTGAGAATTAAGAGGAAAACACTTTGAAATGCAAAGCAATATAAACCAGCTGGACTAGTGCCATTGGGTGGTTTCTTGGGGGTCATTGCTCTTAGTGTTGGATGAGATAATACATGAGAGCAAGCCCTTTACACAGTCTAATGCGCGGTGCATGAGTAAGAGCTTATTGGCGCGATAATTACTGTTATAATTATATTGAGGTCATTTGTTGAGAGTCCAGTAATAGACTGCCTTATCCTGAATTCTCTGTGGTGAATAGTGAGTGTTTCAGTGGATTCCAGGCTCCTCATTCGAGGCTCTTATAATTGGGTCTTTCAGTTTGGCAGTAATCTATTATTTTGACTCCAGCTGTCAACTTAAGGAAGTCTCAGGTGAGGAATACTGTAACTCATATTGACTCTGATCTGCTAGGATGTGGCATTTACCAGGAAAATGCAGATCACTTGCTTCTAATTAAGATTGGTCTTCAGCTGTCTCCAGGAAAAGAAGGTGAACTGTGCAAAGTGAACAGTAGGTGTCCCCACAGTCCACTGTGCTTTGGATTTTTGCATTGGAAAGGAAAATTGGAGAATAAAGACCACAGAATAAAATGCCATTTAAAAGAAAGTTCCACATAGGGACGGGCCAGTATGTGATTTGGTATTCAAGAGAGTGGCGGTGGTTAGCCTTATCTCAGACCATGTGATTTAATCTCATATAAAATGTTTCTAAGGCTGGCATACCTTTTCTGTTTATGGCATAGTTTATTTTTAATACTGTATTATAGGTAATATTTTAGATAATGGCAAAACAAGGAGTCTTTGAAATTAAATATTTTAGCATTATATGAATATATTGATGTGAAGAGACTTTCTGTAAATTCAGCTCACTGATGCGTACTGAAAATAGAAAATCTGTTTTTGTTTGCAGCCATTGAAAGGAATAATTTAATGAGGCTTTCTCAGACCATACCATTTACACCAATCCAACTGTTTGGTGAGTAGCGTTTCTACCTTCTTGAGGTTATGCCAGGGCAGAGATATAAAATCTGAGTAACTCAAAGGAGAAACCATGTTCCATTATTTTAGTTGAAAATTTTGTTTTGCTGGTAGTTGTAGTTTAGTGAGTTTCATTTCCTAAAATGAAAAGTCTTGTTAGCTGCCACGGCTAGCATTAGGGACGAAATCTAATTCTATGGGGCTGGGACCTATAATGAGCAGCAGTTGGGAAGAAAGCAGTAATGTTGCACCTGGCATTCACCGACTCAAGGCTGGAAGTAAGTAGGAAAGAAAAGAACAAACCAACCATACATAATAAGCACAGAAGAAAGCAATAAACGTCAATATGGTGAAAGCCAACAGGCATCTGAAGAGAAATGCTTTGTGTATTGTTTTTTGTTTGTTTTGTTTTGTGTACACTAATTGCTCTTACCTCAGACTGCAAATGTCATTTTTAAAGACTGGAGTAGTAAAGAAAAACAAGCTCACATTAGCCAAGGATGTCAAAGTTTCTCTGTCTGCAGGGTAAGGCGTGAGCCAATTGACAGCATAACAAGGGCCCCCACACTGTCCCCGCACTGTCTTCGATCTTGAGTCTCTTCACACTGTTCACAGAGGGACAGACCAGGTTGGCTTCTGATTGTTAACGCAGATGCCTTCTCCTTCCACTTGGTTCCATGGCTGGTTTTGCAAATCAGTAACTGCCCTAAAGCGCTAGGGATTTAGAACTCCAGAGAGATCTTCAGTGGCATGTATCTGGGCACCAAGAATAAACATTTGGAAATATGTTACTAAGCATTACTGAGATGTGTTTATCGGTAGGGAATTAGAAGCAAGAGTGAAGGATGGATTCCCTTCTTGGCAAACCAGTACTGTGTTCACCAAAAACACAAAACAAAAAAAAATTGAAGCATAGGTGTTAAGGAGGAAAATTGAAGCAAAGGTGTTAAGGATGAATTTGTATAGCAGTTTAGCATTTTGTGTCTAAAATTGTTTGAAGTAGGACTGAATTTGTATCTAAGATTCTAGTTCACTTTAGCCATGTTAACATATTTACTCTATTAAGGGAACGTTATTTTCATCCCCATTTTTCTGATGAGGAAAATGAGCCTTTAAGTAATTTGTTCAAAAGCACAAAGGAAGGAAGGAGGCACTCTGAGGTAAGACCTTGGTACTCTCTGACACCAGCTGAATTAAGCCAGGCATTCTCAGTAGAGTAATATCACCCCCAAGGGTGCAAAAACATTTTTTTTTAGGCATAAAGCACAGATCTACACAACAGATATACACTATATTTTAATACACATTAGACATTCCCAGTCCAAAAATTCAAAATGCTTCTAAATCTAAGATTTTTTGAGTGCTAATATGTCACAAGTAGAAAATTCTACACCTGATCTCATGTTATAGGTCACGGTCAAAATGTTGTCAAAACTTTGTTTCATGCACAAAATTGTTTAAAATATTATATAAAACTACCTTCAGGTTATGTATGTAAGGTATATACAAAACATTGGCCAAGTGCGGTGGCTGAGACCTATAATCCCAGCACTTTGGGAGGTGGAGGCGAGAGGATTGCCTGAGCTCAGGGGTTCAAGACCAGCCTGAGCAACATGGTGAGACTTTTGTCTCTACAATCCATCAAAAATTGGCATGGCAGCACATGACTGTGGTTCCAGCTACTTGGAAGGCTGAGGTGGAAGGATCGCCTGAACCCGGTAGGTGAGCCCCAGTAGAGAGTGCCACTGCACTCCAGCCTGGGCAACAGAGTGAGATGCCAACTCAAAAAAAAAAAAAAAAGGGTGTATAAAAAACTTCAATGAATATCATGTTTAAACTTGGTTCCCGTCCCCAAGAATTCTCCTTATATATATTTACATATTCAAAAAATATGAAAACAATTCAAAATTTGAAACACTTATGATCCCAAAGCTTTTTGGATAAAGGATACTCAGCATGTATTAATATGTCATGAGAAGAACCATTTGTTTCTAATGGTTGTTTCTATTGTCTAATAAGATTCTTTAGGGGGATGATAATGAACAACACTAGGTTAAATAATCTCTTTAGAAGTATTTGTCTTTAACAGAAGAAGCATATCCTTACTACTTTTGATTTTATTTTGTTATGGCCTTCAGTAAGAACAACTTAATTCTTGTGTATTCTCTGATACTTTGTTTCTTTTCCCTCCCCACATTTACAAGGTAATACATAATATGGAAACATGGGCAGATCTGTGTCCTTATTCTGCTCTTGTTCCTGCTTATCCTATCCTCCTCTGATCTTTGGGCAACTAAACCAATTCTGACTTGATATTTGGGATACTATCCATGTCACAGACATGGTGATGTTATTGAACTCCTCACCTTCCCTTTTCACTGCAGCTGGAGAAGAAATAACTGTCTACAGGCTGGAGGAGAGTTCTCCATTGAACCTTAGTAAAAGCATGTCCTCTTGGTCCCAGCGTGGGAGAGCTGCAATGATCCAGGTGTTGTCCCGAGAGGAGATGGATGGGGGTCTCCGCAAAGCCATGAGGGTCATCAGCACTTGGTCAGAGGATGACATTCTGAAGCCAGGACAGGTTTTCATTGTGAAGTCATTTCTTCCTGAAGTTGTGCAGACATGGCATAAAATCTTCCAGGAAAGTACTGTACTTCATCTTTGCCTCAGGGTAAGTCTGAAACTCAGAGACCCATAACCCAGAGGGACAGGGTGAATAAAAGAGATGTGGCTATATTCTTTTCTAGGTCCGTTATCTTCAATCCAAAGAGAAACCTATTATTTTTTAGAGGTAGTAGTTTTTGTTATTTTTGCTTTGTGGGACTTTTGCTTTTGGGGTAGAGAGTAGTGGGAGCTGATTCAGGCTAAAAATCACATTTGGGCAATCTCTAGTAATTTATGATGATAGGTGTGTTATAGTAAACCAGTATTTTTGCCTTTGGGAGGCTGAGGTGAGTGGATTGCCTGAGCCCGTGGGTTTGAGACCCGTCTGGGCAACTTGGCGAGACCTCATCTCTACAATAAATCAAAAATGAGCCGGGCGTGGTAGTGCGCGCCTGTAATTCCGGCTACTTGGAAGGCTGAGGCGAAAGGATCGCCAGAGTCCAGTGGGTAGAGGCTGCGGTGGCCGGGAGCGGCCACTGCACTCAGTCTGGGCGACGGAGTGAAACTCCAACTCTCAAAAAACAAAACGAAACAAAACAAAAACCAGTATTTTTATCAATGCTCCCTGTTTTGTAGGAAATTCAACAACAAAGAGCTGCTCAAAAACTGATCTATACGTTCAACCAAGTAAAACCACAAACTATTCCCTACACACCAAGGTAAGGAAATCTTGGCACCCTGGCTCTTCATTTTAAGTAGAAATTCCTACTTAGCGCATAGTCATGAGACATCAGACCTATGGGGAAATTCCTCATGACCTTAGTTTTTAGTTCTTTCTTCCATAATTTTGGATACTGGAAAAGGAAAATTAGACATTCCCTGGCTTAAATCACTGAACTTACATGAGTAGAAAAATGAAGTTTAGGCAGAAGCCGTGCTAACATTTTAATTATGTGAAACAGACAGATCCTAGGTGTAGTTGCTAATGTCCAGGAACATTATGGCAGAAAAAAATTTCTGTTGTAAACATGATTTCTTCTCAGAATATCTTATAGAAGTTATAAACTTTGTAAGGATGAACTCTTTGTTACTTTCACTTGAGTGTCTTCATACACTTGTATTCATTAATCCAAACAGATAATAATTTGGTACTGAGGAATTATAGTAAAGCTTTATTGTTTCATTTTACAAGGAATTTTACAGAGCACAGCAAGAAAAATTGGGTTTGGTACTCATAAAATATGAGTTTCAGCTGGGCTCGGTGGCTCAGCCTGTAATCCTGCGCCTTTGGGAGGCTGAGGTGAGTGGATTGCCTGAGCCCGCGGGTTCGAGACCCGCCTGGGCAGTGAGACCTCATCTCTACAATAAATCAAAAAGTCAGCTGGGCATGGTAGCGTATGCCTGTAATTCCGGCTACTTGGAAGGCTGAGGCAGAAGGATCGCCAGAGCCCAGCAGGTCGAGGCTGTGGTGGCTGGAAGCGGCCACTGCACTCCAGTCTGGGCGACCGAGTGAGACTCCAACTCAAAAAAAAAAAAAAAAAAAATGAGTTTCCTCAGAGGGAAAAGTAGTAGGTCAGCATGGGGAAAATACTCTCAACCTTTGCATTCCACCCTGTCCTTAGAAAAGACAGGGCATATTCACTGAGGCTACATCATATCAGAGTTAGGTAATCTCTCCTGCTGTTGCCTATTCATTAAGGTCAATCCTACTTTTGCTGTCTTGTGGTAGATCAATGGCCTCTTTTCCCCCAACAGGTTCCTGGAAGTTTTCTTAATCTACTGCCATTCAGCCAACCAATGGTTGACCATTGAAAAGTATATGACAGGGGAGTTCCAGAAGTACAACAACAACAACGGTGATGAAATTACCCCCACCAACACCCTGGAGGAGCTGATGTTGGCTTTCTCCCACTGGACCTATGAGTATACACGGGGAGAGCTGCTGGTTTTAGACTTGCAAGGTGATTGAAGATATAGGACTTGAGTAAGCAAGTATGGGGCAAAGTGTGAAGAGATCTTGTGAGAACCAGGATAGGCAACACATAGAATTGCTTTACCTAGCTTTGAAGGGAGGTGGGGCATTTAATTCAGAGACATTGTACAGTGATGATCATGATATCTACTATATTGTTTCCCACTTAGGAAGGCAAAATGTAGGCACATGGTTAGCTGCTTAAAATTTAAAGACATGGAAAAATTTGAACAAAATGGGGAACGATTTTTGTACCAAATCTTTCCGTTTTATGGCTTCACTTAAGTCTTACATTCACAATAAAACATAGGCATGCATTCTTACATATAGGAACATTTAAGTTCTGGGCATTTAAAAAATAATTTTGAGCTCATTGCTTTAGCAATTTATAATTTAACTTGATCTCTTTGCTGTGTTCCTTGTTATAACAGTTCATAGAAGTATACAGTCTGAGAGAGGCGACAGTGCAGTCTTAATTTCATGGAAGCCTTTGATCACATCTCTCAACACCTCACATGTGATTTGTAATCCTCAGCACAAAACAGAGTTATCTCCAGCAGGCTTTCCTTGCAGGAACAGAACAAAATATGTATTAAGGTCAAAGTTTAGTCCTTAGGCTTACTGACTGGAGCTTTGGTTTTAAGTAAGGGATTTAGCCCAGGAACTTTCATAGAAGTTATCTCATTTAATCCCAGAAGCAGCACCTTGTGGTAGATATTATGGGGAATTTAGGCCCAGAAAGTTTAAATAACTTGCCCAAGGTTGCACAGCTACTTAAGGCGGAGCCAGGATGCAGACTAAAGCTGGTCTGGCCATCCGTGTTCTTTTTCTTTTCTCTGTACTGTTCATGTTTCTTTAAGAGTTTCATACCTAGAGGATATAGCCATCTTATGGTTCACTTAAACGACTTGGGTCTTTTTCTTGTCCTCTCTGACTTTCTCAACTCTCCAGTTCTGGAGCTTCTATACAGAAAACCAGGCTTGGCGGCTGGAAAATGTCAGATAAACAGACAATTCCAGGACGTTGTGAGCAATGTCCAATAAGACTGCAAAGTCACTTTGATTGAAATTTGTGTCACATGCTCCAGGATGTATGTACACTTTTAAAACTACATGTAAGTACTTTTGTACTTTGAGATTTCTGCTAGTGACAGAGTTGAATTATATTTTTAACCCTCAAACATAATGTTTTAGGTAGCAATATAAACAAAATTAAAATGACCAAGATGATTCAGCTTTTAAACCAGAAAGTATTTGATCCGTATAAACCCAGAGCATTGATGCCCAAGGCATCTGTTTTTGTGGCTCAAGTTGGGGAGAGGTTGATTGTTTTCATCTGTATTTGACTGCTTGTGCTTTGAGTTTTGGGTGGAGTTGTTTAAAAAGGAAAAAGAGAAGCAAAAAAACAACCAAAGAAAAACTTTAAGGAATTAATGATGACTCTTCAGTGTGTTTTGTATTCCACTTGAATAGGTTTTTGTTTAATGATGTTTATGTTTGGGGATTTTTATGTCTCTTAGTAATCCAGAGTGACATTAAACAGAACAAATGCTGCATTGATGGTCTTAGGGGGAAAAAGGGAATTAACTTTATTCTTTTACTGGGCAATTATGTGAATTGAAGAAATAGGCCACTCCAAACAAACTATGTCAAAACATTGACTTTCAAAGAAGGGAAGATTGGCCATCATAGAATGAGCTTGATGAAATTTGAGATACTTATCAGAGAGTTTGACCAATTGGCTAGGCCTGAATTTATGAAAGAACGTGAATCCTATAATAGTAATTACAAACAGCTATGCTACTACTGCTACTACTAGCTGACATTTACTAAGCACTTATTTTGTGCCAGGCACTTGGCTAAAGACTTATATGCATTTTTATATTTAATGTGCACCAAGGTGGAGAGGAGAAATGGGAAAAACAGAATGTGTTTTTTAAATCTCATAATGGTTTTTGGTTCAGTTTTATATGGTACTTAACTTATTTCTATTTCTAGACTTTGAAGAGATGTGCACTCCCTGGGTGGTGGGAGTGGAGACTGAGACACTCAGGAGCAGCAGTTAGGAGGGGGAGCTCTGGAGTCGCAGTGCTGAAGTCTGACTCCTGGCTCCACCATGAATTAGCTGTGTGACTTGGGAAGTGACCATCTCGAGTCCCGCCTCCCTTATTTGTAAATGGGGAAAATCACATTTTGCACTTAAGTCATAAGATTGTTAAGGGGCTGGGATGAGATCAGTTCCTGACACAAAACCCTCAATAGGTGTTCTTGTTGTTGTTAGTATTAGCCTTTCTGTGGCTCTTTAAAGTGGAGGGGAGTCTCCCCTCAGCTATGAGACCCTGGTGGTGCTGCAGAGACTGCAGCTTGGTCTGTGTAGAATAAGACCCTGATCAACATGATGTGGCTCCTTACTGCTTAGGGGAAAGAAGGAGTCCGAATTACTTGGGAGTTTATTCTTTTCTTTTCCTCTTTGCTTTCTCCCAAGGGAGTGCCAGTCATAACCCAGAAGTTACCACACCAGGTCAGAAGCTGGATTCTTAGGAGAGATTTGACCAATTTCCTATCACTTATAATTAGACTGAAGTTTTCCAGTCTCTTTCCACTTAAAAATCCTACATGTGGAGGCCTGAATCATCATCATTACACTTAAATCCAACATTGAATTCCCAGAAATAAAAATGAAAAACAATTTGTATTTCAAATTACCAGTGTTTCATAGCATTTTTAGCCTATATTTTTCAAAGGACATTTGAATAAATGACTTTTTATTCACCAAAGTAATTTCCAGAATAAACCAACTTTACCATCAACAACATCATCATGAGTTCCGCTACAAAGAAGGTAGCTTTTCCCCATAGATGTAGAAGTGGTATGTTCAAAGGTAGTTAAAATCAGAATGTAGATCTGAGTTTCTCATAGGGCTTGCTACATACTGCCTGATGTGGGCATTTGTTCTGTTCAAGTTGGTAAACAGATAGAACTGGGATTTTTAGATATTAAAATGTCTTATTTTTTCCATGTTTTTCTTTCTTTTTACATTTAAAAATGTAGTTTATTTAAAGTAAATTAGAGAGAGAAAGAGAAGGGAGAGAGAAAATTCATCTCTCCAAGGTGGGGGAGGGGACAAACCCAGGAAGCGTGGCGACAACCATAGCTCAAAGCGCACATGGCCACACCAGAGTCCAGCAAGGCAGTGGCCGCTGGCTGCTTGTGATTGAGTCCTTTTAACCATTCTCCTTGATGGGGGAAGATCATTAAGGTGATTGGGTAGTGGTCTGCTTCAAAATATCTAGTAGAATACGTGGGTAGGAGTGGCTCTGATGTTAAAGTTTGCCAACTGGGTGATTCCTGTGTAGCTAAGAGGGATGGGTGGTGGTGATAGTGGCATGATTGTGTGAATTCTAATGGTTTTGTTGGTGCTCAGGGCTTCTTTCTTTTTTACTTTGCTCTTTGTTCTTTTTCTTTCTTTTTTTTTTGTCGGGGTTTCACTCTGTTGCCCAGGCTGGAGTGCAGTCGCACAATCTTGGCTCACTGAAGTTTCGACCTCTTGGGCTCAGATGATTCTTCTGTCTCAGCCTCCTGAGTAGCTGGGGCCATGGGTGTGTAATACCATGCCCGGTTTGATTTTTGGTAGAGATGAGATCTTGCAATGTTGCCAGGCTGGTTTCCAACTCCTGGGTTCAAGCAATCTTGCCTCAGCCTCCTAGAGTGCTGGGATTATAGGCACGAGCCACTGCGCCTGGCCTCTATTCTATTTTTCACACCCTAGAAGATCTTTCTGCTATTTGCAATCCCCCAAATATGTATTTATTCATTAATCTTTGAGCTGCTAGATTGGGCTTGGATGTAGAAAAGTTTGTGGATTCTCTTTCCCCTCATTCTTAGGAGGAGTTTTATTTTGTTTTTTTTTTGTGTCAGAGTCTCACTCTGTCACCCAGGTTGGAGTGCAATGGCACACTCATGGCCACTGCAGCCTTGACCAGCTGGGCTCAGGCGATCCTTCTGCCTCAGCCTTCCAAGTTGCTGGAACTACAGGTACGCACTACACACCCGGCTAATTTTTTTAATACATGTTGTAGAGACGAGGTCTCACCAAGTTGCCCAGGCTGGTCTCAAACCCCTGGGCTAAGGCATTCCTCTTGCCTTGGCCTCCCAAAGTGCTGGGATTACAGGCTTGAGCCTCCATGCCCAGCAGTAGTTTTATTTGTTAGGGAACATAGCACTGTAGGGAAATGAGAATCAGAAACATTTTACTAATGGTGAGAAAATAAAAGTTCATTTAGCAGAAGGTCCTGGATAGAAGAGAGATAAAAATGACAGCATTTTTTAGTTTCCTATGGATCAGACACTTTGCTAAGTAGTTTGTGTACAATAGTTCATTTAATCCTCTCAGTAATGCTGTAAGACCCATTATTATTCCCGCTTTCGATGACAAAACTGAGATTCAGAGAGACTAAGGAAGGTATCCAGGTCACACAGCTAGAAAGTGATAGAGTTGTGAGCAGAACCCAGACCCTTTGACTTCAGCCTAACAAGCAACAAGAGTTAAACAGATGCTGATGTGATTTTGTTAGACTTTTTTTCTTCTACAGAACTTCCTTTTTTCCTATGGAAATGACCTCTTTAGGTACTGTGCATATTCTTGGCTTAAACTTACAGTTTCCTCAGACATCCGGCTTAAAGCTTTCATCGTTGCCGTAAACTTCAGGCTTAAAGTTAGGTCTGTGCAGGTAAAGGATTTGTAGTTTCAATTGATGGCACTTGGGATCATCTTTCCGTGTGTCGTTCTTTCTGTTTACTCCATGGTTGTGAAGGCAGGGTCTCTCTAGGCTGTTCATTCTTGTATATGTAATGAGAAAAGTATAACGAGCCCAGCCTCTTTCTATAACTTTTTCTTTAAAAAGAGTAGACTGAGCCAAGCGTATTTTGCATACTTCTTTTGTTTTCAGCATTCCTTTCTCTGTCGCTATTCAAAATCAGTGTACAAAGAGATTCTAAGTCGGAGTTCCTGGATAGAATTCAGAGGGTTCTGTAAACTTTGAGAAAGCAAATCATACATATATTTTCACTAACCTATGAGTGTATTCATCATTTTTTTCCACCACAAACCACAATGGTATTAGCAGTACCTATGACTGTTTGCAATAGAAATTACAGATATTAACATAGCACATTACAGTATTGACAAACATCTCAAAATACTGTGGATATTTGTCACTTGTTGGATGTTGTATTAGTTAACAGACCTATGCTAGAACCTTTTATTTAATCTACTAATAAAGAGGCACATGTATTGCAATGTAACAACTTAAAACATTTTGATAATTATATTTCTCTATATAGAAATAACTATATTTCAGCATCATTGGTTTTCTTTATAATTCAGTGTGTTCATTTTTTAATTTTTATTTATTTATTTATTTGAGTGGGAGTCTCACTCTGTCACCCAGTCTGGAGGGCAGTGGCACGCTCACGGCCACCGCATCCTCGATCTGCTGGGCTCAGGCCATCCTTCCACTTTAGTCTTACAAGTAACTAGAACTACAGGCATGCGTCACCACACCCGGCTAATTTTTCTTGATTTATTGTAGAGATGAGGTCTTACCAAGTTGTTCGGGCTGGTCTCAAACTGGTGGGCTCAGGCAATCCTCTCACCTTGGCCTCCCAAAGTGCAGGGTTTATAGGCACGAGCCACCGTGCCTGAACAAATTCAGTGTATTTAGATGATGTATTTTAAAACACTGACAGAGAGGGTCACGACATAAAAAAAAAAAGTTGGTAAACTTCTACTCCAAGCTCTAGCTTATTATAGACCATTTTCCTAAGGAAGTTAGTTTCTTAGGATAAAAGCCTATAAAGATTACATTTCCTGTGAAAGGTTTAGCATATTGTAAGACATTCAGAACACAGTGGCCAGAGGCCAGGTGTGTTGGCTCATACCGGTAATCCCAACAATTTGTGAGACAGCTGAGGCAGGAGAATCACTTGAGACCAGGAGTTCGATGCTGCAGTGACATGATCACGGCATTATACACCAGCCTGGTCAACAGAGTGAGACCCTTTTTTGGGGAAGGACTGCTAGTTGGAAAGCATAGGTTTTTTTTTTGTTTCAAAAACTAGATATGATACTATAAATTTCATAAAACTTTTTATATTTTATTTTGTAGAGTCAAGGCCTCACTATGTTACCCAGGCTGGTCTCAAACTCCTGGGCTTCAGCAGTCTTCTTGCCTCAGTCTCCCAAAGTGCTGGGATTGTAGGCGTGAGCCACGGTGCTCGGCCTCGTGTAACTATCAAATAACTTTTCCACAAAGTTAGTCTGTTTCAAGCAAAGAGAATCAGTGTTGATTAGAGGAAGATCTCAGAAATTGTTGGATTGTGCCCAAATGGTACATTCACCTATCGAACTGGCAGGCCTAAAACACTACCACAGTTGGTAATCACCTCTTCACCACTAGCATTTTATTAGATTCACTTTGGATGTTAATCCTTGTTTTGATAAATTTTAGCTTTAAATCGCACCTATGTTAATTTTTTAGGCTTTGGTGTCATCTTTTAAAAGGAAAAATTTTTTAAAGGTGAACACGTTCAGAAAGTGCATGTAGCATAAGCATACATCTCAAAGAATTTTCACAACTGACCACATAGGTGTAACCAGCACCTAGGTCAAGAATTCAGTGTCATTTTTATTCTACTGTTTATAAATTATATATATATAATATATAAAATCTGATGTGTCCTTTTGATGGAGCAGAGGTTGTGCCTGCAAAGCCACCCAACACCATGCACCTTGCTGAGCATTGATGGAGTCCATCTAAGGAGAACATAAACTAATGGGACGAACACAAGCTTTCATCCTATTTTGACCACATATGGACTGGACACCCTCTGACAAATGACATAATTTTTTTGAACTTCAATGAACTCATTGACGTAAATGAGGATCGAATGTAAAAGGAGGCTACGAGGAGAATGCTTTTCATTTATAATTGCTGAGAATTAGAGAAAGTAAAAGAAGAGTATCTAGTATATACAAGTGGTAAATGATTGACAGATGCCACTATCAGTAACTGTGAACACACCACTAAAACAATCATTTGCGGCCTAGAAGTTTATTATAACAGAGAGGTCTGCGGGAGACAGTGCATTAACTAAAATTTTCAGACATTCCTGGCCAATTTTATAGTACAGTTAATTTACATGATGTTTAATTTACTACAGAATGACTGTGAGTTTTAAAATAAGAAATTAGAATTTAATTATTATTTTTTTGACGTTCTAAGAAAATGAAACCTCCATTCGCTAAATGAATTTTGTTTTTTCTTTTGAGGCGTTGGAGAAAATTTGACAGATCCATCTGTTATAAAACCTGAAGACAAACAGTAAGTTAATTTATGTGTTATCATTTAGAAAATTGCATTTAACACATAGTAAATGGTTTTTAAAATAATTTATAAACATATATGTTTCTTGCCTAGATCCTAGAAAGGCTTTGAGGCAGCTTATGTATATAGACCCCAAACAATAGGATTATAAAAAAACACAGGTTAGGAAATGGAGTTAAAGGAAAATATAGAAATAAGGTGAAATTTGGAGTTAGGTTAGTACACGTAAGTGGAAATTATAAGGACCATTGCAGTAGCCAGAATTTGATTGCAGATTTGATTCTCAGTTTTCTAGTAGCCCAAACATGAACATATGGGTTAGTTTTGCCTCTACAGGCTTTGATGTGAAAACAGTTAATGTCAAAGGAGAATTACGATTTCCTTTATTGTCTTCACAATGGAGTCATTGCATCTTATGGGCAGCTTCTTCAGTTACATGCTTATAAAACAAAAGCTGAGGGCATAAACCAGGTTTTTTAGTAACAGCAAATCTAGGAGAGGACAAAACAATGGGGCTTAAAAATATGAAGCATCAGGTTGTCTGTCTGATTTAATTTGGAGCTGAAATTTAAATCATGTAGATGAATGAGTCATCTCCCTGTCCTTTGATTTCCTGTGGACATTTTATCCCATAAGCAGGCTTTTGGGAAGACTTGGCGAGCATCTGAGGTTGTTCTTCTGTTAAAGGGGGAGTAGAAAGAAGGGATGGTGCCGATTAAGCACTGAACAATATGGCAGAGAACAGTGACTTGCAAACATGAGCTTGTGTCACAATTACCAGGAGAGCTTATTACAACACAGATTATGGCCAGGTGCAGTGGCTCATGCCTGTAACCCAGCACTTTGGGAGACGATCGCAAAAGGATTGCTTGAGTCCAGCGGTTCAAGACCAGCCTGGGCAAGTTGACGAGACCTCATCTCTACAAAAAATAAAAAAGTAGCCAAGCATGATGGCGCATACCTGTAGTTCCAGCTACTTGGATGACTGAGGTGGAAGGATTACCTGAGCCCAGCAGGTTGAGTCTGTGGTAGCCATGAACGTGCCACTGCACGCCAGCCTAGGTGACAAAGTGAGACTCTGACTCAAACAAACAAACAACCCCCCCCACAAAACTACAACAACAAAAATATAGATAGTTAGGCCCCACCCCCAGAATTTCTGCTTCAATAGGTTTGGGGTGGGGCCAGATAATCTGCATTTCTAACAAAAATTCAGGGGAATCTGATACTGCTGATCCAGAGACCACTCTTGAGGACTGTGAGCATACAACATTTTTACTTCTTAGTTGTCATATAAGATAAATGTCAATAGTTGACCTGTGGGTGGTAGAAAACACGTAAAAATCAACATAAGGGGCAATCAGTAAAATCTAAAATATTTACTTTCACTTCCCCGTAACATATGATATCCATTGCTTTAATGCAGTGTCTTTTACTGAACAATTTAATCTAAATATGTATGTTTCTATGCAAAGAAGTCCATCTACTAAAAGTGTATTAGATATTTAATTGGGCTAGGTGAGCTAGAGAAAAATATAGGTGACTCATATAGCTCATACACATCTAATTTTTGTGGTATTTATTGGACTATGGAGTCCATGTTGTAATCCTTACACACATAAAGGCTTTATTATTTTTTACTTTACTAATGTGTTTTTAGCTAAGAATATTATTTCTTCAGTAGCCTTGTGTGCTTAAGAGTTAGTAATAGGAACCTTGTAATATAAGTACTTTAAAATAATTTTGCAGTGAACTTTTTTGCATATATAATGAACCAAGTTTATGTATACTCTTATCTATCATTTATTGAATTTTGACCTTGGCATATGCCATTTAATATGACCTGAATATTCCATCATCTAGAATTCTAAGATTATATTATCCCACTTGACAGTTGAGTATTTAATTGCATTCTTTAGGCCAGTGGGTCTCAATTTCTATTAAGGTCACCTGGAGAAGGTAAAAAAAAAAAAAAAAAAGAAAGATGCCCAAGATTGGCATCAAATTAGAATCTCTGAAGATAAGGTCCTGATGTCTGTATTTTTTAAAAGTTCCCCATGTGATTCTATGGACAACCAGGGTTGAGAACCTTTTTGTGTCACCTTTATTTTGTATGACTTGAGGACAGGAACTCTGGAGACTAATTAGGATGGCACCATTGTGGCCTTCCTGGTTTTGTGTTACCCAATTTTGGGTGCAGTTGGTCTTCATAGTCAAGGTAACAAAAAGTACTATTTTCTCATGACAGTGGGGAATTTCATCTACATTGAAGCTCACGTTTTCAAATGCCCTCTTGTGTGCAAAGCCCTTGACAAACAAAGCGTAAGTCACAGACCAACAACCTTAGCATCATCTGGGAGATGATTAGGGAGTGCAGTGGCACAATCATGGCCACCTCAGCGTCAACATGCTGGGCTCCGGTGATCCTTCCACCTCTGCCTTTCAAGGAGCTGGAACTACAGGCGAACACTACCACACCCGGCTAGTGTTTATTTATTTATTGTAGAGACAAGGTCTCTCCAAGTTATCTGGGCTGGTCTTGAATCTGTGGGCTCAGGCAGTCCACTCCCCTTGGCCTCCTAAAGTGCTGGGATTATAGGCTGAGCCACCGAGTCCTGCCGTAGTATAAATTCTAATACTGTTTCTAATGCCTATTGTCTCTTTCCCCAACCTTCTGCCTTGGTTATTGGTAGTTTGGGATTACATCTTTTTAGCTTACTGTCTTGGTAGTTTTGGGCATTTGACAAGTATGAAATGATGATGAGATGTTCTTTAGTAAATCTATGTATAGATGGCACTAATTAGCGTTTCCTCGCATGTGGAACCAAGCTACCACCTGCTTTTCCTGTGTTGTAAAAAATCTGGAAAACAGCTACTTTTTTTTTTTTTTAAACTTGGTTATCTGAGACTGCAAGGCTCTAGGCATGCTGTAGGGTGTGGGTGCAAATGAATGTCCCTACAATCTCTTTCACTCTCCCCAGCGCGGGAGTGGCTGAGCTCCTGATATATGCGTTTTGTAGTAATTTTGATTCTTTTGTCTAACTTTTGTGAAATTCATAGAAGAAAGTGATTTAGCTTACAGCTTTTATCTGAGACTCAACGTTACATCTCTAAGTTGAGAGTTTTTATGTTTTATTGGGAGGAAAGAAATGGCAGGTATGGAATATGTATTAGTGAAGTATTCCAACAGTGTCATGCTGGAGAGACTCTAAAAAAGAATTCTTCAATTTAAATGACTAAAACTCCTCCTTCATTTTCACTTTACTGGAACCAAAGAGTTCTGTTCTAAATACTAAGCGATTCTACTTTTTTGCCACCTTCAGTTTCACCTTATTGAAGTGGTTCCTTACCAGATGGACTGAGAGAGAGGAATAGTTAACAAGAGGCAGCTTATGCAGCCGGGTAAATACCACCAGAGCTGTACTTTGTAAGAGCGATTGAGTGACCAGGAAAGTTAATCCTGGGTGTCTGTTCACTTTGTCTTCCCAAGAGATTTCCTCCACCTACTCGCCTCAGAGCAAAGAGGCAATCTGAGATCAAACTGACATCAGCCCTCATTCTGAGCTTGGCACATCTTCACAGCAGCTACTGTTATTCTGCCAAAAGGAAGTGGAAATTGAGATAAATGTTTCAATCCTCGGATGGAAAAAAGTCCATTTTTACACCACGTCCCTTTTGAAAAACCACATTCCTTAGAAGCGAAGTTTATTGTTTCCTTTTGTGATAGTTTGCTTTTCTTTTTTCTTAAGACGTGGTATTTAAGAGCGGTAATTGAGTTCAGATTTTAAAATGTGCTGTTTCCACTCTGCATGTCATTAAAATAAAATATTAACTTTCATAAACTTTCTTGGGAAGTGTTTCTGGTGTGCTCTGTTCTGTGGTGTTCTGAATGTCAACATCTAAAAAATAATGACTGTATGCGATATGACAGTGGATGAACATTGATTTCAGAATCTGTGGGGGATCTATTATAGAGTACTCAGAAGTGCCTTGTGTGTATATGTGTATATATATGTGTGTGTGTGTGTGTGTATGTGTGTGTGTATATATGTATACTGATTCTATTTGTAAACTGTCACCTATATATGCACACATATATATGTGTGTGTATATATATGCATACTCATTCTATTTGTAAACCGTTTGTCACCTACATCGAGCATATGAAGATTACTTCCACAAACACATTGTCTAATAGTCTTGTCTTTCCACAAAGAGCCCAGCTGTAGCAATTTGCAGGGGGGGAACAAGTGACTTTTGAAAGAGCCATGAGGACTGGATCAAGGGTTTAGTAGGGTGTTTGTTTTTGAGGACGGTTATTTTAAGAAAAGTACTTGGGTTTGAAACAATGTGTATGCATCTTTTTAGAAGGTATGTTCCAATAGCAAATTTATTTTACTTTATGCCTTACCTTTACTTTGGGGTATTCTAGTGGAACATTTGGTGATGAATGTCATTCTCTCACCCCATATGCATTAAAAAGGGTTTTGCTGTATTTTGTTTTAATGTGGTACATAGAAAATTCACTCCTCTATCAGATTAGCGTTGAAATGCGTTTCACAGTAGGTCTTGGAGTTGGGTACAAAGATTTAAGTGCATTTGAATTTTAAATGTACAAACCTAACATTGTTGCTTCCCCAAAGTGCTCTGTTCTTTGTTGGCTCCTTCAAGTTTACTGGGTTACTACGGGATACTGTTCGGTATCTCAGAGAATCCTAGTTGAGCTCCTTTTTCTTAGCTGTGATCTAATTGATATTCTGATATTTCCTCTAGATCAAGAGGAATGGTGTTTGGACCAGCCAATTTGGGGGAAGATGCAATTAGAAACTTCATTGCAAAACATCGTTGCAACTCCTGCTGCCGGAAGCTCAAACTCCCTGGTATGCCACCAACAATTCTATTTTTCTCGAAGTAAATCTCTCATAGATCAACATCCTTTGTAACCTGGGATGGAGTAGAAAATCTTAATCACATTTTTATCTCATTCACAGTCATTCCCAGAGCCTGACTTTCTGACTGCAAAATTTTCAAGTCTCTAAAGGGATTAAAAGGACAGGGATTTGCTTTAGGTTCTGCCAAAATGTGATAAAACAACATGGGTCCCAATACTTGTTACAATCACTCCAAGGGAAAAGTTCTACCAACTTAAATGGGCCGAAATTTGAGTGAGGCCAGACTCTGCCCCTCCTCTTTGGATCCTGTCTGCTTCTGGCCGATGGCTGCACAGTGGTGCCCAAAGCTTGTCTCCTCTATTCTCATTTACCCATTGGACAGTTGAGAGGGTGTGGTACAGATAGAAATGGCACCCTCAATTAAAGTAGTGCTTTTCACGATGAAAATCTGCCATTGTAAACACTTATTGCAATATATAATACTTTAAAATCTGATTTCATAATACAGCACACTTTCTCTGAAACCAATATGGTCACCAGAGAAAATATTCCTAATATAAAAGCAAGCAGCTGGAGGCCTGTGCCTTCCCAACTGACAGAGACAGATCTGCCATGTTCTTTTTTCTCAGAAGGGAGGCTTTCTGTATGCCTCAGTTTGCTCACCACTTTTCTTAGGTCACACCAAATTTGTCCTTACCATGGGATTTCACTTATTTTAAGCTGAGTAGCCCTTCCTGCCTTACAATATGTGGTCATACTTTGAATTGGAAATCAGTAAAAGAGCATCACCCATTGTAACCTGGGACGGAGCACATGTACATTTACAACAAAGGACAAATTGTAATCCTGTTGATTTAGAGGTAGGGGGAGCTCTTGTGGACAAGACATAAAAAGACTGTGATTTGGAGCAGACTTCCTGCCTCCAGTGGCAATACCGTGTGTTAGCTGGGGTAGTGGTGAGGACAGGTATGAGGGGTAGGAAGATGAAAATCGAGTGACCAATGAGGTAAGGGCTGTAACTCTTTTTTTTTTTTTTTTTTGAGTTGGGAGTCTCACTGTCGCCCAGACTGGAGTGCGGTGACACTCACAGCCACCACAGCCTCAACCCACTGGGCTCAGGCGATCCTTCTGCCTCAGCCTTCCAAGTAGCGGAACCACAGGCATGCCTCACAATGCCCAGCTAATTTTTTTGATTTATTGTAGAGGTAAGGTCTTGCCAACTTGCCCAGGCTGGTCTAGAACCCACGGGCTCAGGCATTCTTCTCACCTCGGCCCCCCAAAGTGCTGAAATTATAGGCGTGAGCCGCTGTGCCTGGCGGGCTATGAATCTTACAACTGCCCTGGACTCACTCTAACAGATCACATGCCAAATCTGAGAAAAGGGATCAGCGCACAGCTGAGCTGCCCATTGCTTCCTCTCTGGTCAGACGGAGTTCAGAAAGGGGTTGGGGTAGGGTTAGGGGCATCAGGGCCTTGAGGTGAGGGCCCTACAGAAGGAGCTGACAGATACCTGAGTCAGCCCAGGACTGCAGCCTGGAGTCAGCTTATTAACTCATGATTCAACTCTTTAGTCACTGTTTTCTTCCCAGACCTAATTCATCCCACCCTGGGAGGGAAATCTCCATTCTTGGAGAGACAGGGCCTATATCTGACCAGTCAGGAACCAGGAAGACTTGAGACACAATTCACTGCTTCTAATCCTTGAACCCAGTTAGCTGTACTGCATGATTATGGTTGTGGTGCTTTTTTTTTTTAAAAAAAACACGACACTGGTGCTTTTTGAGTGAGTAATTCAATAATTTCCCCATCTCTAGTCTTAATTCATGTTTCCTTTCAAAAGCTTCGTTAGTTTTTAACTAACATTTAAGTGGAAATAAGAAATATACTCATTTACTGAGACATTTGGCAATCTGAATTTTAAAAATGTTTAGTCTGGAAAACAGGATTAGAAGTGATTTTTCTTTTTTGTTTCATGACGTTTTACTTTTAAAAGGGAGACAGTTTAGGATAGGCTCGTGGAAGGGGCACGAGATCTGCAACCAGATAGGTCTGTGCTCACATCCCACTTCTGCTATATGATGTTGGGCTTCAGAAATTGCACAAAATAGCACCTGTCTTATAAAGTTGGTGTGAGGATTGATTTACATAATATATATTCATTCAATAAATGCTGATTATTATTAATACAATGTATATTAGTTTTACATCCAAACAATTCCTATTAGACATTAAAAGTTATATCAAAGATACATGTTTAAGGCCAGAAAATGTAATCAGTATAACACAAAAAGGTACACAAATATTTTTATCTACTTATTTATTGAGTCAGAGTCTCACTCTGTTGCCTAAGCTGGAGTGCAGTGGCACAGTCATGGCTACCACAGCCTTGACCTCTTGGGCTCAGGTGATTCTTCTACCTCAGCCTTCCAAGTAGCTGGCACTATAAGCACGCACCACCATGCCCAGCTAATTTTTAAATTTATTGTAGAGATGAGGTCTTGCCTAGTTTTCCAGACTGGTCTTAAACCTCTAGGCTCAGGTAATCTCTTGCCTCTGCCTCCCAAAGTGCTGGGATTACCAGCATGAGCCATGGATCTGGCTAGGTATACAAATATTCAAAGCCCATTTTCCTGCATACCTTTGTCCCAAAAGTTAATGTTTTATTTTAATTTTTTTTCTACAAATGGAAGGAGGAGGCCTTAGGAAGCATAGGATCTAATAACTGAATGAAGCTTTTATACATGGTACTACACCTGACATACAGCTTTTGTTGCAGAAACTAACCCCTGAGATTAGGAGTCTGCCATGTTGGCTGACCTTCCTGCCCCTGCCAGTCCATTAGACAGCGAAACACCTTGTTTCTAGTTTGGTCCCACTTAACTCAAGCCAGTTGTGCCTTATAGGTCACTGCATCTTGAATCAAGCAATCAAATATTTCAGTAAACAGTGCCTAAAATAGCACTGGTGGGTTAGAGCTGCACATGGGCAATGAGTGGGGGAAGAGGCCTAGTTTAGACATCATTGAGGATTTGAGTTCCACATATCTATGGCCTGAGAAAGAAGAGACCTCTTTGAATACTTGGCAAAGCCTAAAGTCCAGTCTATCTGCACGAACGATAGGTTCTTGGGGACCACAATAACCTTATTTATCTTATTTGCAGATTTAAAAAGAAATGACTATTCCCCTGGAAGGATCAATTCTACCTTTGGACTTGAGATCAAACTAGAACCAACTGAAGGGCCTCCAGCAAGGGAGAGGGATAGAAATTCCCCAGAAGATCATACACGACTTTAAAAGGGAGAGAAGCAAGAAGACCGTATGACTCGCCTTTCCTGCCACCAACCATTTGGTGACATACATTGATTGATGTAACACTGATTGCATCAGGGCCTCCTTGGGACATGTCTTCTGAGCCTCATGTCTCTCCTCATCCAAAGGCCCATTGATCTATGATGAGCCAGTTCTTCCAGATACTGACCTCTCTGCCATGCACTCTGCGTCTCTATCCTCAGGTTCCGCATGAAGACGCTTGGACGAGTCAGCTGGGAATACTGTTTCCTTATACCTCATTGCTTTAGCTAGTCTCTTGGAACCCTTGGAGCAGAGTGCTACACATTAATGAACCGGGGGGATGAATTTAATTTATTTTCTCACTGTGTGTACAGACTGTACTCCCCACTGCTATTCATCACCTCACCCACAGATTGTATTTATATCTATATATATGTAGGTAAAAAAGTTATGTGACTTCCCCGTCTGTCCTTTCCACAGCACAGGGCTTTGAATAGTAACAATAGGGAAAACAAGGGAATGAGGGTGAATTTGCCCAGACTGGAGCACACTCCTGCACAAACTAACCCGTAAAAAGTATCCTGGTGAAATCTAGATGGGTTTGAGGTATTGTCAGTGGATCATATGATGCCTGGGCATTTCAGGTTTCTTTGAAAGAAAGGAAAAAGGAAATCTAGAACAAATATCCTTCTATCTTTTTTTTTTAAGCAAGACAACAAGGATATGAAAAACTGGAAATTATTAAGAAAGAGTTTCCCTTCCCTTAAGCTCAGGGGTACTATCAGTTATAAAGAGTCGACTAAGTCAATCTTTAAAGCATTACTTCCTTCTCTAAAGTTGTGTATATAGTATTGCAGGTTAAATTACTTTATGTCAGGTCCTACGGGGGAAAGATGTGGTTTCCAACTGAAAACATGCTTTGCAGTGTTTGTTTCCTTCCAGGGCAGAGTTCCCCTGACTTAAGGAGCGCCGTGTATATTTTTAAGTGCAACCAAGATCATGTCATCAGTATCTGAGGCCTGAGACGAAGGAACCCTAGAAGCCACACTTTGTAGGGTGTTTAGGGGATCAGTCACCCCTCCTGTATGCTGGGCCAGGCTGCCCAGCCTCAGAACAAGCACGAGCTTTTCACACACAGAGATGGATGTCTAGGAGTCCTCCCTCTCTCCTGGCATCTCCTTTCCTATTATAAGGTGTCCAGTCTACCAGCAGCAAACCTCCTGGATTTGAAAGTTTTGAATTTATCTTTATCTTTAGTCCTTACATTAGCTGATTTGCTGCTGAGGCTGCTTTTAAAATCTACACCCCTGCGTTCTTAGGTTATTCTTCAGGGGAAATGTTGAATGGGATAGAAAACCAAGAATCTAGTTTGCCAGTGATTGTGTCTGATTTTTGCAAGTTTGAGTTACACAAGGGCTAGTTTATACCCCTTTTTCTTTTTTTTTTTTTTGAGGGTTGTGGGAGGTGGGAAATTTGGGCGATCTCTTGATTGGCAATGAGGATAAAATGTTAATTTTTTTCAGGCTTAATGACTTTATCCTCCTCTATGAATAAATAAGGGATCCATTGGTACTTACTTCAGTGCTGCATTCAACCATGGGAAAGGTAGAGTTTGCCTGTCCAAGGGCCGAATTAAAGGCATCGATTAATTGGTCACATATTTGTTACCTATAATGGAACTTGAAAGCAAATACATTTTGATTTCAAATTTCTGTGGTGTGCTTTTTGTTTTGTTTGAAGAAAAACCAACAGAATAACATTTTTAAAAGATGAACTGTTGAGCAAAAGTCGCTGTGGGATTGCTTGCATGCAAATACCAATGTGGCAGTCTTGACTGGATGATTCATGACCACAGAGGGGTGGAGCATTCGTTCATTCAGTCAATTTTATTCGACAGATATTTATTAAGTATTGTACTGCTTTAGTGGTGAGGATGCAGTGGTGAACACGGCATTAAGAAATGCCCTTTAAAAATGTCTCATTGTTTGTTTTTGGTCCAAGTTTGAATTTCTAGTTTAATGCTAAAGTAAATTTGACTTCTGGCCAAATGTCAAATCCAGATATGTGTCTCATACTCTTTCTGCCAGTGGGCAGTAGGTTCAGACCAGGATAAAAGAATAAGGGCAAATAAGAAACTATAGCTGGGGCTGGTTTAGGAAGCACTGAGGAAAAACAGCCTGCGTTATCCTTGTCTGAGCACAAAGCCCATATCACAGATGGTATCTGAACCCGGGCACTAGTGAAGCAACCAGTTTCTTGAGAACCCTCTCCTGAAGGCCTCCAGTATGTAGGAGTTGCTGTCTATATATGGCCCTGGAGTAACTTCTGCTCTTTGCTATCTTAAAGTTACTTAGAACACTGGGGAAAGAAATCAGATATAGTTTTGGGTGTTTCTTGCCTTGCTCTTGTTTTCTGTGGCATTGGGAAATAAGTAGTGAGTGGTTAAGATTTCCCAACAATCATTTAGTCAATGCTTAAAATATTTTTGTTGTTGTTGTTGTTTGTTACTGTTGTTTTAAATGAGACTGACCACTCTGCTCTAGAAGTCATGATACATATGTCTTGTCCTTTTCAATCAGTCACCAACATCTAGCTCAGAGCATGGCATATAACATACTTTCAACAATATTTGTTGAAAGAAATAATAAAACCTTCAAATGATGGTGGATTTCATTCACTAGGTAATAAATCAGATTTGCATTTTTAATCTAGAAGGAAATGATTACCAATTCCTTAAGACCCAACACAATTCTTTTGATCTTTCTGTTTTAATTTTCTAGGGAATAGCTTTTAACAACCTATACCTTGTCTATTGAATTCTCACCCAGTTCTTGCCCTTATCACCATCGGTGATAACGCCAGAGTGCAGTCCTTTACTGGTGACTATTGAAATGAGATGATAACTTCCCAGAAACTGCCTAGAAATAATCATCACTTTATTACCCTTTGAAAAGAAGATTGATAGAAAAGTCATTTGAAAGATGGTTCATTACCATGCCCTAGTACGATTTCTTTACTCACATCTCTCCAAAGCATGAGAAAGGGAGGATTATTCTCTGAGGTCGGAATTTGAAGGCTGTGTGTTTGCCTCTTTGAAGTCTTGGTATTTAATTTTCTGTAGTCATTTCTTGGGCAATTTTCTAAGAAACTAGTTGAAGCTAATTTATCATAAGTTAAAGTCAAATGACAGAAAAGATTTTCCCCCCTTAACAGCATTTTATTCCACAGAGGTTAGCTTCTGAAGGAAAATGAGACTTAAATAGCATTTCAAATCTCCAGCCACATGGGTGGGTACACAGAACAGAAAGGATTCTGGAAAACACACTGATTTTTTTTTTAAATTTAGCATGGTTATTATTTTGTGACTTTTCTTTCTAGACCATGATGTACAGATAAAATATTATATTTTTGTGAAATACCCTCCTAAAAATAATTAGATGCTTAATTTTTCAAAGAAAGGCTTAGCTCTCAAGGGATAACAAACCTTGGTCTCTATTGTTCTCAGACTTTTATTATAACTTTATATAATTTGTTTAACCTTTCTGTTAACCCCTGATGCTGAAATGGAGATGAAGATACTTACCTTTTCAAACGAAGGTGAATGATAATGAGGAAGCATTTATAAAGTTATTTGAGAATCTCATTTTCAAAGACTTATTGTGAACATGGGGTTTTCATTTTTGATATGGTGTGATCATTATTTAATGTTTACAGAGGATGCTCAGTGGACCTGTTTCAGGATAAACACAGAAGTGATTTCTGCTGATTCTTTCTGAGGGGAAAAAGTTCATGGCTTCCTTTTTGTTTTAAAACATAATTAAATAGTTCAAAATCAGGAAACTCACCATTTCACAGTACGTTCTATTTATTTTGATTTGTCATGGATTTAGGTTTACCCGACTAATTTCTAGAAATCATGACACATATGCTTTTGTTGTGTCTTGTCCTCAATCAATCACCAACATCTAGTACCAAACATGGTACGTAATATGCTTTGATGTTATGCTCAAAGAAAGCTTTCCAAGGAAGAAGTAAAGTCCAGACCTGGCACCATCTTTGGTGACATTTTGGGGCATGAAAAGAGAATATCTTGATGCTTGTAAAACGTGGAAGTTCAAAACAATTTAAATTAATGGTGATTTAACTTTTGTCAGTGTAGAACTGTTTAATAATGAGAAAATTCTGGCTTACACCTTACCAGCATCTTCTTTTAGCAACTAACTGCCTTTAGATTTCTTATCTTCTTGTAGTGAATGTTCATTATGAGCCCTTAGAAATTTAATCTGCTCAGTTAGTCCTTCCAAATATTATGGCAGAGACTCTTTGGCTAATGGCTGTTCCAATGTAGATGTATAACAGTTGCCTTTGCTTGGAGCGATTTGGGGGAAATCTTCACTGATGACATATTTTTGCACTTTGGCATCTAATGAATCTTTAGCTCTGTATCCTATTGTTCACCCTAAACAGGTCAGGGAGCCTCTGAGTACTTTGTTGCCATGTTTTGGAATTTCCTACTCACCCTTGAAATTTTGTTAGTAAGGACTAGTGGAGCAGAGGTGCTGGTAGCAGTGAAGGGGAGGAGAAATGATCACCAGGTTCATATGCCTGCTCTGGGAGAGGTCAAAGAGTGTTATGGATGGTAGCAGGATTGGTAAATTATTTTGCTGAGGAAGTAGGAGGTGGTGTGTTCTGGAAGTTCACATGTATGTTGCAGATGAAAACACACATGGGCTGGGATGTTTGCCTGCTGCTAAAGGGTTTCTGGGGATATCTAAAGAGATACCGTGGAAAGAGAGATGTGATAATTCATGGTTTAGTCCTTAATTTTGTGCAACTGTTCAGTATATATCCTATTTAAGAAATATTTTTGAGCCTTAGCACGTATTATTCCAAGACACTAAGGTTAGACTTATGAGATAAGCTCTCCGAGGCAAATAAGGAGTTTACAATATACTGATCCGTCATTGCCCAGTAATAATAATAATCATTATAATGGTAACGTGTATTGAGCAGTTGTTATGTCCCGAGCATTTGGGCTAAATATACACTATACATAATTTAATTTAATCTGAATAATGACTAATGGGCTAGGTCTGTTACGCCCATTATGAAGATTTGAACATGCTGCTTAAAAGTTAAGTAACTTGACTGAGTTATCTACCCAAGGGGGAGCTGGCATTTAAAGCTAGAGCAAATCAGTAACATAGAAGGTTTTGTGATGCTGGCCTGCATGCTTAAAAATACTATAGCAAAAATTCCTATGATGGTTTAAAACATAAATTAGAAAATCCAGATCTAACTTAGGCTATCAGATGAGAAACAGCAAACTAGGGCCCATAGAATGTTCCTGGTGACCTCTCTGCTTTTGAAGAAAATCTTGCACAGCTAATGGCATCTGTGGACCCTGTGAGTCTATGGGAAAGCCATTCCCTCTTGACATGTCATGAGGGGCTAGGTGGTGGGTTCTTTTGAGTCTGGCACTGTGTTTGCTGGTGAATTTTCTGCCTCTATTGCATTTCTGCTCCCCCCCCGAACCTCTTTTGCCTTCCTTAGATATCTGTTGGTCAACATAACAGTACTTACCGTTTGATAGCATCTAGTGACATATTAGCTTATCAATTTATAGTGAAAAATAGAATCTATGCAAGTTACACAACTTTTATCAGGCTGACCATCACACTGTGTCCCTGGAGGCCTTGAACGCTGGATCATAATCAGGAGGTTGCTTGAAGTGCATGGAATCAGAACAAAGAGAGGTTGATAAATCAACTTTTTAATGGTGTCAGGCTAAGACATCCTGTTTCATCTCATCTTCTCTGGAGGGATGGGCCTGCCAGTGGGAGTGGAATACCCAACGTCTGAAATACTTCAGACTGATTCCAAAGGATGCAACAGAATTTCAAGCAACTCTTAGATCAGCCTTGAGAAACATGGACCAGGATGAGAAAACATTTTTCTCTTATTCCATCCTCCCTCTGTCTTGCTCTTTTTCTCTCTCATTCTTGTTTATTTCCATTCCTCTCTTTCTTCCTCCCTTCTTTTCTTCTTCCTTTCTTTTTTCCTTTCTGTGATTTCCACTTTATGTTACATCTTTTTAACATTTCATTACTACAAATATGGACTAAGAAATTTCATTAATTTTACAAGTAAGATGCCAATTTTCCCAGAAATGTAGAATTAGAAAATGTGAGAACTAAAAGAATGAATAACAATGAGATCCAAAGAAATCTTGCCTCGTCCGAAGGTTATATAGCAATAGTTAGAAGAGGGACCAGAACTTGGGCTTCCCAAGTCACCATGATTTAGCCTAAGAATGGCCATATTTGTATGTTCAAGCAAATAATATTTTCTCATTGTGTTGCAATCCTGTTTTTCTGAAAAATATTCGGATATATATGTCATTAAATTTTAAACTTGGAAATTGTCACAAGACTATCATTAAGATGGGCCCAGTGAGATTTTAATTGTCAGCGTTTCTCAGTGAGGATAATTTACTAGATATATGACCTCAGAACTCTAGTTGCAAAATGATATTGAAAGTTACTAATCTTACTAATTCTCTTTGCTTATTTAGTATGTACCTGTGTATGCGCGTGTGTTTGTGTGTTTATATAAATAGAAAGTAGATGCTTGGGTGACTTTGAAGTTTTCAAGTGATAATACTTCGATTTCAATGTATGTCTCAAAGATTTCCCTTTATTTAAAATCTTTTTCGGCTGGGCTCGGTGGCTCAGCCTGTAATCCCAGCACTTTGGGAGGCCGAGGTGAGTGGATTGCCTGAGCCCCGCAGGTTCGAGGCCAGCCTGGGCAACTTGGTGAGACCTCATGTCTACAATAAATAAAATAAAAATTTAGCCAGGCATGGTAGTGCGCTCCTCTAGTTCCAGCCACTTGAAAGGTAGAGACAGAAGGATTGTGGGAGCCTAGCAGGTTGGCGCTGGGGTGGTCGTGAGTGTGCCACTGCACTCCAACCTGGGTGACAGAGTGAGACTCCAACTCAAAAAAAAAAAAAAATGTACAATTGTTTCCCATTGTCATTAAAAACCTCTTAGGCCTGTGGTGACTTGAGACCGCATGGGATTTTTAAAAATTCTCTGGGTCTTGGAGTCAGGTGGGCTTGGGTTTGAACTGAAGCTCTGCCACTGAATAGTTTGTGGCCTTGGGCAACTGACTTGACTTCTCCGAACCTCAATATGTCATCTGAATATGGCAGGATAATATGTTAATATATTGACTTGTATTTTGTCTTGCTGTTCTCTATCCCAAGGGGTTAGGCGAATGCTCATGCACCAGGATGTAAAATTTAGTTACATATAGTCTAGCAGGATATCCAAGAAAAAGAAAAAAAGGATTTTCATTAACAGAAATGGAGAAACCCAGTGTGACACCCTCCCTCCAAGACTTCTGGAAATGGTTGAGGGCTGTTACTTGGCATTGCTGAGGCAGAGGGTGCCTACCTCTGGGAAAGAGAAAAGAACTTTATTGATGGAGATAGGAAAGATGATGGTGTTTTTGGTAAGAGGTACAGGGACAGTTCATAGATATCAGAAAGACTGACTAGAGCTATGGCCTAAGAGGTCGCATAAAACAGTTGTGCCAGAAAACAGTTCATGCTAGTCATGAAACAAATGGAGCCCTGCCTGCCTGTGAATCAACTGCAGGGGCCTGAATCCTGGGGAATTGTGAGCCTGGTGGCCTGAAGGTTAGAAGCCCTCCTCTGTTTTCCAGGCCCCTCTTAACTACCTTTGTTCTCAAGTGTTTTAGAATCCCCAAGTCTGACTGATATCATTTTAGAGAGAGAACCTATGTCTAGGTTTAGAAAAATAAGGTAATGTGCCATTTCTTGCACCCGAGTGTTGAGAGCAGATTTATCTCTGTTACCTAATGTTGACAAGGCAAGATTATTTCTGGAATTAGAGTTAATGTACATAGAACAATTGTTACAGGGTCTGGCAGAGAATAGGCATGATGGGAAATTATGAAAAATTTCATAATTATGAGTAACTTTTTGTTGTTGTTGTTGAGTTGGAGTCTCACTCTGTCGCCCAGACTGGAGTGCAGTGGCCGCTCCCGGCCACTGCAGCCTCAACCTGCTTGGCTCCAGTGATCCTTCCGCCTCAGCCTTCCAAGTAGCTGGAATTACAGGCACGTGCTACTACGCCCAGCTGATTTTTTGATTTATTGTAGAGATGAGGTCTCGCTGCCCAGGCGGGTCTCGAACCCGCGGGCTCAGGCAATCCACTCACCTCAGCCTCCCGAAGGCGCGGGATTACGGGCTGAGCCACCGAGCCCGGCTTATGAGTAATTTCATATGCAAATTATAAAAATGATTTAAGTTATTTAGTTTCATCACCAAAATAATCTCCGGTCCAAGATTGGTGGAGGTGGAGCTGCTGTTTCTTTCTTTTTTTATTTTGTGTCGGAGTCTCACTCTGTCACCCAGCCTGAAGTGCAGTGGCATTCTCGCAGCTACCACAGCCTCGACCTACTGGGCTCAGGTGATCCTTCTGCCTGAGCCTTTCCAGTAGCTGGAGCTACAGGCATGCGCCACCATGCCCAGCTATGCTTCTTTTAAATGAATGGCCAAATAGTTCATGACACAGATCCTAGAATGTCAGAATTGCAAGTGTTCTATATGAGGATAGGCTAGGCAACAACAATAAACAGACACCAAAATGTGATGACTTAACACAGTAGACATTTACTTCTTGCCTACTTAAAAGTCTAAGAAAGTCTGTGGCAAGCCATTAGGTTCTCTGCTCCATGTGGTCTTTCTGGGACCCAGGCTGACAGGGTTCTGTCATCTTCAACAGATGAATCCCAAGGAAGCCCTGGGGGCTCCTCAGCTCAGTCACCAGAGAGGAAAATAACATGGAGGCGCACACATGGGATATTTTATGGGCTAGCCCTAGAAGTGGTACACATCCTTTTGATCAAATACATTGGCTAGAATTCAATCACAAGGTTAGGAAATGCAATCTAGCAGTCTAGCAGTATGTCCAAGAAAGAGAAAAAATATTTTAATGAACAGTTAGCAGTTTCTGTCCAATTAAGGGTGATCTATTCTGGTATAATTTTTCATTTGATTGAGTATAACCCTGGAAGTTGGAGTGCTCTTTGTTACCAATGACTGTCACAAGTGAGGTTTTTAAATTTTTTTTTTTTGAGTAGGAGTCTCACTCTGTCACTCAAGCTGAAGTGCAGCGGCACGCTCATGAGCACCGCAGCCTCTGCCCACTGGGCTCAGGTGATCCTTCCGCCTCAGCCCCCCAAGTCGCTGGAACTACAGGTGCGTGCTGCTACACCTGGCTAATTTTCTGATTTCTCATAGAGATGAGGTCTCTCCGAGTTGCCCACACTGGTTTCAAAGCCCTGGACTCAGGCAATCCTCTGGCCTCTGCCTCCCAAACTGCTGGGGTTACAGGCGTGAGCCACCGCACCAGGCTACAAGTAGGTTTTTTTCTTTCTACAGAAGAGCCAAATACCAAGTTCTCCTTATTTAGAACATGGTGCCCTTTTGCCTAACTCTATGTTTTCTTTTTATCAGACATCTTCAAAATCTCATCAGACATATTCTCTTTTATTTTCTCATAGAACTCATTTATAATGATGAAGTCTGTTGCATCCCAGAAGTAAAACTGAATTGGAATGAGAGTTGACTTTATTGAACACTACTAGTTTGGTGACAGCTATAAAATATGTCCACTGTAACTCTCCCCTCGCTGCTTGACCTCTACCCATTCCCTCCATCTCTCTTTCCCTCTAAGCAACATCATGTGAAATCAAACATTTCTTGCCCTCTTTTCTAAATTGCATACAACCCGCTAGCAGGCAAATAAGTAGTGAGGTAAGAGCAGAAATTTACATAAGGAGCCTATTAATATACCATATAAATGAGGGTCCTGCAGAGAATGTTAATTCATTTTCTACACTGAATGGCCATGATCACTGTAAATTTTCACCATGGTAAGACCTAAGATGGAAGTGGAAAGCTTGGATACATGTAAGAGATGGGAATTGACTGCATTTTATAAGGAGAATTAATTATCATTTACCTTTTTCACAAAGTAGAAGCCCTTAAAAGGTGCTCCAACTTTCGAGCTTGGACCCAGGAGCTTGAAATGATCTATAAGGGTCATTGTGAATTGTTTCTTGAAGGCAATGGGTGAAGAATTGAATTTTTATTAAACTGTTTTAACTTATCAGATTTAAAAATTGGAGACATTTATGTAGCATTATAGTGAAAACTTATGATCTACTTTTTTTGACCCATGGCTGTCAGGGCATAGGTAGACAAAGCATGTGATTTTTTTTGTACTCCCCAGTGGCTGTCTGATTGCTCTGTTGCTTGTTATTGTTTATTGGTTTAACTAAGATTAATTTCATGCCTAGCCTTTGTGAGGCACTGTGCCCAGATTAATAAGGTGGGCATTCACAGATTCATGGGAAAACAGATACGCAAAGCAACCTCCTTGTACCAAGAGCTATGGTTGAGGCATGTGCAAAATGCTATTGGAGTCCAGCAAGGAGGGAGTTTCTCTTTCGAGAGGGAAGGGAAGGGAAGGCTTCACAGAGAATGATATGAAGTTTACCTGGTGGAGGGAACAGCATCTGGGAGAAATGTTTAGGAAATGGTGAATATTAGTGGTGTTGTTTTTAGGGCACATGTTGGGATAAGGTAGGAGACAGCAAAAGATGTAGCAGGAAAGAATTGGTATACTTATTAAAAGCCTTTTATGTAATTATAAGGAATTAAGTTTTATCACGCAGGTTAGAGAAGTTAGCAAATGTTTTAAATATAATTAATTCTAGGTCAGTTAACTAATTAATTAATTCTGTGAACATTCGTGAATTACCCACTGAGTGCAAACTACTTGGCCTTAGCCGCATAATAGTGAATAAGATGTAGACACTGCCTATAGGAACCTAGAGTTTGGTGAATGATTACAACCAGCAGATGATTCTATGAGTTTTTTGGGCTTTAATTGCTAATTTCATTAACCCCTTCCACATTCATTGCATATCACTATTAACATTATTGTTATATCCTTCATGTGGCTGATAGAAGTTTTCTCAATCTTTGTCATGTATTTTTGGAAAACACTGCTATCTTACTGATATATAATAAGAGTCCTATGTAGATACAATGTACTTAATATATAAACAAGAAAAATATCCCCCGTCCACCCTTTCAATCCAATTGTCCCCACACCTGTCCTGTATAGGAAGTCTGGAGCAGTCAACAATGACAGGTTTTACTGTACTCTGAGAACAGTTGCTCTACTGTGTATGTACTGAGGGATACACAGCCCCAATTAATTGTTCTAGCGTGAGGAAAGGAGACAAGCACTCCTGTGATCACTGAGTGTGTGTAGTGGAACAGGTGAGGGCAGACGGGAGGCTACCTGGGGATGTCGGGGAAGAAGAGGGAGAAAGGGAATTTCAAGCAGAGGGCATGCTAGGGGAAAAGAAGTTTTCTTCGACTGGAGCATCAAGTGCTTTGGAAATGACTGCTCTGTGTGCTCTGTGCAGGAGAGATTGCGGGTCGAGAGTGAGAGAATGATTTGGTCATCTTGAGGAATAAAAGGTTTTGAAGACAGTGCTCAGGCTCTTTGACCAACATCTCTTCTTTTATAGCCATCCAGTGAATTCAAGTGAGATAAGAGAGGAAGAAGGGAGGTCCATTTACTGACTCAGCAAAGCTCTCCTGTAAATTCGTGCTCTTGCTGCAAAAAATCTCATAAAGCAGGCCAGGCATGGTGGCTCACACCTGTAATCCCAGCACTTTGGGAGGCCAAAGTGGGAGAATTGCTTGAGCCCAGGAGATCAAGACCAGCCTGGTTAACATGGCAAGACCTGTCTCTACAAAAAATAAAAGAACTAGGTGGGCATATTGACGCTTGTCTGTAGTCCCGGCTACTCGGAAGAATGAGGTAAGAGGATCACCTGAGCCCAGGAAGTCAAGGCTGCTGTGAGCTGTGATCATGGCACTGCACTTTAGCCTGGGTAACAGAGTGAGACCCCAACTAAAAATAAAAAAGAAACCTCATATAATACAATTATAAAAATTATGGTTCCGGTATAAACTGCCATGTATCATTTTCATGATCTGTGTGTCCTTTCTGAGACTTCAAGTGTCACATATGAGGATTTGACCCTGCTTGATTTCCTTCAGACTGAATGAACTGCCTTGCCTGGATTAGTGATAGATTTTCATTGGACCACAAGGTCTAAACCTGGGTACTCAGGGGAAGCATGCTTAGAAAAAACACATTAAAAAGACCATAGGTGGGTTCGAGACCAGCCCGGGCAACTTGGCGAGACTTCGTCTCTACAATAAAAAAATAGCCAGGTGTGGTAGCGTGTGCTTATAGTTCCGGCTACTTGGAAGGCTGAGGCAGAAGGATCGCCAGAGCCCAGCAGGTCAACGCTGGGGTGGCCATGAGTGTGCCACTGCATTCCAGCCTGGGTGAAGGAGTGAGACTCCAACTCAAAAAAAAAAGAAAAAAAAAAAAGGCTATAGGCATGCCTGATTTTAAAAGATGAAAAATGGCTCTGCCCCTATGTAATTTTTAGAGAAAGCAAAGACAACTAAAGTTTAAAGCTTTTAGCAGGGAGGTGACATTTCCTTGGGTCTCTGACCCCTAACCCTTGACCCTGTTAAAAGCAATTCCTAAATCATGAATAAAATTTTAAATTGTGCGTCTCTGACTCTGATGTATTTTTCAGTCCCCAGAGAAAATATTTCATTAGACTTTGGAGAATTAGCAAGAAATTCTGCAGTGTTCTCTGGATGAGGGAGGATTCTCCTGCCCAGGGCTCCCTCATGACCACCTGCCTAGCTGGGAAGGATGCTTTGGTATTTTTGGGGAGGAAGAAGGCCATAGAAGGTCAGGCAGTACCAGCAAGCCCTCGCCCTGTCTGCTGACACAGAAAGCGTCTGTGCTTTCTCATCTTATTTTTGGCCTCACTCAAGGTACAGTAACCTCCTGCTGGTCCAGCTGTGATCAAGACACTCACCCCAGCCTCCATCCTGAGCCTCCCAGCCCCAGCTAGGATTTGAACTCGTGGTCCCGAGAGCAGGACGGATTAGTGCTCAAGGGCTCCCACGCTGACTCCATCAAAGCCTTCCTGTGCACATCTCCATTATGTGAACAGCTCTGTTAACCAAACCTATTATCTTTCCCCCTTGGTTTTCAACTTGAGAAAGGAAAAGCAACTTCTTTAATGGCCCACAGATTGATGATTAACATTTTACATGTCCCTGCTGCTAAGTAAAAGAACTGCTTTGTGGACAGTGAAAATGCCTAGGAGAAGGAAGCGGGAGTCAACTTGGTTTATTAAGTTGTGCTGCTTCATTAATCACAATCTTTTTTTATGGCAGCGCTTAAAGGCCCATCCATTGTACTTCTCGGGAATGGGGTAGATCAAAACCAAGTGCTTTTAGTGCACCTTTGACATCTGGCATAGCAGCCGGCTATCTGCGATATTGCTCTCGAGCAGTGTGGGAAGCTGCGTTTACTGTGACCATGCTGGCCCCTCTGATTTAAGCTACTGCAGAGGGCAATGAATTACCTTAAAGGAGCTCCACTGCAGAACTCCAAGTTTATGCCGGACCCCTGCCAGCTCCCCGACTTTATGAGTATGAACAATCAGACAATTGAACTGATTTGACTTCGCCACTCCTGGAGTTTCATTGCTGTGAACCTGGGGACGTAATGATGGCAGTGCCATGCTAAGTGCTGCTCTGACTAGCACCAGTGCCTGTTGCCCGTTCAAGTAGGGCACCCATTCTTGTTAGCTGAAAACTGCTCTGATTTGCAGCAAGGGGGAAAAGAGATCCCATGCAATCAGATTAACTCAAGTCTGAATGTTATTTTCATTTAACACTGTGGAACCAGGCAGTGTCCCAATTTTTTTTTAATGGTAAACTCATTAAAAGGCAGGGTTCTTTCACAAGGAATCTTACAGCACTGATGTGGAAGATACCTGCCAAGTCCTGATACAGATTGCAGTCACGCACACATACAGACTTATATACATAACACCCACTCCATGGACAGGCTGTGGCTGCCTTATACAAAGAATCAGCAACATAAATATTTATTGAATTGATTCATTAATCCAAGAAAATAAAACAATTCCCTTTCAAGGGACAAAAATTGCATTGACTTTTGCAACAATAAATGCTAGAAGACAATAAAATGCTACATACCAGTTTTCAGGGAAAACAATGATATTTATTTATTTATTTACTTATTTATTTATTTTTGAGTTGGAGTCTCATTCTGTCACCTAGACTGGAATGCAGTGGCTGCTCCCGGCCACCGCAGCCTCGACCTGCTGGGCTCCGGCGATCCTTCCGCCTCAGCCTTCCAAGTAGCTGGAACTACAGGTGTGCGCTACCATGCCTGGCTAATTTTTGATTTATTGTAGAGATGAGGTCTCACCAAGTTGCCCAGGCGGGTCTCGAACCCGCGGGCTCAGGCAATTCACTCACCTCAGCCTCCCAAAGGCGCAGGATTACAGGCTGAGCCACCGAGCCCAGCTATGATATTTATTATTAAAGAATCCTGCATTCCACCAATTTCTTGTTCTTATGTGAAAATGCAAAGTATACTAATATTATTCAGATATGCGAGATTGCAAAAAAATAATTACATGGCTTTCTTGGATGAGGAAAAAGACACTTTTCAAAGACATTTTTTTTTTTTTTTGAGTTGGAGCCTCACTCTGTCACCCAGACTGGAGTGTAGTGGCCGCTCCCGGCCACCGCAGCCTCGACCTGCTGGGCTCCGGCGATCCTTCCACCTCAGCCTTCCCAGTAGCCGGAATTACAGGCATGCGTTACTACGCCCGGCTGATTTTTTGATTTATTGTAGAGATGAGGTCTCGCTACCCAGGCAGGTCTCGAACCCGCGGGATCAGGCAATCCACTCACCTCAGCCTCTCAAAGGCGTGGGATTACAGGCTGAGCCACCGAGCATAGCTTCAAAGACATTTTTATCAGAACACTGAAAGATGAATCAAACACAAAGAAAGGAGAAATAATAATAATGATTAATCGTGCCTTGGGGTGCATATATCAATTCATTTAATTCCGTTTTGTGTAAAGTAATGAGGTGTAGCTACTATTATTATTACCCATTTCCAGTGAGGAAGTTGAGGCATCAAGTTCATGTTCCTGTTCAAAATCATCCATCCAGTAAGAGAGGGTGCCAGCATTTGAACCCCAGCATTTGGGCTCCAAATTTCACTCTCTTAACCCTTCCTCTGTATTACCTCTAATAAGCCTTGAAACCTAATAAAAAAAAGTTAATATCGATGAGTCTATTGATCACTTATCACTTATAAAATTGAATGCTAAGAAAATAATTTTTGTTTCAAAAAATGATATGATGCAGAACCCCAGAAAAAAGATATTGGAGACAAAGTCAGTAGAGCAACACAGCTTTTAAGCAATATACTAAACACATTGCTTAAAAGGAAGAATAAAATTGATTGTTTTGATTTTAAAATTGATGATTAGATGTATAGAGGTTTGAGTATGTTCCTAAAGAAAAAAAGAGCTTATAGCCACTCAAAATATTTAAAGAAATGTCTAGCTGTAATTCAGCTCAAACTCCTATGAATGCATCTAGAAATGATGGATAAGGACATAAGATGAAATATAAGAATGTCTACCTAACAAGTTATGACTTAGGATGAATAGGACCAAAAGACAGCTATGTAGAATGAAGTAGAGAACATGAAAATGTAGAAATCTGTCAATGTAACAATTGTTTATGGTAATGAGGCAGGGTAGCCAGCACAGGTTAGGTATAGGTAGATAAATTTTCCATAGGGAGGTTTTAGGAAGCATTCAGACATTTTTTTTAAAAAAATTATGTTTTACTGCATGCCAAGCTGGCAGCCTTCTCCATTCCCTCAGTAAATCAAAAGAAAATTCCATCAGATGCAAGAATAGGACAACCCAACCTTTCAATTCATGGTTTAGCATAATCATCTCAGAATATTTCAGGAAGGTCAAATACCACCCCTTAACTGACCAAAGCCATTGAAATGATAATAAGATCACCTTTTAGCTAAGGAATTTGTGAACTGGAAATGTCTGGCAGGTCTCCTGCAAAAGACCATGTGGCCAGGAAAAGACCATCACCCCTTTCTCTCCTCCTATCAGGAGTCCAGAGTTGTCAATTTTGAGTGAGGGGCACCTAAGCTCCACACTTTTTACTATATTAATCATTGTGAAGGTATATCAGGTCTACTGTAAAGAGCAGAGGGGTGGTTTTTTTGTCTGGGCGAACTCTGTCATGTCTGCGTTTCTTTTGTCCCTTCTTTCTCTAAAAAACTTTGTTTGAAAACTTTGCGGGTCACTCTAAAATTGATTTTAGAAATGAGTCAAAGAATCCACAGGCTCTGAGCTGCACCCCACCCAGCATCAGTAATAAATACCATGAGTTAAAATTTCCCTATTAAAAATTATCACAGTCTGGGCCCGGTGGCTCAAACCTGTAATCCCAGCACTTTGGGAGGCCAAGGCGAGTGGTTGCCTGAGCCCATGGGTTGAAGAACAGCCTGGGCAACTTGGCGAAACCTCATCTCTACAATAAATCAGCTGGGAGTGTGAGGGCACCTACAGTTCCGGCTACTTGGAAGACTGAGGTGGAAGGATCGCTGGAGCCCAGCAGGTCCACGCTGGGGTGGCTGTGAGCATGCCACTACACGCCAGCCTGGTGATGGAGTGAGACTCCAACCAAAAAAAAAAAGTTATCACAGACTAAGTTTTTTCAACCATTTCACTAAATAATAAACAATTCCCACATATTCACTGTGTCTCTGAGCACAAGATCTCACATCCCTTTGGAAAGGAGCATACATAATTGAAAAAGGAAATATGTGGTGAAAGTCAATAGATAATATTTATTGTGTTGACTCAATGAATAAGACACGGTTCTATGCTCTAGGTATATAGTAGGGAGCCAAATCTTTTGAAGTTGGTGACCCAGTTGGGGTAGTGGTGGTGTTGTACCCGAATCCTGAAACTGAGAGACCACCAAAGAGCCAGCTCCGATGCAAATCACACGAGGGTCTTTATTCAGGCTTGAGTCTGGGCTCTCGTCCGTAACTGGCGCAGCGGCACAGGAATGAGAGCCCTGACCCAGCGCAGCAAGCAGCTTATATACACAGTTACAAGGGAGGGGAAAGAACTTTAAACTTGTTTGCACATGATTGGGTAATTTCTCCTACTGGGTACGGGGGCGTTTGGGATTGGTTGGTTTGTATGGTCATGGGTCACAGCTGCCATCAACGGTCAGGCGGGGCTGGGTGGAACCGGTTGGGACATCTGGAATGTGAGATTACTAGGGGAGTGGAGCAGGAAATGGGGCCAGAGGGTCTGCACCGTGACTCCACGGTTTTCTTTTGGTATGTGAACTTGTTTACCAAAAGTACACTACTGGGCTTGGGTGGGAAAGCAAGCATACATCTGAGTTTTAAAAACAAGTTTCAATATACATTCAAAATAAGCTCCAACCTACACTTAAAACAAGTTTTATCACACAATTATGAACTAGATGGCCCTTGAGCTCCTCAGTGATAGTGGGGGGAAATCAATAAACCCTATTACCCAGAGTTAGCTAAACTGCAAGTTCTGAGGGAACAGTTTACCCGAGACCGCCCTCACTTTTGACAACAATTGCAAATATAGAGGATGCCCCAAATCACTCTCAGATATGATAATTCACTAGAAGTTTCCACAGAACTCATCAAAGGCTAATGTACTCATGGATATGGCTTCTTACAGGGAGCACATACTTACCACCAGCCAGGGAACAGATTCATAAAAAAATAATTACACGGCTTTCTTGGATAAGGAAAATGGGTAGGATGCATAGGGTAGAATCTAGGAGAGGACTAAAGCTTCTGGTCACCTCCTCCTGACTATAACATGTGATGATACAGAGGGAGTATTGCCAGCCAGGGATGCTCATCTGAGTTTTTGGTGTCCAGAATGTTTATTGGGGCCTGATCACCTATTGCCTACAAGTTGTCCTTTAGTTTCCAACTCCTCCTGGAAATTGGGCTAATACCTTTGGTTTCCAGTCCTGGAGGGTGGAACTGATAAGGTGTGGATTCTGTCCTTGATTATTTTTTCCATCCTATTTGCTCTGTTTTCTTTCTTCAGTGGCTTTTTAAACGAAAAATAGCTTTCTCAGAGTCACCTTTTTGTTTTATTAATCAACTCTACTTAGTTTGGGTTGATTTCTATCTTTTTATCAATATGATTTTTTCCAATTTTATTGTGTTTATCGTTAGACTGTCTAGTGACCAAAGCCTCCAGACACACTGGACACACTCCTATCAGCCAGGACATTCCAGAAGTCTGGAAACCACCTCCCGGCAAGCCAAGGGCAAAATCCAGACCCCTCTCTGGGTAAGGTTAATTCTTCACTGCACACCAATAACTAGACAACACATGCAATGAAGAATAACAAAGCGGGGTACGGGGACAGGGGAGAAAGGGATGGTGGTTTCTCTTGTGGATAAGGCAGCCAGGGAGCCTCTCCTGAAGCCGGAAGGAAGAGGGGAAGTCAGCCATGTGGACATTCAGGGAAGAACATTTCAGGCAGAGAAAACTGCAGCATCAAAGACACTGAGGCAGAGCTTATTTGTGAAGGAACACCAAGGAGGTCATTTTAATTCAAGACGGTAAGCAAACGGGCATTTGGGGAGTGGTGAGTGGTGGGTGTGAAGGTCAAAAGTGGTTGAGGGTAGGGGAAAGGTAGAACCTACAGGCCTTGTATGTTTTGGATTTTACTCTTGGGGAGATGTCCAGCCACTAGAAGGGCTGGAGTGGAGGAAAGACATGCTGTGACTTGGATTGGAAATGGTTTACTCTGAGTCCTGTGTGGAGCATCATCTGTGCAGAGCAAGAGAACCAGGGAGAAGGGCAGAGGTGATCATGGTGGGTGGGGCAGGAACAGATGGGGAGAAGTGGATGCATACTGGGTCTGCCATAATTGAAAGGGAGAGCAATCGGGACTTGTTGGTCAGATGCCTGAAGATTCTTGATCTTTTTTTTTTTTTTTGTAAATTGCCTAGAGCATAGTGATCGCTCTCAGTCTGAAACATGTTTTTTGTTGTATCCTTGATTGTTTTTTCTATTCCGTTTGCTCTGCTTTCTTCCTTCATTGGGTTTTTTTTTAACCTCGGAGGCAACTTTTTGTTTTATTGATCAAACTCTACTTAGTTTAGATTAATTTCTGCCTTTTAATCTATATACTTTCTTTATTTGTGTTTATTTTAATTCCTTGGGCTGAAAGCTTAAATATTGCTTTCTAGACTGAATGAACAAACACACACACACACACACACACGCACACACACACACACACACACACACGTTTCACTAAGTTCCACTTGGTTACATCCCATAAGTATTGGTAATTAGAGTTCAGAATGTTTTTTATTATTTAAAATCTTTAATTTTTATTTTTAGAAATGGAGTCTCACGGTGTCACCCAAGCTGGAGTACAGTATCGCAATTATAGCTCACTACAGCCTAGAACTCCTGGGCTCAAGTGAAGAGCTCCCATTATTTTTATTTCTAAATCATTTGTAATTTATGTTTTGATTTCCTCTGTAATTTCAGAATTACTTAGAAGTTACTTTTGAATTTCTAGGTACTTTGATTATGTTGTTTTGGGAAGGGAGGTCCTTATTTTGTTAACTTCTAATTTGTTCGTTGTGACTAATTTCTTCTTTTGGAATTTATTGGGAATTTCTTTGTGACTCGTTACATAGTCGATTTTTAATGAATGTTCCGTGTGTTTGAAAATAATGAGCATTGTTTGTTTATTGGGTACGGAGTTAAATATTTTTATCTGTTAGATCAAACTTGTTAACTGTGTTATTAAAATCTTCCCTAAATTTCCTTTTAAAAAACTGTTTGATCTTCTAGGATCTAAGAACTGTGTGATTGTTGTCTCCTGTGGGTCTTCAATTTCTCCTTGGATTGCTAATAGATTTTGCTTTATATATTTCAAAACTGCATGGTTAGGTACATTAAAAAAAATAGATGACTATTAAATCTTCCAGGTGGATTTGTAGCTTTTTGAAATGCTAAATAATCCAAACTACAATTTTCTTGCATTTTATTGTATCTGATTACTCTTTCTACATTCTTAAAAAATACCTCTGGCTGGGCTCGGTGGCCCAGCCTATAATCTCAGCACTTTGGGAGGCCGAGGTGAGTGGATTGCCTGAGCCTGAGGGTTCAAGACCAGCCCGGCCAACTTGACGAGACCTCGTCTCCACAATGAATAAAAAATTAGCCAGGTGTGGTAACCAAAGCCTGTATTTCCTGCTACCCGGAAGGCTGAGGCAGAAGGATCACCAGAGCCCAGCAGGTTGACGCTGGGGTGGCTGTAGGTATGCCACTGCACTCCAACCTGGGCGACAGAGTGATTCTCCAATTAAAAAAAAACAAAAAAAGAAAACACAAAAACCTTTTATTAGCATTTATCTAAAGTAGTTTTTCCCATTACTTTATTTTCAACTCTCCTGTGTCAATTTCTTTTAAAGTTTTCTCTTTTTTTTCCAATTTGATGATTTATTTCGAGATTTCTCTCAATTATGAATGTCTGGAACACAAGTACTAACTAGATATTTGAAAATATTTTTCTCCATTGATGGCAGCCTATTGGATATTTCTTTTTTCCCCCAATTTTTTATTTTTAATTATGAATACATAATCGTAGTACATATTTATGGAGTATGTATGATATTTTGATATAAGCATACAGTGTGTAATGATCTAGTCAGGTTAATTGGGACATTCATCACTTCAAGCATTTATCATTTCTTTGTGTTAGGAACATTCCATTTCACTCTTTTAGCTATTTTGAAAGATACAGTAATTATTGTTAACTAGCGTTGCCCTATTGTACTACCAAACACTAGATCTTATTCCTTTTATCTAACTGTATTTTTGTACCCATTAACCATCCCTACTTTATCTCCCTCTCCCTGCTAACCTTCCCAGCCTCTGGTAACTATCATTCTATTCTGTATCTTCGTGAGTTTTTTATTTTTATTTTTTCTCCCACATATCAGTAAGAATACACAAGATTTGTCTTTCTGCGCCTGGTTTATTTCACTAAACATAATATCCTCCAGCTCCATCCACATTGTTGCAAATGACAGAAATTCATTCTTTTTTTATGGCTGAATAGTATTCCATTGTATTTATACCGTATTTTCTTCATTCATCAATTGATGAACCCTTAGGTTGATTCTGTACCTTGACCATTGTGAGTAGTACTGAAATAAACATGGGTGTACAGATATCTCTTCAAGATCCCAATTTCCTTTCTTTTGGATATACTAGGGGACCACAAAAAACCCCAGAATTTATTTATTACAAATTGTGTATTTATTCTTATGTGTTTAAACTTCGGGCACCTTCAAAATACTCTCCACTTGATGCAATACACCCATCTAGAAGCCTTTTCTACTGCTCAAAACAGTTTTTGAACTCATCTATTTTGATGCCATTTTGTGATTAGTGATTCTGCCATTTTGTTTTCTTCCACAGGGGCAAAACATTTCCCTTTGAGGAATTTTTTTTTTTTTTAATCAGAGGAAGCAACAACAAAAAGTTGCTTGGTGTGAGATCAGGTGAATAGGGAGCGTGGGGCATGGGGGTGATGCCATTTTCAGTTAAAAACTGTTTTGGTTAAACACTCAGTGAGGTATGGGCTTGTAAAGCGCTCGTCATGATGTGGACAAATGTGTTGAAAGAATCTCCAAAAAAAAATATCTAAAGCCTCACACAGCCTCTCACAACAGTGCTAGCTGGTACACTGATGCCAATGGGTACCTAGAACACTAGCCTAGCAGGAAAGCCTGTACTACAAAAGACCTGCCCTCCAAAAAGTAATTCTGATTTTTTTGGGGAATCTCTTCTTGCATACCCAGTAGTGGGATTGCTGGATCATACGGTAGTTCCATTTGTAGTTGTTTTTTAGGAACCTCCATACTTTTCCCCACAGTGGTTGCACTAATTTATATTCCTACTAAGAGTGTACAAGAGTTCCTCTTTTTCTGTCCTTGCCAACATTTGTTATTTCTTGTCTTTTGGATAAAAGTCATTTTAAGTGGGGTGAGATGATATCCTATTGCAACTTTAATTTGCATCTCTCTGATGTTTAGTGATGTTGAGCATTTTTAAAAAATATATAATTGGACATTTGTATGTCTTCTTTTGAGAAATGTCTACTCCAATGTTTTGCTTATTTTAAAATCAGATCATTATTTATTTCTGTTGACTTGCTTGAATTACTTATGTATTCTGGTTCTTAATATCTTGTCAGATGAATAGTTTGGAAATATTTTTTCCCATTCTGTGGGTTGTCTCTTCACTTTATGGATTGTTTTTTTTGGCTATGCAGAAGCTTTTTAGCTTGATGTGATTCCATATGTTCACTTTTGCTTTGGTAGCTTGTACTGTTGTGGTCTTTCTTAAGAAATCTTTGTCCAAACTATTGCCCTGGAGTATTTTCTTAGTGTTTTCTTCTAGTAATTTTATAGTTTCTGGTTTAATACTTAAGTCTTTAATCCATTTTGATTTTTGAATGTGATAAGACATAGGGATTTCATTTTGTTCTTCTGCTTATGGATATTCAGTCTTCCCAGCACTATTTATTGAAGAGACTGTTCTTTCCCTAATGTATGCTCTTGACAGCTTTGTAAAAAATGAGTTAACTGTAAATGTGTTGATTTATTTTTAGGTTCCCTATTCTGCTTCATTGGTCTATGTGTGTTTTTATACCAGAACCATGCTGTTTGGTTACTATAGCTTTGCTGTATAATTTAAAGTCAAATAATGTGATGCCTCCAGCTTTGTTCTTTTTGCTCTGGATTGCTTGAACTATTCTAGATCTTTTGAGATTCCAAAATATTGAGAAATTATTTTTTCCATTTTTGTAAAGAACGTCATTGATATTTTCATAGAAACTTGAATAGGGATTAGTATTCTGCTAGGGACTAAATCTGTAGATTGCTTTGGGTAGCATGGGTATTTTAACAATATGGATTCTTCCAACCCATGAGCATGGACTATTCCATAATTTTTGTGTGCCCTCTTCAATTTTATTCACCAATATTTTATAGTTTTTGTAGTAGAAATCTTTTACTTTGGTTAAGTTTATTCCTAGGTATTTTATTTTATTTGTAGTTATTGTAGATGCGATTATTTTCTTGGTTTCTTTTTCAGATTGTTACCGTTGGCATATAGAAATGCTACTGATTTTTGTACACTGATTTGTATCCTGCAACTTTGCTGAATTTGTTTATCAGTTCTAAGTTTTTTTGGTGAAGACTTGAGGCTTTTATTAAGGTAAGATCTTATCATCTGCAAACAAGGATAATTTGACTTCTTTTCCAATTTTGATGCTGTTTGTTTTTTTCTCTTGCCTAATTGCTTTGGCTGGGACTTCTAATACTATGATGAGTAAAAGTGAGCATCACTGTCTTATTCCAAATCTTAGAAGAGATACTTTCAGTTTCTCTCCACTCAGTATAATATTGGCTGTGGATTTGTCATATATGACTTTTATCATGTTGAAGTATATTCCTTCTATACCCAGTTTTTTGAGAGTTTCTATCATGAAAGGATATCAAATTTTTTTTACATCTGTTGAAATGATTATATAGTCTTTGTCTAATATTCTGTTGGTATGATGTACCACATCTATTAATTTGTGTATGTTGAGCTACAGTACTCGCATCCTTGGAACGAATCCCGCTTGATAAAAAACGATCAACTAATTTTTAAAAATTTTAAAATTTTCACATGTGGTAATTTGAATAACATAATTACAATGAATGATGAGGTTTGCTAGTATTTTGTTGATGATTTTTGCATCTATGTTCATCAGAGATATTGGTCTGTAGTTTTCTTTTTTCTTTTTTTTTGTTTGTGCTTTTGCCATCAGGATGTTACTGGCTTTGTAGAATGAGTTTGTAAGTACTCTCTCCTCCTCAGTTTTTTGAAATAGCTTGATAAGATTATTATTAGTTCTTCTTTAAATGTCTGGTAGAATTCAACAGTGAAGCCATCAGGCCCCTGGACTTTTCTTTGATGAAAACTTTTTATTATTGCTTCTGTTTTGTTATTTTTATTGGTCTATTCAGGTCTTGGGTTTCATCATGGCTTAATCTTGGTAGATTGTATGTACCTAGGCATTTATTCATTAATTCTAAGTCTTCCAATTTATTGGCATATGATTGCTCATAATATTGTCTAATGATCCTTTGAATTTCTGTGGTATCAGTTGTAATATTTCCTTTTTCATCTTTGACTTTATTTGGAGCTTCTCTATTTCTTATTTAGTCTGGTTGAAGGTTTGTTGATTTTATTTATCTTTTCAAAAAATCAACTTTTCATTTTGTTGACTTTTGTATATTTTCATTTATTTCTGCTGTGATCTTTATTATTTCTTTCTTCTACTAATTTTGGCTTTGGTTTTCTCTTGTTTTTCTAGTCCTTTAAAATGTATTGTTGAGTTATTTGAAGTTTTTCCACTTTTTGTTGTTGTTGTAGGCATTTATTGCTATAAACTTCCTTCTTAATAATGCTTTTACTGTTTTCCTATGTTTTGGTATGTCTTTGCATTTTCATCTGTTTCAAGACATTTCTAAATTTCTTTCTTGATTTCTTCATTGACCCAAAGGTCGTTCAAGAGCATATTTTAAATTTCTATGTGTTCATATAATTTCCAAGGCTCTTTTTGTTATTAATTTCTAGTTCTATACATATAATCAAAAAAGATTTTTGATATTCCATTTTTAATGATTTTTCAAAGATATATTTTGTGGCTTATCCTTGAGAATGTTCCATGAGCTGAGGGAGAAAAGTATATATCCTGTGGCAGTTGGATGATATGTTTTATAATGTCTATTAGGTCCATTTGGTCTATAGTACGGATTTAGTTCTTTTTTTTTTTTTTTTAGATATTCTGTCTAATGGTGAAAGTGAGGTGTTGAAGACCTCAGCTATTATTGTACTGGAGTCTATCTCTATCTTTAACTCTAATAACATCTGTTTTATATATCTGGGTGTTACAGCACTGGGTGCATACATGCTACCAATTGTTATACCCACTTGCTGAATTAACCCTTTTCATCATTATTTAATGATCACCTTTGTCTCTTTTTACAGTTTTTCTCTTCAAATCTATTTAGATTATATAAGTATAGCTACTTCTGTCTTTTTTGGTTCCATTTGCATAAAATATCTTTTTTCATCTTTTTAAAATTTCAGTCTATGTGTGTCTTTATAGGTGAAGGGAATTTTTTGTAGGCAGTATATGGTTGGGTCTTGTTTTTGAATCCTTTCAACTCCTTTATGCCTTTGATGAATTCTCTTCATTTACATTTAATGTTATTATTGCAAGGTAAGAACTTACTAAGGTTATTTTGTTATTTGGTTTTGGTTGTTTCATTGGTTCTTTTTCCTTTCTTCCCTCCTGTCTTCCTTTGTGTAAAAGTGAATTTCTGTATTAGACCCAAGACCACTTTAGCCAGCAGGTGGTAAATTTTATTAGTATGTTTTAGTTTCTTGCTTTTTACTTTTTGAGTATCTATTATAGGATTTTATTTTGTGTTTACCATGAAGCTTGCAAATAACATGGCTAATTATTTTAAACTGATGACAACTTTGATTACAAAGCAAAAACTAAAAATCTCTCCACTTTATCCTTCCACTTTTTGACTTTTTGTTATTTTTGTTTATATATATTTTTATATCATTTATCTCTTAAAAAGTTACTTTTGTTATTATTTTGATAGGTTTGTCTTTTAGTCTTCCTATTAAAGTTATGAGTGACTTACATACTGCAATTATTATGTTAGAGTATTCTGCATTTGTCTTTGTACTTATTATTATCAGTGAGTTTTATACCTTCAGATGATTTCTTGTTGTTCATTAACGTCCTTTTTTTCGGATGGAAGATCTCCTTTAGCATTTCTTGTAAAACAGATATGGTGTAAATGAAATCTCTCAGAACTTGTTTGTCTGGAAAAGTATTTCTCTTTCATGTTTGAAGAATAATTTTGCTGGATATAATAGTCAAGATTGGGAGGTTTTTTCCTTCAGTACTTTGAATATGTCATCTCACTTTCTCCTGGCCTGTAAGGTTTCTGCTGAGAAGCCTACTGGATATATTGGAGGTTCTTTATGTGTAATTTGCCTTTTTTCTCTTGCTGCTTTTAGAATCCTTTGTTTTTGACCTCTGGAATCTTGATTGCTATATGCCCTGAGGCAGTCTTATTTGGTTTGACTTCTTGGTGTTCTTTGATCTTCTTCTCTTTCTTCTCCTCCTTCTTTTTTTTGAGTTGGGGTCTCACTCTTTCACCCAGGCTGGAGTGCAGTGGCACAATCACAGCTTACTGCTGCCCTGATCTCCTAGGCTCAGGCAATCCTTTGCCTCAGCTTCCCGAGTAGCTGGGACTACAGGCATACACCATCATGCTTGGCTTATTATTATTATTATTATTATTATTATTATTATTTGAGTTGGAGTCTCACTCTGTCACCCAGACTGGAGTGCAGTGGCTGCTCCCAGCCACCGCAACCTCGACCCTTCCGCCTCAGCCTTCCAAGTAGCCGGAACTACAGGTGTGTGCTGCCATACCCAGCTAGTTTTTTGATTTATTGTAGAGATGAGGTCTCACCAAGTTGCCCAGGTGGGTCTCGAACCCGCGGGCTCAGGCAATCCACTCACCTCAGCCTCCCAAAGCACTGGGATTACAGGCTGAGCCACCGAGCCCGGTTGGCTTATTATTATTATTATTAGCAGTAGTATTTGTAGATATGAGGTTTTGCTCTGTTGCCCAGGTTGTTCTCAAACTCCTGGCTCAAGCAATTCTCCTACCTTGGCCTCTGAAAGTGCTAGGATTACAGGCATGAGCTACTGTGCTTGGCCTCTTTGATCTTCTTTTACCTGTATATTAATTTCTTTCACTAGGTTTGGAAACTTCTCTGTTTTTATTTTTGAATAAACGTCTTCTTGATTTTTTTTTTTGAGTTGGAGTCTCACTCTGTGTGGCCCAGACTGGAGTGCAGTGGCCGCTTCTGGCCACCGCAGCCTCGACCTGCTGGGCTCCGGCGATCCCTCCTCCTCAGCCTTCCGAGTAGCCGGAATTACAGGCGCGCTACCACGCCCGGCTAATTTTTTGATTTATTGTAGAGATGAGGTCTCGCTGCCCCAGGCGAGTCTCGAACCCGCGGGCTCAGGCAATCCACTCACCTCAGCCTCCCAAAGGCGCGGGATTACAGGCTGAGCCACCGAGCCCAGCTAAACTTCTTCTTGTATCTCTTTTTCTATGTTCTTGTTAAGGCTGATACTTCTTAGAATTTTCCCATTTAACTCTATTTTTTAAATCTCTTACAGTCTTGCTTCATTCTTTTTAATTTTTAAAATTATCTCTTTTAATTGTGTATTTTTTATAGTTCATTGTCAAACTCACTAATTATTTCTTCTGCTTGATCAGTTCTGCTATGAGAGTCTAATGCATTTTTCAGTTTGTCAATTGAATTTTCAACTCCAGAATTTCTGCTTAATTAAAAAAAAATTTTAATCTCTTTGTTAAATTTCTCTTAGAGAATTCTAAATTCCTTTTTTTGTGTTATCTTGAAGTTCACTGAGCTATTTTGAATGCTCAGTCTGAAAGGTCACTTATCTCTGTCATTCTAAGATTGGTCACTAGTGTTTTTTATTTAGTCCATTTGGCGAGGTCATGCTTTCCTGGATGTTTTTGGTGCTTGTGAAAGTTCTTCAATGTCTGAGCATTGAAGAGTTAGGTGTTTGCTTCAGTCTTCATAGTCTGGGTGCCTTTTTGTACTTATCCTTCTTGAGAGGTCTCCCATGCATTTAAAAGGGTTGAGTGTTATGGCCTATACCTGCGGTCACTACAGCCATTTCCACACTAGGGGGCTTCCAAAGCCCAGGAATTCTGTGACTTGCAGACTCCTAGATATAAAGCCTTGGTGGACTTGGATAAGATAAGGGAGAATTCTTTGGATTATCAGGCAAAGCCTCTCATTCTCCTCCCCTTTTCCTCCAATCAGAAGGAGTTTTTCCCATGCTGGACTGCCTGGAGTTGGGGAAGGTGCAATGTGGGCATTTCAGTGACCATCACTGCTGGCACTGCAGGTTGCACCTGATGCCTTTTAGACCAGTACAGTATAGGGGTTTGCTCAAATCCTGCAATTACTATCTGGCTGCTTACTGATGTGTATTCCAGACCCAAGACCACTTTAGCCAGCAGGTGGTAAATTTTGCCAGGACTGAGCCTTTCTCATCAGGGCAGCAAGTTCTCCTCTGGTCCAGGATAGGTCTAGAAATGCCCTCTCATAGTAAAGACCTGGAATCCAGGGCTTCAGGAACCTACCTGGTGCTTTATTTTACTATGAGCTGGTACACTGGTTGCAAGATACTTTTTTGTGTACTCTTCCCCTTCTTTACCCCAAGTTTAAAGGGTCTCTCCTGGAGCTGCACTGCCTGGAATTGGGGAAGGGATGACACAGGCACTCCCTTGGCCACCCCAGCAGGTGTCCCACTGGGTTGTACATCAAGTTCACTGCCTCTGAGGCCAGTGCAGCAACAGGGCCTGCCCTAGAATGACAGTTTTGTGGTCTGACTGTCACTCAAATTTATTCTGGGCCCCAGGCCGCTTTGGTCAGCTTGTGGTAAGGCCAGCTGGGACTGAGTTCCTTCCACTGGGGAGGAGGATTCTTCTCTGGGCCAGGGTAAAATGTTTCTTCTATATAGCACCGGCAAAATTCTTTCTCCGTGTTGTATTTCACTGTGACAGGGCAGCGCTGGTTTCTAAGGCAAAGTCCCACATTCACTTCATTCTCCCTTTTCCAAGCATCCAGATTCTCCCTTTGTGCTGTACTGCCTAGATTTGGGAAGGGGTGGTAGACAGTACAAGGCTATCTGTCTTACCCCCTTTGATGTCTCCTTCCTTGATATTATGTTCATACGAGGCACTGTAATCACCCACCTGATTTTCTGGTTCCTATGAAAGTGTCTTTTTGTGTGTAAGTAGTTGTTCAATTTCGTGATCCTGGGGGACAGGGGGGTGGCAACCAGTGCAGGGCTCTATTAGGCCATTGTGCTCCATCTCCTCCCTTAAGGTTCTCTCTCTCTTTTTTTGAGTTGGAGTCTCACTCCGTTGCCCAGGCTGGAGTGCGGTGGCACACTTACCGCCACCCCAGCGACAAGCCGCTGGGCTGCAGCGATCCTTCCGCCTCAGCCTTCCATGTAGCTACCACGCCCAGCTAATTTTCGATTTATTGTAGAGATGAGGTCTCGCCAAGTTGCCTGGGCAGGGCGTGAACCCGCGGGCTCAGGCAATCCATTGGCCTCGGCTTCCCAAAGTGCTGGGATTACAGGCTGAGCCACCAAGCCCAGCCAAGTTTCTCTTTTAAAACATTACACATTCAGATTTTTTTTTTGTTTTTGAGTTGGAGTCTCACTCTGTCGCCCAGACTGGAGTGCAGGGGCCGCTCCCGGCCACCCCAGCCTCGACCTGCTGGGCTCCGGCGATCCTTCCGCCTCAGCCTTCCAAGTAGCTGGAACTACAGGTGCGCGCTACCACGCCCAGCTAACTTTTGATTTATTGTGGAGATGAGGTCTCGCCAAGTTGCCCAGGCGGGTCTCGAACATGCGGCCTCGGGCAATCCACTCACCTCGGCCTCCCAAAGCGTGGGATTACAGGCTGAGCCACCAAGCCCGGCCAGATTTTTTTTTTAAATCTGGTTTGTGACTCTGTTTTTATAGAGGGGAATTAACACATTTGTTATGAATTACTAATGTGCATAAACTTATCTTTGTGTCATTTTATCATATGTTATGTACACATTATGCTATTACTTCTTTTCTTCCTTTACAGGAGAAAGCTATGCCCTTCCATGTACTTGAATCTTTTTTACGCTTTGCCATAAGAGTGTATAATTTTTTCATACAGGTTCTGTACTTTATAGTATTTATTACTGTGATGAATATTTTCCATTTCATTTCTTACTGATACAGCACTTTATTTTATTTTTGAGTCAAAGTCTCACTCTGTCCCCCAGGCTGGAGTGCAGTGGCATGATCACAGCTCAACGCAGCCTCGACCTACCGGGTTCAGGCAATCCTTCCACCTCAGCCTTCCACTCACCTGAGTAGCTGGGACTACAGGTGCGTGCCACCATGACCGACCTAATTTTTTGGATTTTTGTAGAGATGAGGTCTTGCTATGTTGCCCAGGCTGGTCTTGGACTCCTGAACTCAAGCAATCCTCCCATCTTGGCCTCCCAAAGTGCTGGGATCACAGTCATGAGCCACTGTGTCTGGCCCTGATACAGACTTTAAAAGGTAGATTTTTGCATGTTTATCTTTTGCAGTCGTCTAATGAAATTATCTTTTTAAATTGAATAGATTTTTGAAGCGTAGTCTTTCGTGTTTTTCAGATACAAAATCATATTGTTTACAATATAAAGATGATTTTTTCTTTAATTTAATTTAATTTATTTTTAAAAACCAGAGATACTTACTCTGTGGCCCAGGCTGGAGTGCAGTGGAATGTTCATGGCCACCGTAGCCTCGACCTGCTGGACTCAGGCGATCCTTCCAAGTAGCTGGAACCACAGACATGCACCACCATGCCTAGCTAATTTTATGATTTATTGTAGAGATGAGGTCTCGCCCTGTTGCTCAAGCTGATCTCAAACCCTTGAGCTCAGGCATTCCTCTTGCCTCCGCCTCCCAAAGTGCTGGGATTACAGGTGTGCACCTCTGTGACTGGCTTTCCTTTTTTCTAATATGTATTCTGATTATCTAATTCTCTTTATCAGGTATACGTAGTTTCCTTCTGTTCATATATCAATCAGAATTTTTATTACAAATATCTTTTTAGCAACTATTAGTAAAACTGTAAGCTCTTTTCCTTTAATCTACTCTTATATAACACTTATTTGAACTCTTATTATGTGAGAAGTTTAGTTTATAGCTTTTAAGAAACATTTTTCTTTATTATCAGCATATGCAGGCAAAAAAGGGGTACTATTACTACAATAATAATGCAATATGATGCATAATTTATTTTAGTGAGATAATTTATTTTAATAACCTTATAAGAGATTCTAATCTTAAATTTCTAGTAGTATAAAGATCTGAAAGACTTCTTTATATTTCTAATTTGTGCTTTACTTCCTTTTATGGTGGAAAATTGTACTTCATAGCTGAATTTAGGAAGTATTGCTTACAAATACCGATCTTCTATAATGCCCATTTTTCTCATAATTGGTCGTGATGTTCAAATAAAGAATACATGTCAAAGATGTAAAAAACTCTACTATGGTTACTCATTAGTATGGTAGGTGCTCAATCAGAATGCGTTAATTAATTTTGATACCTAACTTAACTGCATATTTCCTTTTTTGATTATCTGTGCCCCTTTTTTTATTTTATTTTTATTATTATTTTAAATCCTCCCTCCCTCCCTCCCCTAGCTATGCCCTTTTAAATAGGGATGTGAGATACTGTGTGCCCAGGGATGCAGTAGATTTGTGGGACTTATTTATTTAGAAATGAATTACAACTTACAGCCTCCTTTTAAAGGCAGACTTTGGGGCCCCTCTTTTTTTTTTTTAACTGCTGATTCTGACAACACATCTGTGGAATACATGCTTCCCAATGGTCATTTTGGTCAAACACGAAGCTGAGCAGATGCTTGCTTGAGCCCCAACCACCTGGCAGTCCTTTGTTGACTTGGCAAGAGTCTCTAGGCTGGGAAATAATTCAAGGATCACATTTCATTCCAGTCGAAGGCAGGATTATGAGTTGATGATTTACTGTGAGACCCGAGGTTTACTATAGGGATTTATAATAGGAATGGAATGGGAAGCTGGGGGATTTGCATCCATCACACACAAGGACCAGGAGCCAGAAGGTGAATTATAGACCAAAGCTGTTTCACCAGCTGGTGAGACTTTGTAATTTAATTCCAGTGCAGGTAGAACTAAACTCATTAACAAAGGGCAGTCAGGCAAGTTGGCATAGACTTTGCCTGGGTCTTTGCCTACAAGAGCAGTCTCTTTTCACAAGCAAGTGGAGACCTGGAGAAATCACCCTCTGATTTCTCCCAGGTTGAATTCCATGAACCATTTCCCAAGTAGAGAACGAAAGAACTTCAGAATTTTTATTTATTTTTTGCTTTGTGGTCATCATATGCGTTCAGGTGTCAGAGCTCCGGGGAGTTATGTTGCCTCCTTACGGAAAAATAATATATTATCATCAGATATTAATATTAGTCATAAATAATTTAATGATTAATTTTATTCAAAATATTATTTCATTTGTGATTAAGGTCTAGCATAAGCTTATTATTAGCCAAGGGTTTCTTGTTTTATGAGGGCTAGCTTCAACAATTCTAGGCCTGTGGACATCAAAACCTCTTCTCAAGATTTCTGTGAGTTTCTAGGTATTTAAATTCTCAACATCACATAAGCCATTTTGAATTTACTGAAAATTTGGGGCTGCGTAGGGGCATCATTGTTCACTGAGCAGCAAACAACTTAAACCCCATATAAGCTATCCTTGTTAAAATCCTTGGAGCCATCCCGCTACTGAGAGTTTCTCATTGACCTGTTGGTTCATCAGTGCTCAAGTGTCATGCTGTCACCGGGTTCTTTTTGGTGTCTCCTCCCCTGATTCCTCATGCACTTCCTCTCTTGGAGAAACTCTGTATTCTCCACTAAAACTTGCAAGTCCAAAGACATTACGTCTCAACGGAACTGAGCATTTTTTATGTAAATAAGTGTTGTCATTCTGATCAGGTGCTTGTAATTATACTTAGCAGATATTTTGTTCCTAACGTAGATGAGTGGCATTCAGTCCCCATGTTTCAGAAAAGAAGTATAAAGGAAAATTATAAACTCTTGATCCAGCTTGTGGATGACCAACTTGGCGAGTACATAGCCATAAAAGCATTGAGTTAAAAAAAAAAGCTTCTCAGATGGGCATTCTGGAGTCTTTATAGCCAGCCTACTTTTGACCTTCCTCTACTCAGCCTCCATTGGTGGTCACCATGTACTCAAGTGCCTATGGAGCCAGGCAGGTAGCAAATGTTTAAAGAGGAAAGCCAGAAAAAAATGTGTCGAGTCTAAAGGGAGCCGCCTTGACTGAGCACTAGTCAATTTTTTCATGTTAGAGGTGGGAACTGTGTCACTGGATCTTCCATTTTCAAAACAAGAATTTGGAAATTTTGATTTTATATGAAATTTTCTAATTAGGTACAAGTCCAACAAATCATGTCTGGGTAATATTTGGAATGCAGCTGCCAGCCGCTCTGCATTCTAGGCCCCATCACCCTTCCACTTTTTCTTTGAACTTGCTTCTTTCACTAGACGTTGTGATTGACGTCTTGCAATCCTTCAGGGCTCAGTTCAAATGGCCCCTTCTCTTTATTTGCCCAGTCTCTCCTATAGCTGTTCCCAAGTAGATTTAATCACTCCTTCTTTATAGTTCTCAGAGTTCTCTCTTCAAATAACTCCTTCAAAATGTGTCACTGCATTTGTTTGCTGGTCTACCTGTTTTTTGCCACACTAATGCTTTGTAAATAGTAAGCACTCAAAGTTTGTTGAATGGATGAAGGAAATAGACATGATTTTGGGACCTGAAGCCTGAGCTCAGCTCTCCTTTCTGCTTTACTGATCAGAGTCTTTGCTAAAAGGCAAGGTAGTATGATCAAGTGTAATGTGCATTGCCTTTTGGAAATTGCTATCCCTAACTTGGGGGGGATAAGCAGAAAAGTGACTGATACAATTATGTGAAAAACTAGTGTGAAAAATAAATTACTGGTGGTTTTGAGAAAATGAGCTCTTTCTTTGAAGAGTCTATTTTTAAAGAGTATTTTTTGTGCGGTTCATTGAGGGCAATCGGGCAGGCATTTGTTCTTGCCAGGATGAAGGAAGGGGCTGTATGAGTGAGGTAAAAACTAGAAGTTGGATGGAACTGTCGAGATAACATTGGGATTCATCTCCGGAATGAGTTAGAAAAAGCAAGCTGAATGCTACTTTGAACATTTCTGGATAAGAGATTTACATTTTCTAAGAAATAAGTGACTGTTTTCCAAATGATGGTGCCATTCAACCATCTGAAAGTTGAGGTCTCCACAAGTTCAGATAAAATTACTTTTAGAATTTTAAATTCTAACTTCAGGGAGGAATGGTATTTGGGAAAGAAAAAAATGAGAGAATTGAGAGAAAACTTAGAGCCCCTTTCACCCATTAACCTGATATAATTAGTTTTGATTAAAAAAATCAATAAAGGTGAAGATTTTATTTTAGTTGGATGATGTAGAATTAAGACGAGTGCCAAAGGATTATTTAATAGTGAATATATTTATGACTTTTTTCTTCAAGAATAGGAACATTTTAGGGTTCCATGGCTTTAAGCATGAGACAAAAAAAATCAGATCTCCATGCATGCCATGCTTTTAGCTTGTCTAGTATGTGTGCAGGGAATTTCAAGGTAATCCCTGGCCCATGATATGGATGCAACTTGAGGGTGCAAGAGTTACTATTTGTTTTGGGAAAGTCTTTCCTGACTCTGCTTTCAGCTACCCCCAACCCTCAGCCCATCTCACCCTAAAATAATGTTTTATCTTTCCAGAGGGCATTAAATCCAAGTGACATTAAATCCAAACATTAAAATCAAGCATGCTTGAGGACTGCAGGACTTTAGGCTTGTCACATGAGGCGAGGCTGGAAAGTACAGAGGAGGAAATTGTTAGGAAATTCTAGATGATACCAGGTGGTAGCTCAGTATGGATCAACGGTTCTGGTAGAAACTGCGTGCCATTTGGTATATCTATTCTGTTGCTACATGGAGCTGTGAAGAGATTGTTCGTTCTCTTCTCCATTCTCCTGGTTAAATAATTTTTACCTGGCTGTGAGAAGGTGTTGTAAGTTCTTTTGATTCATGTTGAAATACACAGTGGGGAATTTGATCCCTGGGAAATGTGTAGAGGGGAGGGTGAGTGGATGTTTGAGTCTCAGAATTCCCACTGAATCCAATGGCTTCTCAGCTGCCTCTTATAGCTTTTTTCAAATGATTTTGTCACTTCTTTCTGCCCTGGTATTTCTTGATGCTGCTCTGACTCCTGTCCTTTGCATTAGGAACAAGCTGTGTGATTTGTGGGTTCATTGTCAGTCTATACATTCAATGTTTAAGGAATACTTTTGTTTTTTTGAAATCAATTTGAAATATCATCGTCTCATTGAATAGGTGGGAAATTAAAAATATCACTGGAATGCACACTATGTGAAAGTAGGAACCTTGTCTGTTCGTTTATTCTTTTCTCCCTAATTGTTATGGGTTGCACTGTATCCCCACAAAAAGATATGTTGAGGTATCAACCCTCAGTACCTCAAACTGTGACCTTATATGGAGATAGAGAGTGTTTTCTTAAATACATTTTTTGAGGCAAGGTCTCGCCCTGTCACCCAGGCTGGAGTGCAATGGTTCTATCATAGCTCACTGTAGCCTCAACTCCTGGGCTAAAGCTGTCCTCCTGCCTTAGCCTCCAGAGTGCTAGGATTAGAAGAATGAGCCCTGGAGACAGGGTCTTTACAGAGATAATCAAGTTAAAATGAGGTCATTAGTGTGGGTGCTAATCTAATGTGGCTGGTGTTCTTACACAAAGGGGAAATTTGGACACAGATATGCACACAGGGAGTACACAATGTAAAGATGAAGGTGAGATTGAGGTGATGTTTCTACAAGCCAAGGAATTTCAAAAATTACCAGCAAACTACCAGGAACTAGGGACAGACATGGAATAGATTTGTCCTTATATCTGTGAAGAGGAACCAACCCTGCCAACACCTTAAACTTTGATTCTAGCCTCCAGGAATGTGAAGCAATACATTTTCATTGTTTAAGATACCCAGTGTGTGGTACTTTGTTACAGCAGTCCTAGCAGACAAACACACAAATAACTGGCACACTGTCTAGTAGGTGCTCAGAAAGTAAGAACTCCTGATGAATCAGTAAACTGATGACCACTTCACATAAGAGGCCTCTCCGGTACCCAGAAGTTGGGATTAAGTGTCTGTGTTCTAGCATCAAGATACTTATTGCATACTTCTTCATGATCCAAACCTTAAAGTTAGAAAATTTTCCTCTTTCGTGTCCTGTGTGAGACACAGTAATCTTTGCGGAGGCAGAGACCTCAGGAACCTGAGAGTCAGCTTTCTACCTTGTAAAACTCCTTGAGGTAAGGAATTACAAAGAGCCTTAGGTATTGAGTTCAAATCCAGAGAGGGGAAAACACAGACATCTCAAAATAATTTCCTTCCAAGATGAACAAATATTGCTCTATTCTTCATATAGGGTTTGAGATCAGGTGTTTTTCCATTGTGAGTCCATGTGCAGAAATCAATTTTAGTATGTCTTTTTATTCTGATGCTTTGACATCTGAGGTCTTACTGTTCCTGGAAAGACTGCCCCTCCCAGGGCAGTAAATGACTTGCCTGTGAGTCCACCTTTCAAATAAAAATCAACCAATTCAGAGCCTATGGCCACAAACACCTCCTCATTGAACTCTTACACAGGGTGCCATTATTCTCCTGGCTTATCACCTAAGGGCCAGAGACTAGACAACTAGAGAGAGCCCCTACATTCCAGAGTCCATTGAAGTTATTCAAACTAACCAATCCTAAGCCTGCTTACCTGACTTTGCCTGTTCCTTTTCACAGAAACCACAATAAAGGCTCTTACCCACATTTCCGCCAGCTCCCTCTGCCTCCTGAACAATGCTGGTGCTCCCCTGTGGCGTGGTGTGCCACATAAGTTGAATAAGTATTTGTTGAAATATCTGATGGGAAACAAAGTTAGAGACTTTCCTAAATTCCCTTCATGTTTGTGTCAGGTTTGCTAAGGGTTCCCCAAACTCTCTTTTTCCCTGTGGGTACATTACTAGACTACATTTCTCAGCCACCTCCACTGTTAGTGGTACCATGGGATAAATTCTGAATGGTTAAGTGTGAGTAGGCCTAGTCCATATAAAACCACTGTGTAATCCTGCACACTCTTTCTTGCTTCCCTTATATTTTAGCCACATGTAAAACCTATATGACTAGGTAGACATCTAAGATAATATTTGACCCATTGTTTTGACTGCTGCAAGAGGAATGTATATTAGATATAATGGTTTCCATTTCTTAAAGGACCTTCTCTAAAATTTCTTACCTGTGCAGGGATATAGTTCAAGAAGAAACCAGTTCTCCAGATACTCTTCTTTTTGACCAAGATTTTGTGATTTGATCAAACCAGACTGGAAGATTTGAGAAGGACATGCCAAGATTAGGCTTTTATGTCAAATTTGTTGTGCATATTAGGCTCCCTGATTTCAGTTTCTTGTTTCCCTCCCAGCTGGTTTTTTTTTGTGAAATTCTGAGAATATATGTCTAATATTTAATACCCTCTAATGACCACCCTTAAGCCTCTTCTCTTAGTGCTTTTGGTTAACTCTTTGGAGAAAAGAAGGGAAAGGACATCTTTCTGTTGTTGTCGTCAATGACCTGCCATTTTCCCCTTATGGCTTATGGTAAAAAGCATGCATATGTCTGGTGCCTCTGCTTGAGGATATTTGCTCAAGGGCAAAACCAATGAAATGACAGCAAATAGTCAGGCAGCTAAAATTAGAAAAGGAGAGTAGACTCCAATACATGCAGTTGACACATTTATTGAAATGACACTATGCCAGGCTCTGCCCCATGAACTTGGGTGGTTTAATGGTTTGTGAGACACAACTGTGAAGAATTCTGCTCTCTTAGAATAACATTTATTCAACCAGTTAAGCTTAGCAAGTTCAAGTTCAGAAAACAATGATAGCATACCTTTATAGCACGGTGGCCTTATAATCTGAGACACTCCACTTCCAATATGGCTTTAGAGGGTTTGCCTCACTTCTACCTCTGCTCTAATTGGGTCAAGGGGCTGCTGCCACTTGGAAAATGGGGCCAAACCCGGGTTACCCCTTTGATATCTGACATGCCTCATGCACACTAGCCTGGTGAGTTTATGGGAATATGTTGCCAGTTCTTGCCCTTAAATAAAGAAGATGACCTATGAACAGAACAAAAATTTGTGCTCAGAAAGGGCTTAATTCATAATTTTTGATGATGCTTCACATACGACTAAGGGAAAATAACTATTATCTCATTGTCATGTTATATGGTCCAAGTTGAATTTAAAAATAGTAAACTTAATCTTGAATTTCAATGCTGCCTAGGTCTAGGTTTCTGGAAAAACAAAACAAAACACTTTAGATGATTTTATAGTCAAGAGAATTCTGTGACCAATCGTTGGTGACGATAGACATGAGCCTGGGATAGGTTGAGATAATACGTTTGCCATCTCTGATTTGAAGTCACTTGAAGACCTCATTCGAAACCAAGGGACGTAAACTGTGTTGTCACAGAAACATCAGCACAGTTCTGTCTGCTTCTGCAACCTCTGAGTGGGGCCCCATGTGATCTGGATGTCTTGAGTAGAGATGTGGCTTGAAACATACTGTGAGGCCAGTGAAAGTTGAGAGACACTTTTGAGAAGCCTTTCTAAACCTCATCCTGTCATTTGGCCCCGTGTTTTCACTTTAAAATCTGTTAAATCTTGCTTTAAACTACTGTTCTTGGAGCATTTCAGCTCTAGGTGCCCTAATCTGCAGTAACTTCTAAGCATCTGAAAAATCACTGGCCCCTCTTAGTTGCCTTTTTCTTTCTTTTTTTTTTTTTTTTTTTGAGTTGGAGTCTCACACTGTCACCCAGACTGGAGTGCAGTGGCCGCTCCCGGTCACCGCAGCCTCGACCTGCTGGGCTCCGGCCATCCTTCCGCCTCAGCCTTCTGAGTAGCCGGAATTACAGGCGCACGCTACCACGCCCGGCTGATTTTTTTTATTTCTTGTAGAGATGAGGTCTCACCAAGTTGCCCAGGCGGGTCTCGAACCCGCGGGTTCAGGCAATCCACGCACCTCAGCCTCCCAAAGGCGCGGGATTACAGGCTGAGCCACCGAGCCCGGCTTTTAGCTGCCTTTTTCAACATCACTGTGAGTCTGTGATTACGCCCAATTGCTTTCTACTCCAGCTCCAAATAAGATTCAGAGTGTTCGTATGTTGGTGGGCATTGATTTTGGTAGAGGAACAGCTTGATGATGCTTTGCTTAAAAAAAAAAAATCAGACTAAGAGACTTAAATTATTATCTGAAAGCTTTCATCAGATGTAGGGATTGTCACATCCATTTCAAACCTGTTGCAACTTATTGTAACAAAGTGTTTGCAGGGAAGTTACTCATGGCTTTGTTTGCTGGGGCTTTTTATGAGAATGCTGAGGAAAGGAGAGCTATTATCTTTGAGAGATGCTGCTTTCATTTTAATTGCCGCTTGGTAAGCTATTTGGCCAGAATGGAGTCTTGGTCTTTTCTCAATGAGCATTTCTAACGTAGGCTGGGTCCACGAGGACACAAGAATTTCCAGAAAATAATTATCCATTATTTACTAGGAAAAGGACAACTCTATAAGTAAAAACCCACGAGACAATAGTGTTTTCAAAGCTAAATCTATCTTTTCCACCTTTTTCTTTTTCCCAGGGGAAGAAAGAAAACCATCAGGCAAGACTTTTTTTCCTTTTCTTCTTTTAATTTTGTTCAGCAGTAAAGGAGGGAACTTCATAAACATTGATTGTCATTTACAGAAAACATTCAGAAATCATGTGTGCATTATCCGGGAATGCTAACAGGATTCAACTAATAATTTACAGGACATAAAATAAGGACAAAAACCTATTACATTCTAAAGTAATATAAAACTCTTTTTTAATTGTTAGGGAGTGCTGTTTTATTCTAGTATATTTATAATTAAAAAAAACAACTCAATACTTACTTCCTAAATGACTCAGGCTGAAGTTTTACTCACATACACAGAAATTAGGGCTTATATATTAAACAAGGAGCGAGAGATCAGAAAACTGTAGATTTTAAAACTATATATATGTCACTGGGTTTATTTGTAGTTTGCCTTTTGCCTCTAAATGCCGATAAGAATACATGGTAATCATGTAATTAAACGTCAGAAAAATCAATGGTGACTAAAGGAGACATTATTCTTTTAAAAAAGTAGAATTATTATGCTTTTTTAGAGTGAATACCTTTATTTTACATACTTGTGGCAATGCAACCTCTGCGCCTTGCCGACAGTGGGGTGCATGCTGAGAGATGCAAACTGTACCCCTCCCACGCTGCTTCTCCAGACGCAGGAGGCTAGCGGGCACAGCCAAGCCCCAGACAGCCCAAGGTTTCAACCGCTGGAGGAGGACTTAGAGTCGCTTTTCACTTTACAAGTGTTGGCTGGAGCTAAGGTAAAAACGTTAAATCTCTGAACGTTGGAAGTATATGAAAATCGTTTCTCTCAATCCTAAAAGCGAGGAAGCATTGTCAGGGATTTCAAAAATATTGGAATGTCTCATTTAAATCTAAATATCTTTTTTTAAATTATTATAAATCAATCATCATAAAATACTAGCCTTTGAAAGTCATGTCGGGATGCAGGGAAAGCACTGGTTTCAACAACTTGCTCCTGCCCGTGTTGCTATAGCTTATGACACCTTCGATTTTCCTCCCTCTCAGTCTCTGCCCAACCCTCCCCCAGGTTCTTCACGACATTTATTTGGTGAAGGTCAGTTATGGCTTCAGCGAATGAGTGGTCTGACCTCAGGTTATCAATAAGAAATAAATGTGTACAAAAATATTTTGTTCATCAGAAAGCAAAGTTTGTTTTCCTTAAGCTATCCCATGCGGAAAAGGATTTGGACAAAGCCATTTGCTACAAGGAAAGATGACTCAACTCAGGCAACTTTTTGTTGTTGTTGTTAAACTTTCCTTTTTCATATTGTCTAGTTCGGATAGAGTTTGCAGGTCTCAGGCCAATCTTCAATACAAATTCTTTGGAGCAGATTTAATTGACAGCCCTGTCCCTTTCTCGGTTGTATTACAAAAAGAAGCATACACTTAACACCAATGACCCGTCAAGATGCTTAAACTGTTACAACCAGTTTCCGTTAAAAAACTGAGAAGTACATAACACGCAGAAAGGAAGCATGTACATATTTGCTCTTTGCTGTTTTTTCCCCCTCTAAAAAAATTGTTACAAAGTCTTATGCTTAAACAGAGACATAGAAAAATCAGTGTATTCACTGTCTCCAGTTATTTACAGCAAAAAATTACAGAGACAGCATACATTGTATTAGACCTTCCACAAGCATATATTAAAAGTAATTACATTTGAAAAAATATTTTTATTTTTCCTCTACATTTCTACAATACATACTCAGTTTTCTGTGGGTGTAATTTTTCTTTCCTGTGTGTGTGCTGATCAGATGAAGCAGACGGTACTGTGCTTAGATGTGGGATTCGTAGCTTTTCAGACATACCTAATGTGTGTCTGCATATGGTTGTGACAGAGGCACGCGGATGCTTGCCACCAGTCACAGCCAGAAGAGTATGGTTGATTATGAGGATTGTGTTGCCCAGCTGGGGTGCAGACACCCTGAGCTTCCCTGAACGGGGCTCATCCAGTTCCAGTAACCCTTGTGCTTTATTTTTGGCCATGAGAACAACCAGTGAGCTGCTTTCTCTGATTCACTGGAGGCCACGCTTCCAGTCTCGCAGGAAGCAAAGACTACTATGGCCCATTCACTTCGGAGGAATTTCAGCAGCTTAGGAAAAAAGTGCACAAACAGACGACCCCTATCTGCTGGATAAGTATCCATAGTCTGCACTTTGGAACAGTGGAGGACTACATGATCACAACTATGGAATCAATTCTTCACATACGACTAAGGGAAAATAAAGACTTGTTGCAGATTTTTAAGTCATAAATCAACACATTGCGATCTAAAAGCGTCCAAGTCATGCATTTGATTTTCAAAAAAAAGTGGCAAGAAATCTAGCCTCCTGGCTCTATGAAGATGGGAGTTCGGTGGGCAAGATAAATTGGAGTGTCTTTTATTAGCCATCGTTACATTGAATTGTTTTCATTCTTAGATTGTTTGCTATTTGAAATAAACTGACCTCTTAGTATATTGTCTAGTAGTGACAGTCAAATACAGAGACCAAATTGAGTATCAGAAGGACAAGAGCTCCACCCGTCCCCTTCAACACTAATATCATGCAGGGTTGAATTGACCAGATTTGCTCCAGCTGAACAAGCTCCTAGATGTGATTTTGTTTTAAACCAGAGGCTACAAACTGGCTTTCTGTGGGTCCTGTTCTGTCTAGAGATGGATTTGTTTGGTTTGCCCTAAGCTCTGAATCAACTGCCATTATTTACAGTTCTAGAGATTTTATAAAATTCAGAAGCTCTAGCAACACTCAGCTTCAACTGAATAGTGGATATACTTTTTCCTTTTTTATTTTGTAGAGATGAAGTCTCACTATGTTGCCCAGGCTGGTCTTGAACTCCTGGCTTCAAGCAATCCTCCTGCCTTGGCCTCCGAAAGCATTGGGATTATAGGTGTGAGTCATTGTGCCTGGTCATGTATATTCTTTTTTTGATGGGGTATTTCCCTGCCAGCTTGCCACTCACTCACTTGGCTGCTTTGCTCATTTGCATCGACTTCCTGGCCCTTTTAGGCGTTTGCATTTTCAACCCACGCTTTAAAGGGACAGATATCTCTGGTCCTGAGATCCAAAAAAGAATAGGGTTTAGCTTTTTTTTTGAAAGACCTCCATGGTTTCTCACATCAGGTCTTTGCTCTAGTTGCTGCTTATGCCAGCAGTTGGAAGCAGAACATCAAGTCATACTTGGTCTAAAGCAGATGGTGGGCTTTCCCTTCTCCTTTATACAGGGGACTTTGTGCAGAGTTGCATTACAGATGCACACTTTAAAGCTATTGCTGTTGTATTGGATGGTGGTTCTGCCAGGGCACAGACACCCATGGTTTGAGTTTACTGCTGATTGTAGCAACTTTATTGGAAACAAAAGCTTATAGACAAAAAAGAATCAGGAAAAATTATTTCTTCTAATTTCCAATGGAAGTAGGATTTTTCCCTGCATCTACAATGAACAGAAACAGCACATAGAACAACACTGACATTATTTGCATCTGACTGACGTCTTTGAAAAAGAGCTGGCAAGTTTTAAGTTATCCTTGGGACACAGAATTGTTTTTGCATTCAAGCCCGGTATACACAGCTTTGTAGCGAGTGAGCGTTGAATTGTTCTATAAGATTCTCTACAAACAGTGGAGCTTGACTGCGATGAAGTGATGTGTTGAACAAGGTAGCTTTGATAGGAAATGTACTGACACCTTCCCATCTCATCTTGTTAATATTTAGAGTTCATTACGACTTAGGGTCTCTTAGGTTCTGCCAAAGAAATCTCACCACTCAAGAAACCATTATATTCTGTTTTTGTTTTTTTTTTACCTACTCAGAGGTCCTTTAGACCAGAGCCCTGAAGATGATGTCAGAACAAGGGAAATGTTTGTGAAGTACATTTCTACCTTTAGCTTTTAGTCTTTGGGGATAAAAGAGCCACAGAAAAAGGGATACAAAGGTGAGCCGAGTCATGGACAGCAGGGGTATATACGAGACGTCAAACCAGATTTGGAATCCCTTATTCTCCTATTTTCCCTCCAAAGCTTCCCTTTCCTTTTACAGGTCACAAACGCATTGAACTTTGAATTCCCACAGCTTCACCTCCCTTGTCAATTTCATCTAACTCCAGTTAGATTTCTGTCTTTTCCTTGCTCAGGATTTGTATAGGAAGCTTGGATTTGCTGGGAGATACCACTGCTCTGAATGGGGCTGCTGGATTATTTGGCTCTTAGCAGATTTTAGAAAATGAAACTAAGTTGTTCTTCCTCATGTGCAACTTTTCAGCAAGTCCAAATAATAAAAGTAAATTCAGTTTACAACATGAAGTTACTGCTTGTTGGTCTGAAAGCCTTGTCAAAGAGGTTCTCACAGTGGCATATTTAATTTATACCATTTACATTTTGTTGTCATTTTCCTGTTTTTAAATTTTTCCCCCTTCTTGATGTACCTTTTTTTTTAAATGAAACGTCCCTGAGTGGATACAGTGCAACATCTGCATCAAGCAGTGATTGTCATTTACGAAGCATGAGTGAAAAGTATAGATCACAGATTTTTTTCTTCCAGTGCACACTGATCATGAGTGTGTTGTGAAACATTTGTTACTTCTCATGGGGAAAGGACAAAGTGCTGGGATTGAGTGTAAAGAAGGTTGTTTTTACCAAAATCTCAAAATACCTTGACAAATGACCGTAAGAGATGTTCAAAGAGCAGCTTTTTAAGGCTTTGCTACCATTGAAAATATGACTTGATTCTCTTTTAAAGAAAGTTTGGGCAACTGTGGCCAAACTAGAAATTTCTTCTCTCAACGGAAGTGGACTGAGTATGTACTGGTTTCCGTTGTTTTGTTTTGGTTTGATCACTAGCTCTGCTTCCTGTCCCCTAGCTTTAAAAGGTCGATGTCATTCCAATGAAATGCTTGTACTAGTGGAAACAACACAAATTCAAAAGCAGTACCTCCCGAGGCAAATGTGGGGAACAATCTTTTCCCTACAACACCCATGGGACAAGGGAGGAAAAAATTCTCAGCCACTTCATCAATTGAGCCAGTTTAAATCCTCTAAGGTAAATTGGAGGAAACAAATGATTCCCTTTGCAACTGAGCAGGAGTTACAGGCTGACAATGGAAAACGCTAGGCCAACAGAACAATGAAAACAAAGTTTGACATAAGTTCAAAGCTCAAAGGGAAACACCAAGTAGACACATTAAGCATCGCCTATCACAAGCCAATCATAAAACATACATTGCATTTGGAAACTTGGTTTAATTGAGTGCCTTCCATTACCCTGTTTTCCTAGCAATCAGTAAAGTAATCTTTCCATTAGAAGGAAATATGACTCTTGGAATTAATTCTTTATACAAAGAGCTAGCAGGAGTGACATTTACACCAAAAAGAATTGAGTCCCTGTAGCAGCATAATAAGCAGTCTACAGCTGTCTTCTTAGAACCAAAGGTAATTTGGTTCAATGTAGTTAAATTAATTGAATATAACGGTAGTTGAGAAAGAGATTCATTATTTTAAAGCCTTTTTGTTTTTCCCCATTGGTTTAGAATTCATCAATCATGAGGTGAGAAAAAGCTCCGTTTTCTAAAAGGAAAAGACTAACACTACTGTTTTGATCATCAATCAGGAGTTCTGGGCATCTTGGAGATGGCTCTAACCATGAACTTCAGGAGAGCATAAGAGATTAAAAAAAAAAAAAATCAAAGTTTCCACCAACGGAAACTTTACAAAGCAGGTGTGTGTGTGTATGTGTGTGTGTGCATGTGTGTTTGACAAGGAGAAAAGGGCAAGTCTTTATGAGTTCGTGGCTGGGCTACACTTATAAGAGATTATAATTTTCATTGTGTTACAGACGAACTTCTCTTAGCTTGTTCCCTTAAAAAAAAAAGTCTTAATTTGAATCACCTAATACTAACGGCATAGGCCTCCAGGACATAGGCAGAACAAACACCTTGGAATTAATGCTTTTCTGATGATTAATTTTACTGAAGGGCAGGTGGAAAAGTGAGAACTTGTACAAGGAAGTCCAAAATCTCTGATCCTAATGTCACCCTTGTGTTCGGTGCTTTTAAAAGTTGCTAAAAAATAATCCTACAGTAGACACATGATGTAATTTCAAACTGCATAGAAATTAGTTTTGGCTTTGTGGTATATTAGTTCTATAGAATAACATAGATATTTTTTCTGATCTGTTGAGTTTTTCCTATATTTTTATTATATAGCATTTTGGAGTTGAAAAAAAATTAGGTGTCCCAGAGAAGAAGGACATAAAAAAATTCTTCCTCTCCCTTATTGCTGCTTTTTCTAACAAATGTATTAAAGAGAAATAATATAAATAATTACTTCTTTACTTTGTATCTTCTCTTTCTACCTCTTCTTTGCCAAAACATGGTTAGAGAGAAGATGTTTGCATGAAATAACATTGGGTCCCTGGGTTCCAATTTACTCTTTTACTCAAATTTTTCTAGAAAAATTGCTGGTGGTCATAATCCACAGACTGTATTTTTCAGTTGAAGACATAGTAATTAAGCACCAAAATAAAATTTCTTTTGCAACTGAAAATCCAAAGAAAGAAATGTTTTATGTATTCCAGTGAAAAGCAGAAAATAATCTACTGTTTGGTCAAAAAAATCTTGAACCTTAACAATATTATCTGTGGCCTAATTCTTGAAACAGGAAAATGGTTCCAAATAACTTTTTCCTTCAAATATGTACCATCTCGACAAGGCTTTGATGTCACTGACAGAAATAGAGTTCTTATACAGAGGCTGTGCATTATATTTATTCCTTTGTAGATTTGTTTCTGAATTGGTACCGTCCTGCCATTGACTACAGATGGAAACTCTGGCTGGGAAAACAAAATCCTGATTGTCTAACATAATGGTAACATATAACACAGAAGGTAAATAATATAAGAAAGAGAGCCTGACTGAACCTCCATTTTGCTAGTAGGTATGGTATTTAAGCCACAGTGCATGTGCATGTATCAGTAATAGTCATATATAATATTCTCACATATTATATACTTATTACATACATGCACAGTACTTCCCAAGACAGCTACAAATTTACACATGCATTAACTATCTAAAAACATAGAAATAGATAAGCCTATTAAGTGAAATTTTCTTAAATTATATTTGAACAATCAACAGGAAAAGTTATCATGTAAAGTACCGCTCTGTTCTCGTATATATCTACAATAAAATTCTATAAACAGTTGTCTCCCAAAACATACCCGAATAAAATTAAAAAAAGGATAACACCCAGTGTCCTATATTTGTATATTTATGGTCATTTCAAAAACAAACAAACAAATAAAAGAGCCCCACTCAGGTGCGTATTTACATTCTTCAAACTGTAGCGGTGAAAAATAATTCTATTAAGTGCAGGACATTCCTAATGTTGTAGTGACATTTCTCTTAAGTCTTCATGAACACATTGCTTTTGTCTTAATGGTGTGCATTCCATGACTATGAGACAGTTCTCTTGTCCCCTTCATTTGCAGACGGTGGCACAGTCAGGATTAAAGAGCTCCTTGTATAACGGAGGAAACAGTGTATTCACTATGTCTGGATGAGATTGCTTAAATACCTGCAGCTTCTCCCCGTGCAAGTTGCAAACTGCTGTGATGGTTGGTATCTTGGCTATTAACTGCAGAACGGAGAGACAAGGAGGGAGACAAAAAAGGGAAGCTCATTAGTGCACTAGCTTCTGATTCCGTGTCCTTTCCGGCCCCAGAGGAAGGTAAATGCTTTGGAAAAAGATGTTGGGAAAGAAAGCAGGTTCACTTTCAGCTTCTCTTTTAGAACAAATCAAAACAAAACACCTCCTGCCCTACTCCATCGCCTAAAGAAAAAATATATAAAGAAAGTAAGCAAGCAAGACCTGATTCATTGTTCTTAAATAAAGTCTGTGTGAAGGATGGTCTAGTTTAATGGTTACAAGTGGGTGCTCTGTAGGCAAGCTGCCTGAGTTCCAAAACAGCTTAATGACAGTGAGGCTGTGACGTAGGTTATGTCTCAGTTTTCTCACTTGTGACACGGGCTTACTAAGTATCTACTCCACTGGGTCGTTGTGTGGACTGAACAAGGTAATTCTCATTAAAGTGTTAAGAACCCTGTAGGCATGAAGCATCAGTGTTAGCTAACATTATTTTTATCCATCATTTCCTGCAGATTTTTGTGACATATTAGGTTTTTAGCTCTGGAAGGTGACAATGTTAGGAAAGTAAAACCAAACTGCAAGAGGTGTGATCCATAATGATTTCAGTTGCTTGGCTGTCAAGCCTACCAGACCCACTCATGTCTCTATAATCCCTTTCCATTATAATGCATAAGATGAAACCTATGTTTCAACAACAGATTTTGGGAGGCCACTGGCAACTTAGCTTCCTTGGGGGAGGTGTTTAAAATGAGTGGGAGAATATCCACTTATAATTGTTAGGTTTTGATAGATATGTAACATTTAGGGTATAATTTTTTGAGCTAAAATATACAGAAGACAGTGTTTTATAATTTAAAATGTCCATAGTTTGCTAAATGCCATATAGGTCTTAGGAGATGAACAATTACAGCTTTTAGCATACTTATAGTTAAGAAACATTTTGAGTCCCTCATTTAGTGTCAAAATCAGCTTAAGTAAATGTTATTGTGATCAAATTGCTATGAGAAAATACGCTCTTGTACAGAGAATGCCCTTATGAAAGATCAGCATAGTTTGTATAGCTAACTAAAGATACACTTGAAAGTGATGTTAAAATACAATTAAACACAACCCATCTCATCACCAGTTAGGCTCATTCTGCTCCCTACCCTGTTCGATAACAAGAATACATTTCACCCTTTGAAGTAAGAGAGGAAATAGATAATTAGTTACTTTGTGGTTTTTAAAAATCAGAAATTTCCACTCTTTCATTAATTTTCCTTTTATCACCTAATGACTATATAACCACACTATGAGCGATTTAAAAATAGCATCAGGATTAGAGCTGTTGACACATTCATTAAAGGGATCCAGAATACGAAAAGAAGTTTGGGGTTCAGACTATCTTAACTATCTCTACTGCTATTTAAAGATAGAGATAGGAATGAAAAACACGGAACTTTTGTCTCTAGAAAGGATATCAAATTTGAGACTGAAAAACAGACTTTCTCTCTAACATTACGAATTAACTTTTTTTCATTCAGGACACTCCACGATGCTGAACTACATACCTACTATGTAGCAGGCACTCGGCTAGACACCAGAACGTGCAAGGCAGTTATGGTTCTTTCTTGTTTGTAGTCTACTTGAGGAGACCACATAGTGAAAAGCAGACTGAAAAATTGGTGAGTGCCACAGAAGGATGGTGTGAGGAGAAGTGTTTAGGTAAGAGGATGCCCTGACTTCTTGTGACTGGCCGGGGAAGGCTTCCCTGAGAAAGTGACATTGAAGCTGAGTTCTGACGGAAGAGTGGGAGCTAACAAGGTGCAGGGGCAGAGGGGACATAATACACTCCAGGATGATATGAGAAGGCAGTGTGGTGTTTGGTGCACTGGCAGGACCAAAGGCAGGTCGGGGGCACTGAAGTGATGGGTAAGGATATCGCTGGAGAGATGCACTCGGCTGGATTATGTAAGCCCTCACAGTTGGTTGTTGGGAGAGTTTTCAGCAAAAGAGAAAGAGGATCCAGAATACCATTCTGAAAGACTCACTTCCGGTCCAGGGTAGAAAACTGTGTCTTTTCTATATTTTCATAGGTACAGAGTGTACAAGTGTCCACTTAACTAGAGTCCCTTGGGAAATTATTCAAGCTCTCTTAACCAGCTGGCTCACACAGAAGGAGACGACAACAATTTAGGAGCAGTTCTTGCACATTACAAGCTGTTGAACGCAGAGAGGCTTTGAAATAGCTGTCGAATTCAGAGAGGCTTTGAAAGCTTTCTACAATCATCTGCAGATGAATTGATGATATTCAGGGCTCCTGGAACTTCCAGATGCAACCCTATAACGACTGTCAATTTTCATGTGCATAAGAGTCACAGAGATGTTTCTTAAAAGTGCAGATGACAGGGATCTGTGCCTAGGGATTCGGTTTCAGTAGTGAAGCACAGACTCCATATTTGAAATCAGCATGCCCTGCAGATACCGACGTGGTGGGTTCATGGGATGAACTTTGAGAACCACTGCTTCAGAGGTTCAAATTTTATAAATTGACAATTGTTTTTCAAAATGAGAAGTTGAGCTGGGCATGGTGGCTCACATCTGTTAGTCCGGATACTCTAAAGGCTGAGGTGAGAGGACTGCTCGAGGCCAGGAGTTCAAGACCAGTCCGGGCTACACAGAGAGACCTTGTCCCACCACCGACAAAAAATTGAGAAGCAAATTCTACACCGTATTTGAAACAGTTCTGTAGGCTGAGTGTTAAGTTAGCACCTTTTTGGGAGGAAGACAAAGAACTTCTCATGTGCAGAGAGGGAAGTTTCTACTCACTTAGTTCTATTAGTTTGGTGAGAGACGTGTCATGAAATTCCCGAGTTTGACACACAAACAAATACTGTGACACACAAATTCTACATAGAGAAGATTAGCCTGTTGGCTGTTGTTTTGGAGTCAGGCTGCCTAGGTTTGAATCCTAACTCTGCATTTTATAGCTATGTTATCTTGGGCAAGTCATTTAACCTCTCAGTTTCCTTATTCGTCAGATGGCAGTTTTAACAGTGCCTGCCTCAGAGGGAGGTTGTGAGGATTAAATGAGTCAACATGTTTACAGTGGTGCCTGGCGCAGAGTGGTGACATATGTGGTAGCTGTCATGCTTCCATTCCCACATCATGCTTCTTCCTTCAAGGGGAGAAGCAGTCAAGCCATGCTTCTCAGCCAAATGACACGGAGAACAAGAAACCAGCTTAGGTCTTAACCAGGCACCGAAAATGGTGTCTCTGTATATCGTATGCTAATGCATGGGAAAATCAGCTATATTTTTATTAAAGTGAAAAAGCAAAATCAGACTGATTTTTCATTTTCTTGTGGCAGTTGAAGCCAGTTGTTCATCTTATTAGCTATGATTCAAAAAATAGAATCATCTGTACTACAATTCTTGTGTGTGTGTGTGTGTGTGTGTGTGTGTGTGTGTGTGTGTGTGTGTGTGTGTGTTGGGGTCTCACTCTGTCACCCAGGCTGGAGTGCAGTGGCACAATCACGGCTCAATGCCACCTCAAATTCCTGGGCTCAAGTGATCCTTTTGCGTCAGCTTCCCAAGACTGCAAGCACATGCCTCCAATCCTGGCTAATTTTTTTGATTTTTTTTTTTTTTTAAAGACGAGGTCTCGCTATGTTGCCTAGGCGGGTCTTGAGCTCCTGGGCTCAAGCAATCCTTCCGCCTCAGCCTGCCAAGGAACTGAGATTATAGGCATGAGCCACTGCACCCAGGCTCTGTGTACAACAATTCTTAAAGCATTTTTGTGTTCCTGAAAGCATTTTTATGTTCCTGAAAGGATGGTGTGGGAAATTAAATGTACAAGAGAATGATTGAAACCCCTCTATAGTTAGTTCATTGGTGCTGGAAATATTTATATGTGTTTGGCTTTGAAAAGTGAATATAGACTCTTGCTGTTTTCCTGAAAAAGAACGAAGGTTTGAGAAGAGTCTGGTTTAGGCCCCAGTTCTGTCCTCTTTTATAAGATCTAGATTCTGCTGCTTATCTGCAGAATGAGCTTAAGGGTGAGAATTGCTTTCTGCTGAAAAGCACCCAGACCACTTCAGCAAAGGGCTCTGAGAAGGGCGAAGAGCTTCCCTTGCTTCTATGCTCTTGGAAGAGGCTGACTGCAAGACACCCAATCAGCTGTGGAAAGAGAAGTGCTGACAGGGACATTCATCACTCTAGAGGCACGATGGGCCAGAAGGCCATGCGGAGACAGCAGCAGCACTTGTCAGAGCCCAGAAGGGCCTGGTGGAGGAAGCAGCAGGCAGTCACTTATTGCTCATTAATATTATGTACTGCAGCCGGGGGACCCCCATTTCAAAGGGAGCGCAGAGCAGCCTCAGCAGCAGTTAATGGCTCAACAACTTTTTAAACAGCTGGGGAGGTGATCCAGAAGCACTTGGAGATGGAGGGGGTAGTCAATTTTAAATCATCATGAAATTCCTTCATGTTTAAATAATCCCCACAGCAGAGGTACACAGAAGGTCTATAAAAAGGCATTTCCACACTCATGTCTTTCTTATGACAAGCATTTCTTATAAGAAGGAAGCTTTAGCTTATACCTACAGAGGTCTACAAGAAGAAAAAGCAGCTGTTTGAGGAGAGATAATAATCCTATGCTTCTCTCCAGAGGGTGGTTTTATGAGAAAATTCACAACTTTTTAACTGGTACGTTTGATGTTGGAAAAATGGAACATGCAGAGGGTGAAACTAGTGATCTTGTTCATGTGAGCTTTCAGGCCATCAAGATGCTCTCCAACCTGAAGCAGGAAGCCAGCAATGGTTTGATCAAATTGGAAGAAACTTTAGGAGCGCTGATGAAAAGAGAGTACGTAAAGTGAGGATGAATATATTCATTTCATGTGTCCGTTCAATTTTCTTTTTTTTTTTGAGCCAAACCTAGACATGTGGATTCAAATTTGAGACACCTTTCTAGTCATAAGCCCTCCTCTCACCATCCTGACCCCATCCTTGGCATCCATGTGGTGGTGTATGTTACTTCTACCCTGAGCATGGCTGACTAGAGTGGATGTGGACACTTGACTCAGTGGAGGTTGGAATTTGGAACCAGACTGAGAGCCAGCAGGTTACTTTCTAAATGTAGCAGAAACTGCAGTAACCTAAGAAGCTAAGAGCTAGTCATATTTCATCATGTAGACCAGGGAAACAGAGCAAACTTGTGTTCAGAGAAGGAGAAGAATGAAGCAGATACCTATAGAGAGATAAGCATGTAAAATGAAGAATTCTGAAGACGTTCTGATTCCTTGTTCCAGCACCTCCCTGAATGGTGGATGAATTTTTCATCTTGGGTTCTGTGAGACCTCTCTCCATTATTTTATTTTTATTTTTTCTTTTTTTAATAGGTCAAGGTCTCGCTCTGTTGCCCAGGCTAGAATGCAGTCATACGACCATAGTTCACTCCTAGCCTCAAGCAATCTTCCTGCTTCGGCCTCCCAAAGTGTTGGGATTACAGGTGTGAGCCACCCTGTCTGGCCAATTTTTTTTATTATTTAGCTTAAACTAAATTTCCTGTTACTTGTAACCAAAGGGTCCTAATGAATACATCAACTTGAAATTTAATGAATGAGGAGTCATATCAAAACCTTTCTTCTCGTATACAGACCATTAACCATTAACCTGACGGGCAACACTTAGAATTCCTGAATGTTGGAGTCATGGTGTCTGCCAGCAAACTATAAACAGCCAAAATAGATTTTTAAAAATCTGGAGCCGGGCTCGGTGGCTCAGCCTGTAATCCCGCGCCTTTGGGAGGCTGAGGTGAGTGGATTGCCTGAGCCCGCGGGTTTGAGACCCGCCTGGGCAGCGAGACCTCATCTCTACAATAAACCAAAAAATTAGCCGGGCGTGGTAGCGCGTGCCTGTAATTCAAGCTACTTGGAAGGCTGAGGCAGAAGGATCGCCGGAGCCCAGCAGGTCGAGGCTGCGGTGGCCGGAAGCGGCCACTGCACTCCAGTCTGGGCGACAGAGTGAGACTCCAACTCAAAAAAATAAAAAGTAAAAAAAATAAAAAAAATAAAAAAATAAATAAAAATCTGGAATTTACCAAGGGAACTGCCATGTTCTTCACCATTCTCTTCTTGCACCTGGCACTTAGTAGCTATTCATAATAAATGCAGGTTGAAGTAGATAACTATCCCAGGAGAGAGCTGTGTTTCTTGAGTCTAGATTTGAAATTTAAACACTTGGGGGATCTGTTGAGCTGTTTTCTATAATTTTGCTTATTCTTGCAGTATTTTAAAGTACATTTATTGTTGGAAGGAAGCCTAAGGGAGGCTTCAGGGATGCTGGTTTCACCTTGGCAGTGGTAAAACTGGTATGTTAACTTGGTGGTGGGCTCTACACTTATGATTTAAGACCTTTACACTAAGTGTGTTATACATTTAAAAAGTATGGTCATTTTAAAGTATATAACACATTCCTAATCACATAGAAACGGGAATGGGGAGGCTAAGACCACAAGTCATATTGCCTGGGCGGGGCCTGATTAGACAGACTGTGCTGCTCAAGATAAGATTGAACCTAAACTGCTCATCCCACCGACTAGGATTCTATTATAAAACCTAGTGTCTTGCAAGAAGAATAAGCAAGCTTTCGTCATAAACACCCCACTATTAATCATAGTGGTCTATTTTGATCTCATAGAGAAAACAATAAAAATCAATGTAAATGACCTTTGCAGTTTTCATTGCTCTCTCAATCAGTGTTTGCTCCATAGACTCTATCTAGGAATCAGCATGGCTGTTTTTTCTAAATCTGTATCAGAAAAATACCACTCATGTGACAGTGACCAGAGATGATTTCCTTCAAGTAAAATGTTCATTATCAATATGCGAAATAGGATTGTTTAAACCTTCCATCTTTTAAGCTTTTATTTAGTAATTTGGTATTGTTATAATAGAAAGATAAGCTTCCTTCTTATGTCAGTGACACAGTTTTGTAGCTTTATAGTAGAAACAGATTTAGGAATTAAGAAGTCAGTGAACCTGTTGGCATATAACAGTCCCAGCTCAAGCTATCCCAGTTCTCACTTGGAAGGCACAGATGTCTGAGCTAGAAAGAGCTTCTTTCTGAGCCTCTCAAGCATTTAGGACAGTTGCCCCCAAATTGAGAGTTCAGGTGCTGGACTTGGCCTAATTGGGTTCAAATTCTGGCTCCTCCCCACTAGCAAACTGATTAATCTTGAGCAAGATACATAATCACTTGAAACTTTGACTTTCTCATTTGTAAAGTGAGATAATAAGGTATAGTTTTGAGATCTAAATGCCAATCTATTTAGAATCTATCAGCACGGTGCCTGGCACATAGTAAATGCTCGATCCCTCTCAACTATCGCCATTCTTTTTATCAGTCATGTGATTCTGATCGTGCATTTTTTTTTCATTGTAATTGAGGTTCTTGGTTTTTTTCCTCCACAGTATGTAAACTTATATATGTTTTCATGTCTTGCTTATTTGACCTGCAGTAAATATTTGTTGAGTGAATAAAATGATGACTATTAGAAACACTTCCTACCTCTCCTTATCTCCATGTGAATGTTTCTCTTGCAGTATAAAAACTGTGGCGATGACGTTGTATTAAGATACTGCATGATATCCTACAAAGTTAAGGCTGTATACTCTAGATGGCGTCTCACCTGGAAGGTAAAGGTATTGTTCCGGTCCCTTACCTAGATAAGAGGTTTTTTGCAGATGGAATGATGGAAATGAAAGACCATGTTTGAAGCAAAAGGAGAAGGGAATCTCCTTTTTGCCTGAACCCCACAGTCTAGATCAGAGATGCCCAACAGAAGAATAACGTGAGCTACAGATATAACCTCTAATTTTCTAGCAGCCATTAAAAGGGTTAAAAAGAACAGTTGAAATTAATTTTATATTTTACTTGATCTAAAAATACCTAAAATATTATCATTTAACATATAATCATAAGAAGTTTGAATGAGATCTTTTACACTCACTTTTAATACTAAGTCTTTGAAACTGGTGTATCTAGGTCTGAAGGTTTAGGAAGGAGGTCTTGCATAGTAGATGCTCAAGGTAGTGCTGACCATGACCAAATAGGTCAGGAGTCAGGAAATGAAAGGGAAGCCTTCCTCCCTCCTCTTCCTGAGGCCTCAGTGGAGTGTGATGGATGTGTCCTGGGGAAAGCTGGACCTTTTAAAACTGACTATTTAGAATGGTCACATTCCCAGCTCAATCTATCCCAGTTCTTTCTTAGAAGGCACAGATGCCTGAGCTAGAAAGAGCTTCTTTCTGAGCCTCTCAAACATTTAGGATAGTTTCCCCCATATTGAGAACTCAGGTGCTGGACTTGGCCTAATTGCGTTCAAATTCTGGCTCCCCCACTAGCAAGCTGAGTAATCTTGAGCAAGATACATAATCACTTGAAATTCTTTCTCTTTTGTAAAGTGAGATAATAAGAGTGTCATGTGTCATAGCCTGTATGGATTATGCCTTTTAAGTTCAGCTTCTTGTCAGTGGTGCTGTGGGGAACCAGGAGAGGTCTAGTGTTTACTCTGGGACTAAGCTATGAAGGGGAGGATGTGTCTCCCCGGAGACCCACTTGGCAATGGCAGTGAATCAAGAAAAAGATCTGAGGAGATAGATGAACCTCATGGAAACAAACTTGTTACCCCACGGTCCAGTCATCCTTCTCAATGAGGTAATCTCTCCCCGTAACTGAAGCCGGATCCCCATGGCATTTTCATTCACATGACATAAACTTAGACCACAGTAACACCTTGTGGATGAAGGGATGTGGTTGGGACATCTTCATGGTCAGCAAGAGTTTAGAAAGACTAACCAGAAAAGAGAGAACCCAGCGGGGGACAGGTAATGACTTTCTGCCTAGCCAGGAATAAGAGAGGAGTGAGATTCAAAACTTTTGCAAAATAACCACAGTCTGTTCCACATGCTAGAATAATTAGGGTTTATAAGCATAATACTAAGGGTCTAAAACCATCCAGAAGTGTGGTGCGGCCCACGATTCCTGAAAATCTAGCATGTATAACACACAGTGAGGCACAAGCATTTGAACATGTTTTGAGAAGTGAATTAAAGACATGGCGCTCACTGAATGTTAGCCTGTGGCAAAATAAAAAGCAACATTCCTTCTAAGCCTTCATATGGTAGCTGAGTGGGCTTTGCCTCTGAGGTATACCAGTCATTCTCTATGCCTTTCCATTGGATATATGTGTTGTTATAGAGTTTGCTATTTTCAAACTTCTCGATACAGCTTTGGGCAAGAACACACACCTCCAAGAGGGTTGTATCTATTTTCAGGGGTGCTGGGAAAAATAAATACACTATCTAACAATATTTCATGACTCTAATTACCCATGAGGCACAAAAGGAGGTGAAAACCAACATTAAACAAGGCTGCAGCCTATGGGCCTGACCTGGAAGCTGCTTTTAGGAAAGGATTGGACACATGCACCTGAGGGCAAGAGGTGAGCAAGACATACAGATCCACGCTTTGCTGTTGGCCATGAGTGCGCTGCCGCAGCTTGGCCCACGCTGGCTTGGCCTTTCGTTCTCCTCCATCCTCTGCCCCTTTGTCAGGGCAACAAGAACAGCAGATTTAGTGACTTTGACAGAGAAAGCCTGAGATCAGAAGCATTCACTGTCTTATCGCCCACCCTTTTTCCTTCTCCAGCAGTGGTCCTGCTGTTCCCAATTGAGTGGAGAAAGAGCATCACAGGGTTCGTGATGCCTGGAGTGGTCTTCACCCAGGTAGTAAATCTCTCAAAGTGAGTCATGGCTGTATTCAAAGCACAAGGTGACGGCGCGCCTCCTAGGAACCGAATGGGAATGCTGACCTCTGCACCCAGGTGTTGCACACATTGTACGCTTTGCAGCTCTGGGGCTGAAATATCATCCAAAACTCAATGATCTTCGTGCACAGAGTACTAATTTGGATCTGCAAGACTGGGCAAAATCAGTCTTTTTCTTCACTTATTGTAATGGCAAAACATCAAAAAGAGTCCTTAAAACGCTTATGCTGAACTGTACACTGGAAGACAAAAGATGTCAGCAGGAACCTTTGTTTTTCTCTCTGGGGAGTCAAAGAATTTTATACTGAAGAGACCTTAAAGACCATGCAGTCCAACCTACTCATTTTCCAGACAAGAAAAGTGAAGCCCAGAGAACAGATGGGCTGCCTCCTCTAGTCATATGGGGCTTAAAAATATATATGTATATTTATTTTATATATATATATATATTTTTTTTTATAAGCTTTAGTGAAAGTGACCAGTGTTATCTCATTTCCTGGCTTCTCAAATCCAGGATCCAGCCAAATCTATTATTTATAGCCTGCATATACCTTATGCTTTCTACCTCCATAGCATTGCCCCTATCACTTGGAATGCCAGCCTGCACTTCTCCATCCTCCCCACTTCCGTCTTTCGAGAGAGTTTTCATCCACCAGTGATTAGCTCAAATATACCATCTCTTGGATGAAAATTTCCCGGCTGAAATAAAATCTCTACTGTCAACAACAACTACAGCACAGCAGCATTTACATATTACCTATTATGGGATAAGCGGCTTATATTTTATTTAGTCCTCAAAATAATCATACAACATTGGTACTATTTTTTAGTCACACTGTACAAATGAGGAAACTGAGATACACAGCGTTTAAGTCATGTGTCCAGGTCACTCAGCTGGCAAGTGGCTTTGATGTTTTATTATAAACAAGGGGAGAACCAAAATAAACCCCGAATGATCTTTTGGAGGGCGGGCCCCTTTTAGTACAGGCTCCCCCCACTAGGTAAGTGTTCCAGGAACCCATCAGCATCAGCGTATCAGCTAGTGTTGTTGTGAGAGGCTGCCTTCAGCTTCAGTGAATTTTTTGGGGGGCGATCCTTCCAATAATGGGTAATTGACACGTGCAGCTGCCCACACTGTGCTGTATTCAGCAGTTTTTGACCTAAAATGACATGACCCCCATGCCTCACCCCCCCATTCACCTGATCTCACCCCAATCTACTTTCTTGTGTTTCCCTGGATGAAAAAAGTCCTCAAAGGGAAATGTTTCGCCTTTGTGGAAGAAGCGAAACAAAAAACGGCAGAAGCACTCAAAGGCATCAAAGTTGATGAACTCAAAAACTTCTGAGCAGTGGAGAAAGCATCTCGATAGGTGTCTTGCATCAAATGGAGATTGCTTTGAAAGTAACTGAAGTTTAAACACGTGACAATAAATAACACAATTTTTAAATAAATAAATTTTTTTGGGGGGGTCCTCCCTTGTATATGCTGATGAGGAGAGGAAACTAGATTATTTATTTATTTATTTATTTGAGTTGGAGTCTCACTCTGTCGCCCAGGTTGGAGGGCAGTGGCACACTCCCGGCCACCGCAGCCTTGACCTGCTGGGCTCAGGCGATCCCTTCCACCCCAGCCTTCCAAGTAGCTGGAACTACAGGCATGTGGTACCACACCTGACTAACAAAACTAGATTATTTAATGTGGTTTTTTTCTAACCATTCCTTCTCCCCAAAACCAAAAAAACCCAAATTAATAGATAGAGATTGAAATCTTCTCATTAATAGACACAGAATCCCTGAATTTTCAAATGTTCCCTAGGTTATAGACGGGCCAAACTAGAAGGGCCTGCTATCTGAATGTTAATTTCAGGAAGTGGGCAGTAGAAAGTGTGCTGGAGGTTGCTCTTTCAGGACACAGTTCAACATCTGTGTAGGATCCCGTACCTCTATCCTGATGTCTGTTACAGCTGTTCAGGGTTGATGGTAGAAATAATCTTTTACACTTTACACAGAAGGCAGATCTACCCCCCACCTACTGGAGATGTATCCGGAGCCTCTGAACTTGAACACACCATTTTGGGTGTGTGTGCATTTTTTTGAGAGGTTTCATTGTGTTCAGCAGATTTCCCAAAGGGTCTATGAATAACAAATATTAAGAATGATTCTCACTGGTTTAGAGGTATTGTGGAGGCAGAAGAACGCCACGATTCCGAAGGCACATGGAGCCTTTCTGAAAAGATGAGAGAATTTGTGGTGGTGTGGAATAGTTTTTCTTACATTTTTTTTTTTTTTTTTGAGTTGAAGTCTCACTTTGTCGCCCAGGCTGGAGTGCAATGGCACGCTCCCGGCCACCGAAGCCTCGACCTGCTGGGCTTAGGTGATCCTTCCGCCTCAGCCTTCCAAGCAGCTGGAACTACAGGCGCGCCCTACCATGCCTGGCTCCTTAATTTATTTATTTGTAGTAGAGATGAGGTGTTTCTCTTACATTTAAATAAAACTATTCCTTTTGGGGAATTCGATGAGAGGATATCCTATATACCAATGTCCTCAGAGTGTCTCAGAGTGCTAAAGCAGTTAGATACTAAACGAACTTGCTTCACACTCCCAGCCCCTCCAGCACTTGACAGCAGATAAATCTGGAACTTAGACAAGCGGAATGACTTATCTGAAGCCACAGAGTTCAGAGGTGGGCTGAATGAGAATCCAGCTCTCAAGGTCAGTCCACATTAGTTCAAATAACATCTGATTAAGATGAGGACTGCTACAAAGGGTCCACACAAAAACCCATACTCTGCACATGCTTACAGAAGCAATGCTCTGTCACCTGGCTTCAATGTATTTTATCCAAGAAATAATCTTCTAGTGATTTCTCAGCTTTGCGACGTTACCTATCTATAAGAAAAGAACTGAATTGTGTGCTTTTCCCACTAGAGATGGAGAAAAGGAAATTAAGCTGATCTATAGTCAATGTCGTAATTTTTTTTTCTTGCCATCAAATACCTTTCATTCTTCAATTTCTGTCTTTTTTCTACCTCAAATATCTCAAATCGCCACCAGGACAGTGGGAGGCAGCAAGCGGTACAAGCATAAACATTTTATCCTCCTGGGGGAGGAATAATCACAGTTTCACAGTGTGTTAGAATTTATGCAATGTGTATCTCATTTGAACCTCACAGCACATCTGTGCAGAAGAAAGAACTATAGTCCTCATTTCATAGATGATGAGACCACAGTTTTTACACAAGCAGACAATCTCCCTAAGCACTGTAGCAAAAATTTTCACGTAACTCTGGGTTTTATTTAAGCCCTTAATTTCAGGATGGTAGATATGGGGACTAAAGTCTTTGGGAGATCCCAGATGCAGACATTACTCCACATTAATTAACAAGATGTATTTATGCAGATATACTACCAAGCAACTATAGAGAGACACATACGTATATTCACATTACTGTCTTTTCTGCCCAGTGAATCTGAAAGCATGTTGAAATTCTGCTTTTGACTGTGAGAAAACTGAGGTGCAGAGAGCAGGTGATTTGTCCTTGACCACATAATAAGTGAAAAGTTACGTCAAAGAGAATTATTGCTCTATAGCGTGGAAATGTTCTTCCTAGTGATGCGTTAATTTTAACAAAATGTTACCATAATGAAGCAGCATATTTAACTCATGGAGGTTTTTTATAGCAGTACTCTGTGTGCAAAGTAAAATCTGATGGTGTCTACAAATAGAGTCTGTACCCTCCCCCTTTCTGAAATAAAGAACTTCAAGGGCAGAGTGGGAAGGTTTTAATGATAAAAATATAAGGAGTAGGATTTCTATGATCATGAACCAAGAATAAGCTCGATTTCCTAATTTCTTACCCTCTAAAAAAATTCTAGTTCTTAAGAAATCTAAGATGCTTTAAAATCTAAAATAATTCTGGTCATCCAAAAAAATTCCAGTTCTTAGAAAATCAGAGATACTTTAAGATATCGGTAACGCTGAATATCAATCATTAGAATTTGCTTCTTTTGGGGATTATTTTACTTTGGTAAACAACTTTTCTCAGTACTCTTCTTAAAGATCATCATTCTTAATTAAGTTGAATCAAGAAATTGATGGTATGTTGCATGCATTTTGCTCCGAGATATTTCACCATTTTGAAAGAACCTCGGGCAAATCTTGCATGAAGAGATTAGCATTGAAGAGAAATTTGCAAAGTCATCAGTCTAATCTTCCACTCTGGGTAGGACTGCTATTTATAACATGCCTGAGAGGTGACAAGGTAGCTCTACTAGAACATGCCCAATGACAGGGAGCTCATTACTTCACATGGTAGTCCATCTCTCTTTTCAACAATTCTCATCATTTGACAGTTCTTCCTTATTTTGAATAAAAATCTACCTACTATTAACTTTTGTCCCGACCTGACTCCTAAACTGGCACAAAGTCTTCTCTTTCTTCCCATATGAATTTTGAAGACTTGTTTCCTTGCTTCAGGCTTTTGTTCTTCTGATAAAACACCCTCAGTTCCTTTGATTTGTCTTCCTGTATCTTGGGTTTAGATCTGTCAATCATCCTTCTCTAAGAAAGCCTTTTTCCTCTTAATCGATTATAATTTACTAGTTTCTCTTTTAAAATGCACACCTCAAATTTTATGCAAACTTTGGTGACTTTCAGAAATTGTGGCTGCTGAGAAAGTTCCCTTGGTTTGTAACCAGGCCCTTTTGCTCACTGCGCTCTTTTTGTGATAGTGGTTCTGTGATCTGAGGACCTACCTTTGCCAATGTCTCATCATCCAGGTGATTCTTCTGAATCACATGTTGAAGTGCAAAATAAATTTTTTCCTGAAGCTTCTGGACCTTCCTTGGTTCTAACAGCCAGGCTCGGTCTGATGAAGGAAAAATAATGGATAAGAAAGGGAAGGAGCATAAGCTTTGTTTATTCCACCTACATATATATGCTTCCGAAGACATGTAATTATTTACATAAAACATAAATATTTTAGAAGCAATACTACGATGTCAGTAAAGCACAGCATAACGATAAAGGAAATCAGTTTGGAGGAAAGGACAATATGGTTCAAAAATCTCCTTCATTGTTTTTTTTTAAAATTATTTATTTTTAAATTATACATATATATTTTTATTTTAAAATTGTAGGGTACAGTTAAGGGTTAGGTATACAAATATTCATTGCGCCGGGCTCGGTGGCTCAGCCTGTAATCCCGCGCCTTTGGGAGGCTGAGGTGAGTGGACTGCCTGAGCCCGTGGGTTCGAGACCCGCCTGGGCAGCGAGACTTCATCTCTACAATAAATCAAAAAATCAGCCGGGTGTGGTAGCGCATGCCTGTAATTCCGGCTACTCGGAAGGTTGAGGTGGAAGGATCGCCGGAGCCCAGCAGGTCGAGCTGCAGTGGCCGGGAGTGGCCACTGCACTCCAGTCTGGGTGACAGAGTGAGACTCCAACTCAAAAACAAAACAAAACAAAAAACAAATATTCATTGCACAGGTACCCTTGTTGATGAGGTGTGTGTGCCCCCTCTTCCCCAGACAGATATTGACTACTGTTAATCCCATGTCCCCACCCCTCCCTGCTCCCCACCCCGTAGTTTCCTGCCACTGTCAATCCTTTTCTTATAGTATTATGGTAGTTGTTCAAGGTCCACTTACGAGTGAGAACTTGTGATTGTTTCTTATTGTCTGTGACAAATGACATCTCATACTCTTTTCTTTGAACATATGCTTAGATTTTCTTTCAAAGATGTTAGCTATTGGTGCAGAAAATTACAGAAGTGAAGAAACTCTATTGTACAGTAATATTTTTTGAAATTCAGATCCCTTCCTTTTCTCAGTCTATTCTCTCATAAGAGATAGAGCTGAGGTTATGTTATAATTTATATATCCTAAACATAAATCAGTTTTTCTTAAAAAAGGTATTCCTGTGTCCTATTTTTCTAAAATAAATTTTAAAATGGTAGATAAGATAATCCCTCCTTTCTGTTCCCCTCCCTTCCTTCCTCCCTGTCTTGTTCCATCCCTCCCTCCCTTCTTTCTTCTTCCTTCTTTTTCATCTTCTCTTCCTCTCTCTCCAACCCTCTCTCCTTTCCTCTGCCCTTCCTTCCTTCCTTCCTGCCTGCCTTCCCTTCCCTTTCTGGGAACTTTATATATCTTGGTGACAAAATCCAGCTTTGCCTCAATGCCTTAGGTTAGATCTTCAATGAAGAGACACCTAGACTCTTCAAATGCTGAACAAAAACTCATGGAAAAGAACTTGGCCATGATCCTTCTGAACATAGTTCAGGTCAGGTGAGAAACTTAATTCTGTAACCCTAGACAGAACAAGGACAAGTCTAGCCAACAGTTAAGTAAACCCTTACGTAAGTGAGTACAAAAGCCTTCAGTGACAATTGTCAATCAGAATAAATTAAGTTCCCCTCCCTCTCCCTTTCCTAAGCTGTTTGGAACTGAATAGAAGTGGCTTTTATGTCAGGAACTTGGAGAGAGGGTAGGAGGGGTCTGGCAGGAGATGGAGCATATACAAGCTGGAAATCAGTCTTCCCTTTCTTTCTGAAATATGGCACTAAGCCAGGGTGGCAAAGGTATTTGGAGCTGCTGAAGCCTCTAAGTGTGGGTCTGCTATTAGCCCTGGATTCCCCACTAGGTAGAGTAAGCCAAATCACAAGCTTCCAAACACCTCAGAATTTGAAGGTGACAGCATGTTCTATTCAGAAAAAGGCTAAATGGTTCCACCGATTTCTATCTCACAAGGAATGGGTTAGCCCTCCTCCTGGGGCAGTCATTTTCACAGATCTTTCTGGTTTAATATTTCGTGTCTTCAATATTTGCTGTTTAAATGGAATGACTTGCCACAAACTTACTCAAAGAGGAGAGTGACTCTTTCTAATGCTTTCTTTGAGCATGCAGGAACCAGAGTGAAACCATCTCCCAAATCTGTAGACCCACAGGCTTAGATCTAGCCTTCTACTGAACTACTCTCAGTGGAAATAATCATATGCAATGAGAAAATGATAGAACTAAAATTATTTGGCATGTGGTTGCTATCAGAAATAAGTATTTCTTGTCACTTCTTCCATCTATCTTTTTGCTTCCAAGCCTGGGAAACTTTCTAGGGTTTAAAAAAAAAAAAAAGGCCCAGAGGAACAGCTTGATTTTAGACAGAACCATAAAAGAAACTGTTAGTAAAAACACTCTATGTGATAACTAATTTCCATTTTTTGATACCATGGTTAAAGAAAAAAAGTAGCAAATTAAAAATACCTTGATTAGACCACCAGTAATCATATTAGGAATAATAAAGGCTAACAGATTAAAAAAAAGTGTAGAGGTTAGTATTATTGATAAGTACAACAAGAATGACATGTTAAGAGATATAAGATGTAGTCTTGCATCCCGGGTAAGATTAATTTTGTCTGGCCTCATTTAAAAATATGTCAGAGTAGGCCACGTTGGGTGGCTCAGCCTGTAATCCCAGCACTTTGGAAGGCTGAGGCGAGTGGATTGCCTGAGCCTGTGGGTTCAAGACCCTCCTGGGCAAGTTGGTGAGACCTCATCTCTACAATAAATAAAAAACAAGCCGGGCATGGTAGTGTGCGCCTGTAGTTCCGGCTACTTGGAAGGCTGAGGCAGAAGGATTGCCGGGCTCAGCAGGTCGAGGCTGCAGTGGCCATAAGCGTGCCACTGCACTCCAGTCTGGGCGACGGAGTGAGACTCCAACTCAAAAAAACAAAAATAAATAAAAAATAAAAACCATAAAAATATGTCAGAGTATAGGAAAAGAGATCTAGTCTCTGGAGATAAATGGGTTACCAAAGGAATAAGTCTCTTGACCTTAAAAATTAGGTAGGAATGTGTTTTTCTTTCTCTAGAGAGCTGTCAATGAGGCTGCTCTCCCTTGATACAAAATCGAGCCAAATAGACAGTTGAATAAGTGACTCTCAGTTCTCATTCTGATTGAAGAGGGAGTCATGCATTTAGTATATTATTGCCACTCTATCATGTTTATATATTATTACATTATTTATTATTACATTTTGAGCTGACATTTATTTTACAAATATATTTAATTGCTAAAATAATATTTTAAGTTCTAGTTGATCCATAAAATGTTGACACCCTTTGACTTCTTTGGAAACTTTTTGGTATTTTATTGCATTTTAGAGTTAGTAGAAGTCTTAGTTATTATGGACTCTTCCCTTTTATTTTAAAGATGAGAAAACAGAGGCTCTGAGGGGTGAAGTATTTAAGGTCACACAAACAGACCCCAGGTGAGGGAGCCGGTACTAGAATGTGTGTGTTCATGTCTGAGGTTCTCCCTCTTCCACTCGGGTAGACTTTAGTAGGAACTTTTTCCCCCTCCACTGTCTTCACCTCCTGTTAAAGCTCCTAATACAGTTGATCCTCGAACAGTACAGGTTTGAACTGCACAGATCTGTTTATATGAAGATTCTCCTTCTGCCTCTGTCACCCGAGACAGCCAGACCAATCCCTCCTCTTCTTCAGCTTATTCAACATGAAGATACACATGAAGATTTTTATGATGATCCATTTCCACTCAATACGTGTAAATAGATTTCCTCTTGCTTATGGTTTTCTGAATAATATTTTCTTTACTCTAGCTCATTTTACTGCAAGAATACCGTATATCTATTGTATAAAATATATGTTAATCAACAGTTATGTTATCAGTAAGACTTCCAGTCAATAGTAGGCTATTAGTAGTTAAGTTTTTGGGAGTTAAAAGTTGTATGTGGATTTTTTTATTGCACAAGGGCTCAATGCCCCAATCACTGAATTGTTCAAAGTCAACTCTATTGCTAAGAAAAGAGATGTCAGCATTCGTCTGAACTGAGCACATCAACATTAATTTGGATGGAAACGACAGTCAAAGAGGTATTCAAAGAAAAGAAAGTAGACCTTTTACTTATCTAGGCCCCTATTCTGTGTCTTTCATTCAGGTACATTTTTACTGAATCTTACTCTATTGGACATTTATTTTCTATATACTTTATTCTTAAAGTCAAAACTTAGCGGTAACTCAGATTCCTGTCTATCTTTATTTGTTAAGAAACAATTTTGCTTCTCTACATCCAGTGTGACTTCTACCAGAAACCCTACTCTTGCTTTTGGGACAAAACCTGTCATTTAAATAAACTCCATTCTACTTTGCATTATCCAAAAATGAAAAGTCAAAATTTGCGAAGGAAAATACGATTTATTACAAAGTTTCTCCCGAACATTTTAGCTTAGGTAGGTGTAATTCATGTTAAAGTTAGGAAAAGAGGTTTAAAAAGAAGGTAAGGCATCTGATTCCTCCTTACCTGGAGATATCAGAACAGCAGATGAAAACAAAGCAATCTCCTCTTCAGTCAGTTGTAAGGAACACAAATTCTTTGCAAAGTCAAATGCTTCATTCACTAGGTCATCAGAACCTATCAAAGAGGAAAATGGAATAAAAATACTTAAACTTGGAATGGGGCAAGAATAAAAAAAAAAAAATCTCAGCCGGGCTCGGTGGCTCAGCCTGTAATCCCGCGCCTTTGGGAGGCTGAGGTGAGTGAATTGCCTGAGCCCGCGGGTTCGAGACCCGCCTGGGCAGCGAGACCTCATCTCTACAATAAATCAAAAAATCAGCTGGGCGTGGTGGCGCATGCCTGTAATTCCGGTTACTCGAAAGGCTGAGGCGGAAGGATCGCCGGAGCCCAGCAGGCCGAGGCTGCGGTGGCCGGGAGCGGCCACTGCACTCCAGTCTGGGCGACAGAGTGAGACTCCAACTCAAAAAAAAACCAAAAAAAAAAACCCCCCCAAAAAAACAAAACTCATAGTCCAGAAGTTATTTAAGGAATATGCTTACTAGACATTGAGAAAATACATTACTAAGTTTCTAACCATTAAAAGGCGATTTGACACTAATGAAAGAATTAAGAAATTAGGCAACATCCTGGCCAGGTAATCAAAGTTAGCATTACCAGTGGGGGCTGGAGGATAAGTAGACATGGTGTATGTTCAGTGTAACATCTGGCTGGGAATATACAACCTGAATGTCATCCTATACATTTGAAATTGTTTCCAGTTAAGAATTCTTAACTCACTAATTTGAAGATCCTTTATAATACAATATTCACAGAAAACCTAAAACATAGGGCTGAGGACTGTCAGTCCTAGTGGTGCTTGAACTTAGCAAAGCAAGGTGTCCAGGGGTCTCAGCATGTTAGAAATATTTTATGGAACAGAGATATCTTTCAATTTGGTAGTTCCCCTAGAAGCTTGATGGAGGAAAAAAATTATTTTTGCCTTCTGATGAATGGCTCACAGGTCAGTTGCTTCACCATTGTGAATTTTGGCAAAATGATGTTGCATCTCTATACGGATCCCTGGTAAATGTTTATTTGATGAAGCTGGAAATATACCGAGGTTGCTTGCCAAGGCTTTTCCTCCTTTCTTGAAAATCTAGCCTTGGCGATGACATGGATGTGTATCAACTGTAGAAGGGAAACATTGCCAGCCCTGATGGACTTGCTGTTGGCTGCCATATCAACTAACAGCACAAGAGGTGAAAGGGCAGTGGCCTTCTTTGGTGTCTGTGGGCAGGATATGGAACAAATGGCACTATCGATCATTAAAACCTTTCCTGGCATCAGCCCATCTTTGCTAATGTTCTTCTTACCCATGCTGTGCACTGATGACTGGATGTGATGATACACAACACTTCCTGACAAAGACTGACTCTGTCAGTGCTTCTCACAAGAATGGTCTGGAGAGCATTTTGGCCAGGTTGCACCAACCCTGTGCTCTCAGAACTTCAAGAATTAACTGCTCTGGCTGAACTCGGTGGCTCAGTCTATAATCCCAGCACTTTGGGAGGCTGAGACAAGTGGAATGCCTGAGCCCGTGGGTTCGAGACCCGCCTGGGCATGTTTGCAAGACCTGTCTCTACAATAAATCAAAAATTAGCTGGGCATGGTAATGCGCGCCTGTAGTTACGGCTACTTGGAAGGCTGAGGCGGAAGGATCGCTGGAGCCCAGCAGGTCGAGGCTGTGGTGGCTGGGAGCATGCCACTGCACTCCAGTGTCTGGGCAATAGAGTGAGACTAAAAAAAAAAAAAAAATTAGCTGCTCTGAATGAGAAACAAGTGAAGGAGCTCACTTGTTAAGTGAGTGAGCTTAATGAAGTATCTTAACTAATGATTATGAATTTACAAAAGAAACTTAAGAGGTCACTTTTATGGACTACATAATATAGAAGGCAAAAAGAAAAGCTGATTTCATGAAGAATGACCTATAATGCTGCCCAGCTCTTTTAGCATCCGTCAGTCTTCATTTATTTCTCAAGGTCTCAGCAGGGTCCACGGTTCTCTCCTTCTTCCACAGTTGTAAGATCAGGAAATGCTCACCTGGATTAAAAGCTCACCTGGTTCAACTCTTATTGAATAATGAGATACCAGTTCTCATCAAAGAATTAAGGCATTCTATTTACCAATTTCAGTCTAAGTGGAGATACTGATGGTAACTGACACAATTGTGTCCTCATCAAAAGGAGACTTACCTAAGGCTTTGAACATTTGCATTCCTCCATATTTTCCTTCAAACAGAACAGTGTTGTTTAATGGGTTGAAGGCACGGCACATTCTCACTAAAACCACTTCCAAGCAACCTATGAATTAAAAATTTTTTAAAGATGTATACATATATTTAACAATAAAGAGGTTATTACTGCATATATGTCCAGAGACTTTTAAGAACTTTAAAACACACACATACACACCCACAAACACACAGAAATCCATTAAGATTCCATTTCTGAAAATAAGTATATTAGAAATACAATTCTCCTTGCATTTGAAGGACATACACATGTGTGCGCGCGCGCACGCGCGCACGCACACACACACACACACACACACACAAGGGGGGGAGAGAGAGGGAGAAAGAAATTTATTCTGGTACTTATGTGAGAAACTAAAGAGAAAATAAACTTTATAAGTGGTTAAACTGGAGGGCAGGAACATTATTTTTTGAGAAAGATGCATTTTCCTCTATTTTTTGACTAACACTAGTTTCAATTCTTGAGTTCATAATTGATGAAATGAAGGTAGGAACTTTGTCTGCAGTGGTAAGCAGTTGTGGTTATTGTATTCACTTTTGCAGCTCCAGGACCACAGAAAATCTCTAGCACATAGCAGGTGCTTGGTAAATATTTATTGAGTGAATTTGTTTACTACCTTTGTTTTCCCTCTGAACACTTATTAACTACCAGGAAGTCCTCCAGCACAGTTTCTCCATGTTTTAAAGAACTGGGCTTTTGCCCCATAAGGTAATGGAAGGTAACAGCCAGACTCAGAAGCCACAAATTTGCATGGAATATCATACTGGTGATTGCACTACATCTTTGATGACTTTCTTATGCCACTACTTTATATTTATGTCTGTTTTATTTCCTTTGCTATAGGTATGTTTGCTGATTTCTCTTTGCTTTTTCTCAGGCATATCTCCTAGCGTAGAGGTTTATACATACAAGAGGATTTGCAAATATTAATTGAAGCAATGATTTTTCTGATGTCAACAACAATAAGTACAATTTACTGAGAATCTGCACTGTGGGTGGCACTTTCTTTGGCCTCTTATATTCATGCTTATTTTTGCTCTTTGCAACAGTGATTTTAGGTGAGTTTTATTAGCCCTGTTTTTGTGGATGAGTTACAGGAGGCTTGAAGAGATTAAGAACCCTGTCTTTCATAATAGAGTCAACATTTTTATACCACGTAGAGATGTTAAAGATGATATAGTTCTGTGTTTTTTTTTCCTTCCTCAGGTTTATTTGTACAAATAGCATAGGAGGACACCAGTCCCATGCAGACAGCAGCCTGGGGGTCAAATCAGTCCTTCTGTCCACACATTGGCAGACAGGGGCCTCTACTCTGGAGCTTTTGTAGGGGCCTGGGCACCTTTGGGTGCCTGAGCAGGAGTTGGAACTGAAGCTGGAGTTGCAGGTGAAGCTGAGGCTGGGGTTTTAGTTTGATCCTTGGCCTTTGGCCGGCAGAGCCTGCGGCCCTTGGCAATACAGGCACGAATATGCTTCCCAAGCTTGGGGTGGGCAATGCATGAAAGTCGAGTGAGCTTGGGGCTAGGACCCTTTGGGATCTTGGGCTTAACCTCCTTGGGCTTTATGAGGGCCTTGATAACCTCAGCATGTGCACTCATGGCACTGGCATTGTTGACTTGCATCTTCTTCAGGCCCTTCTTGTTGTGCTTCTTGGCAAAGGGCATGTTCCTCGGGAACTTGAGGTCCACCCCCTAAAGAGATTTGCATTTTTGTGATGGGGGTCTCTTGATGCTATTTTTGTGCCATTTTCGGGACTGGTTGTGTGTGGTATGGTTCTTGGACTTGGCTGTGTCTGCACCGTAACCTGCGGCTCCTGAAGCACCCGGGACCGGAAGAACAGTTCTGTGGTTCTTAAATGTCACTCCATGGACTGGCCCTGAGTCTTAGTGAGAAATACAATGAACTGGGTTCCCTTCTAGGTGATCTGATAGGCTGTGATGGTGCCTATGTCTCTGAACTATCAGTAAACTCCTTTGATGCTGCTGATGCAATTCCAAGTTTGTAATTCATTGCTTTTCATCTATCTTTTTATTTGACAAGTGAAGAAAGTGCCACCTAAAGAGTTCAACTCAAGGTCACATACCATATACGGCAGATTTCATTTTTCAAAGTGGGTCACAAAAATATCTTCCATCTCACATGTTCTCTACGACGTTACCACTCCACTGTCAAAAAGTAGAATCCATGTCTCACACCCTTGATCCCCGATGGGCCATCATGACTGCCTCAACTGACAGAGTGGTGGAAGTAACACTGTGACTAAGTTGGAAAAATCTATGCACGTCTACCTTGCTCTTTTGGGATGCTAACATTGGAGCCTAGCGATCATGCTATGAGGAAGTTCAAGCAGTCTGTAGAGAGGTTCACACGGGGAGGAGCTTTGGCTGAACTCCAGGCTGTCAACCAGCACAATTTGTCAGTCATGTGAGTGAGCCAGTTTGAAAGTGGGTTCTCCTGCCCTCAGTTAAGTTGCCTCAGTGAATACCACAAAGAACCACATAAGCCATCCCTGCTGAGCCCTGTCCAAATGGTAGCTTTGAGAGCAAAAGAAATGATTATTGTTGATTTAATTAAATTTTAGGGTTGTTTAGATAGCTGCTGCATCAAGTTAGGGCTTGTGTCAAGGTTTTCTTCAATTTTCATCTTAGAATAACAATTATATTTGGCCCAAGTTCAAATACCAGATTTGCCATGTGATTGTGAATAGTGTTTCACTTCTCTGAATTCTTACTTCCTCCTCTATAAGGTGGAAATAATACTGATCTCACAAGGTTAAATGAGATGTCATAGGTAAACATAAACATATATGTATACTATTATATACAGGAATATGTTATTATTCCGATGCCTAGGACCATGAAGATGAACACAAATACCATGATGGTTCTTACTTTTTATTTTCAAAGGGGCCCAGGAATAATTTTTTTTTGGTTTGGTAATAGCATCTGCATAGTCAATCATATGCAGAGTTTCTTGAGCTACTTCTGAAGCAATTGCATGTGTCAGAGAGTGTGAAAGGGAAGGGAAGAGAAAGATCAGAGCACCATGGAGTTTCTCCCGGTGTGTGTCCTGGCTGCAGGCTATCCTCATTAAAATGATTGGAAATGACCACAGAGGCAGAGCTCAGCTAGCCTGCATTTTTTTTTCCCTCTTCACAGAAGGCAAGGAGTATGTTTTAGCGCCAGCTCAGCAATTCAGCCACCTTGACACGCTAATTACTTGCACTGCCTGTCAAACTGGGTATCTCAACCTCCGCAATTAATAGCTCCACTTTCAATAAGCAAAATTGTATTTGACTTCAAAGAGGAACTGAATGAGTATCAGGGCATTTTTACTACCAAGAGTTTCCTTTGGGAGTTGGCTGACAGTGTGGGTGGTAAAAAAGAGCTACATGTTGGAAGGAGAATTTTCTAGAACCACACAGAACATTTTAGACCACATCCTGATTGAAAATAGCCCCTCCTCCAATGAATCTTCTGCTTGCTCACCTGACTTCAGAAGTAGAATTTGATCATTTTGACAGAGCTCCATGAAGCCTGTTATTCGCTTTGCAAACTCCACCACGTATTGGATGGCGTGAGTGATCTGGATGGCACATTGCTGCCACAATGCTTCCCTGGACTTCAAGAAAGAAGACACAGAATGTCAATGGGACAAACAAGTCCCTGGAGAATTAATAAAATATTCAGGTTTGCCTTACTGGTGCTTACTTGTTAGTTGGGGCCCAAGGTGAGAATTTATATGATTCATTTTTTAAAAGAGAAGGGCAAACTGGGTGCAGCAGCTCACGCCTGCAATCCCAGCACTTTGGGAAGCCAAGGCAAGAGGACTGCCTGAGTTCAGGAGTTTGAGACCAGCCTGGGCAACATGGAGAGACCTCGTCTCTACAGTAAATCAAAAAAATTAGCTGGGCATGGATGGCATGTGTCTATAGTCCCAGCTACTTGGAAGGCTGAGGCAGAAAGATTGCCTGAGCTCAGCAAGTTGAGGCTGTCGTGGCTGTAACTGTGCCACTGCACTCCAACCTGGGCAACAGGGAGACTTTGAATTAAAAATAAACAAATAAATCAATAATAAAAAATAAATGAGAAGGGCAGTATTTTCTTTCTTTCCCTCTAAAATGATATTTTGACCTGTTAGAACCTCAATATGCCACAATTATCAAAGTACTGAGCCTACAATAATAGAAACTTGCTTATAGTATGTAAAGATAGTTATTTTCTTTGCTATTTTTTTTCCCATTTTCTACTTCTTACCTAAACAAACTCTAGCCCATCATGTAAAAACAAACCCTTGCATTGAGGAATGGCGATTTCATTAATGGGCTTCCATGATGTCATTTTCATGGAAAATTGAGATTAAACTTTTAATGTTTTTATGTTGTGTTCTTTTTCCAGAACCTATAGTGATTATTCTTTGGTATAAAAAGATTTCCAAGGGAAAAGGCATCAAATCAAATCAAATCACTCTTGTAAATCCCAAAATATATATTTTAGTGCTTGGGTTACTTTCTTGAAATAAGAACCATAAATCTATGTGTGTCAATTCTACTTTTTATTTACCATAGGAATACCTATGCCATTGTCTCATTTATATAAAAACAGCAAAATTTAATTGTCCTGGTGAAGAAAAATCAGTATGTTATTATCATTTATTTAGATACATATACTTTATATATTTTATTAAAATTCTATCGAATGGTAGACCTTGTAACTGGGGATCTCTATCCCAAAGTAAAGTAGTATGAATACTGAGAAACAACAACAAACTCCTTTCTTTAAACATTTCTTCATTGGATTCAAAGAAATAATACAGTATATTAATAACATGAGATGTGTTGTCGTTTTTCTTTTTCTTGGATCCTTTTTTTACATGTAGGGTAAGAAAAAATTAGAATGCTTTGCCCCATATCTTTGTTGTGCAATTTTGTGACTATTACTACTGCTGTGATTACTCAATTGCTCCTGGCTTCTTACCTGGGCCCAAGAAGCCATCAATAAGTGTCCTAAAACCACTCAAACAAGGCAGTGGTTTTCAATCGCAGTGATTTTGCCTCACAGGGAACTTCTGGCAATATCTGGAGATATCTGTGGTTGCCATAACTGAATAACTGAAGCTAAGGGTGGTGCCACTGGCATTTAGTGGGTAGAGACCATGGATATTTAGATGCTGCTAAATATCTTACAATTTGCAGGATACTCTTACGGCAAAGAATTGCCCAGCCTAGAACGTCATTAGTGTTGAAGTTGAGAAAGCCAGAAATAGGGCAATCACAGAAAAACTTTCTCATAGTTTCTCAGGATACCTTGCTTTGATACGCTTTAATTTCTTCGTAGGTGTGGGTCTGCCACGCCAGTTGGTGCAGCTCTTCCATGGTGTATTGACATGTCTCCAAATGCGACTTAATGATGTTCTGTGCAATTCGATCTATGAGAAAGAATATCAATTCAAGGGTTTGTGAATAAAATCACTTCACGAAATTAACTTTTAATGTGTTTACTATAAGAGTAGCTTTTGGAAATACTCCAATTGTATTAAAGTGTCTTTAACACTACAATCTATTTGAAAATCTTCAAACTTTTTATCTCTTTTTTTCAGTTTTCAGTATTTCAATTAAAATTTACTGCCTTCCCCCTCCCACCCACTTTTTAATTTTTATCATAGCCTTGGGGTTTTACAAGCTGGCAAGCATTAAAAATTATTTATTTACAAAGTAGATATAAAATTATTATACTTTTTGCTATTTGGCCTAAAATCTAACTAACATTCTTAACACTTATACTACAAATACTTTAAAACGTTTTGAAATAATTAGAACCCTTATTGTTTATCTTAGAAAAAGGGAATTAAATTATAAATTATTTATTTGCTTATATTTTTTAAAAGGGAGCATTAAACCTCAAACTAAAAGAAAAGGTTATCTAAGAGGAAATAGAGACGAGAATGGAAAGACCAAAAAAAATTAGATTTCTCTAAAGATATTATTTTCATAGATTTGACTTTGGAACAATGTAAACATTTGATATAATAAATAATGAGCGAGAGAGGTGATACAGACAATACAATATTGGCTTATGAGTTGATAATTATTGAAATTGGGTCATGGAGGTCATTATATTCTCCTTTTTAATTTTTTACATGATGAAAATCTTTCTTTTAAAAAAGATAAAATGATTAAATTCATAAAAATTAGTTGCAAACACAAATAGTCTTTTTGGACAGCTTATCCCAAATAAGCTGTATTTCATATTGTACCTTAAACACCAATCATTTTAGGTTTAGAAGCATGGAAGCAATAGAACCAGACGTGTTCTCCTCAAAAACAACCTGCTGTGAGTCTACTGAAGGTGGACAGAGCTAGGAGTGAGTCCCCATAATCCCATCTGCTATTTGAGCACACAGAGAAGGCGACAACTTGGGAAACTAAAGTATTCAGGAGTTCTGTATGGGGTTGTGAGTGGAATGAATATGACCAAATCTTCTACTTGATAACTGTTCTTGGCTCATACAGAAATGGAATTTTTCTTGTATTTAACGTTGCGCCACTTCAAATGTAATTTCTGTTCTTTCTAAATGGCCACACTCCTTTCTCCAGGATAGCCCTCACAGCAGTACTTGGGAATTTCTTTTTTACCTCATTCAACTTCTGGTATATACAGTATGAAGTAGATTATATTTCAGTGACATAGAAAACAAAAAATGTAAACATATGCTTCTAGTAAACTTTCTAAATAAAAATCTCCTATGGTCCATTGTCTGGAACATTATAAACACTGAATAAACGGTAGCCACAGTTACCATTATTAGGACATTCTATTAAGCTTGTCATCAAGGGAGCAATGTGATGACTCCAATGGAGACAAAATTAAATGGAGATTTTGCAATCAGTGCTCTTGAAGGAAGATATTTCAATGAATGTTAGAGTTTTTCAATCAAAATAAAGTGATATATGTAGAAGATGCTACCAACTGCTAACTTATAATGATAGTTATAGTTTACTGGATTCAGCATTGAGCATTTCTAGGCTTTTTCACTTATTATATTACAAAATCTTTTCTTTACAAATCTTATATTCAAAGTTTTATTGAATATCCTCCCATGGTATAAAAAGGGCAAAAATTACTCTACACTTCATATTAAAATAGATTGGTATGTCATGGTTCAGCATTTTTCAATTTCACTTGGGCAATCTAATTACTTAGAGTCTAAACAACATATCTGTTCTCCAGTAGGTATATAATGAAAACATAAGATTTTATAGCTCTATAGTTTTCAAACCTTTATCTTCTTGGTGTAGTTTGTTTTCATCTTCAAAGATATGCTGATTTGTTGGTAATTTACAGGCTTCAGGGTTTATAAACAAAACTATAATTGCCACTCAAAATTGTATTATGAAAAACTCTGTTTATTTATGCTATTGACTGACAACTGTTGACCAAAGCTTAAAAATTATTTGGTCTTCTGCCACCAAAACTCAGGATTCCATAGGGCACGAGGAGAGGTAGGCACAATAAACACATGGGCAGGTAAAACAAAATAGAAAATTAAATCCACATGCATACATCGAGACAGCTCAGATGTTCATTTCTGGTGAAGGCTTCCCGGCTTCCCTGTGTCCTCAGGAAGAAAGGCTGGATGCCATCACACTTTAATTCTGCCTCAGCTGAACCCCTTTCCCAGCGAGACTCTTACTGTGGTTATTTGTGTAAATTTGTTTGTTTCACACTCTTCAAGATTGTGAGCACTTCAAGAACTGGAGATCGAAGCCCAGAACAGTGCCTTCCTTCATAGATTCATTCAATACATACTTTTGAGAAGCTATTCTATACCAGGTCAAAGTACGAATTTTAAAAAATCCCCAAAATATTGCCTTTGTCTTTAAGTACTTACAATAGTATCATTTTATATCATGATGTAATAAACATCTAAGTCAATCTGGAGGAGGCAGAAAATGTCTGCATCTTAAAGGATAAACAGAGTTTGTCACATGGAGAACAGACAGGCATATCTCACCTAGGGAGAATGATAATACGGAGGCACAGAAAGAAAACTTGTTCTAGGTTAGGTAATTTCTGATGTTATATCTTACATCTTTACAATCCTTACCTCTTTGCAACCAATCTCCCCTTACTGAGGAAAGAAGTGAGGTTTAGAAAAAGTGAGTGACTCTAGAACCGTTTCTATAGAGCTAGTAAACGATGTCAGCAAACTGAGTCTGTCTTTTCTGGCAAGAAATCTTATGTATTTGCAATGCAGGGTGCATGAAGGAGATGAGGAGAAATAGGTATAGGTAGGGATTTGTAACTATAGCAGGAACATCTGAGTAAGCAGACCAAGGAATTTCATCTTGTGAGATTTTTGGATTTTGTGTTTGGATTTTATCTCATGGCAACTAGAAGCCAGTGGAAACTGGAAAGTGTGAGAGTTATGTGGTCTGTTGTTTTGGTTTTTGAAAGGTGGCCCTGGACATGGCCAAGATGAGGTGGCATTAGTGAGTATGTGACATTAATCAGGCTGTTGTGAAAATTCAGGCAAGCTATGAAGAGGGTCTAGACTAGGAGTTAATGACAGATATGGAGAGAGGAGCCAGACTCAAGACAATTCTTAAGGAGAATGCACAGTATCAGCAGATGTGGCAGTGAGAGAACACATGAAATCGAGTAGATGCTTAACCAATGTTGAGTTAGTGTAGATAAAGTTGAGAATGTTCATCCATCCATTTATCCATCCATCCATCCACCCATCCATCCACCTGATTTCACAAGGAATTTGAGAAAGTTAAGATTGACCCTTTGTTTGATGGTCTTAAAGCCCGAGCGCTCAGAGTGGCTTTGAAGCTAAACTCGAAGCACTCACGATGATTTCTCATGTCCTTGTGGTGAGAAATCAAAGCCAAATCTCCTTTGGACATAAGACTTATAAATGGCAATGCAGGTAAAGGCACAGTAGCAGCAATTGCCGACGCATTCCTCCTCCACTTTCTCCCACTGTTCTGTAGTGCAGGGGTGAGCCACGTGCAAAAACCGACTTGACCCTCTCAAAGCTCAGGTCGATAAAACACATGTAAAGCTAGACCTGGTCTCATGGGAGGAGGTTGGAGGGCTCATTCTGTCGATTAGAAAGATGCTTGAACATCGGAGGAGATGGTTTGCTGGGACTGAGAGTCTGTAGTTGTGAAATGGGAAGAAGGACTTAAAAAGCAGGGACAAAAGGAGAGAATGAATACAGTATGCAAAGCTCCTGCTGGGATCCAAAGGAACTTTCAAGAGTCCTTGACTGGAAAAGTAGAAAAGGTAATAGTAAACGTAGTCTTCTCTAGGGACCAACCACATGAGAAAGTTCAGACAAAAGAGACTGAGGTAAAAGAGCAGAGGATATGGAATCTTTCTGGGCAATCTCACATCCTTCATCCATTACCCTGACTTGGATTGCAGCTGTTTCTCAGTGCTTAGTTTTTGTTGGATTCTTTAACTAGCTTGGGCTGCACATGGTACATGGTGAAGGAGCCAGTCTGCTCTGTGCTGCGATAATGAGTCCAACAGGAATATGGCCCAGATAACCAACCATTAGGAAATGCTACCACCTTCAAAGGTGATGCACATGGACTCTACTTTCTGCTCTTCCCGAGACCAGAGATGAGGCTGGAGATTTCTTAAGTGGATGTGAAAGGAAACCTGGAGTGAAAAGGCAGCTACAGCTTCTCAGTAGTTAAGATTCTGTACATATGTTCAGTGAGACAGAGGCTTACTCTATTCACTAAGAGTATTTGGCCTGTTTTGACAGGGAATGAAATGATAGAGAGAAAGGAGGAAAACAATTTTATATGCTTAGTGCACTCATCCCTTTTCAATCACGATGAGGTAAAATGTGAACAGTGACACAGGCAAGAGAAAATTGGCTGTGTATTACAGGTCAATATTAAGTCCACATTCCTTATTTTCTATTTGTCAATTTCAGGCTTTCACTTTCTCTCTTCCTTTCTCTTCTATATCCCCAGATGGATAAATACATAAACCATTTCCCCCATAAAAATGCTGTTTTGTTTTACACTTTGGCCCTGATACTATTCTTAGAGGAACATTTATTGGAACCCAAGATTCATATTCGATTAATAGAATTTGTAACTTTATATATTAAGTAACTTTATGGGATAAAAATGAATCAATGTGTGATTCAAATGGAAGAATCTACTCTTATAGAACTTTAAAATAATTGATATAAATATACTTCTCTATCATTTCAATGGCAACATATTTAAAAATATCGAAAAGATTGTCACTCTTCCCTAGTAGTCCTAAGGGTAATCTGAACTCTTCTTTTGATGTGGGCAATAAGAAGAGAGAAATTAAATTTTTCCAGGGAAAACTAGAATAAAATTGATAGTAATTATCAATAGTGTAATAATTATAGAACTCTGGGGCTGGAACCAACTTCCTTCCTTCTTCTCCAAATGTATTACATCTAAATAATCATAGAAATTAGCTGAGTCTCCCTTTTCTCTCTCTGAGACTGTAAAGGATTTCCACACTTCCTAATCCATCTTTAATAATCTTCATTGTGATCTATTAAATAAATCAAATAAGTAAGAAAGCAAGTCCTCTTTAAGGCATTTGTAGAATGGTTGAGATGTGTGTGATAAAGTTTATACAGGTAAATGGAGTTTTAAAAGGTCAGTTATATCAGATGATGTAAAAAGGCGTAAGAATAATACTTAGAAGCAGCATTTAATGAAATATATAACATAACTTTTTTTACATATTGATCCACATGGTTAAGTGAAGTTTGGAAACAAGTCATTCAAATTACCTAATTCTATGTAAAAAGAAAAAAATGACATCTGCTGATTTGGGTGACAAAGAAGTAAACTGACAAGCAAGGTGACAATTTCTTGTTTATAACTGTGATGTTATAAAATGAGGGCCAGCTTGCAGCTACTAAAATAGCAAGTGACCTTCTGCAGCTCTGATTTCAACCACTCAGCGGGTTTTTTTCACCAAAGCGGCTTATTTTAGCTTTCACTAGACATTTCAGCAAATGGCGCTCTCCAAAGGCTACAGTGTCTCAGACATGGATTGCATGCGTGGTTTCATTAGAATCCCACATCCTGGGAGTGGAGAGAGTTCAGTATATCTTTTAAAACTGCTGCTTTTGGTGTTATTACCAATAGCACCCGGGGCCCAACTGTACCTAGGTGAGAAAGCTGAGACTCAAAGCTATATATAGTGCTAGAGGGTGTCACGCCTGAACTTCCTAATTCTCTCCCCCACCTCCTCCCCACCCCTACTTTTTTTCCTCATGAGAAAGAATAGTTTCTTCTTGGTGAACTATACCCTCTATTCATTTTTCTCTACAAGGGATTTTTTTTTTAAACTTGGAAGTATTCTTCTTAAAATGCTATATCTTGGCCTCAATCAAAATGATTAATGAATTTTTAATTTGTCACTTGCCTTAAGGATCTAGAGAACCACTGAATTCTCTGTTCAGTTTATACTATTAGTGTGAAAGTGGAATTCTTAGGGGATTCACTTTGAATTAATGCCAGGATACCCCCACGGACTTGCTCAAGGCATATTTTAAGTGCCTGTGTTAGGTTTTCATAATATCAAGATTCCTCAGAATCCGCACTCTGAGGTGGTAACTATAATGCATTAAAACAATTAGCTGAAAGGTGCAACATTTAACCAAACTCATTTTTTGCTTTCTGACAATAGACCACCAGTTTTATAAGTTTTCTGTCATTAAATAGAACAAGTCTAGTGGTTTGTCATTGATGACAATGCCAGTGAAGACAGTGTCATTTAAAGACCTTTCTGATTTTTCTAATCTCTATCTAGAGATCGTCACTTTTAGCATAAATAGAATTCTGCTGTCAGAATAAAAACATCAATAAAATTTAAGCTTAAAACAGCACTCGATTAGTGATCTGCAGCCTCTTGGATTTTTAATGTAGACCCGAAAGTTCTAAGACCAAGTTGTTCTTAGAGTTCTTCAGAAAAAATATATTGTCAAAATATAAAATTATGTTAACTTCAAAAAATGGTGAAAACATGGTAAAGCACAATTCAATAAAATGTGAAATGGAAAAAATGAAAAAAATCAGATTAATGCAAGTAAAAGTAAAATCTGGGCAAATACTAAGTGAATAGATTAGTAAAATGGTTAAAATTTCTCAAATTTCAGGAAGCTCAAGTGAGACAGCATTTTACTAGAAGGTAGGAAAGCAGATAATAAAGCAGAAAAGAAAAGCTGAGACAGTCTATATAGTATTTGTGTTTAAACTGTATCCAAAAAATTACAAGCAGCAAAAACAAGTTAACTATCTAAGGGGGTGCTTTCTTATTTATTTAATAATGAAAAGCTGTTTTGTATCACAAACATTTTGTTTTATTGCAATAGCGCATGTCTAATTTTTGGGAAATTACAGTTTCCTTTCTTGAAACCAGTTGACAAAATTGAGAAAGAATCTATTATGAAAGCATTACATTTCAAAGTTAACTTTCAGAGTAAAAGACCTCCTTCACAGAACAATCAGAAAAGACTTAAATGTCCTGCAACTGATGAGTTTTAAGGGAGCTATATGGTAAGACAGAGGAAACCAACATGGCCCCTTTCAGTCTTTCAGTTTGTGCCTTTGGGGAACTCATTTAACCTCTTTAACTCGGTTGTTGTGCGTGTGATTCTCCATCTGCGGGAGGATTTGGCAGCAGTGATGTTTTCTAAGGGCTGTGTGAAGCATGACAACTTGAATCTGAGAGGCTACATGGGAATCTTCTTTGTTTTGACGCATGAGGAAGAAGCCTTGCAGAGTTACAGAGAGTGAGAATACAGCTCACAGTCTTAAAAGCACCTGAAGAGTCTTAGATAGGGCAAACCACAACAATACAATCCACAGGCCATTAAAATCTCTCCTCACTCTTTTTTAAAAACTGCACCTCCACACACACTACCCAAAGGACAACTAGTGGGTCACCGATGATGAAACCTCATTATGAAAACTGCTCAAGGCCATCATTAGGATTGATTTTACCATTTCAACTTTGTTGACATATGGACTGATTGTTAATTTAAACAGAAGCAACCTCCCAACCCCACAATCTCACCACCCTTCCGGAAGTTTAGTCAATGAATTTCTGACCTTTTAGGAAGATCTAATTTAGAGGTAGTCTTTGGAGGCCATTTTTATATTTTCAACACCCTAGATTTAAAAAAGTAATTTGATTATTTAAATAATGCATTTAATTAACTAATGTTTTAAAGTAAATTATTTTTGTTTCTTGTGGTGCCAAACTGTTCCAGAATAAATATGAAAACCAAATAGCAGTTCCTCAACAGGCCTCGCAAATGTGGCTCAAATTTAAATAGCGAATTCATTTTCCTCAGTATTAAGATTATGAAAGTTTCCCCATGCATCACAGAAATAAATTCTGTACTGGTTAGCAGAGAGTGCCTGCTGAGTTGGGTGCACACCATCTAATGACACCAGAGTGTACTGACATCCCTCAATCTGTTGATTGATTGACATTTCTGTGTTCCATGGCCCGTGTAGTACTTTAACCCTAACTAGTTCTTGCGAAAATGGGTGCTCGAAATGTGGCTAATGTAGTATGCATCCACCCCAGCCAGTGGAAAAGCAATTCAGAGCTCTAAGAGGCAATGTCAAAGCTTGTAATGCCTCGAAAGCATAGCATGCCTGAAGTATACCATCTTGAAATACTATTCAACATGGAAACCGTCAGTAGGGGCTTGATACAGAGGGTCACCTTGTAAGTATGACCATTCTCTCCTCCTATAAATCTTAGGCAGAACTTCCTGAAATTGCCTTTTCTTTTTGCTTACTGCAGAATATTTTGTATTTACTATGGCTTCTGAAACTGAGAGTATAAAACAAAATTGGCTTTCTAATAGCTTCTCAGTAACTTTTTTTTGTTATCGGTGGTGGCGATTGATTTTAACATCTTCTTATGAAGTTCTGAATTTTAAGTCAAAAATTAATGCCAAATTAGTATCTCAAAGGGAAATCCACCGAGGATGATCAATTTTGCAGAATTTCAACTCAAAATAGAAAAGGAGCTTTAAAAAATTTATCGAATCTAGTGAATGTTAGCACATTAGGAAAGTTGTATTAACAGAGGCATGTAGTAACTAATATGCACACATGTACATAGATATGTGTGTCTATAAGTACTTGAATCAAACATGTATGTGTGTGTATTGCTTGTGATGTAAATCATCTTTAAATTTGTATAGAGTCTTGCTGGTCACAAAGTGCTCTGTATATATTATACCAGTTATTCCAGTTGTAGGGAATTGCTGCGTATACTACTAGATGATTATACATCATCTTTAGGGTGTTATTCAAGGATACCTAAAAAAAGATAGGTTTGAATGAACTTAGGGAAGAACTATAAAGTCCTTGGCTCCAGGTACTTTCTAGAATAATTCATGGCCATAAACTGGTTAATACTAGAGATAGAACAATGGTAGAGAGCCTAGGAATATGGCAAATTGGCCCCATACTTGGGAATTTTGGTTTTTTTTTTTTTTTAGATAGATGGAAGGATTTTGAAAATATGTAGTCTTTGGGAGATATTCTGTGGGCAGCAAAGACAAGACGTTTTTAAAATTTCAGAGGAGTCAAGTAACCCAGGCTTTTAAATTTTTTGTTTTTCTGAGTCAGAGTCTCACTCTGTCACCCAACTTGGAGTGCAGTGGCATGATCACAGCTCACTGCAGTCTCAACTTGCTGGACTCAGACGATCCTTCTGCCTCAGCTTCCCGAGTAGCTGGGACTACAGGTATACACCACCATGCCCAACTAATTTTTAATTTTTTTTGTAGCTACGAGGTCTTGCTATGTTGCCCTGGTTGATCTTGAACTCCTGGCCTCAAGCACTCCTCTGCCTCAGCCTCCCAAAGTGCTAGGATTACAGGTGTGAGCCACTGTGCTTGGCCACTTGACTTCTTGTAGTCAAGAATATATCTTCGTCATATTAACATATATTCGTTTTTCCCTCAAGAAGGGCTGGAAGTGATCAAGTTGTAGTGAGCTAGAGAGGACTGGTGCATCTGCCCTGAAGCTGCATCTGCAGTAGCTCACTCTTTAATTTGATTGTACATGAACTTGGAGTGGTTTAGGATTACTACCACCCTCCCCTTGAGAAGCCCTTGATTGTCCTTGATGTCTATTTTAATCTGACTTCTTGTTTTTTGCAGGAGGGTGGATGGAGAGAAGAGGCTGGTTCATGGTTCTGATTTGATAGTGTCATTAATTGTATATCTGTCAGGGTCATTCCACCCAGTGAAGGCCCTGAGTGTTGTCACGCTCCAGGGGAGGGAAGCGTGCTGGCTACTACCACAGACAGGTTGTTCAGCATCGTTCATGATTACCTAGTTGCTTCCAAGTCCCCTTCTCTCCGCTACCCTGTCCTCCTTGTGAGGTGGCTACAGCAAGAACATTTGTATGCATGACCAAAGCCCCATAATCCTTCAAAGTCATTTAGTTCAACTGTCTTATTTTTCAGACAATGAGACGGAGGCTGAAACAGCTAAACTAATGTTAGTAAGCGGAATCAGGACACCCGACTTCAATGTACCCTCCCTAAACTACTTGCAAAAGGTATGTGTTGGGGTGAGGGGAGGGAGAGTTTAGATGGCAATGGACATTCACAAGACATCTTCCCTCAAGGCGAGGAAAAAAGAGCTAAAGACACTGGATCTTCCTCTCCCCGTACTGTTTAAATACTTTTTCTTGATAGTTTAGTCTACTTCTACCTTTTCTAATGACCTACTGGATAGTGACTCCTAAGTTGAATGCGTTTCTGTATTTGATACAGTTACTATCACAGGACACAGCAAATATACAGCAAGGTTTAAATTCTGTTCTCTAAACCATTTCTGCATGAGTAATTAAGTATGTATAATAGGTTTAAATAGTTATAAAATATTTATTCATAAATGCATATGTCATTAAAGGTGCTGCTTAAAATCAGAGCACTTGTTTGGGGTTCTTAAGAAGCCAAAATTGAAATGCCGCCAACTTTTATAGAATGCCATAAAATAAAACACCACTTGTAAGAGGATCTGTATTTCTATGTATCTTTGATAGGATAAAGCAGTACATTATAGGGACTAGATCACTTTTAGGCCAATCCCTTTCCGTAATCTCTTCTAACTATTAATACTTGGTTTCTGTAGTAGGTGAATGCTTTAAAAAAAAGATCGATATCAATTTCTGATGCTTAAAATTCCAGGATCTATAAATAGAGCACAAAAGGAATTTGATTTATGTTTAAGATTAAGATTTAATCTATGTTTAAGATTAAATAAGAAGAAACCAAGCCGGGCATGGTGGCTCATACCTGTAATCCCAGCACTTTGGGAAGCTGAGGCAAGAGGATTGCCTCAGCCCAGGAGTTCAAGACCAGCCTGGACAACAAGGTGAGACCTCCTCTCTACAATAAATCAAAATATTAGCTGGGCGTGGTGGTATGCACCTGTATAGTTCCAGCTTCTTGGAAGGCTGAGGCGAAAGTATTGCCTGAGCCCAGCAAGTCCAGGCTGTGGTAGCCATGAGTGTACCACTGCACTCCAGCCTGGGTGACAGAGTGAGAATCCAACTCAAAAAAAAACAAAACAATAAAAAACTAAGTAAGAAGGAACAAATTAATTTGTGCTTCATCTTCATCTGGAGAGAAAATTACCAAATAACACAGCAAACTCAAGAGGTGTGTAAAAAGCACCTTATCCCCTTAGCATTAGAGCTAATTTGATGGATTGTTTTTTTTTCTTTTTAAAAACCATGTTGTTTGGCGGTCTGAATTGTCTTGTTGTCTGGGAACTTGTAGATACACTGTCAATCACCTTCCAGCTTAAACGAGTTTTCATTAAGATTATGAGTCCTGCAGAATTCCCCAACCCCTTTAAGCACTATAGTGGGGGAACACAAACTTGAGGTTCCATGCTTATTTGCTATCTTTTTAGCTAGCTTCCTCTCTCTGCCGCCAACCATTGCAAAATTTTATTCCCAAAGATATAACACATCCATCATGCCAGCTTGAAGTAACATTTCAGTGAAACCCAGTAAATACTGCTGTCTAAATATTAACTTGCAGCTTACTGTTGCCCTTCTTTTTTCATAGGCTTCTTTCTCTTACGGGATTTTGAAAACTGAATGATGCAATTCCCGAAATGTTTCATGGTTTTCTGTTTGCTTATTTACATTTTGTTTCCTACCATTCTCAAAACTATGGGACTAAAACATTCCAGATAAGAGATGTGACTCACAGTGATCAATACCTGCCATCTCCCTCACCTCCAAGAGAGTGAGGGGCCATCTATGCCCAGGACATGTATGACACACTGAATTGCAATTACTGCATTTATTGTATAGTATCTCCTAGTCGGCAAGGGTAGAAACCTTGTTCTGTTCTTCTTGAGTGCCTGGAACATTTCAAAAACAGGTGTTTGAAGAAATGTCTGGCAGTCCAGGGTGATGGAATGACTTAACATTACATCAGAAGCTTTACCACTTAACTAACTCTGTGTCCTAGGAAAACCACTCACTGTTACTGATTCTCAATTTCTTTATCTGTATAATGGAATAGTTTCTTCACTGCTGACCTGAAGGCATCAGCGTGAGGCTCAAATTGGATTAAATATGTGAAAGGATTTCCTATATTTCCCTCCATACATCAAGCATTATTATTCAGGTCCTTAACCAATAAATTTGTAGTTCCTTTGGTGACCTTTTAAAAAGACATGTTTTGTTTTTCTCTGCACAGCGTTCTTCTTTCTATGACAGCTTTCAACCAACTTAATTGGTTTAGATGCCTATTAATCAAATACAGTCAAAATGCCGGCATGCAAACTCTGAAATCTCTGGTTTGCAGCACCTACAAGATCAGATAGGCAGCAAACATCAAGAATATTTTGCCGTGAAAATGCCAATCAGCTTGCGAGCGGCTGCTATTGTTCAACAGGAGGAAATAACTATCTGGTTAAAAGAATGAGCTTTGATTTATTTGGGCTTGAGCTCATATGTGTTCTTTGCTTTTTATAAGTTACGTAACTTCTGAGTCTCAATTTTTCATCTGTAAAATGGGTATACAAATACTTACATAACAGGAATAATAACGATTTTAAAAGAATTACATACAGGACATTGCTCAGCACCATATAGGTGCTCAATAAAAGGTAATTATATTACCTGCAATGAGCAGTGATGCTATTATTAAGTAATAGCTATCATAGTAGCTATATTACTAATGACGATAATGCTTACACATGATGGCGACCGTACTAAGAACTCAAGAATATTAACTCATTTGATCCATATACACAGATAAGGACTATTGTTGGCCTAAGTTTACAACTGTGACTCAAAGAAGTTAAGTCAATTGCTTACAAGAAAAGGCAGAATCAGGTTTTGAATTCAGGCTGTTGACTCCAGAACCAGAGTTCTTAGTCTCCATGCTATCCCACTGATGTCTTCCTGCCTAATGATACTGTGAAGGACTTAGTGTTTTAGTGAAATGAGTGACGAATTTTGGGGATTGTGCGGGAAGGACAGTGTGTCACACTATTGTGGCTCGTCCTAAGTACCTATATTTGACACGTCACAGAATGGGTGTGTGTCCACTAGGTGGCATTGCTGTCTTAACGAAATGTGAAGCAAGCCAATATTTAGGCTCAGGAATCTGCTACATTTGAGAGCACTTGGAAGGACAATCTATTTGCATCCCTAAAAGTCTGATGGAAGAAACCTCCAAAACTTAGAGCATATCCAGAGATCTCTAAGAACTAATGCTATCTTGAAATAATTAAGAGAAATATATCCTAGTTCATTTTGCATGCCAATGTTTGTGCAGAAAATCTGGATAAATTTTGATATGATCTGGTCCAGTCTGTTCAGTTTATAGAGTAGACTTGACCAGAGGTAAAAATGACGTGTTCAGGGTATCCCAGATTTGATGGTTTTGCTGTAGTTTTCTGTCCTTAATATTTTCTGTTGATGATAAATCACAAAGAAACTGTAATTTCTGACCTTTTAGAAGACTCCCCTTTGGCTATGGGGCCAAAGATTGCTCAACTATTGTGAGTTTTTGTTTCACTAGGATTTAAACATATGTTCCAAATCAATAGTAGACTCAGAAACTTAGATATTAAGTAGTATAAATGCAAAAAACATGGTGCTTTTTTCCTCTTGAAAAGACTGAGTGGCTCTATTTTAAATGACTATGCCTATTAGGTGAAAATGCAGTTTATGAATATGAAACCCATGGTAGATAGCAGGTTAATGGAGGAGCACAAGGATCCTTAGTCAAAATGGGCACAAGGACTATGGAATCAGCCTGCCTGAGGTAGAGTCTGGCTCTATTATTTAGTAAGCATAGGACTCTGGGAAGCCATGAGACACCTTTAAGCCTCTGTTTCAGTATCTTTAAAATATAAATAATATTTTAACGTATCTTTTAAGATGTTTGTAAAAATCATATGTGTGAAGTACCTGTGATATAGCAAAACCAAGGTTAAACATGATGATAATAACTGACTAGCTTGTTATTGGAGTTGATGTTTAGTTTTCTATAACTGTCAATAGTGAAAGTCATTACTGGTACTTTGTCGACATTACTCACTGTCACATGCAGACTTGCTAAATGGGGGAAATAACATTTCAGGTTCATAACTGTAACATCACTTTGTTCTCAACCAGATGGTACAAGTAGCCAAGAATATGGCCATGTATTTCATTATGTGTTCACAACAACTTAATTTAAAACACTTAGAGGCTTTAGGCTCCTCTTTGCAGGTTAGGCAGAGAAGGTGACTGAGCACGTGGCATAAAACAATAATAGCTAAGAGTTATCTATTTTTTTTTGAGTTAGAGTCTCAGTTGCCCAGACTGGAGTGCAGTGACCGCTCCCGGCCACCGCAGCCTCGACCTGCTGGGCTCCGGCGATCCTTCCGCCTCAGCCTTCCGAGTAGCTGGGACTACAGGCACGCGCTACCACGCCCGGTTAGTTTTTGATTTATTGTAGAGATGAGGGCTCGCCAAGTTGCCCAGGAGGGTCTTGAACCCGCGGGCTCAGGCAATCCACTCACCTCTGCCACCCAAAGGCACGGGATTACAGGCTGAGCCACCGAGCCCGGGGAAGAGTTATCGAACACTTGCTGAGTGTCAAACATTTCTCTGTTTTCCATGTATTTTTTTTTTTTGAGTTGGAGTCTCACTCTGTCGCCCAGACTGGAGTGCAGTGGCCTCTCCCGGCCACCGTAGCCTCGACCTGCTGGGCTCCTGCGATCCTTCCGCCTCAGCCTTCCAAGTAGCCGCAATTACAGGCATGCGCTACCATGCCCGGCTGATTTTTTGATTTATTGTAGAGATGAGGTCTCGCTGCCCAGGCGAGTCTCGAACCCGCGGGCTCAGGCAATCCACTCACCTCAGCCTCCCAAAGGCGCAGGATTACAGGGTGAGCCACTGAGCCCGGCTTTGTTTTACAAGTATTAAGTCATTTAATTCTTACAACATACCTGTGAGCTATGAACTCATGTTTCCCCCCTTTGTAAAGATGAATGAACTGGGATTGAGAAACTTGCTCCAGCTTAAATAATAAGCTACAGAGCCAGAATTTCAACTCAGGTAGCCCAGTTCTTAGTCACTCTGCTTTGCCAACTCTTGGGGTGGAATGTGAGGGGGCTCAAATGTTCCTGAGCTCCGGATTGCTTTCCCCAATACACTAAATACTACAAAGATGCCTGGGATAGCTATTTGCTTAGCTTTTCCAGGCTACTGTTAACACGCAACTCTGTTATGTTGGAGGGCAACGCGTTCAACCTATATAAATATTCTTATGGCAGTTAGTTGATGAGATTAACTCCTGATTGACTCCTGATTTTAAGAGGGTAGAACAAAATTGCAGCTGGTCAGAAGAGAGCTTGTCTAAGACAGGGCACTCTTGGAGATCACTCCTTAGGAACGGAAGGAAAGAGGATCAGGTTGCTGATGCAATCAGGTCTGTGACTAGCTTATTTGTTGCTCTTGTGTTCTGTAACGTTCCAGACTACATTGCTGTAACGTAGAATTCCAAATGAAATTCTTGAATTCAGATTTCTAAGAGCCTTGGTGGTCTTCTGGTTGACCCCCCTGACTTTACAAAGAAAGAAACTGAGATACTGTTTGCTTAAGATTTGTCCTCAAGAAGATTTGGCTTCTTAGAGGAAGAGTTGGACTCCTGTTCATTTGGTTATTCCACACTGTGTCTATATCTCTCAGCTATTTCACTTTGAATAGCGTCAACTTTGAATACATGCCGAAATTTCCCTGTTTATACCAATAACATTTTTCTTTCAGTGAGAACCCAAATTCAACAGATAGCATCTGTTCTTTACAGATAGCATCTTTCTATTTATAATTTCTTCTTTCTTCCTTTGCTTGAAATAAACTTTTATGGGGCAAGGGAACAATGACATTTATTAGAATATATTTTAAAAATCAATTTGTTTTCTCAATAGAAGCCACGGAATGCAAACAATTCAATTTAGATCTAAGAAAACAACCCCACTAAACAGGACCCAGGCAACTTAAAAGCAGAATTTCCCAAAATAAACTGCGAGGAGATTTCCACTTACCGATCTCAGTCATTGTTATCCCTGGTGCTAACTGCCCGTTGTTGAAGGAGCTATAGGTAAACAGGTTGGGTACGGACGTGAGGTCATAGATAGGTTCTTGCTTTATCTGTTTGATTCCAGTCATGTCAAGTCCTGACTGATCAGGGGACGGCTGGCCGGAATCTATGTTGTAATACCCCTCAGACTTGGGCAGGTCAATGACGTGCCCGTTGGCGTAAGTGCCGCCAGTCTCGGTGTTCAGGTTGCTCAGGCCGTTGCTGATGCTGCTGCTGTACACCCTGGCAAGGGCTTCTGCCTCCCCGCTCTGCTGCTGCCGCTGTTCCTGCAGCCGCTGCTGGTGCTTCTGCACCTCAGCATATAGGCTGTCCCTCTGCTTCTTAGACATCCTTCCGAACTTCACAGCTGGGTTGAAGGGAAAAGCAGAAAACAGCACTGGTGGGTATCATTCTTGTTAACACCTTGGGTCCAAGGGGGTATGGATGACTGTCCCTGCAACATCAAATGTACAAGCCCCGGGCACCGTAACCTAAGAACTCATTCATTTGCATTCCACCTTTGGGGAAATGGTTTTCATGATTGTCCCCTCCAAATATGTTGAAATGTGATCTCCATTGCGAACAGAGCTGCAAAACACATACAAGTGCAGGTATCTTTTTTGTAGAATTATTTGAGTTCCTCCGGGTATACTCCCAATAGGGGAAGTGCTGGGTTATATGGAAGGTCAATTTCTAGTTCTTTCAGAAATCTCCACACTGTCTTCCAAAGAGGTTGTACTAGTTTGCATAAACATGGAACCAACCGTGTTGCCCATCGAAGCTGGACTGGATTAAAAAATGTGGTACATATATGCAATGGAATATTATGCAGCCATAAAGAAGGACAAGTATATGGACTTTGCAACAACTTGGATGGATTTAGAGTCGATCATACTCAGTGATTTATCACAGAAACTAAGAACAGGGTTCGATATGTTCTCACTCATAAGTGGATCTTGAACAATTATAATGCTACAAGAAAGCGATTGGCAGCAGTGGGAAACTGTCAGGGGAGGGGGCGGTGGGATTGGCAGTTGAGGGAAACTGCTAGGGGAGGGAGGGGCATACCTCATCAACAAGGGTACCTGCATGATCAATGTTTATATAGCTAACCCTGAATTGTACCCCACATCTTTATAATAAGAATTAAAAAAAAAGAAACGTGATTTCCAATGTTAGAGGTGGGGCCTAGTGGGAGGTGACCTGATCCTTCATGAATGACTTGTAATGAGTGAGTTCTGGCAGTGATGAATATGTTTCTGCTCTATTAGTACATACGAGACCTGATAGTTTAAAACAGCCTGGCTCCACCTTCTCTCTTTCTTGCTTTTGTTCCTGCCATGTAACATACCTGCTCTGCCTTCTGCCATGATTGTAAGCTTCCTGAGGTCTCATCAGAAGCCCAGCAGATGCTGGCACCATGCAGAACCATAGGCCAAAATAAACCATTTTTCATTATAAATGATCTAGTCCCAGATAATTCTTTAGAGCAATACAAAATGGACTAATTCAGTTATATTCTGAACAGGTCTATGTCCATACTGAGAACTAAACCTAAGCTGGGAAGAAATATAAAAAATCTGTGCATGCATTTCATACTGCCTTCAAGTTAGTTAGCTTGTGAAAAAACATCAAAAAACCAAACACCTCCCCCTCCCCAAATTACCCATAGTACAGGCTATTAAAATGTCAACCAACACTCGTTACTAACTTTCCCCCAAGCATTAAAATTACCAGATTGCCATATAGGACCCTATTATTTCACTTTCATGTATATTTTCTAAATAATGTGCAGGGTAAGACCAAGAAATGTGGAGCAGGATGAGAAACACAATTTTAAGTGAATCACATCATTTGCCTTTAGGTGGCTTTTAGGATCAAATGATAAGAAACTTTAGAAAACAGCAGTTTTGTACATCCAATGCCCAGCAAGTGAGGCAACAGTAACTATCTTTTCTCATTCTACCACTCCCCAAGTTTTATTTTGCTCATAACTTCTGGAAAATTCTCAGCCATTCTGAGAAAAGAAGGAGGAAGAGGCTCTAGAAGACGTCCACAGAGTAATATAAAGATGCTTTCACTTCAACATGTTGTTTCTTTTTTTCTTTTTTGAGTTGAAGTCTCACTCTGTCGCCCAGACTGGAGTGCAGTGGCCGCTCCCGGCCACCGCAGCCTCAACCCGCTGGGCTCCAGCAATCCTTCTGCCTCAGCCTTCCGAGTAGCTGGAACTACAGGCGCGCACTGTCATGCCCGGCTAATTTTTGATTTATTGTAGAGAAGAGGTCTCGCCTGCCCAGGCGGGTCTTGAACCCATGAACATGTTGTTTCTTAACTTACGGCGCTTAACTTCCTGAGCTGTTATGGACCTTGACATTTTTCCTCATGGGTTTTCGGCTCCCTTTTTTGGATGTGAGCATCCTGAGTCACAAGGATCACAGGGTGATACAGTCACCTTGTCTGTATCACCAAACACTGTTTAGCTAATGTTAATGGTGGAGACTATGACAAACTTGGAAGCTCCCCTTTCTGTCCTTTTGTGACAGCGTTCCTGTCATCTCTTGGTGTTGGGAACTCAGAGAAAGCAGAAAGAAGGAAAGAGAGTTTCGAAACTGGTCCCATTCCTAGATTCTATCACTAGAGTTGGTGCTCTTATGAGAATATCTAAGTGACAAAGTGCTTAAGAAATCTCTAGCACATCGCCAGACACAGTGGCTCACGCCTGTAATCCCAGCACTTTGGGAGGTGGAGGCAGGATTGCCTGAGTCCAGGGGTTCAAGACCAGCCTGGGCAACCTGGGAGACCTTGTCTCTACAATAAATAATTAAAAAATTAGCCGGGTGTGGTAGCACGTGCCTGTGTTTCTAGCTACTTGGAAGGCTGAGGCAGAAGGATAGCCTGAGCCCAGCAGGTGGAGGCTGTGAGCATTCCACTTCACTCCAGCCTAGGGGACAGAGTGACACTGACTAAAAAAAACCAAAAACCAAAAACCAAAATCTCTAGCACAGAGGAGATTTCTGCTGTGAGAGAGCTACCGCTCACCCTCCCCATTCAATGTTCTTCCAAAATTAATTTTCTTCTTCCACTGGGTGCAGAGCTGCCAAATTTGATCTGAGTACAGGCTGTTCAGAATGGAGACCACACTTACCAGGCCTCTTCACTGGCAGGTGTGGCTAGGTGATTACATTCTGATTAACAAGAAGTAAATGGAAGTGTTACATTCACTTCCCAGTGTTGGGGCATGCTGTTTTCCTCCTCCTTGCCTGCTGATTGTGGTTGTGAGGGCTGGCCTTAGAGAAGCCCGAACTCTTTCTATATAACCTTAATCCTTCTTAAAAGCCTGCCTTCTGGCTTTCTGATGCTGCTTCAGTAGAAAAACAAAGAGGTAATTATCCAGTAATTTTTCTGAATGAAGACAAACCATCTGATTAATTCAGACCAAAATCTTCTTTTCATCTCAGTTGTCGCTTTTATAGGGTCTTGAATCGTTTAGATCATTGTTTAACTTTGTTTGTAGAGATACTGCTTTTATTAGATTCTGATTCTCAGAGACAAATTTATTTGCTTACTGATTGCAGTGATATTTCCAGTTTGTCTATGCATAGAATTCCACAGTAACTTTCAGAGCTTTGTCTGTACCTTCATATTTATGTCTTTTCAAACAATTCACTACCCATTATTCCCTGGGGGGAAAAACTTTTTGTATAAGAAAAAAATCAACAATCATAAATGTTGATTCAGAGCAAACTCCTCTTCCTCTCTTAAGAAAGTAATGTCACATGCTTCTTTATTTGTTGACCTTCTGCTCTTTGCTTTTGTGTAGGTTCAGAACACCTATTTGTTGTAGAGTTATAGAGGTGAATACAAGGCTTATATCTATTGCTATAGATTGAGATTTTTGTTTTGACCAAGGTAGACCTACTTTCTGACTTATTTTAGTGGAATTGTTTTGCATTTATTTGTTCAGATTTATAGGCATTAAAAATTGAGAATGAAAAACTTCTAACATGGAGACAGAAATGCAGTATCTCTTCTTAAAACTCTTTCCATTTAATCCTTGTTTTGGATTTCTATATACTTTAAAATCTACTTTGTGGAGAATTGATTGTATTGATGCCCCCGATTTCTCTCGCCTATTTCCTTCCATGCCCTTCCTATGTCATTTTGCAGTGCCCTTTTATTTTTTGTAGGCATCCTGCTCAACTCTTCTCGCAGGGTCATGTGACCCACTCTGGGCCAATGGGATATTGACAAATGCGACAAAAGCAGAGACTTGAAAAGGGCTTGCATGATGATGTGCCTCTCCATGACAAGGACATGCCTGAGTTAGCTTGCTGGGGGATATGTGAAGTAGAGCCAAGTCTCCTCAGTCATCCTAGGCAAGGACATCTACAATCAGCAGAACCATAGAACCAACCTGCAGCTGACGCATGCAGAATTCTGCTGTAAACCATAGATGTCATAATCAAGGTTAACAATGCCAGAAAAGTATGCTGCCAAGATCTCTGCCCTGGTAAACATCTGAAAAGCTATGCCTTTTTAAAAAAATGACTTATCGGGTCACTGAACTACTGAAATATTTTCAAAGAAGCAGCTTAAAGTTACTGCATTTTAGAGTTGTCAGGCTTCAGCCTAAATAAAAGACCTCACTGATGAGTATAATATTATTCTAATGTTAGCTTTCCATTATTTTCTGAAACACTGATGAGTTAGTGTTTCAGTTTTATGTCCCTTCCTACAGTAAAAGTGGTGACGTATTGAGAAAAAATTACAGTACATAGGAAAAATAAATAATTCATTTTCACTATTTGTAAACACATTTGTTGTATTCATGAGACTCCTTTAACTAAGGTCAGATTAATATTATATTTCAAGTATTAGCATTCTTCTCACTAGGCATTAATCAGACCAGCACATATGTTAACTGCGCCTCTCAAACTTGAATTATTCTGTTAATGACATTCACTTGAGTATAGAGACAGCCTCTTGTTAGACAGCTACCTCTTAAAGAAACCGGCACAATTTTGTATACATTGCAGGTGCTTAATAAATATTCAGTGATGGTATTTGCTCATAATATAGTCTTAACCCTCATTTTGATTGATCCTATACTAGCTAATAACAATTTTATGCAAAAGTATCGGAAATCATTTCATATTTATTTGAACTGTGGGATTCTAAATAGAATGGAAGTTTTAGGAGTAACTGAAACCAAAGTTATTGCTCCTTCAAAGGTTTCCACTTCCATGACACCTAAACGTGCATTTTTGGTTTCAAGAGCATCCAATTGCGCAACTGTCATTTATGACTTTCTAGAGTCATTTAAGAAGTTTTTTTTGATATTACTGTCTTTGTTTCTTTTGGTTTACATCTTGGGGTTCACCAATAAAACTGATCTCAATGTAACTCTTTTCAGCATCAGAGTTATACCTCCCCTGATGTCTTTTAGTGCCACAAGCTTTGTATTAGGAGTCTGGTTCAATCAACCTATCCCTATACATTATTTTAAAATCTTTTCTCATCTCCTTTCTCTATCTCTCCAACAGAAGCTTTCCCATGATGATGGAATGTTCTCTGTGCTTTCCAATAGGGTAGCTGCAAGCCATATGTAGCTACCGAATACTTGAAATATAGCTATTGTGACTGAAGAACTGAATTTTAAATTTTATTTAATTTTAATTAATTTAGATTTAAATTACTTAAGCCATGACATGTAGATTGGACAATGCAGTTCTGCATAGAAAGGCTTAATCTGTGGAACCTGTAGGGCGGCTTCTGTCCTTTCATAGAGACAGGCCATTTAGGAGGACATATTCTAGATGTCTGCAATGTGAGTATCATCTTTTCTCTTTGGGACCCAGTATTGTCCTACTAATACCAAACATTTTTTTGTTTGCTTCTTGCTTTTTATAATAGTACTACTGAAAAGAGTTACACTGAACATTCCTTTGTGAAAGGTCTAGGTAAAAGAAAAAAGAGTCAGATGGAGGAGAATTATCAGTGGGTGTGTATACACATGCTATCAATTCACACACACACACATGCATGCATGCTTTTATCTTTTTTTTATACACATAAACACACACACAAGTGGATTTGATTTTTGGTTCTTTGCTTAAGCTAAATTTGAACAAATTCGTTGTTACTGAATTAGACAACTACTCACATACATGCCATTGCTAATAAACGAGTATAGAAGTGGAAGTTGAGGAGAGTGAAAATTCAGTGATTTCAACAGCTGTTTTAAGCTATTTACAAGTAGTCGCGTGGTTTCAGTGGCCAGGTATGGTTAAGTAAACATTCTTGGAGCCTAACTGACAGAGCATATGCATATACAAAAATGAAGATGCTACTTTATCTCTAAGGGAAGGTAAAAAGAAATTAGGTGTGAAAGCTTCTTACTGTGGCTACAGGTACTATTGCTAAAGCACTTTGAAAATACTTGTTTAATCAATAGCGGGCAAGAATAATAAGTAAGTGGCAGGAGAAACTTGCCTGTCATTCTTGAGCCCTCACTACACATAGCTGATCAACCACAAATGTTGGAGCTTTTGAATCCTTCAGTACTACATATTAGCCATTATTTATCATAGCAGATAAAAGCTGTTTGGCTTCCCTGGCATTAGGATGATTTACTTGGAACGTACCCTTTCTAATCAAGGTTCAGATCAAACTTTCTCTGTATGACATAGTAAAGAAGAACCTTTTCCTCCTCCTTAAAGAGGATCATGTATATTTTTTTCTGCTTGAGCCCCCTTTTCTCTGCATTCCCCACCATCTTTCCCACCCCTGATCATTTCTCTTCATGATTAGTTTGACATAAGACGTGCTTAGGAGGCATTCTGGAAAATGTCCCAGGCAGCCTCAGCATTGTCTCTGGACCTAAAGTCAAAATGGATCGTTAACCCTAATCCTGTGTCCCTAAACACTACATTGCTTTTATTTGCATAGAGGTTGATGTGCTGCGGTGATTTCTTCCCCCCTTGAGAATAGATTGTGACTTTATCCATTAAATGACCCTCCCACCCTCCCAACACATTTCTTTTGCGTTATGAGGTTCAGATTATCTCCTAGATTCTTTAGGCTGATGTCATTCAATCTGCAGGATCTGTCTTGGATCAGATCATACATTCATCCCTTGCCCCTGAATCTGTTCACCAGCACTGACCCAGGAGACCTGCCCTTCTAGAAGAGATTTCTTTTTATTGTAGGAAGAATTAACAAAAACATCCAATGGCTTATTGTATCTCTATGCACAATATTTATTATTTTTAGAAAGTAGGATTTATTGAGAGGACAGAAAAGCTCCCATAGTGGGCGGGAACCCTTTTCAGACACTATCAATTAATGTGCTGCCTCCACATGGTCGAAATAAAGTGCAAAATCATCAACTCCAATTCTCAAAGAATTTCACCAAAGAAGTCCTGAAAACTACTTGCCCCCCGCCTTCATTTTATTTGCTTTAGTTATGTAGGAGTACACACAGGTATGACTTTTTCCTAGGAGTAAATTTTTGCAGTGAGTGAGCCCAATAAAACAACGTTAGTTAACAGGAAAGTTTTAGAAACGTCATCTCTGTAGCTTTAGAAGCTACCTATAAACTCAAGGGCTCAGGATGAGATTCTTTTTTTTTTTTTGAGTTGGAGTCTCACTCAGTTGCCCAGACTGGAGTGCCGTGGCCGCTCCCAGCCACCGCAGCCTCGACCTGCTGGGCTCCGGCGATCCTTCCGCCTCAGCCTTCTGAGTAGCCGGAATTACAGGCATGCGCTACCACGCCCGGCTGATTTTTTTATTTATTGTAGAGATGAGGTCTCGCTGCCCCAAGTGGGTCTCGAACCCGCGGGCAATCCACTCACCTCAGCCTCCCAAAGACGTGGGATTACAGGCTGAGCCACCAAGCCCGATTGGGTGAGATTCTTTTAAAGGTTTTCATCAAATTTGTTTTTTAGGTGTACTTTACTATAGGTGTAGGACAAGTTTAGGTAAATTGGGAATTAGAAAAGAGGTAAAGAATCTAATAACTCACAAAACCCCTTTATACTAAGCGCATGCCAATTATCTCTATTCCTTTAAAGCCTTTTAAAAAAAGGTTTGGTCTTTTGTGCGTGTGTCTATCCAGCCTTGAACATCATTAGAGAGATGCAACCAGAGACACAGAATTCACAGTGATTCACAGAAAGAGAATTGTCTCTTCTCAGGGGCATTGTCTCTTCTCAGGCTATAGGTAGAAGAGAGGAGATGTCCAAGGTTCATTCAACAAACATTTACATGCCTGCTTTTAACCAGACCCTGAGATTTTAGTGAGAACGAGACAGAAATGTCCCCAGGACTGGAGGTCACTTACAACCTGATACAAAAGTGCTGTGGCCAATGCCAGCTGGGAAAAAATAGTTTAGATGAATGCCTCAAAACAAAAGCAAAGCTAGGTAAAATTCTTTATTCATCTTGTTTGACTTCATTTGCCCTCATTCATCAAGAAGTTCAGCTGAGGAATCAAAACCCCCCCAATCTGGTTGCGTCTGAAGGTGAAATGTACTCTGCATCATAATCTGAGTGGGACACCACCTACACAATCTAAGACTTGGACTTCTGCTATAACCTTTGCAATATTCATCATGGCTCAGATAGTCCAAATAATTATCTGGGTAGTTATGATGAGCAGCATAACTTCTGGGCTTCCCATAGAAAGCATATTCTGTTCCTCAGCATCTCTGTGCACTAAGCAACTCATGCACCAGTCAACAGCTACCCAGTTACCAAACGGTCTTGGTTTGCTTGGGACTTTCCGATTCTAGCTCTACAAATGTCATTTCCCAGGAAATCCCTCATCTGCAGGCAAACCTAGACAGGGGTCCCCTACAACCTAGTCCTATATGGCTTTCACTTAACCTAGTTAGCACAGGTTGCTCCTTGAACTATAGTAAAGTCTTTCCTTTCTTCCTATTTCATAGGCAATACTGTGTTCTTATATGTTCTTACTTTTCCTCTTAATGCACTACCAGCACTGTGGTTTTCTTTTCTTCTTATCCCCAATTCCCTTGTCTAGAATTCCTCCAGCAGCTTAAATAGACTCCAGCAAAGTATCTATTTGAAAGGCCTTAAGGAAGAAACAGGAAGGCAATGCCTTACCATCTCTTGACATTCCTAGGGCAAGACACTTCTGCAGTCGGCAGTGTTGGCAACGGTTTCTGTTGGTTCTGTCAATTAAACAGTTTCTCTGCCTTGGGCAGGAATAAGAGGCATTGTTCTGCTGGCTCCTCCTAAAGAACCCCTTGAGGGAAAAAGAGAAGGGGCGGGAAACAGATTTATAAGAAGAGAAACAGAAAGACCATTAACATACGCATTTGCTACATTTTCTACAGCGAATATAACCGAGTTTAATTTTTAAAATTCTTGGATACCCCTCCTTGTATAGTTTGCAGATGTTTTTGTTTGTTTGTTTTTTGAGTTGGAGTCTCACTCAGTCACCCAGACTGGAGTGCAGTGGCTGCTCCCGGTCACCGCAGCCTCGACCTGCTGGACTCCGGCGATCCTTCCACCTCAGCCTTCCAAGTGGCCGGAATTACAGGCATGTGCTACCAACGCCCGGCTGATTTTTTTATTTATTGTAGAGATGAGGTCTCGCTGCCCAGGCGGGTCTCGAACCCGCGGGCTCAGGCAATTCACTCACCTCAGCCTCCCAAAGGCGTGGGATTACAGGCTGAGCCGCCCAGCCCGGCTGCAGATGTTTCTACAGCAGAAAATGTGTGCTATCTGCAGAGATATGAAGGTACCCTTCATTCACTCATTCACTTACTCACTAAATCCATGCTTGCTAAAGACATTTGCAAATGTGCTGTTTATGCAAAGTAGACTGGAGTTTCTGCCTCCACAGAACAGTGGGCACGGGGTGGCAAAGGAAAGAGTCATGGCTAAACCAAACATGACAGAATTTGACGGGACAAGAACACAAGCTTGTACCAAGTGAGGTGGGGAAGAACTTTAGGTAGTAATAGCAGGACTGAGGAGTATGTGCTATTGTTTTCCTAGTTCCTAAGATGCATTTTTCCACACTTGAAAATTTTTGAATTTGGCTAGAATGCACTTGGAAAGTTTTTTGTTTGTCTGTTTTTTTTTTTTTTTAAAGAGGGGTTTTGCTATGTTGCCCAGGGTAGAGAGCAGTGGCTATATACAGGCATAATCATTGCATGCTACAGCCTTGAACTACTGGGTTCGAACAATCCTCAACCTCTCAAGTAATTGGAACTATAGGTGTGTGCCACCATGCCCGCTCTGAAAAGTTTCTTCTTAAACAAATGATGTCTCTTATAATTAACCATATCTTTGAATATTGGTGAAAATGAACTTTTAATGAGAGCATGCTTGCCTTCTTCTGGTACAAAATGAACATCATTGACCAAACACTGCCTCCTAAATAAATACAGCTGAGTTAAACAAGAAAACCATTTTTTTGGATGCCACTCCCTTTAGTTATCTTATAGAGAACTCATTTGGAGAAAATCAGCATTTTTCCTAGAGATATGAAAGTTATCGTCCATCTATCCATTGATCTGTGTCATTAGTTTCCCTAATAACCTCTTTGCTCTTGAATTGCCTAGAGCAAAAGAGAAAAAGTGCAAAGTGCCATGCGCAAAATGATGGCTTGCAGTATACTCGCCAAAAGAAATTCTGGGAAAAAGATAGTCCACAGTGTCATCTTTTGGTAGGAGGAAGCCTAGAAAAGTTCAAGGAGGGTAAGCCCCATGCTCATCTTACTGAGAAGCTTAGAATAAGTCCCCTGACTTCCCTCAAACAGCATTTGTGTTTCCTCAGCTATCCGTAGGAGGATCAAGGAGGGCGGGGACTAGGTGAGGTGAGTGAGGCAGTCACCTTGGCCATGAAATTTAAGGATCACCAAAAAATTGGGGAATTAGGAAATATACTTTAACACATTGTTAAAAATGACATTAATGCCAAAAAAATTTCAAAAACACTTATAGTTTAAAGAAAGACAGAGCCGGGCTCGGTGACTCAGCCTGTAATCCTGCGCTTTGGGAGGCTGAGGTGAGTGGATTGCCTGAGCCCGCAGGTTCGAGACCTGCCTGGGCAACTTGGTGAGACCTCATCTCTACAATAAATCCAAAAATTAGCTGGGCGTGGTAGCACACGCCTGTAATTGCGGCTACTTGGAAGGCTGAGGCGGAAGGATCGCCGGAGCCCAGCAGGTTGAGGCTGCGGTGGCCGGGAGCGGCCACTGCACTCCAGTCTGGATGACAGAGTGAGACTCAAGGAAGGAAGGAAGGAAGGAGGAAGGAAAGGAAGGAAGGAAGGAAGGAAGGATCAGTATTGTTGAGTTTCCTTTGGTCTTGGGTGCTAATGAGGCTCAATATGGCTCTTTGAAGAAAGTTTGGCCAACCTGTGAGAAGTTCAGAACTGGATGTGTGGTCAAGGATCTCCTTAGAGAGAAAGGCCTAAGTGATTTTGTGGCTGTAAGTCCAAAGCCACTTAACAGCAAAAACTGATTTCTTCCCCATATATTTATATGTATTCTTTATTTGATGGACAGAATGAGACATCTGATTGTCCAGTCTGACTGAATTTATGGAGCCCCTTAAAATAGAGGTCACACATAAACCCTCAGGGACTGAAATAATGTACGCCATATACCGTGAAAACCATCAGAAAGTACAACCTCAGCCCATCAATCTTGATTAAAGATGGCTTGGAATTTACATCTTAAGAAAGTATTGTGTGGTTTTTTATCTTTGGATATTCGTGTCACTTAGCAAAAGAGTTGACAGGAAAGACTTTTCTGAAGTCATAGTCAAAGCTGTAATTTAAGGCCAATTTGACATTAATTACGAAGCATTTCTTGCTTATCTGTTGCTCATTATTGCAAATGAGGTTTTTGGCATGAAAAAGAGATTCTGTTCCAAATTTTATTGAATGAATAGGAATTAGAATAAGTGCACAAGCTGAATTGATGTTATTTAAAATGGAATGTTTATGTTGACTTGAAAACAGTATTATGAAAACTTGGAGGTTGATACTGAATGTGCTGACACTGACATATAATTCTGAACAGAAGTTTTTGAGTTTTTCATTTGGAGAAATATGTAACATATTTACAAATGTGGGTTTTTTTATAAATTAAAAAAATAATAGTATAGTGTACAGCATCATTTTAACTGAAACCTCTGTGTATGCTTCATAATAACAGCATAATTTCTTTGATTGTATATTCCTTCTTTAAATGGAAAAGATGAAACTCATTCCTGGCTATTGGCCTGTTGGATCATATTTGTGCAGTAGTTAAATCTTTTGGAAATCACTGTTTAAAATATTTTGCTTTTTAAGATGAACATATAACTATGTTTTGAAATCAGACATTTTCCAAGTAAAGCTTATACAATGAAGTGCCAAACATCCTCATTTTGACATTGATTGAAAAGTAATTTTTAGTCAATGTTATGTAAACTAGACCAGAGCTCTTACGACTGCACAACAAGCCAAGAGAATGATAGAAATGCTTTCAATGGAGAGGTTCTTGTTCCGAAATTATTATTGTTTGTGAAGAAAGCTACTTGTCTACCTGCCCAGAGGAAGTAATAACTTATTCAAAGAAGGGTACAAAATTGTCGGCTTATAACTTTGCTCTATTGTTTCTTCTTGGTGAGTTGAAAAATTGCATGAAAATGGGTAACATGCTCTTAATTAGAGGTCTGCAATGGAGCAGCATGTGAGGAAAGTCTTATGATGTTCACATGTGGATTACCACTAATCGTCTCTAAAGCAGATCAGTATGTTGACAGGTTAGTACATTAATATTTTCTTCCCTGTATCACTTTATCCTCACTTATTTTTTTTTCTTTTCTTCCCTCCAGTTTTCATTCCAGGAATCATATTTGTTTTTGAGACTATTATGAAGACATTGTCAATTTTCCACACAGCACCACTATGTTACAGCTACAGTATGTTTTGTCTCCTTTATATTTAAAAGTGTTTTAAGAATAAGATTGGATCTTAGAATCTATGACTGTGCTACATTTCTGTCAGTTTGCTGACCTTAAATTCATAATTCATCCTTGATCAAAAATATATTTGTTCGTGCCAATAACTTTGCCAGCATATCACCTTTCTCCTCCCAGACCGTCATTGCGTTTTATTTGTTCTGGTTACACATGGTTCTTAAAAGTTGTAGAACTGTTTTGATTTCCCTTGCTATTTTGTCTCTCACTTTTTCTTTCCTTCAAAGAATTAACTTTTAAAAACTTCCTGTTAAATTTCGAATTTCTCCTATTTTAGATTAGATTCATGTTAACCACTATTCTCCCCAGATCTGTATTTAAGAAGCAACTAGCTCACAGGAATTAATTTGTCATAGGAAGGATCTGGAGAATCTGTTCAGGAAGGGAACGCTGGATTGAGAAACCCGTGTTTCTGGCCACATATGCTCTGTTCTTTACTCTCTGGATCAGTGGTTGGTTAAATGACATAATCTTGCTTGTACCCTAGGACCTCATTGAAAATGAAGACGTTGAGGCAGATGATTTTAGTTGATTTAGATATTTTCTTGTCCACTTGTAACGTACCATTCTTCCAATTATCTTTTCTTTTTTTCTTTGAAATGTGAAAATAAAGAATGGCCATATGCATATTGCAGCTGTTACCCTGACTTCTACTTTCTCAAGCAGATAGATAAATATATGCCCATTAGTTTATCGTCTTTATGTTAACCTTTATTTTTTTTAGTATAGTAATAAGTGCCCTGGAGTTTGCTGGAGCAAATACTGCTAAAACAGCAAGACTCAAGTATTTCTCTCTCTGTAAATGTGAATAACTCAAGCTTTTAAATAAGAATTCATTTTTAAGGTGCCGCTGACCAGTGAGACAATAACAAAAAGGTAAAAGGCAAAAGAACAGAAAATCAACTCTCCCACCCACCAAGCAAGAATTCCTGACTGTCAGTAGCAGGCAGAATCCTTTAGCAAGACTTTTATAAAAGGTGTCACCACGTGCCTTGTGAGGTACACAGATGCCTGAGGCAAATACAGAACAGTGTGGTATTAAAGTCTCATACCTTGCAGCCTTCACACGTGATGACTCCGTAGTGGATCCCAGAGGACTTATCGCCACAAATTTTGCATGGTATCACTTCAATTTGTGCTGAAAGGGGAAAATAAACATTTTGAGCTTACAGAGTTGTCTTCTTTCTTTCACCCCGTGTACCTCCTTCACCATCTATCCCTGCCATAATGTTTGTGTTGGAAAATACTGGGGTGGGGTGGCAGCATGGGCATCATTCATTACTATTTGAATGGCCTTCCTAAACTTCTAAGTGAAAGGACATCTCTCTGCCATTGTTTGCTTTGTTTTCCTTACTACAAAAACATAACCAGCAACCACACGTTTTCTAAACACTTGCCTTCACCGTTATTTCCTTTTTAAACTTGACCTTAATATAAGGTGACTCAAAAATCCCTTGCACATATGACTTTAGTTTTCTTATTTTGCACTTGAAACACGAAGTCACCGATAGCTTTCACATGGCCTTACCTCAATGATATTTTAAATAAGTAAATAAATCAAAACTGGAAAAAGAGGGTGCATGTTAGCTCTGTACATATGTGGATGGATGTTTACTTTCAAAAAGGCCAATAATGAGTCAATCCAATATTTACTGAGCATGCTGTATATGTCCTCTAAGATAATAAAGGCTGTCGACACGGGAAAAGATATGTTAATAACACCAATAATCTAATGAATAAACAAAATTAATACCTGGAGAAATCAGAGAAAAATATGGTAGATTTTGTGGGTACTAAATATAAATTTTTTTTTTTTTTTTTTTGAGTTGGAGTCTCACTTTGTCATCCAGACTGGAGTGCAGTGGCCGCTCCCGGCCACCGCAGCCTCGACCTGCTGGGCTCCGGAGATCCTTCCACCTCAGCCTTCCAAGTAGCTGGAACTACAGGCGTGTGCTACCATGCCAAGCTAATTTTTGATTTATTGTAGAGATGAGGTCTCACCAAGTTGCCCAGGCCGGTCTTGAACCCGCGGGCTCAGGCAATCCACTCACCTCAGCCTCCCAGAGGTGTGGGATTATAGGCTGAGCCACCGAGCCAGGCTACTAAATATAAATTTAATAGGAACTGAAATACTTTCAATGAGGATGAAGACATGTTTGTTGATTTTGAAGACTAGGATTTGGTTAAGCCAAAAGGAAAGGCAAAAGGCGTTTCTGAAGACAGAAGTGAATGAAAAAAAATTGGAGGTCTGGGATGATTACGGTCTTGTGATCACTAAGACAACAACTTGGCTATAATGTACATTTAGGTCAGATGGTTGGATAGAAGGATGATGCCAGGTTATAGAGTTCCTGGGGTTAGGCAGAGGAGTTTTCATCCGATCCCACTAGCCACAAGGAACTAAGGAAGTGAGCAGGGTGAAGAAATGAAAGTGGTGGTTTGGGTACCCTAGAAAGGTGAGTTTGGCTGGCTAACCATAAACAAGCATAAGACCAACTAAAGGCTAATTCTAACTTAGATGACAGGAGATGAAAGCATGGCTTATTACACCAGTGACAGGACAAATGAAGAGGAAGAAGCAGACAGAAGGATGGCTTTAAGGCAGGAGAGAGATTACATGATGAAAGTGTACAGAGGTGGAAACTGATGAAGCATCCAAGGTGACTTCTAGTTTCCTAGCCAAGAGGGTGAGATAAAGTAGTAGGTGTCACAAAAATGGGAACGTTAATAAAGCAATTGCTTTGTGAAATATGGTGGGGCACTGAAGTTCCATTTTGCATGTGTGCAATTTGGTGTGATGTCTTGTGCACAGAACCTCTTGCTAAGGTGATTTTAAATCATCAGCCAAGAGGTTATGGATGAATCTATGAGATAAAATTTATTTAGAAATGTAGTGATTCCTGTGTCTCTGATAGTACGCGTATTCTAAGAGTTGTTAAAATTATACACACTAAGAAGAGCTGCTATTTCCTCTCCCAATTTAAAATAATTATGCAAAATATACTTCAAAATGCTTTGTACATCAATCTGCCACTTGGATGCTTTTCTATAGTTTCTCACTTTTGAATATACAAAACAAATAAATGCAAGATATTACTGTCCTTTTCTTATTGTTTTACACTTTAAAAAAAGACAATACTCAGCTTTAGGGTAGCACATTAAGTTTTCCAAAATTAAATATTTCACAGAAACTTCAAATCATCCTTGTAAGCAAAAATTCAGTGTTATGTCCCTATTTTTCATATGAAAAAACTGAAGATTCACGTTGTTAATGATGCTTTTGAGTTGACTTGGAAAGTGACAACCAAAAATTAGCCAAATTTCCTGATACTTCCTTCAGTTCTCTGACTCCCGCAAAAACAAAGGAAGACTACAAGATTGAATTCCTGTGCTACTCCAGTAGCACCAGCTAAAGAGCTAATGATCAAAAACATCAGAAGAGACAAAGTCACTTAAAATACTTATTAGACTAAGTGTGTATTTCTATTTGCTTTTGTTTCTTTCAGTTTTCAGATGACACGAACTAGTGTTTGTTTTCAATATTTTGTGATAGGGAAAAATAAGAGATTTGATATTATTCTATTCTGTCTTCCTCAACTCCAGTCCTTAGTCTGTTAATAATTGGAGCCATGGCCAAGATCAAAATCTCTGATCTTATGTTTTCTGGTTTATAAAGCTTAGCTGACAAACTTCATAAATTTCTGAGGATCAAATGGACATTTTATGTAGAAGTGCCTTGTAAATAATGACGAACTAGAAAATGTCAGTCATCATCATCATTATGAACTTGTTTTTCTAACACTTTTGAACAAGAAATATGACAAGTACATTATTATTCCTTTATTAAAGATCTTGTCATTTAAAAATAACCTAATGAATGACACTATAAATTATTTGTACTTTGGATTTTTTTTTTTTTCTGAGATAATCTTTCGAACAGTGGATTGTTTATAATGATCACAAAATTGACTAGAAATCCCAGGCATCCATTGTATAGTTTTTAGCTTATATGATATTAAGTCAGAGGCTCTCTTTGCATAAATTACTCCCCAGGGAGTAGCTTACACGTGGGGAAAATCTGCTTCAATAAGTTCTTAATTATAAAATGATCTAACTTTAAAGGAAATGAAAATAGAGGTAATTTGCCCCCCGGGGTGTGAGAAGATGTTTTTGAAAGCCACAAAGGTTATCTTACACAATTTCGGAAATACAAATGAGATAAGGAACATTCGATAGAGCATCTGCATATTTATACATATTTATAATCCCGGCTCAACATGTAATCCTGAAGAACTATAAACATTTCAACAGCATTTTTAAAGAGAAAGAAGTCACTATAAAGGGCATATGTGTGTTGTCGTGTGTGGGAAGGGGTTATAATTTTGGAAACCCTATGACCACTTTTACTTATTATGGAGAATAAATAATTTGAGGTAAACTTAAATAATTTAAGGTACTAATTCTTTTTTTCTCACTTAAAGAAATAAGATGCTTTTAAGCTACAGTTTTATAGTTCATATTATGTATTTTATAAAGCACATCTTCAAGACAGAGTATTTCAGACAGTGATTAAAACAACAGATCACACTATTGCTCCAATGTCCTCCATTTCTGAATGTCTTATCATGATACCAGGCATAACCTCTTGTGGGATTGTCTTGCAGTGAATACAGGTTTAGTGACATGCTACTTATGGTTTCCAACCAAACATCTTGGGAAGACTTGGTGGCTTGGAGATCACCAGCTGTGACAACGAAGGTAATAGAAGGAAACTGAGGAAAGAGTTTGACTTTTGTACTTTTGCTTTACTCATGGATTTATTCAACGATAGCATTCTTCAAGGAACACATTTTAATGAATTAAAATGTCCTGAGAGATGGTTCAAGAGAAACTCATTCGGTTTTCATTTTTCTTCAATATATTATATATTCTTCTCACTTGTATTTTTCTACTGGTAGGCCTTTTTTTAAATTTTATTTACTATTTTTTTGTTTATAAAAGCAATGCTATATAGTTTTTTCTTTTTTTGGAACAGTATTCTCACAGTGTCAAATAGTATCATGAAAGATGTAAAATAATATGATGCTTTGCCTTATATTAGAAAAATTGGTGAAATATAATTAATTTACTACCCCATGATCTGGCAGGCAGAACCTACTCAACAGTTTTGCAGTAGTCAAAATTGACTTCCCTATTTGAAGATAGGTCCCTTGTTTAGAGTTTCTTGCCACAAATTCACCCAGAGCCACCATGTTTACAATTTTTCCTGCTTATCAAAATGTACACATTTATAGTTATGTCCCCTCAGAACCCCTGCGGGTGTCAGCAGGTGTTAAGATTATATAAACTAATCCATGCTAACGAACTAGCTAGAAAATGTGTCATTTCTATGCAACAAAATACCTCAACTCTTAAAAGCGTCCATCAGGAATAGTGGTAATAATGGACTTTTCAGGTGCTTTCCGGCTAGAGGACACATTTTTACTGTGTTTGCTCTTGTGGCTTTTAATTCTCCCCATTCCAACTCTTACAACTCAACTCGGCCCTTTTTATATTCTTAGTATATTAAATCCACTGAGGACAAGGACAAGGTCACATGTCTTTTTTTTTGTTTTCTGTGGTGCCTAAAGGAGCATTTTTATAACTTCTTAAAGCAGTGGTCTTAAATCTCTTTTTCTTTCAGTACAACGAGATGTGATATACTCCCTTTTATAATAGAGGCTTTAAAGCAATACCAATTTTTCATATTTGGGGTGAAGAGAAGAAGTTAGAGAGTGAGGGGTATATATTTTCAAAAAGGCCCCAGGTTATCCTGATATGACACAATACAGCCTCCACTGGGCACTAAGTAAATTAAGTCATTAACTGGGCATTCTCTCTGCCATGTAAACCACCTGCCAAGGTGAAAAAAAACTCAGGACCAGGCCAGATCTTAAAATACCACAGTGTGAACAGTAATTCTCTGTTTCCTGACTTTGAGTTTGGGGCTATATTTGCAGCATCTTTGTTTTCTGCTTTTGTTTTTGCTTTAAGGAAAGTAAGAAGCATCAGCCCAGGCTATGATTCCTGGATGCCGGACGGTATATTCCTGGACACAGGCTACATTCCTGGACACTGGGTTTGCCTGTCAGTTCTGTTTCCTACAATTTTACAGTTATGCTAAAAGTGGGCAGTGCAATTAAATCTCTTAATGTCTGAGTAAAGCACAATTTACACATGTAGAAATTTCCAATAAAGATGACTATTTTGGTTAAAAATCCTTTTGCAGATGGTCTCAGTAGCCCAAGTTGTATCTCATCTACCCAAATTGTATCTCATCTACCATCTGTGACAAATCCAAGTTAAAATCTCTGTTTGTACTCTTTCCCTCTCTCACTGGCAGACTGATAAGTATCTATCTCTATTAGGTACAAAAGCCTCTGATGTCACATAACAATAAACCCACAGGCCTGTGATGAAGCAGGTATCCATGGGACTGGTTCTATTTTAGCTGTGCTTCATCAGACAATATCCCTAAGTTTGGGGTGGGATGTGATCTTGAAAAAATGAGATCCTCAGGGAGCAAAGTCTTGAGTTTTGGTCCCTACATCATACTAGGAGATGGTGTTTCAGAACGATTCCTGGTGTTGGATCAGGATTGTGCCTGAGTATATCTTGTCAGCACGGAATGCATCTTAATGTCAGCTTCCTGCCTGCAGAATAGCACATGAAATTCAGTGCAGTCTGATTTCCACTATCACACTCACAACTCTCATCTAAGTCTCCCTCTTTTCTCAAACTCTTCTCTGTGAGACTCTGGGTGATGGACTGTGTGAGCCTTCTGTTCCATTCTGTTGATAGACGGAGATAAAAGACTTAAAGACACATTTAACTTTATATTATTCTAATTCCCTGTACTCTTTATCATTGGAAGCTAGATTAAGAAAAAAAAATGCGACCATATGACAATGGCAAAAAATAATTTTTTTGAAATGCATAATTTGTAGGATTATCACATAGGGGGCTGATCTGTCTTTTACATATGAGTACTTATCCCTGCAGAGTTACTTGCTCACTCTAACTCCCCAGAGGACTGAAACAATAGAAAATGAGACCAACAAATAATGATGACAACAATTAGTATAATCACTGAAAGCAGAAACTGATAATACATTCAATATTCCCCTTGTAAACAAAATGAATCACTTTTATAAGACATAGTGGTTTTAAGCCCATAGTTTATGAATTAATTCCCATTAAGTACCTCTTATCCTGTCAATATTTTAATTATAATGGGATCATACGACTATGAAACCTGACATCATTCAGGTTAAGAGCAGTTAAAGTCTTCCATGACCACTTAATGGTGTGGTCTGTAGACCAGCGACATTAGTATCACCTGGGATCATAGTGCAAATTCAGACTACCAAGACTCACCCAAGACCAGCTGAATTAGAATTAGCTCTTTAAATGAGATCACCAGGCTCATATGCAAGTTTGAGAAGTGTTGCTCTATAATGTCCAGATAATCCCAGTCATGGCTACTCTAAGAATGAATGGAATTTTTAAACTTCCCTGGTATTAAGATAAAAATTTTACAGGATTCTGGAAAAGTAGTTTCTGTGATTGCCTTTTATGAATTTTTTGTTGTTGTTTATAAAGGAAGTAGGAAAACTGCAAGGCCAGGAGGGGAAAAAAAAAAGAAACTCTGGTCACTAATTGACAAGGCAGAAGAAAGAGAAGCCAGCAAATTCCAGAAACATCTTGCATTACTGTAATGAACACCCAGTGTACTAGGTTTCCTTTGCAGATAGAATGATTGTTAGCTGTACCCCCGTACTTTCTTCGCATTCTAGCACTGTTTGGTAGCGGCTCCTCCCTCTTCTGTAAACTCACTCTTCGGGTTGTGGCTGTCAGCTCACTCTCTGGATATTCAGTACTGACAAAAGCTCTCTTGAGAAGATTAAAAAGAAATACAGGTTTTCTACTTGAAAAATCAAACTGCACAAAGTATAGCTCTTTTGGTGAAAGTAAGGAGGTCAAGCAATTTTTGAAACTGAGAAATGTGCTCATTTTAGCTATTCATGGTAGTTTGGGAAATGCAACGTTTGAAAAACTGTCCCCATCTCATTAAGGCAAATTAGTTAACACAGAGTTCTATCGTCATGGTAGATACTCATGGTATTCCTCTTATCTATCGTACTGCTGTTCTGAGACTGGGTAACTCAAAGTGTGGTCCCTGACCAGCAGCCTTAGCCTTTCCTGGGTGCTTGATAGAAATGCAGACACTTAGGTCCTACCCTAGGCCTACACAATCAGAATCTGCATTGTAACAATATCCCTGTGATTCATTTATACAATAAAGTTTGAGAAGTCCCGGAAAAGAGAAAGGCAAGATATTCTGCAATTTACCTGTCAGAATGTCTGTCCCAAATCTACACTCTCTACTACTGTGAGGAGAATTATTTATCTTCTATCTATCTATCTATCTATATCTATCTATCTACATTTACTCTACTCGACAGCTAATTTTTCCAGTTATGAAAAGAAGAAAACAGTAATTATTTTGCTTATGTCAATAAAATGTGTCTCTCTTTAGCTCCTTAGTTTTTTTTCTGAACCCCTTTCTCTAGTCTCCATTTAGTCGAAACCTTCAACAGGAAGCTCATGTTTATGCGACACCCCCTCACGGAAGAAGATAGTTGGAGGCACTCCACAAACCAGGTTCCAGAGATGATTCAGAATGATCAGGCAGCATTTATTCCCTGGAAAATAACTCAAAAGGAGCAACATACTTCTTTTCAGAAAATAAAAAAAAATCGAGTTTTCTATGTTAAAAGTCAAATTGCATTAAGAGAAAGAAGAGACAAGTCACAGACTGAGGGAAAATATGGTAAAACATGTATCTGATAAAGGACTTGAAGCCAAAATATACAAAGAACTCTTAAAATTAAAAAATGGGTGAAAGATCTGGACACCTCATCAAAGAAGATTATGGCAAATAAGCATATGAAAAGATGCTGAATGTCATATGTTTTCGGGGCATTTTGAATAAAAAAACAATGAAGTGTCACTACACACCTATCAGGAAGACTGTATCTAAAAGACCAAGAATGAATACCAAGTGCAGGAGAGGATGCAGAGCAAAGGGAATGCTTGCTTGTTGCTGGTGAGAATGCAAAATAGTACACTCACTTTGGAAGGTGATTTGACAATTTCTTACAAAGGTGAACACAGTCTTATCATACGACCCAGTAATTGTGCTCCTAGATATTTACTCCCTAAAACTTAATGTCCACACAACAACCTGCCCACGAATGTTTATGGCAACTTTATTCATAAAGTGCCCCAAACTGCAAACAACCAAGAAGGACAAACCAACTGTGAGACATTTGTAAAGCAAAATATTCTTTGGCAACATAAAAAAAGCTACTAAGCCATGAAAAAACATGGAACAAACTTCAATGCACATTAATGAGTGAAAGAAGCCAGAATGATTCCAACTATGTAACATTTTGGAAAAGGCAAAACTATAAAGACAAGAAAAAAATATCAGTAGTTTTAGGTGGGAGCAGAGGATGAACGGGTAGAACATAGGGAATTGTTAGGGTATTGAAACGATTCTGTATAATACTGTAATGACACATACATGTCATTATATGTCTGTCGAAACCTATAGAACAGCACAACGCAAAGAGTGAACATTGATGTAAACCATGGGCCATAATTAATAATAATGTATCACTATTAGTCTGTTAATTTAATAAATATATTAATGAAAAATATGAATAATAGAGAAAATTGTGCATGTGTGGGGTATATGGACCTCTATGAATTATTCGCTCAATTATTCTGTAAATCCAAAACTATACTAAAAATAGCATTCATTATGCAAAAAAGTGAGCTGTATAAAGGTACGTCTTTCTGGAGTCGTGAGGATCATCTAAGACAGTCCAACAAAGACAAGGAGTACTTTAAAAATTATCAATTCAAGTGGCGAGAAACTGCGGGGTGGGGGGTGAGGGGATGGGGAGGTGGGACTGACAGTAGTCAATATCTGCCTGGGGAAGGGGGGGGCACACCTCATCGATAAGGGTAACTGCACAGTGAATATCTGTATAACTATCCCTGAATTGTACCCCACAATTTTAAATAAAATTAAAAGAGAAAAAAAAACACCTATCCATTCAGCAAACATTTGATTATTTTATACCTCAAATATGTGCAAAACCAATTTTCTTTTATTTGTTTATTTATTATTATTATTATTATTTTTTAGTGAGAAAACATGATTTATTGAGCAGACAGAAAAGCTCCCACAGTGGAAGGGGGCCCAAAAGGTTGTCCCTCAAAACCAAGTTTCTATCTTCTTTTTTTCAGATTGGCAAATATAATCTATTTAGAAAGTAAACTAGAGAGAGAGAGAGAGAGAGAGAGAGAGAGAGAAAGGTTTACCTCCCCAAGGTAGGGGAAGGGGCCAAAACTTAGGAAAACATGGCCTGGTCATTGCTCAATGAACACATGACCTGGCCAGTGCTTAATAAAAACAATGACCACAAGTTTATATCCTCTATGTGAATACTATGATTCTACAGCCACACACATTGAAATCACCTGAATACAGGACAGACAATGCCTGTTGAATGAAATCGGAAGGGGCAGCCGGAAAGGCTTGGTGCTGAGGTGGCTTTTTAGTCAGGTATTAGAATTGAGCAAATTTCAAATAGTAAATGTGTAGATAAAGGGCAACTGTAAAGTTGGTGGCTAAAGATTAAAAGAGGAAAATCCAATAACAAGAGCAAGATTCCAGATTAGGTATTTAAATTTATTTTGGGGACCTAGTTAATGGGGTTAAATGAAAAGCAAATAGTAGCAGAACGCTTTTAGGATTATCAAACCACCATGGCTCAATCTGTATTACTCATCATATGCCAAATTGAATCATCTGAAATTGCCATCTTTTTGTGCAAAAATCTGTCAATAGTGGCAATTTCATATAGTTCAATCTAGTGTTATTCACTGTGTTCTGAGATATAGTTCTTATGCTGCATTATTTTGGGGAATGCTTGAAAAGACCAAAGATATAGGAACATGCTTGCTAAATATAAAAATGAAGCCAATAAATTATATATTTGGAGTCAAACAATTCAAAGTTGGAGTAAAAATTAAACATACACACACACGAGAAAGAAAATCCCAAGTAACTAAAGTTAGTGGTAGAAAGCACACAATGCTATTTCTCATTCTCTTCATTGACAGAACCAGTAGAGACCATTCCTGAAGTTCTCAGCACTTGTTCAGAGAGTTTGAAAATAAGCAAAACATCTTTTTCTGGTTGGTGGCAAAGAAACACTAAATTTTTTGAGCATGTTAAAAAAAAGAGACAAACCAGGACTACAGAAAAAAGGAGAATATATTCTAAAATACAGTGATCAGAATACAATTTCAAAGCCTTTGTTCTTGGAAAAAAAGAAACCATGTGAAATAAAAGTGACATCATATTTCCTCATGAGGCATTGGGTGAGCTATTGTCCCATATTAGGATGTCCAAATAAGATCAGAATGTTAGAACTGTATTAACATTTTTCTTCCTGATTTAATAATGATTTAACTGATTCATAACATGTTATAATTTACCTGAGTAGTCAAAAACTAAACTGTAGCATTATTTATCACTTTTTAATGTTTACGAACACTTTGTTTAAGATGTCCTTAGCTACTGATGCAGCAAATACTTATATAGACAAACTACAGAACACAGGTGAGATATTTGTTTGTGTGTGTAAGACAGAGAGAGAGAGTGCACATGCACGAGAGAGAGACAGAGACAGACAGAGAGAGAGAGAGAGAGAGAGAGAGAGAGCGGTAAACTTTCCAGAAGAACTCATATTTTAGAAACAAAGAACTCACATTTTAGAAACTCATTTTTTGGGGTTATTTGCAAAAGTTTTGATTTCTTTTAACATAGATAATGTTAATGTTAACATAGATAACATGGCTAAATATATTGTCAATTTCTGCCTTGAAAATTACTTTGTTATATTATTTAATACAGCAAAGTTGCAGTCTAGTCTTATTGCTTTAGCATTGAATCTGAAAAATAAAATGATAAAATCGAAGAGAGAGAGGAATGACTTTAGAGTTTAGTTGCTTGAGTTTGTTAATCCATACGCACAGGGCCTTTTTAAAAAAGATGTACAGAATTTAAAGGAAAGTGTTCCTCATTTGCACACGGCAGCAGAAATTACTTCAGAAGTAAAATGATAATTTAGAATGTCACTCTAGAAGCTCACTCTTATAATTTTACCCCATGCTAAACATCACAAAGGCCCGGTGCCCGTGTGGGACTGAGGCAGAGGCTTAGCCACCCAACAAATGCAGAATTAGTGAAGAGCTCCCTCAAAGACTGGAGTGCCTGTTCTGCTGATACTGCACACTTTCTCTAAAGAGATTACTAGCATAATCCTAAATATTATAGGACCCGAGCTATCTTATTTTTGAGCTCATCAGATCTAGCATGCTGCACATAATCCCTAACAGCTTTATTCAGTGTTTATGTAAGCTGGTGAAGTTGTATGAACACGATGACTGTCTCTTCTTATTCCCAGAGACAACATCACTCTGTATAATTGCAGCAAAAAGTAGTGAGAATAGATACTATAATTTCAAATTTCATTTTAACAAATTTCCTCCTTTTGAGTTGCTTTTTTTTTAAACAGGTGACACATTCATAACTATTGTTTGATAGTCTATAATAACATTTGAATAGAGATGTTTATGGTTGTTCCATTTGTTCACTCTTCTTATACATTAATTTGTACCAAAGGTATTTTGATGCTACCAGATGAACCGAATTGGTAGAAAAAGTTTTTCCCCCATTTTTTGAAGGTTTGAATTACTTCTAAAGAAACAGATTTTTTTGTGTGTGAAAATATTAGAGGAGAAAGACGCTGGTGAAAACCAGAAATTGCTAAGCATAGCGCCAATTATTCTACTGTAGTGACTTTAAAAAAAGCTGCGCTTTAATTTAGGATATTTCTTTTAATTCTACTAAAATTAAAAAGAAAAATATATTGTTCTCTTTACAAAATGTAAGAACACATGTGTGCATATAGTTCATTTAAAATGTGAGAGGTGTGTGTGTGAGTGTGTGCACTTAAACCACTAAAATTGAGCACTGTTGTATGCAATTTTAGAACAGAAGGTAACTTTATGTTTACTTGCATTTTTAAAACCAAACCAGAGGAAAAAATAAACGTTTCTGATCACCTGTGAGCCTCTGCTAATTGTGATTCAGGCCCAAAGAGGATTAAATACATAGACGTTAGTACATCCAGTATTATTAATTTCTAAACAACAATAGCAACAATATCCTGAGTAAATCTGTCAGCAGTAAGGATAAATAGTTGCTTAAAGACTCCACTGATGTCAGAACTGCAATCTGCTGGTAATAGCTTATTTCACCAATAGAATCTTTAAATACATATATTTTGAAATTGGTGAGTAACGGCACAGAAACGGTGTCTATCTCTTTTCTAAAAATATAAGCACCAGGAAGCTCTAAGCATCATGGAAAGATGTGATTCTGAGTTTGTATATTTAAAGGAATTTTGTTTGATTAGTAACTTTTTTGGAACATTGCAATGTTTATATTATTTGAAACAAACAATTATATCAAGTAACATTTTAATATTTTCAACTGTTGTTCATTGCTACCTAGTACGAGCAAAGCAATGATGATATATCGTTTTACTCTGAATTATTTGTAAAACGAATGTTCAAAACCTGTCTATGTTAAGAGAGAATGTGTGTTTAGGGAATTAGGCACTAACTTCCTTGTAAAAAATTTGAGAGAAAAACTCAGACATAATTATTAATAATCATTCAACCAAATAGATTAAAAAAAAATAGATTTCTCACATATGAGAAAGTGTCTGGTATAATAGATATAAACTAAGAGGATTTTTAAAAAAAATTAGAAAAGTAAAATGATCATAATGATAGCAATACCAATGACTAAAATCAAAGTTACAAAATTGTGAGAATGATGTTTATATGGCTAGCCTAATATTAGTTTAATGTGATAGATGACTACTTGAATTTAATCTCAAAATTGTGCATTTGGTAATTCACCCCAGGATGTGACAATATTTATATACAAATATCTCCTCCAGGGTAAAATTAAGCCTGAGTGACTTGTTTATTATATACATTCCTAAGTCAGAAAATATCTTATTGTCCCCACACCTAGCTATCAATTTATTTTGCTGAGAGCTTATCAATGCTTACTTTCTAGGCTGGAGGAGGGTTCCTACAGCTAAATGTCAGAAGAGAGAAGAAAATGTAAAACTCACCAGTGGCGTCAGCTTTCGTTTTGAGCTGGTTCTCACACATTTTGACGTAGTGAGTGAAAGTCTAACTGAAAAATATTACACTTTTCACTGAAGGTCTGACGACTGCCCCTGTGTTATCCCACAACTAAAATCCCAACAGACTGCATTAATGAGATTAAATGAAAGAGGAGTTAAAGGTATCAACGGTTCCATTTCATTAAGTAAGGGTGAAAGGCTGCTCAGGCAAGGAAGGCAGTAGGGAGAATATTGGTTTTTCTTTTTGATACTATTTATTTGCTAAAGAATGCAGCATTTGCTTAATAGCAATCAGCAATTTAAAAACATCATTCCTCCCCCCAGAAGTGTGCAGATATGTAAAATTTCTGTACTTAAATTCCCTTTTGTGTTCATTCTGTTGGAAACAGATCTGATATGCATATGGCATGTAGCAAGTCATTCCTGTGACTATAAATGCGTAACGTAAATTTCCTTCAGAATCAGTTTGTTTCAAATTATTTTGGATGAAGGATCACATAAAGGTATTACCATGTTCCTATTCCCAAAATATTGGATCATGGCTGTCTGTGAAGTAATTAGTAGAGCACAGGAGCATTTTACAGTCTAAGAGATATGCATACTTTTATAGCAGCAACAGCAGCAACAGAGCCTGGGAGCTGGTTTGGGGACTTCACACCCGGTGACCTCACCTGGCCCCAAACTGGAAGTCTAAAGGGATGTCATTATCCTAGTGTGCCTCAGTGTTCCCACTTGTAAGATAAAAATGATGAAGAAACACAGATAAAAACTTCTGATCCTCAATCCTTGTCACTAGGAAGAATAAATATGTAAATATGTAAAAAACTGCTTTAACTTCCATAGGAAAAAATATGCTCTCTATATGAGAGGAAAATGCTTACATAAGTATTAGCTTTATTTAACTTTGCTTAGAGTTGCTAAATTGCTTCAATTATGAATCTCAAACCTTCCTCTTTGCCCCTCACCTCCCTCTACCACCTTCCACAGCTCTCAAGTTCTTTCCACTAATTTCTTATCACAAATGGTTTCCCTTTTCCCTATTGATTTATTTTTTAAAAATAAATTTTATTGTGTATATTTAAGGTCTACAACATAATGTAACAATATGCATATACTATATATATGATGAGGAGGACCAAACAAAAAAAAAATCTGGAAGTTTTTTGAAGGGTGGGCCTCTTATAGTACAGGTTTTTCCCTAGGTAAGCATTCTAGGAACCCATCAGCATCAGTGTACCAGTTAGTATTGTTGGGGGAGGCTGCATAGGCTACAGTGAAATTTTTTTTGGAGGTTCTTTCAACGCATTTGTCCATTTCATGATGGATGATTTATGAGTGAATCTGCCCACACTGCGCTGAATGTTCAGCAGTTTTTGACCCCCCAAACAGCATAACCTCTATGCCCCACCCTCCCTATTCACCTGATCTTGCCCCCGAGTGACTTTTTTTTTTTTTTTGTTTCCCTGATGAAAATGTCCCCAGAGGAAAATGTTTTGCTGATATGGACGAGGTGAAACAAAAAAAAAGGCAAAATAAAATAATGGCAGAAGCACTAGAAAGGCATCAAAACTGATGAGATCAAAAACGATTTTGAGCAGTGGAAAAAGTGTCTTGATAGGTGTACTGCATCAAACAGAAAATACTTTGAAGGTGACTGAAGTTTAAACATGCAAGAATAAATACACAATTTTTAAATAAATAAATCCCTGTTTTTTGGGAGGTCCCCCCCATAGTAAAATGATTGCTTAGTGAAACAAAAGTTAAAAAAAAAAGTCCACTAGTTCCACTAAATGAAATCCATCGTCTCACATAATTACTCATTTTTCCCCCTATGGCAAGAGCACCTCCAATCTATTCATTTAGCAAAAGTCCTGAATACAATACATTGTTATTACCAATGGTTTCTTGAGCCTTCTTTCCTTCCTTTCTTCTCTTTTCTTAAAGATCTCCACTTTTTCCTGGTCTACATTGTAGAAGTGCTTTTCATTAGGGAGAAAGGCAAGGAGTGGAGAGGCGGAGAGAGGAGGTTAGCAAGTCCATTCAACATTATTCTCAGGATGGTAGAGCTGAGCCCAGTGGTTCTCAGCTCCGGATGCCCATTGGAATAATCTGGAGAGCTTAAAAATATGATGCCCAGGGATTCCCCTCTTACTCCCATTGATTTATGTGGTACAGGGCCAAGGCATCTGGAGTTTAAACACTTCCAAAGTGATTCTAGGCCAGGTATGGCTAGGTTCACACCTATTGTCTCAGCACTTTGGGAGGCTGAGGCAGGAGGGTTGCTTGAGCCCAGGAGTTCAAGACCAGACTAGACAACATAGCAAGACAAAAATAATGATAATAATAATGATAATAATAATAATGTCAGATGTGATGGCACGTGCCTGTAGTCCTAGCTGTAAGGGAGACTGAGGCAGGATTGCCAGGAGGTCAAGGCTATAGATGAGCCATGATTATGCTACTGCACTTCAGCCTAGGCAACAAAGTGAGACCTCAACTCAAAGGAAAAACAAAAAACAAACATAAAGCAAAAAACAACAAAAAAATCCCATACGAACAGTGATTCTAATGGGCAGTCAGGACCGAAGACCTTTGGAACGTTCCAGAATCACCAGAAATGTATATTATAAATTCCTAACCCCCACCAACTACTGTGTCAGAATATGAGGAGGGATCTGGGAAACTATAGTCATAAGCACTTAAGTATTTGTTAGGATTTGGTAACAACTCAAGGAAAGAACCCTGGACTTTGGGTTAGCACATCTGGTTGTGAATTCTTGGGTAATTAATGCTTAAGTTTTTCTGTGCCTCAGACTGGCTGCTCATCTCTGAAATGAGACTGTAATATCTACATGTGAATTGATATAGGAAGTAAATGTGAAGGTGCTTAACACAGTGTCTAAACTATATTGAGAATTCAGTAAACATAGTTGAATATGAATCTACTTGTCTTTGCTTATCTCAAGAATATGTATTTTGGCTGTTGACTCTGGTTATCATTCATTCATCTGAGACTTATCAATTAATTCATAAGTAATTAATACTATTTGCACTGGAAAATAAACACGATGAAGCTCATAGTCCAGTGTATATTTAAAACCTATGGATTAAATCCTACTTGAATAGTTTCAACATAATTGTTAGTTTTCTGTATGATACTAAAACCAATATTCTTAGGAGACCTATAGGTAGAAAGTCATTTCAGAACTTTTTGTTTTTTGGTCAGAAAGCAAACAGATTTGGGAATGTCAAATGTTTCATGTGTTATACTGTAGTTCAAATGTGGTGACATAATTGGTCTCTGAGAACTATTTAAAGGTTATTAATTATTAACCGGAGTGGAATGGAATTTATAGATGCCATTCATAGAGACTGAAAGCCAAATATCAGGGGTAGAAACGTATACCCTCTCACGTCTCCTGAGCTGTGATAAAAATTCAGTTCCTGTCCTGGCCAACCAGAAAGTGGTTATGAAAGAGTGGAGAAAGAGTGAGCTGAATCTTGATGCACAGGGCATGATCATCCCCAAAGAAACAAAGGGCAGGGTTGGAGATGGAGCTCGGGCATGAGGGCTGAATTTAGCCTGTGATCAGGAAAGCAGGAAATGGTTGGCATTTTTCTAAAGTTATATTTTTATCACATCACTCTCCTCATCAAAAACTTTTCAGCCCTTTGGTTTCACAAAATAAACCCAGGCTCCTACTTGGCCTGCCTTTCCACATCCTGGGCCAGCTCTGTCTTTAGGCATCGACTTGTGGTCCTAGGCTCCGGTGATCATTCACCTTAGCCACTTCAAATGCTTCATTTCTCTGCCTTTTTCATGCCACCTCTCCTCCTTGGTACTGAAGGTCCTTCTCCACTGTGCTCCAATTACCCACGTCCAACCTATTCTCAAGTTTAACATCCACTGCCTCTGTAACGCATCTCCTGACCATTCCACCCATGGTAATTTCTGCTTACCCTGAACTCCTGTGTCCCTACCACTCATTTGGTCCTGGTGCTCTTCATTAATCCAGTTTATGTGCTTACCTTTCACCTTGACTATAAGCTCCTTAGGGATAAAACCCTCTCTTTGTATGTCTCCTATGGTCTAGCATAGGGATTCAATAAAATGAATGGGGTTGATCAATGGGTGAGTGTATACTTGCTGATCGATTGCAACACCACCTACTTTCATGATTTCATGATTTCATGAGTCTCACCACCTACTTTCATGATTTCTCTAACTCATATTTGACATTGACAACACATCTTTGGGGTATGTCTGCCTGCTTTCTTGCTGCTGTTTAGTAGGGCTGTGGGATGGGTTAAGAAAAAAAAGCTCTTGCCTCTTTTTGCATTTTATTTAATCACAGTTGGTTCTAAGTATACAAACAAAGAAGTTGAAACAAAAAATAACTTCTCTTGAATTACAGTTCTCCTTTAATGCACTACCTTTCCCTTCATTCCCTTTGTATAACATTTAGTTTCAACTCTGAATCATTTTCCAATTGGTTTAGGTCTTTTCCTGTCCCTTTGGCAGATTTACTTCTAGGGATCTTATCAATAGAGGGGCGAAGAAGTTGACTTCTCCCTGGGTGGCTCTCCCTGGACTCCATTCCACAGAAGGCAGCAGTTTTTATGTACTTTTTCCATAAACATGGTGCTTAGGATTGTCCCTGGTATCATAAGACATTAAGCCATTGGACAGAAGAAGTTCTACAAAACCCCTCCAAGATTCAAGAGGAAATGAGGGATGGATCTCCTTAAACAGAAGAAATGTCACTTAAAAATAGCTTGAGTTTCAGAAACGGTCCCACTTTAGCCTAGTGTTTTTCAATGTGTTGCCCCCAAAGTCAGCAGTATCACCGGGAACTTATTAAAAATGTAGACTCTTAGATCCTCTCCAGACCTACTGAATCAGAGACTGGGGATGTAGCTCAATAGTCTGTGTTTTCACAGTTGCCTGGATGTTTTGAGGCACGCTCACGTTTCAGAACTGCTGGTTTACAGCATGGGTTTTCTAGTCAGAAGGAGCTGGATTTAATTCACAGCTCTGTCACATACTAGGTATGCAGTCTGGATAAGGTATTTTACTTTGCTGATGTTTCAGTTTCATCATTTGCAAAGTGGCAACGCTATAGTGTGAATGTTGCGACCCTCCAACATTCTTATGTTGAAATCCTAACCCCCAAGGGGATGGTATTAGGAAGTGGGGCGTTGGGGAGGTGATTAGATAATGAAGGCAGAGAGTTTATGAATGAGATTAGCGCCCTTATACAAAAGACCCAAGAGAGCTGCCTTGTCCCTCGACCATGTGGGGACACAGTAAGGAGGCTTAGAACCAGAAAGCAGGCTTATCAGCCTCTAGGAATGTGAGATAAAAACTTCTGTCATTTATAAGCCACCATCTACAGTGCTTTGTTGTAACAGCCCAAACTAAGGCAGGCAATAAGAACATCCACCTGATAGACCTGTTGAAGAATTTAAAGTGGGATGATTCCTGCAAAGTATTCAGTATAGTCCTGGGCACATAATAGGCATTCAGTAACTTTGAACCATTACTATGCTATTCCTTTAGTGAAGAATAGAAAGTGTTCCATGCTTCAAAAATCTCTGTTATTTCTCTCTACACATTTTCAAAACTTGGCTGCATGTTAAGATCACTTGGGGAGCTCTTTAAAAAATAATCTGGTTCCCAAGAGACTTAACATCAGACTAATTTAGCAAAAATTTTGGGACGTGAGACCAGACATTTTTATTTTTCATATGAGATACGAAGATCATTCTGATGTACAGTGTAATATACTGTTGTAACAGATTATAATCAATATTGTCACAAGAAAGAGTTATGAGATTACATGTGGGTAAGAATTAATATCAGTAATGTGAGATGTTGTACGCATTATTTCCACGACTGTGTATAAATTCAGTAGTAAAGAAGTATAGATAGATGCAGGTTCTAGAGCAAGGTTTCTCACCCTCGCCATTTTTTTTGACATTTTGGGCTAGATAATTCTTTTGTCTGGGGAGCTGTTCTGTGCATTATAAACATCCTTGACCTCTATCCACTAGATGCCAGCATCACCCCTCTGTTCAAAGACAACCAAAAAAAGGTTTCTAAACATTCCCAAATATCCACTGGGGAAAAACATAGGCCCCAATTGACAACCATTGTTCTAGAGTTTCAGTGCCTGGATACAAATCTGGGCTTTACTACTTAACAGTAGGATTAGAGCACATTACTTAACCCCTCTGTGCCTCCGTTTCCTCTCCTGTAAAGTGGAGATGAGAATGGCACACAACTGATGCAGTTCTGTTTTGTTATTTGAGACATGAAAGAGAACGTGAATATAAAGCACGACGACAGTGGTTGTGATGAAAGATATTCAGTAAATGTTACAGCTATCATTAATACATGTATTGGTAGTCTTATTTTGATTTCAAACCACTGAAAAAAATCTTCTCCAAAAGTCTTTACATAGAAATTTGCATATTCATTCCTTCATTTATCCTTTGACACTCAGAATGACTAAACACTCATTACACCTTAGGGTCAATGGCTGGTAGATATGACAGAGAAAAGAGTAAGAGATTCAAGGGTATGTTAGAATTAGAACAGAGTTCTGTTTCCACTTTTCTAGCTATGCAATTTTAGGAAGTGAAACCTCTCAGAACCACTGTTTCTTCATTTGTAAATGAAGAAAAATAATTACTATTTTATGTACTTGTTATGAGAATTAAACCAGATCATATATATGAAAGTACCTAAGCTCACATCCTGATATAGAATAGCCACTCCTTATACATTTAATTCTCTTGAAATTATAGTAGAAAAGAGCATAGCAGGAAACAAGGTGAGCATACGTCCTAAGCATGGCATCATTTCACCTGAATTGATGAGTAAGCAGAGAAAAGGATTTCTCCAATCGTGACAGTGTTTTGTTCTGTCAAGTCAGCATTTGCAAAATGAGGTCTCTGAATGGTACTTAGTAAAACTGAATATAATATTTTAATGCAGTAAATTCTTCAGAAGGCTAAAAGAATGGGTTAATCTATTTAAAGTTTTGTAAATGCATCATTTGTGCTATTGAGCACTAATCTTTTACAATCCACTAAGAAACTTTAGCAGTTTAATTTTGGTGCAGTGTAGAGTAGCGACTATTGTTTTAATCAGTAACAAAAGTATTTTGGTGACTGAGTTTGCAAATAACTTTCATTCAAACCTATATTACAAAAAACATTTCACATTTTCAAGCATTTTCCCTACAGTGTTCTTATTTATTTTTCATCCAAGGGAAAGTTATATAGGTAACAGAGTAGAAAACAAAGAGACTAGCAGTTTTCTTATCGAATGACATTAGGACAGAACCCAAAATTCAAACAGCAGAAGTCTTGAGCCCTGAGTGCTCATTTACAAACACATTCCTCAGCTTCTTTCCAACATTTCTGATTTTAAGCCTTAGGAAAGTTAACAGGAATAATTTCACAGTATCACATAAGATAGATCCTTCTATTATATGAGTTATTAGATAGATAAAATATGTAAGGTAGGTTTTGGAGAACAATTAATTTTTATTTACTTAAAAGGTGCTGTGAACTCATAAGTGGACCTTGGATAATTATCATAATACTGTAAGAAAGGGATTGGCAGTAGTGGGAAACTGCTGGGCAGGGGGGAAGGGAGCTGCACACCTCATCAACAAGGGGACCTGCATAATGAACATTTGTATACCTAACCCTGAATTGTACCCCACATCTTTAAAAAAAATTAAAAAGTAAAAAAAAAAGTGCTGAATATTTTTGATATTAAGCAAACACTTTCTATCTCAGTAGAAATTCAGGCTATTTAAGAATAGAGATCTAAACATTAGGAAATGGCTGAAACTCAATCACTTCTTAAATTTTGACTTTTGTTCATTTAGTGATACTTGTTTGTTGCATACATATTTCAGCACCTGAGTTAAGTATCTTGCCTTACAGCATGTCCAGTCCATACTTTTAATATGCAGAAACAAAACAGGCTTTCCTGGTTTTCATTTAGCATCTATTTGGTTACATTTAACAATTGTGATTTTGGCATTTTCAGAGACAACTCCTTTTCCTATTGTTTTTTCCTAGAACCAATTATGATTCCTTCAAGCCCATATGTCTATAATATGCTTATAAATCTTGCTAAAAGAAAAGCACAATTTCTGCGTTTTTCTGTTGATCCTGTAACTACCATAAACCTTATCAGAAATGCTATAAGGTTAGTTTGTCATTAGTTAATTTCTGGTGTGCCCAAGGTTACTGCTAATGATGCCACTTTACTTCTTGAGTCCCATGGCTCTAGTTAGTAATCATTTTTAGGACCACGCAGTTGCGGGTCTATAGTGCATGTGTGTTTATATGTGTACATGTCTATATGTATAAAGATATGTTTATGTACATATGTATACATTTATATGTGTATAAACATGTGTCCATATGTAATTTATCTTTTGAATATGGGATATTTTACTTGTTTCTAATATTCTGGAAGCTATTCATTTCTGCAGAAATCTCAAAAACTGCCATCAAAGAAGAAACACATTTGTAACCTCCCAATAGATCTTTCAACTGGAGACTTGAGCTTAGGTAAAGCGGTAAGCTTCATGTTATAATCCTCAGTTTGGTGGTGAGCTTCAATGCTGCCTTAATGGTGCTTGTTCTACTTCCTTCTATTCTGAAGGTCATTATCCTGAGTGGAGGAGACAACATCCTTAAAAATATGCAAAGAGAATCCCAGCACTTTGGGAGGCCTGGGCAAGAGGATTGTCTGAACCCAGGAATTCAAGATGGGCCTGGGCAACATGACAAGACCTCTTCTCTACAATAAACCAAAAAGTTCGCCCGGCGTGGTGGTGCACAACTGTAATCCCAGCTATTTGAAAGGCTGAGGTGGAAGGATCACCTGAGCCCAGCAGGTTGAGGCTGTGGTAGCCATGATCCTGCCACTGCATTCCAGCCTGGGCAACAGAGGAGACGCTGACTCAAAACAAACAAACAAGCAAACAAATCCCAAGAAGATTGATAATATAAGAATCTTTCCCACGAGATCTTAACTTGGAAGTTGACTTCTAACAAGCTCCTTCATAAGCCCTTATATGACAAAGACTTCTATTATTTGGTGTCATGGGCGACAGTAGTAATTTTGCATGTTGCTGACTATGCAACATCATAGGACAAGCTTTGATTGTTTTAAAACAGGAGACAAGACTATAAATTGCTGCACCTGGGACCTATATTATTATACATTCTTGCATGAACTTCTTTCATGTTTGCTCAGACTTTTCTAACCAAACCATTTCCACCTCTCAAGAGTCTAGTCTTCCAATATGGTCATCAAAACAACAACAGCAAACAGAATTGCTTATTCCTTATAAACATTAGTAATTTTTAACACTAGATTTATAGGTTTGGTCCATTTATTGTTATTACTTAGATGCTATTCCATTTTTTAATTCTTTCTGTATGAAGATACCAACAACATCCTCCTCATTTACATGAGAACCAGGCAATCCTGTCAAAAGAATTCAGGTGCAGTCATTAGTGTAAAACCAACTCAGTTTTGTTCTAAAACCAGCTGAAGAGTTGAGTTTCTCATATCTTCTAAGGAACATATTCACCAGGAGACAGCTTAACAACTGGATACAGTAAATTTACTTAAAAATATAGAAAAGTCCAAGAATGGTACCATTGTCTTTGCGTGCAGCCCAAGTTGGCATTAGCAGGAAGAAATTTGTCTCTGAAGTAACTTATAAGGTAGAACTGTGTATGGTTCTTTTCCCTCACTCATCCTGGGACATCTTATAGGATCTTCAGCCTACCAAGATCATGAATATTTTATTGAACAGAGTGAGAAACAAATGAAGACTGTAAAATCACGTAAACAAATTACGTTGTCAAACTAAACGTAGAATTAAATCTTTCTAACTCAAAAGTGAAAATAAGAATTTAGCTTGACCTAAAAGAGGAAAGCAGAAAATCCAGAGAAGCAATTGAAGGCATATATATCAAGTCATTCAGAGTTTTCATTTTCAGACACCTCCGGGGTCCACAGAATTAAACAGTAACAACAGGTAGCGTGGATTGAGAACTTACTACTATATGCCAGGCACGGCATTAAAAGATTTAAAAGCATTACCTCATTTATTTAATCACAACAACTCTGATGAAGAAACTGAGGTACAGCAGAGCTAAGGAATGGAAGCTTCGATTGGTGATTCTGCATATGAGTAGCGTCAGCACCACTTCCCACTCTGGTGTACCTGATAGAAATGCAAATTCCTCAGGCCACCTCAGACCTGCTGAGATATGATCCAGAAATTCTAGGAGTGAACATTGCAGTAATCAGTGTTTTCAGAAGCTCTCCAGCTGATTCTAACGCCCGCTAAAATCTGCAAACCATGGCTTAAATTACATAATTAGTAATGGCAGATCCACGTCTGTTTAGACATTTAAGCCATTTCTCTAAATCACATATACCACATACAGACTTGTTCACAAAGGTGAGTAATATTTAGGAGCACTTCAAGAAAGACATACTTTTAATGCTTAAGTATTAAGTGCTGATATTTTTTCTATTTGAAGAAGTTTTGAAGAATTGTTTCCATACCCTGTAATTTCATCTGGCATAGATGATCCTTGTAAACAAAGACAAATTGCATATTATACAAGCCTTTTTCTGTTTGATCTAAGGAGAGACACTGGATCATCTCTTTGCCAGGGGAAATAAATTTGGTGACTGCCAAGGTGGATAGACTGCCCGTACTGTGGAAATTACAGCATGTCACTGTTGTTGGGTTTAAATTCCCCGGAATGTCTCTGTTGGGACATTACTGGTCTATAGGTTACTGACCAACAGTACCATGAGTTTTTGATTCTAAAGTCTACCTAAGATCCCCTAACCCTCATGAAATTTGGCTACCTTCCATAAGTCTGTCTCCAAATGAGAATTGTCCTGTTTTCTCTTTTTACCTTTCAATCATGGACATTAGGCTGGGTTGGCATTTTCACCGTTACTATTTTTTTTCTCTTTTAATTTTTATTTTGAAATTGTGGGGTACAATTCAGGGTTAGGTATCATTACTATTTTTTAATACTTTTACTGAATGTTATTTCAGGACTGAATGAAAGATTTGAACTCTGGTATCCCTAAAGAAAGGCAAAGGAACAAAGACAAGTGTATATGCAGTGCTTTCTAGAATTAAAGTGTTACTGTAAAAAAAAGTTGGGGGCTTACCCTGTTTTGTCAGGACAAGGGAAAAAACACTGAATGTGGATACAATTTAGTAACTGTAGTGACATTTGCACTTCTATTTTATTTATATTTTGTTTGTTGCCCTGAATACATATTAGTTGTTCAAGTTTCCGACCTAAGTACTATTAAGTAGTAAATTAAAGTTATTTTCAAACTGCTTGAAAAGCATTATAAAAATATAACTGCTTGGGGGTCAACAAAGCCTGGGGAATCTTCAGTAATAAATGTCATATCAAAGACTTAAAAGACTTCTTCTTCCAACTTATTTAGACATTTTTTTTTTCCTGGGCTAAGATAAAAATCGCCAAGTAGAAATAATTGCTATTTAACACCACCACACCTATTAACAAATAATAATTGGGTGATCTGCAGAAATAAGTGTTGAATTATTGTTTTATGGTTGAAAATTAAGAACTGTATCCCCACGGCTAAGACATTTTTCAGATGAGTAGGAACATTTCAATAAAGAACAATACACATTGTCGACTCTGTGACAAAAACGCTCATAGAGCGAATAACCCAATTTGCTCATGCCTTTGCAACTAATGGGTCCAAGAATAGTTAATGCTGGGAATCTAAAAATTATCTTTTGTTTGCTAAAGGCAGTTGATGGGTGATGTGTTGAATGAACAACTGCCTTAGGTATGTTTCAGAAAAGTGCTTATTCTGATTTTCTGAAGAGAGACTAAATGGCGTTGCTGAGGAGTTCATATTGTTTAGGGTATGGAAAAGACAAGATACTTAGGATACCTTAAAACAGGCAAGGATTCATTTACTCAGAAAAATGAATCAATGTGTGAATTAAGACAGAGCTAGTCATCAGCATTGGATAGGGCCTGCCTTATTTGAGATTCCAGATCATTAATTCACAAAATAACAATCGTATATTTTTTAAAGAATTGTATCCTATGTAAATTATAGGGATATGAGAAAGATAAAATAACATCTTGTGCTTAGCTTCCTTTCAGTGTTCAAGAAAATAACACCAGAGTGCCGTGTTTCATTCATATACAAGGGAATAAATTCCTCTTTCCTCTTTCATTTTATCATAATGGTTAGGACAATGGTACTCAAATTAAATTTTTTTTTAACTGCAGCACACTTAAGAAGGTTAAGAACCTACAGTTACCCTATCCCACTCATTCCCACATTCTGTGGATTTTGAACTGTCTGTATATCACATATGCAAAACAGCGACTTTACAATGTGATATATTAGCCTGAATTATTGGTAGAGTAATGAATTAGAGTCATCTATAAACTATCTAATAATGTGTCCATTTTAGTTTGTGAATACCAATATTTTAGTAACTTCCCAGTAATCAACTAAGTTACTAATGAATGGGTCCCTATTCTTTTTTTTTTTTTTTTTTTAGTTGGCAGGTGCCTATAGTTCCAGTTACTGGGAAGGCTGAGGTGGAAGGATCTCTTGAGTCCAGCAGTTCAAGGCTGTGGTAGCCATGAATGTGCCATTGCACTCCAGCCTGGGCAACAGAGTGAGACGCCAACTGAAAAAAAAAAAAAAGAACAGGGACCAATTCATTAGTAATTTACTAATATGGTTAGCTAAATTTTTGATTTATTGTAGATACAAGACCTCGCCAAGTTGCCCAGGCTGGTCTTGAATACCTGGGCTCAAGCAATCTTCTTGCTTTTGCCTCCCAAAGTGCTGGGCCTATTCTTATATAAAAAGGAAACTCAGTGGAATTGTCATTTGCATATTATGAGAGCTGACAAAAGAGCTTGTGATATTTAATTAGAGCCTGGTTTGAAGAAACCCATGATCCTCCCAGTCAACTGAGAATCAAACTTTGAGTAGCACTGATTTGTGGCATGAGCTTGGACCTGTGCTCATGTTCTGACTAGTCCACTTAAGAGGTATATCCTCGGTCAAGATCAACTTCTCTGTGTCTAGGTTTCCCCATGTATCAAACTGGTGCAGTGATTCTTCCTCATAAAGTGGCTGAAAGAAGAAAAATCCTGTTGTAAGGTGGTTGGCTCATGCTTGGCACATAGCAAGTGGTCAGCAGGTGGTGGTCATCACTAAGCATGGAAAACTGCCCACCCTATATCTGAGCTCATTGCCACTGTATCAAAAAAGAGCCAGAAGCCCGGACATGCTGAGTTCCTGTGTTTCCCTCATCGCCAAAGGCTGAGGGTCCTCTTGGACAGCTGCCACTGGGGACATGCAGGTGTTGAGGTTGAATACCTGCAACTCCTCTGACTTGGTAGACCATGTATCAAATAGAGCTGTCCTAAAGACCATGCTTTCCTTCCACAGAAGGAACTAGTTCTTACTCTGCAATTCCATGACAGGGAAAATTATACCTCCTGATTAATTCAGCAGTAAATTCTTACAACTGCATACTAAATGCCTGGGCCCATACTCATTTACACTAGCTAGTTATTCAGCTAACAAGTTGCCAGTCATTTTAGGAGAACCGTATAAACATTATTATTCTTATACTAATTATAATAGCAATAACAGTTATAAATAATATTACTTCACATTTGAATGACAGTGTACATTTTTTAACTTGAAAAATTTCACCATTTATAAATGAAACCAATTTACATAGTGAAGAATTTCTCTACAGAGCAGAAGGAAAGGCATTAAATAACCAGATATAGGGAATGAAATTGCCAACTAAGTATTGAATTTTTGGGGGGAAAAAAAGTGCTGTATAATTCAAAGATGGTTAATTTTGTCCCACTCTCCCATAGATGGCTCAGTTCAAACAAAATAAGGACATAATACTCTATTAGTAAGGTCAGCTATAAACGGCAGACTGCCACTCCTGTGTACCCTGTTATCATTAGGGATTTGGAACCAACAATGCACGAAACCTTTCTCAAATTCAAATCTTGAAGTCCTTTCTCACCATCAGGAAGATCCTCCTGTTCTGTTTGTATTTACTACAATATATAGTGCCAAAAGATATCACACATGCATCTTTAACATTTATTCTGTAAAACGATGATACAGGACTCATTTAGGCATCTCTTAGACAATTATTGAATAGTTATTAGTGTCAAGTCTGGAAATTCATTAAACAGTTTATATAACAAATTTTACATCTTATGATTTTTGATCTGAAGAAAAAGCACAGTCTCAGCAAAAAGGCCATTGTGGAAGACATGTTACTTTGCCTGGGGAGACAGCTGATGAAGGTTGCACTTCCACGTTTTCAAAGTTTCCCCTAAGGACAGCAAGAGTGGTGGTTCTGATGGAGGACCTGATGGGAATTAGATGCACCAGGATGATGTAGCTGGACCCCTGACCTTAGCATGATGGATAGTAAGAAAAATTGGTGCAGGAGTGGCAAACACACAGTTCTGCTGACCACGTGCTAAGCTAAATTCAAGGTCTATTCTTGCTTTTGAAGTGTGCATGGTAGCCAATGCCAAAATTGGGAGGTTACCTTTCTTTTTCCAGCACATCTCTTCTCGTGAGTGAGTAGATCTCATTTAAGCTGAGAGATAGGAAACCTTATTCATCCTATCCACCCCCTAAAATGTAAGTAGCTAATGGAGTTTGGAGGGAACATGCCCGCATGACTTCATTTTTTATTTATTTTGCGCTCAGTCAGAGGTTTCTACAGGTAGGTGGGCAAATAGGACTTCTAGCAATGTCACATATGAAGTGCTTCTTCTATACTGAAAATTTTGGAAATCTCATAGGAAACTTTATAGTGAGAAATTATATAGAATTGAGTAGTAATCTCTTTTAAAGCTCCAAATTTAATATGGTGCCCTTGAGGGAAAACAAACTTTTATTCACATGTGTTAGAAATTGTATATGAATAAAATATCTCTGTCATGATAAACAACAAGCTGCTAATACGATTGTCTCTGGGGAGATGAATCATTAGCTCTTCACTAAATAAAGAGTAGAATTAATTATCTATACAGAAGACATTGAGGAGAACAAGAAGATGGTGACGGCATAGGTGAACTGGTGAGATTCTCTGAACGGACCAAGACTACATACTGCTGAATAGACAGACTGTAAAGCAGAGGGAAAAGTGAACAAAGCCAAAAGACCCTCGTAAGGAAGAACAGGACATTGCAGAAGAGAATTAAAAGCAACCCCACCTTCCCTCAAAAACAGAATTGAAGAAGGGGAGAGAAAGGGGGAGAGGGAGAAAAATCTACAGAAATGAAGAAAAACCAAAAGAAGAGTATGGGTCTCTCCCAGATGCCTGGGAGAGCAGACACTGAGAAAACTGACTTTGGGACACAAACAATGAAAAGCCCCCAGAATGAAGGGTCTCAAACTACAAATTTAGATATCAAGACAATAATGGAGAGATTAAAAAGAATTGAGGAGACACAAGAAGAAACTAGGAAGGAGCTGATATCTGAGATAACAGTAATAAAGAATACTGTGAATGAAATAAATAACAAACCGATAAGCATGGAAAGCAGAATTACCCAAGCAGAAGAAAGAATCTCAGAGCTTGAGGACCAAAATATAGAACTAACTCAAACTCTTAAAAACACAGAAAATAAGCTCAAAAAGACAGAACAAAACCTTCAAGAGATGAGTGACTACCTCAAGAGGCCTAACCTAAGAGTAATCGGACTCCCTGAGGCAGAAAGAGAAACAGAGACCAAACTGGAACAAACTTTCCATGAGATCATTCAAGAAAACTTCCCTTATCTAATCAGTGATACAAAAATTCAAACACAAGAGATTCAGAGAACCCCTTCAAGACAACAAATGAGAAGACCAACTCCTAGACACATAATAATTCGCCTAAATAAAGTAGGCACAAAAGAAAAAATCCTAAAGACAGCAAGAGAAAAAGGCCAGATCACCTACCATGGAAGACCAATCAGAATAGCAGCAGATTTATCTACAGAAACCCTGCAGGATAGGAGAGCTTGGAGCCCTATCTTCAAAGTCCTAAAAGATAAGCAATTTCAACCAAGAATAACCTACCCGGCCAAACTAAGCTTCATCAGTGAGCGAGAATTAAAATCTTTCCCAGATATCCAATCCCTAAGAACTTATGCTGCCACCAAACCATCCCTACAGGAAACACTTAAGAAAGTACTAAACACAGAAAAAAAGGAAAAAAGAATAACATTCTTCACAAGAGTACAGGGAAAAGAATAAAATATACACGAACCAACCCCAAAACCAAAAGAAAGACAAAAAAAAAAAAAAAAGAAAAAGAAAAAACCAAGTGGAAGAACAACAACTCAATAAGAACTCCATGATAGGGACGAACTCTCACATTTCAATAATTAGCCTGAATGTGAATGGACTAAACACACCACTGAAAAGACATAGAATGGCAAAATGGATAAAATATCACCAGGCAATAATATACTGCCTTCAAGAGACCCATCTCACTAGAAAGGACATACACAAAGTAAGAGGATGGGAAACAAATTTTCAGGCGAATGGAACACAAAAGAGAGGAGGTGTTGCGATCCTAATTTCAGACAAAATACCATTTAAGCTATCAAAAATTAAAAAAGATACAGAGGGCCACTACATAATGATAAAAGGTTCACTCCATCAACAAGAAATATTTATCCTAAACATATATGCACCCAACATAGGTGTGCCAACATTCATAAAGCAACTTCTAGGAAAACTAAAGAAAGACATTGATTCTAACACCATCATAACTGGGGACTTAAATACACCACTCACAACCCTAGACAGATCATCAGGACAAAAAATCAGCAAGGAGATCCGGAACCTCAATGAAACTCTGGACCAAATGGACTTAATTGATACCTACAGAACACTCCATCCAAAGACCACAGAATACACATTCTACTCATCACCGCATTGAACATATTATAAGATCGACCACATAATTGGACACAAATCAAGCATAAGCAAATTTAAAAGGACTGAAATTCTACCATGCACCTTCTCGGACCACAGTGGAATAAAAATAAACATTGACACCAACAAGGTCCCCCCAAAACCCACAAAGATATGGACACTAAACAGCATGATGCTAAACAACTCCTGGGTCAATGATGAAATCAAAACAGAGATCAAAAGATACCTGGAAACAAATAAAAATGAAGAAACATCTTACCAAAATCTCTGGGACGCCTTAAAAGCTGTAATAAGAGGGGAATTTATATCCCTACAAACACACATGAGGAAAATGGAAGGAAAACAAATTAACAACCTAACAAGCCACCTAAAGAAGCTACAAAAGCAAGACCACAAAAACCCTAATTTCAGCAGAAGAATCCAGATCACCAAAATAAAAGCCTAAATCCAGGACATAGAAGACAAAAAGATAATACAAAAAAATCAATGAAACAAAAAGCTGGTTCTTTGAAAGAATAAACAAGATTGATGGCCCCCTAGCTAGACTGACCAAGAAAAAACGAGAAAAAAACCAAATAAGCACAATCAGAAACACAAAAGATGAAGTCACATCTGACCCTGAAGAAATACAAAAGATCATTAGAGACTACTATGTACACTTGTATGGAAACAAACTTGAAAACCTTTAGGAAATGGAGGACTTTCTGACATCACACAACCTACCTAAGTTGGAACAAGAAGAAATTGAGACCCTAAATAGACCAATAACAATCAAGGAAATTGACTACGTAATAAGAAAACTTCCTACAAAAAAAAGCCCTGGACCAGATGGCTTTCCAGCAGAATTCTACAAGACATTTAAGGAGGAGCTGATACCAATCCTGCTGAAGGTATTCCAGGCGATTGAAAAAGATGGAACACTCCCCAAATCATTTTACGAAGCCAACATCACATTGATACCCAAACCAGGTAAAGATCCAGCAAAGAAAGAGAACCACAGGCCAATATCTTTGATGAACATAGATGCTAAAATTCTCAACAAGATCCTAGCAAACCAGATTCAGAAATACATCTCAAAAATCATCCATCATGACCAAGTAGGCTTCGTTCCTGGGATGCAAGGCTGGTTCAACATTCGTAAAACCATAAATGTAATTAAATACATCAACAGATGTCAAAACAAAAACCACATGATTAGATCATCAGATACAGAAAAAACTTTTGATAAAATCCAGCACCCCTACTTGATAAAAACCCTTGAACATCTAGGCATACGGGGAACATACCTCAAAATAGTAAAAGCCATCTACGAGAAACCCACAGCCAGCATACTCCTAAATGGACAAAAATTAGAACCATTTCCCCTGAAAACTGGAACAAGACAAGGATGCCCACTCTCACCCCTCCTCTTCAACATAGTATTGGAAGTCCTGGCTCGAGCAATCAGCGAAGAGAAGGCAATCAGGGGTATACAAATAGCAAAAGAGGAAGTCAAGTTATCTCTCTTTGCAGATGATATGATTATGTACCTTGAAAACCCAAGAGAATCTGTCAAAAACCTCCTTATACTGATAAAGGCTTCTGGCAAAGTCTCAGGATACAAAATAAATGTACAAAAGACAGTCGCCTTTCTCTACACCAATAATAAACAAACAGAAACCCAAATAAAAAACACAATTCCATTCACAATAGCCACAAAAAAAAGAAACACCTTGGCATCTTCCTAACCAGAGACGTGAAAGACCTTTACAAGGAAAACTACAAAACACTGCTCAAAGAAATCAAAGATGACACAAACAAGTGGAAAAATATCCCATGCTCATGGATCGGAAGAATCAACATTGTGAAGATGTCCATCTTACCTAAGGCAATCTACAAATTTAATGCAATATCCATCAAATTACCAGCAACATTCTTCTCAGGCCTAGAAAAAACAACACAGGAATTCATATGGAAACACAAACGTCCAAGAATAGCCAGAACAATCCTCAGCAAAAAAAACAAAGCAGGTGGTATCACATTACCAGACTTCAAACTTTACTATAAAGCTACAATCATCAAAACAGCTCGGTATTGGTATAGAAACAGGCTTATAGATCAATGGAATAGAATTGAAATTCCAGAAGCAAAACCTCAATTTCTCAACCAACTCATCTTCAACAAATCCTCCACCACCTACCACTGGGGAGAGGAGAACCTATTCAGTAAATGGTGCTGGGAAAACTGGCTAACCATATGCAGAAGATTGAAACAGGACCCCTATCTATCCCCATGCACAAAAGTTAACTCCAAATGGATCAGAGACCTAAATGTAAAACCTCAAACCATTGAAGGAAATACCCTCATGGAAATAGGAACTGGCATCCAATTCCTGAACAAAACCCGAAACCCACAGCTCATAAGAGAGAAGATAGACAAGTGGGACCTTATTAAACTGGTAAGCTTCTGCAAAGTCAAAGAAACCATCAAGAGAGCAGGGAGACAGCCTACAGACTGGGAAAAAATATTTGCCAACACCAGGTCTGACAAAGGCTTAACATCCTGGATCTACAAGGAACTCAAACGTGCTGAAAAAAAAAAAAACCCAAACAACCCCATTATAAAATGGGCAAAAGATATGAACAGATGTCTTCACAAAGGAAGACATCTGAGCAGCCAACAAACACATGAAGAAATGTTCAACCTCACTAATCATCAGGGAGATGCAAATCAAAACCACACTGAAATACCACCTAGCCCCAGTCAGAATGGCAATTATCAACAAGTCAAAAAATAACAGCTGCTGGATAGGGTGTGGCGCAAAGGGAACACTTCTACACTGTTGGTGGGAGTGTAAACTAGTGCAACCTCTGTGGAAAACAGTGTGGTGATTCCTAAAAGCTCTAAATACCAACCTCCCATATGACCCTGCAATCCCCCTACTGGGAATATATCCTGAAGAACACAAATCACTCTATAAAAAAGATACCTGCACACGCATGTTTATCGCAGTGTTGTTCACAATAGGAAGAACTTGGAAACAACCATGCTGCCCGTCAAAAGAGGACTGGGTTAAAAAAATGTGGTACATATACACGATGGAATACTATGCAGCCATAAAAAAGAACAAAATCATGAATTTCGCAACAACCTGAATGGAACTAGAGTCTATAACACTGAGTGACCTCTCAGAAACAAAGATCCGAGTATCACATGTTCTCACTCATATAATGGACCTTAAACATCCAATGCAATACTATAAGAAAATGACTGACAGTACTGGGTAACTATGGGGGGGGGAGAGAGATGGGATTAACAGTAGCAAATATCTGTCTGGGAACGGGGAGACACCCCATATCAACAGGGTGCCTGAATGAAACGCAATTGTATAACTAACCCTTAACTGTACCCCACAACTTCATAATAAAATAAAGAAAGAAAGAAAAAGAAAGAAAGAAAGAAAGAAAGAAAGAAAGGCATTACAAACCTGCAAGAAAAAGCAAAACAAAAGTAAAAAAAAAAAAAAAGAAGACATTGTACTGATAAGATAGAATTTATAGCCGGACTCTGTGGCTCAGCCTGTAATCCCACGCCTTTGGGAGGCTGAGGTGAGTGGATTGCCTGAGCCTGAGTGTTCGAGACCCGCCTGGGCAGCGAGACCTCATCTCTACAATAAATCAAAAAATCAGCCGGGCGTGGTAGTGCATGCCTGTAATTTCGGCTACTCGGAAGGCTGAGGCAGAAGGATGGCTGGAGCCCAGCAGGTCGAGGCTGCGGTGGCCGGGAGCGGCCACTGCACTCCAGTCTGGGTGACAGAGTGAGACTCCAACTCAAAAAAAAAAAAAAGAATTTATACTTCAGTAAAAGATTTCAGTGTATCCAATGAGGCCATGGGGGTAACATTTAATTGAAAATCTTTTGTATCATTAAAATATTTTTTAAATGTTATTCAAATATTTCCAATGTAAAATTAAAATTCAAGATAAAAACCCAAATTGTTAAAAGATTACTTTTAGTGGATATGTAATATTTCCTCATGTGACATGCCTTAATTTACTCAAATTTTCTTATAGTAGATGTTTATATCATTGCTAAGATTATTTTCCCTACTATAAATTGTACATCTCTGTTTACTTCTCTTATTACTAGAAAAGGAATAGTTAAGAAAAAGGCTATAATTATGTTAAAGGTTCTTTGAAATACTGAACATCACATGAGCATGACTGCCTCATGATACTCTTACAAACATTGAGTATTAATTTTAAAAAATAGTATTTGCTAATGTAATAGGCAAAAAAATGGCCTCTTGAAATCTCCATGTTATAGTAGGATAACATATTTACCCCGGATTGGCTTCTACCAGCCACTTAACATGAATTTTTGGTTCTTTTATGTTTTGTATCTATGACACACAGATTATCAAAGCTTCAGCCTAACAAAATTATAATTTTAAGGGGAAATCTGCTCAACCCTAGGTAAAAGTAGTCTAGATTTTCCATAATTTTTGTAAAATCTGTACTATTTTAGTTCTTCACTGGTTATCAGATAGACAGTTACCAATGTAGAAGACATTATACTGATAAAATAGGAATTATACTTCAACAAAAGATTTCAAAATATCTCTACATTCACTGTAGCATTTTTAGCTCTGAAGTCTTTGAAATCTTTTAATATGTTTATAACTGAACTTATCTCAGTAAGAAAACTATACCCAAACGTGCATGAGACCATCAGAAACACTTCATGAAAGTTTCTGCATCTTGATTAACTCTCAGCAAGATGGCCAAAGCAAATCCCTGGAAAACAGGAAGGTTTATTTTAATTTGCTTTTAGTATGACCTTCACCTATAGATAAATAATTGTTTCCATAATTTGAGTCTGAAAATATCTCATTTTTGGTCTGTCCATGTTGGAGATTTCTCCTTTCATCATCTATTCCTTTGTTTAAGACATCGATACTGGTTGTGGACAACTCCATAGCTAGTAATTTCTTTTTTTTTTTTCTTTGAGTTGGAGTCTCACTCCAACTCTCAGGCTGGAGTGCAGTGGCACACTCACGGCCACCCGGCATTGACCTGCTGGGCTTTGGCGATCCTTCCACCTCAGCTTCCCAAGTGGCCGGAACTACAAGTGCATGCTACCATGCCCAGCTAATTTTTGATTTATTGTAGAGACGAGGTCTCACCAAATTGCCTGGGCTGGTCTTGAATCTGCGGGCTCAGGCAATTCCTCGCCTCAGCCTCCCAAAGTGCTGGGATTACAGGCTGAGCCACTGATCCTGGCCTAGTAAATTCTAAAACAGCTTGGGTTTCTGGAATGTTTGAAGTTTGTCCCATGGTCTGGCTCAAATCATGATTCTGGGGCAACCATTAGGAACCCAGATGAAGGCCAGATGTGGTGTAGGTAAAAGAGCCAGCACATGAAGACAGAGTTCTGGCCCTGCTACAACTCAGCTTTATGACCTTGGCCACGACATTCAACCTTATTCCTCAATGCGGCTAATTCTATAGAGTACTCACAACAGGGTTGGCAGTAAAATGTATTTTAAACTGTTTGGTGAACATTTTAACATTGATACAAAATTTTAAATATTTTGCTAAAACTGTACAACTACAGAATATAGTTTGTATTTCTATTGTTATTAATAATTCTTTGGGAATGGGTGCCCTTCAGAGGCAGTAAAGAAAAAGAGATGGTAGATAGCATTCACAACATGAGATAATTTGTGAGCTTGTTTTAATTTATTTAAATATGCCATGTCATTGGAGTAGATTCCATATATATAATATATATTTTTTTTTTTACCTTGGAGGCCACTGAGTTATAGTTGGCATTTTAATATGTGGCATTTTTGTGTCTGGTAGAAAGACTGTTTGGAGTTGCAAGTCCAATGTTTTGTTATACACAAGGAAAACATTCTTACTTAGTTACATAGATATGTGTTTATGAAGTACTGCCACAGGTCAGAGGAGAGAATGGGGAGATGACAGTCAAAGAGTGCAAGGTCTCAGTGCTATGGTTTAAGTTTGTCCCCATCAAAACTCATGTGGCTGTGTTGAAAGGTAGGGTGTACTGGGAGATGTTTGGTCACAGGGGCAGATTCCACACGAAAGGCTTGGTGCTATTCTCATGGCTGTGAGAGAGACTGAATTAGTTCTTGTGGGAATGGATTAGTCAGGAGAGAGAAGGTTATTGTATAATGAAGTTCCTCTTCATGTTTGGTTCTCTCTTTGAAAGTTTCCACTTCTCCTTTGATCTTCTCTGATATGTTAAGATGCAGCATGAAAGCCTTCGCCAGAAACCAAGGCCATGCCCTTGAACTTCCCAGCCTGCAGAACCATAAGCTAAATAAACCTCTTTTCCTTACAAATTACCCAGCTTCAGGTATTCTGTTATAGCAACAATAAACAGACTAAGTCAGTTAGATTAAGTCTGTTTTGTAGATCAATTTCATAGTATGCTTACTATAGCTAATAAATGAGTACTATATGTTTGTTTCAATAATTCCAGAGGAGCAAATTTCTAATATTCTTAACACAACATGTTGAGTATTTGAGGTGATGGATAAACCAATTAGCTAAATTTAATCATTCCACATTGTATTTAAAAATCATAATACCACTTTGTACCCATACATATATACAACTATAATTTGTCAATATATAATAGAAAAAAAAAAACTAAAAAAAAGTACAGCCCAGTTAGAAAAGTGTGTGTGGGTCTGACATGCAGTCTTCTGTGACTGAAGGAGCTTCAATCATTGTCTCTCTTTTTCTCTGAACTGCAGATGGAGAGTGGGCTGTCATGATCTTCACAGAGAATAATTGGCAGATTTTGTCCAATGTTTGGAGGAAAAACGAGATGAAAAAAGATTATCGCCTAGCAGATTGTCTTGTAGAAATCACAGACTTTTAGAGCTGTAAGTGGCCTTAGAGGTCATTCATTTACTACTGTCCTTCTCCAACAGCTAGGATCCCAAATGACGGGCCAAGAGTGTGAGGTTAAGCTCTAGATCAGAACAGTCCAATAGATATAGAATACAAACCATGTATGGAATTCAAATTCTTCTAGTAGCCACATTAAAAAAAGAAAGAGGTGAAAATAATTTCAATAATATATCTTACTTGGCCCAGTATATACCAAATATTGTCATTCCAGCATGGAATCAATATAAAATGGAGACTTTTCTTCTTCTTTTTTCACACTCAATCTCCAATATGTATTTTATACTTGGACCACATCTCAACTTGTTTTCATTTGAATTTTCCCAATTTCTTTTAATGTTAAAATTTCAGGTGTTATGTTTCAATGTTATGTTTCAAGTGAAACACAGTCCTGCCAAAAATGCTACAGTTGTGCTCAACAGAAAATACTGTTCATTGCTTTCATCTTTAAATTTAACTTGCAATTAATTAAAAATTAAATAATATTAAAATTCAGTTCTGTTAATATTTCAAGGGCTCACTAGCCACATGCGGCCAGTGGCTTTTGTATTGGCCAGTGTGACTCTAAATAATGCCCCTTTTCAGTTATAAAATCAACGCTTGATATTTGTAGTCCTGTGTTTAACGGTGCTTGGTTTACAGAGGTACTCAGCAAATAAGTGTTGACTGAATTGAGACCGAAATGTGAGTATTCTAATTTATTAGTCAGACATACCAGTTCTCAGTTACCTCCCTGGTATTGCTCCAACTTTCTATAGAGCAGTGGTTCTCAGAATGTGGTCCCTTGGCTGGAAGCATCTGCATCACCTAGGAACTTGTTAGAAATGAAAACCCTTGGGACCTTGTTCCAGACTTACTGAGTCAGAGACTCTGGAAGGAAGTGGGGGGAAGGGATTTATGAGAACTCTGCTGTATGTCTAAAGAAGTCCCATTTTTCTAGAGCTTTTCCTAGGAGTGGAGGAATGCTAAGAGAGCAAAAGTTTCTAATTCTACAGTGCTGTCTGACAGAACTTTCTGTGACAGTGAAAAGTTCTAGATCTGTACTGTCCAATATGGTAGTCACTAGCTACATGACTATTAAACATTTGAAATGTGGTTAGTGCAAATGGGGACCTAAGTTTTAAATTCTATTTAGTTTTAATTAGCTTAAATATAAATTTGGAGAGCTGCATGTGGCTAGTAGCTATCTAATTAGCCTCTCTTACAAACAGTCAGGGGAAACACGGGTTCAGTAATTGTAGTGAGGGATTACCGATCCAAACTTGGGGTGAGTTCAGGGTTAACTGGGAGGCACAATCTGTTAGGCTGCAGCCCTGTCTTCTCTAGGGCTACTCTCTCAGAATGTAGACAAGATGGATTCACTGAGCCAGTGTCTGTTCTAAGCCCAGGATTAGGGTAATCAAAACAATTTGTAGCCCACTGTCTGATCAAGACACATAGACTGACTTTTCCAGGTCAGAAGTAGAACCATGAAGTCTGACAAAGAGGCCATGACACACAATAATCATTTTGTAATTAATGATTGCACAAGCTATTCCCTTCCTTTGGTACCGAAAGTATCAGAACTGGAAGTATATTAATTTTTTTTAATGGTACAGGCTATCTGGCTGTGTTTCTGGTGACTTTTTTTGCTCAATTCTCTTTTCTAAAAAAATGCTTTCTGGAGCTGATGAATGTCTCTACCTTTGTCTTGAACCCTTTCTCTCTCCACTGTTCTTGGGCAATTACTATGATTTCCAGCACTTCCAAAGTACAGGTGTTTTCCATAATGACACAGAGAAAAAGAAAATGACTGGGTTTCAAGGGACGAGACAGAAAGCCCTCAGTGCTTCAGCTCTTATTACTTAAAATAAGAGTGAATAAGAAGAAAAGTGACTTGCATTTTTTGTTCAGGTCATCATGCCTTACTTAAACCAACTCAAATCTCGAGGCTCCCTGGACATGAATCATATTTGATCATGAGATTGAAGTAGGCTCTATGGAGCTGAGATGTAGTTTCTTATGAAATTTACCTGCTAAGACAGACTACATACCTCTGTGGAACCTCTGGGGAACCCATCACAATGTGCTTTGTAATATAGGTGCCCTTAGGAGGGTAAGTGTGACCTCAAAACAACTCCACCTCCTGAACCTAATCCTTATCCACCTAGTTCTTCCATAGAGAAACATTTTTAGTTTGTATTTAGTTGTAAAACTTATATGATGGCTAAGCCATTTATACTTGCAAATGGAGCCAAAAACAACATGTTATGAACAGAGGGTTATCACATAAACTGGTAAATTGGCAAAATAATTCTGTCTTTTCCAAAGGGAAAGTCATGGAAACCTGTTGTTTTTCAATTGGTTCACCTGAATCCTTGCTGAACACTGTTCTCTCCTTACCTCATCGATCTAATGCTTTAACTGGCAGACAGTAAAGTCTGATGGGAAACTAATAGTCTCTTAAATACTCGAGAATGAAAAGCAAATTAAGTTAGCACAGTGTAAAAGGCAAGTAATTACATAATGTCAATCCCGTTTTATACTGTTTAGTCTTAAACAGCATACATAGAAAGGGCATGTTTAGGAGAGAAAAAATAAGACTGCTTTGGTGACTTGAGCTTTGTTTACTTTGGTGAGCAATGAACTTCAGGGAAGTCTTCTTGAATGACAGGGCCTGTATCTAAAGTTGTCACTTTCTACTGCCCGTCCTAATTTGTAACAACCAGTGACAGGATGATTGTCATTCTGAACCAAGGATGGGTTTTTGACTCATGGAACTGTTTCTGAGTAGGAAGATACCTGAGTGCTTTATGGTACGGAAGAAGAGTCACAGTGCACCTTAGGTTTCTTGGAGAGTGACTCAACTGGGGAATGGGGTCCTAATTTTTTGGCTGTGCTGAAAGCTGGCACTGTGACTTTAGGATGGTTTTCATCCTTAGTGCCTGGGTTTTATTATCCACCCAAAAGGGACATCCTTGGGGACTGGATACGTAGAAGAATCAATGGTAATGACAGGAAAGCCCCATACAAATATAAGGGAAGGATATCCTGGTGTGGTGAAAGATGAAGGGAGCCGAAAGGGTCAGTGGCAACTGGGAAATCAATGAACCAACTTCCCTCCCTCTTTCAGCCTCTTCCCTTCTTCCCTTACCTCTTCATTTCTTTCTTTCTCCCTCCCTCCCTCCTCCTCCCTTCCTCCTATCCTTCCTCCTACTTTCTCTCCTTCTCTCTCTTCTTTCTTCCAGATGAAAATAATGGAATGATATGTATATATGTATGCATATATACGTGTATATATATATATATATATATGTATATGTGTATGCGCTCTTTACAAAAACTTTATAGAATGCAGAGATATAAAGAAGAAAGTAAAACAGCAAGCAGTTCTATTTCCCAGGGAAAAAAACTCACTGTTATGAGTTTAGAGTGTATTTTTATGAACTTTTACCCACGCATATTACCAACTGTCTGTTTCTGTCTCTCTCCTATATATGTGTATGATGCTATGATAAAAAATATGTTTGTATCAAATATACTATATCAATATACATAGTACATATAGATTGCATATATGATTTTCATGATACTTTATACCCAGATATCCCCATTGTTGAATATTTCTTAAGGAGTAGGTAAATAAGGAATGTAGTTCTTTTGCTTAGAACTTCTTGAAAACTTGACTGAAATAACCTTCAAGGACTTGGCTATCAGGAGTGAAGCATGAAAAGAGTGTGCTCTGAGTCCTCAGACGCATCATGGGAAAATGCTGTGCGGTGTTCATAAATGTGCAGCTGGTACAGATATGCAAAGGCCTCACTCATGCAAAGGCCACATAGATGAATTAGGGTCCAGCTGTGTGAGTGTTCCTTATTTCAGTCTATCGACATTATGCCAAGTAAGTTTTATTCTTTTAAAAATATACTGAAGTCTCAACTATCCAGAATTTTATAGACTTGAGCCTTTGCAAATTCCCCAAAAGTACTGTGGTTGCTATTTCAAGCTCTGCGATTTTTTTCTACTGGAGCCTCTTTGCAAGGAGAGTTTTTGCAAATATATTATGTAATTTTTATTTTTCCTGAATATAGTATTCTCAACATGAGTTAACTTGTTGTGAAGACTTAGCTCCCTTTTAAGAACCCATTGCACTGATGTAATATACTAAGGCCTAGGTCTTGTGAGGTATCCAGAAATATTGGTATCTACACAAAAATGGCTCCAGATGACTATGCCTTATGAGCTCTTGTGTCTTCTCTTTATAGGTCATTGTCCTTCGATTTGCTGATAACCTATTGCTCTTCCGGCTGGATCAGTGCATTTTCCTGGAGCAACAGCATTTACTGTCCTGTCTCTTCCTCTCCATCTACTCCAATTCACTTCTCTTACGGAGGACTTGGAAACCAGATAACCAACCTTGCTGGAATGACGTGTAATGTAGAATAAAATAGATAAATAAAAATAGACTTAGCATTAGGCCCAGCCTGATTCTATATAAAAGAGTAATCAGCTTTAGTAATGAACTCTGTCTCCTATTTTGGCCATTTGGAGGTTCCTCGTCTTCTGTTTCTGTTTTGATAAAGTCATGGTTATGGTGCCTGACATGCAATCAATAACTATTTGTTAAATTGAGTTAAAGAAAACTTCTGGTGTGTATCTAGGGAATGATATCACCAGATAGTTGAATGATGGATGGACAAAGGGCTATACCAGGAGATACCTTGAGTAGAAAGCTGCTGTGATTCTCATCAGCCTAAGGAACAGTCTATAGACACAAGGAAGACCTTTCTAAGACTCAGAAAGCTCCTCAAAGTCCATCTGTGTCAGTCTCCCGTAGTCTCCTGTTTCCCCTAACCTCTGAATTGTGGCCTTTGGAACGTTCTTGATAGACTCACAGTACCTCCTGTAGGTTTTGAGACATGCTGCTGACCATACTATCCAGCTTGGGACTGGTTTCTCAGATGATATAGGCAGTACCTGTTTTTCTCCCTGAGGTACTCTACTTTCCATCAGCACTGAAGCCATCTATTTCCAGAAATTTGGTCCAGGCAATGAGCGGTAAAAGAGAAAGGTTTTGTCTACATCCACGGTTGTTTCTTACTCTTCAATTCTACTGCAATGTCAAGGAATATTCCAAAGCACCTGGTGGCTAGCAGTGTGGGAATCTCTCAGGGTAGTGCTTCCCAATCCTATTGAATGTAAAAATCACTTAAAAATAACAGATTCTGATTCAGTAGGTTTGGGATGGGGCCTAAAAGTTTGCAGTTTTAATAAATTCTTCCACTCCAGCTACTATACTTTCTCTAGCAAGAAAGTGAGCCCTTGTCTTGTCATTCCGCAAAATTCGCATTCCCATTGTTTATTTTCTAGGGATGTGCAAATGCTGAAGAAGGAGACTGAGGCTTCCAGGGAAAGTGAATATGGATGGCTATGGCCAGTTACTGAGCTATTAAAATCTATAGTCATCTACTTTCTATTTTGCAAAACAACAACAACTAAAACCTCATAAAGCTCGGCACAGTGGCTGGTGTCTGCAATCCCAGCACTTTGGGAGGCAGAGGCAAGAGGATTGCTTGAGCCCAGGGATTCAAAACCAGCCTGGGCAACTTGGTGAGACCTCGTCTCTACAATAAATAAAAAGTTAGTTGGGCGTGATGGCACACACCTGTAGTCCCAGCTACTTGGGAGGCTGAGGTGGAAGGATCACCTGAATACAGCAGGTCGAGACTGTGCTGGCCACGATTGTGCCACTGTACTTCAGCCTGGGTGACAGAGTAAGACTCTGACTCAAAGAACAAAAAACTAAAAACATAAAAATAATACACTGTTAAAACAAATAATCAACTACTACCACCACACACACACACACACACACACACACACACACACACACACACACACACACACTCCATACTACCTCTCCTTAGCATTCTAAACATTAGAAATGATGAGAAACATATTTAGTTAAATATGGGAGTCAGGGTCTCTTCTACTTGTTGTACATTAATAAATGAAATGTATTTAATCTATCTACTGGAATCCCTGTGATATAAACAATTTAATGTGAATACATTTGGCTTCCAGCTGTCAGTGAATTTACGTAAATCCAGCTTTGAGAAAAACATGTTTTATGTGAAAAACAATTTCAAATTCCATAAAAGCACCCATTTATTATCTCAGTCATACCATCCCAGGGCCGTAAAAGGAATGATGAGACTAGTCACCAGGACTTTATGATGTGCCCACTTAGTATCAGTTATCCTTATTAAATTAGAGTGTTTATGGCTTTGTTTTATTTATAATATTTGCCATAAATTTGGAGTTTTCCTTTTTTTGTAACTTTAGAGTGTAAACTTTTGTGCTCTCTAAAAACATTTTTTAAAGCTAAGGGTTCCATCTTAAAAAGGGAGTTAATGAGGAGAACATGATGTTTTGCCTGTGAATAGACACCAACTCACACAATGGAAAGTGGTTCATTCACATGCATAGGATATCATGGTCTCAATTCAAGACTAGGGCCATTTTTTAAAGGCAACGTAAAGCTAGTTGAGTTTTAGAAGTTCAGTGTACATTAAGGTCTATTTTACAAGAACTCAGCTAAGCTAGAAATGTCAGGGCTTTCTAACGTTTGGTAGAAGAGATTCTCACTGTTCCCCCTTTTCACTGCTATCCAGCTCGTTTTGAAATTTCTTTTAAAATAACCAAATGGCTCAGATTAGGAAGCCTTCCACAGTGAAAATACAAATGACCTAGATTGGGCAGTAGTGTATGTTCCCAAAATACCCCTTGGTGCCTTGAGAGGGGCAGAACAGCTAGCTGGCTGGGCCTGACATCTCAGTTGACATGACAGCAAATCATGGAAAGAGTCAATATACTGAGTGTTTATATGTATAATCTCATTTACTCCTCATGACAATTCCATTTACAGGCTAGAAAACAGAAGATTGGAGGCCTGAAGTCATGTAACATGAACGTGGGAGACTCAGGACTTGAAGTGCAGTCATGGTACAAATCGTGACTACTATAATCTTCAGACTATAACCCAGGCTGTTATATATAAATGATAAAATAATGTGTATGACATTGTAGAAGGACCCATAATTGATCCAAAAGGAACGAGTCTGTCAACAAATGTATTTTGAGAGCCTACTGTGTGCCAGGCACAAGCCTAGACACTGGGAATAGAGTGGTAAACACAAGACATGGAAATTCCAGTCAAGTAGGGAATACTGTTACTGCTAAGAAGTTCAAGTACTCCTAGTGCTGCCGCTGCTGCTACAACTACTGCCTGGAGCTTACTAAATGCTTTATATATATATTGCCTCATTGAGGTAGTTAATACCATTATTTTCATACTACACATGAGGCAATAGACATACGGAAAAATATTATGTAACTTGCCACGGTCATACAGGTAGTGATGGAGGAGGTGGAGTTTGAATTTAAGTAGTCTGACACCAAACATGTTATTATCTGTCACAGAATGTTGCGACAAGAAAAGCCAGTAACTATAAAGAATTAATGAATAGTGAATGTGCAAGTTGTAGCCAAGAGCAGCACGTGTGTAACTAGAGATCCAGATGGGTGTCTGCTTAGAAATTCTCTGAGGAAGATCTGATGCTTGTGGTTGGGGGTGCAGTGAGGAAGGAACCAGCTCCACAAGACCCTGGAATAGGAAATAGCAGGATACAGGTGAAGGCATGGGAGAAGCCCCCCATGACCCTGTGACACTCTTCTGTGTTTTCTTTCTTTTCTTTTAAAAATTGTTTTTATGTGAATGTGGCGATGAGGAAGCAAAATATGAAAAAAGAAAACTAATATTTATTATTAGGCACTTTACTAGGTGCATTCTATACAACGCATGATTTTTAATTCTCACAAATGTCCTGTGACGTAAGTCTTGACACCATTTTAAGAAGGAGAACATTGAGGCTTACAAGGTGACCTGCCCAGTGACTCAAAGCAACTGGGTAAAGGCCAGGATTTGAATGCAGTTCTGGTCTGGGCTCTTATCACTAACCTGTGGGGACCCTGTTTGATGAGAAAACTCTAAGCCATGGTATGTGTGTTTGGGGAGAGGGTGGGTGAGACCTTTGTAGCCATACTCCAATAATAACAGAAATAGACACAGAAACCCAGTTAAAGTTTTTTAGGGCCATGAATTCTTTCATTTGACCACTGAATTGTTTCACTCTCTTAATTCCACTTTCTGTCCTTCCCGTCTATTTGCAAAATTACTAAGTCTTTAGATTGAATCTAACTGTGAAGAAATGATACCAAGGAATATTCTGACCTCAAACATGTACAATTTTTTTTGAAAATGATGTTTCTAAGAGGCTCTGTAATAGGACGTTCAATGAGTCCTGCCTGTACTATGCTGTGAACGTTAACATCGTGTTTCATTTTAAAGGAAAATTATGGTTAGAATCATTCTTTTGCCGAGCATGAACGTAAAGACTTGACGTCTTACTTCTTTTTGGGTTCCCCCTGCCTTTTTTTTTTTTTTTTAAATCTCATCTACTTGTCAGAGCCAATCCAGAGGAAAACAAAAAGAAATAAGAAACGTTAACAGTGAAAGCAGGCCAGAGAAATATACAACTGTTTTCCTCAGAGGATTAAAAGCTATCTTGCTTTGAATCACTTTGTACTCATACAACAAGGTAGTACATGTACTTTAGCTGACTAAACAAGATTCCATGATAGCTTAAAAGCTCTAGTTCTTATGTAATGAATATACTATTTCATGTACTAATGGCCCGAAAAGAATGGGAAATGTTTTTTATCTTTCCTCAGAAAAAAGTTAACTGGATGATGAATTAAAAGTATAATACCCTTGTTCTAAATCAAAGAATACTGAACCACAATGAATGATGATCTATCATAATATTGCACACTATATAATGGCATTTATTAGGATGAGACGTAGACTCATTTCCATCACTAGCTTTGGCTCTTAAAAGTATTATTTTATGTGTAGATAAAAATTAAGTATTGACTTTTTGGGGAGGCAAACATCAACGTTTATTGACCCGAGTTTGCCAAGGTCAATATTTTCCTCATAGTGCGATATATCCATATGTTTACTGAACCACAGAATCACTTTTTATATTGTTGTACGTATTCCAGATGTGTTATAGTTAGAGAGTATTAGAGGCAGGAGGAGGCTTAGCCCAAATCCCTCCATTTCCAGGTATGAGGAAATTGAGTCTCACTGAGAGTGAGGGACTTGCCCTAATTATCATACTTGCCCTGCATCATGCTGATGGAAAGCAGGCCTGCTTAGATTCTACTATTCCTGCCATTATATCTCCCTGCCTTCATTAGATATTTTGAAAGTCACCTTCTAAATCCAGAGAAATCTTACTTAAAAACAATTCCTATGAGCAACATAGAATTCTGTAGCCTAAGAACCATGTATAAAAGAAGAGAAATAATCAAAATCTAGTGACAAATGATGTAGATTTCCATTGGAATGATTTGCCAGTGGAACACCAAAAGAGAAGACCAGTGATCGAACAGTCAGACTAAACTCGTGCAAGTTTCGTTTGGGAGATTGTGCAGTAATGCCTCCCAGTTCTGTACGTCTGCTTATAACCACTCTTTCTGGTAGTCCCTCTCACTCTGACTCTAAACTTGGCTAATGACTGGCTTTGTCCAATGGGACAATAGCAGTCTGAGAGTTGCAGAGCTTGACGTGTATGTACATAACAGAGCTTACTATCACTTGCTGTTCTTTGAAACCCCAAGACCACATGTGAAGAAGTCTAGGCTAGCCTACTGGAGGAAAATTCATGCCAGCTGTGGCCCCCTTGACCATTAATCTTCCTAACCCCTAGATCTGCAAGGCCTTCCATCCATAGCTGAGTTCTCAACTGACCTCAAAGATCAGCTAAAACTGACTCAGATAAGAAGAACCATTTAGCTGACGCACAGAATCACAATTAGTAATACATGTTTGTTCTTAAAAGCCCTTGGCCGGGAACGGTGGCTCAAGCCTGTAATCCCAGCACTTTGGGAGGCCGAGGTGAGGGGACTGCCTGAGCCCACGGGTTCAACAGCCTGAGCAACTAGGCGAGATGTCATCTCTATAATAAATCAAAAAGTTAGCCAGGTGTGGCAGCCTACGCCTGTAGTTCCAGCTACTTGGAAGACTGAGGTGGAAGGATCACCGGAGCCCAGCAGGTCAATGCTGGAGTGGCCATGAGCATGCCACTATACTCCAGCCTTGGCAACAGAGTTAGACTCCAACTCCATAAAAAAAAAAGTCCCTGAGTTTGGAGGTAGTTTGAGTAGCAGTGAATTTACCTAATATGCTTGACTATACATCATGATGGATTTAACATGTGACTGAAAACTATAAAGAATAACACGTAAAATAGGCCAGAGAGTGCTTCCAGGTTCATCCATGTAGTCTGGCAATTCTTAAATAGCTGCAAAAATTAAACCATTAAAATTCTCTTATCTTTAGAGATGACAGAAGTTCTTACGTAACAGTAACTTTTGATGCAGAATTGGGCATATTCCACTGGATGAGAAGACATGATATGAGCAGTGTCTGCTGGGAGCAATGAAACTGACCAATGCAAACCCAGACCTTGAAACGATCGATTCAGAGCACTATACATCAGCTAGGCTGGAGTCCTTTGATTATTTTATCTTTGTTAATTCATAAGTATTTATATCATTCATCACACTACTGTCAGTTTAGATGAAGTTGTTCATTTTTGCTAATGAAGAAAGTTGAAACCCAAAGTTAAACAAGTTGATCTGCAAGGAAGTACCAACTAACGTCTGCACCAAGAATGGATAGATTAGGAGCTCCCTGGGTATCAGATATGACTTTAATATGGAGCGTTAGATAGAAAAAACTGAAGCTTGCATTACATTGACAGACACAGGAGATAACAGCCATGCTGCTAATTGTATGATTAAGCCAAAATTAAAAATTTTGTTTGATTTGACCAACCTCCTGAGTGATACTGGCACATATTACTAGAATTCCTCTTTTAATCCCCTTTCGACTCAAAATTCAAAATACATGGCAAAATACAAATAAAAAACACTTGCCAGATTCAGAGAAAATATTCCAACTTTGTGCATGTGGAATAGTATAACACAGAAGCAGGAATAAAGATTCCCAAGATAAGATATTCTGAAAACATAAACAAACACACACACACCCTCACATATACACTCAGTCACATAAATTTTATTTTTACTGAACAAGAATACAAATGCAAGTAAATAAAATACATCTCTCTACAATATCTGTTAACTTGAATTTCATATGCCATTGGCATCTGTGGACCATTAACACGCTAATAAATTTATGGGTATCATATGCTCTAATATCCTCTGTGAAAAGAGTACTGTGTAGATTTTTTAAAAAATCAAAATGCTCACAAACTTTTATCACATTCGAATTGAGTGATAAGCAGACTTTTCCCCAACTATACAATGCATCCATGTCACCAAAATTATCTGTAACCCCTAAAGCTATTAAAATTCTCATAAAAGAAAGAATTGAGTGGTAACATGCACAAGCCAAGTGAATAGATTTTTATAGGGGAGAAAAAAGGGATTAGTTGACAGTATAGTACCAATGAGGCTATTTTTCATAATCTAATGATCAGGAAAAGGCAAAGGACAGACTATGGCTTGAAGTCTCATTTTCTCTAACACTTAGAATTCAGAAAGAAGAGAGAATGTACCACGATTACCAAAAGGCACTAGATTTTCTGTTTGATAATCCCAGAATAATTTATGACCTGCATGAAAAATCTGATAACAGACATATGCTTACATTTTTAAAAACAAAGTGCATAGTTTTATATGGAATATATTATTCAACTTTTAAAGAACTCCATTTGCTTCTTTATTTTCATATATTTTTACTCTTTTGGTTCTTGATATTTTTTGAAATTAGGCTGGGGAGAGTGGTGTCCAAAATCTGGAATAAAAAGACCTGCATTAGAGTAGGTCAATTTTCAGACTCATTCTAAGTTGGACTTTGGTAGCTGTTCACAGGGAGGATTCAAAATTATAAAACTTTTCCAATGCACTCAATATAACATATACAATTGAACAATGGACACATTTCTCTATATGAAGTAGTATTTAGTCTTCAGGCGATAGTTGGTGCATACGTAGGATGAATGGCTCTGCCATTATTCTCGGGTTGAACCACTACATTAGTGCTGAGATTACGGTGGGGAGATTCATCACCATACTGACAAGGATGACTAGTGCCGAGATTAAAAGGGTGGATGGAGGCTCAGTCCACTCGAGTCCTGGGTGTCTCATCACTTTCAACACATTCCATAGCATTCGTTTGTGTATGGTTGCTTTATATTCAACAATCCAACTTCCTATCTAATGATAGCTAGTCTTGGTGCCAGAAGCTTTTGTTAACACAGCTGGTGATCCACTCTAAAAGCAGCCCCCAGACTCATTCCACAACTTCGACCGCCCTTTTGCCTGTAGTTCCATGAGTCTGAGGATCTGTGACAGCAGCCACTGAAGAGAGGACTGAAACTGTTGCAGACCACGTGTCTCCATTACCAATGAACATGACTTTAAACAGAATTAACTAAAGCCTAACTGAGTGTGTTCTGAATGGCCTTCTGTCTTCTGCGATACAGAGCTGACACGAAGAAATGTAGACTACCAGCTCTGAGAATCAATAGATAACTTCTCTGATGCAGTGAATGGTACTGTGAAAGTCCTAGGCTACTCTTTAGAGCCAAGTACACCACACTTCCTGCAGAAATAATAAGAAACTAACACTGAAATAAGTGCCAATCATTGTAGTAAGTGCTGTTCTACATCTTACTTACTCTTCACAACACCCTAAATATATTATCATAGTACCCATTTTGCATAAGAAAACGGAGGCATAAAGAAGAGAAATATTTTGCCCAAGATCACTCACCCAGTACAACGGTGACTGACTGACTCCAAAGGGACTCTCCATCACTCTACCATACTATCTACAAGTGCTGCTGAAATGATATAGCAGTATTTAGAAAAAAATACAAAAAAAACCTCACATAATTGGTAAGATTACACAGGGGATGGGAAGAAAGTTCTGTATGGTTTGCTGCACTGAGCCTACCAGTAATAGCCCATTTAATGTATTAATGTTCTTTAAATCTCAGCCTATCCAGCCAGAATCTCAAGGTTAAAGAAAGTGTTTATGGCTGACAAGACTGGCACACAGAGAGACAGCACAAGCTAAGTCCTCTGAAATGTCAACTCACAGAAATGTTGCATTTTTGTAACATTTGCTGTACACAAAGACAATATTTGCATAAGCTTGAGTAACACCATCAAAGTGCTGAGCCTGTTTCCTAGTGAGTTTATTTTTTGGCTGGGCAAATGCTGAATTCTGCCTTACAGAGGGAAGAGACATCTTTAACTTGCACACTGCCCACCAGAACTAACACTGAGCATATTTGGATTCAGTTATGGGAGTCTCAGAAAGTTGAGAGGGTTAACGCCAAGTAATATTTACTCCTTAGATGCTATACTTCAGCAAACACCAATACACTCACTCCAGCCTGAGATCTGAAGGAGGGACAGAGCAAGTTTGTGAATTGTTCATCTTCTGTAACTGACAGATTACCAGTCAGGGGGTAACTTTTGGAAATCTGTTTGATTGAACATACTCCCTGGACAAAATAATCATTTGGCAAACATTAGTAACCCAAATAAAACATCTAATAAATACTTAGGAATATAAGCAATCTAAAAAGAGAGGCAAAGCAGTATCTGTTTTGCAGAATTAACATGACTGTGTACAGAAAATGGACCCAGTGTCTCCATAGGGACAGCCTGGATGTTCGAGGATAATACTTGGGACTTATATAGCTTTGGGAATTGCCTGTGTGGGTACAAGCCAGATCCTCTTTAGTCCATGAGCTGTTCTGTAACCATCTACTGAGACAGTCATTAGGTTGCAAAGAGAAACACTTAAATGAGCCCTAGATTGCAAAGTGGGTTTGTGTCAGTCCTTGAAGTGGTGTGCCTTGTAGACACTTGGAAAAAGGGGGTGGGTGGAGGGAGTAAAGCATACATTCCCCACCCTTCCACTTGTGCACACCAGGGCCCATTCCACATGCCACACTGCTGCCTTGTGCATGAGTAGGATCCCGAGGACAGACGATTCCATACAGAGACCCAAGCAGGTCCAAACTCTTCAGTCTTCTCTTGCAAGGATAGCAACTCTCACTCTTCTAGCCTTCCTACAAAGCAAATTCTGACACCTACCTCATGAGTAGATTTTTTTATTTTTCAAAAGATAAACTACTTAGGTCCCCCAACTATTTATCTTGTGCATGCAAGAAATTTAGGGAGTTGCAAATGAAGAGCCTTCTGAGGTTTGGGTAGGCAATAAACATGGGTGAATGAAGATGAGCTCAAGAAAACAAGGTGTGGCGGGGACTGAGGTGAACTAGTAAGTGCCTGCTCTGTCCAAAGTAGTGACTGCTCAGATCCAGTTGAATATTGCTAAGTAAGAATGTAGGCTCAAGGGACAACCCAGATTTTGGTGTAATAGCTTCCAATCTTTTAATGTTGGGAACTAATCTGAATGTTTTAGAAATACTGTAAAGCCCTCCTTCCAAAAAATATTGTGAAGGGTATTTGGCATGCAGTCTGACAGTATATAACCTCTGTAGAGTTTTCTTCAATTTAATAATCTGCTCACATGTTTGAAGGACAATGGCATTTCTTATCTACCATTCCGAGGTCATGGGCTCCGAGCCATTTTTCTAATATAGGAGAAAACTTCCACTGGCCCATTTACCTTTCCAGCTAGTTCTTTTTGGCACACATAGCAAAAACCGGCTGGAGGTTGACATTCCAGACAAATAGGAAGCAAATTACCCTACAATGGCTAACTGGCTCATAATTTCAGCCCTAAATCTTGGTCTTATTACTATCATGGACTAACCAACTAAGTGTGGTTATAAACATGCTTAGTCTTATACTTTTTCCATTCCATGTAAAGTATAATGCTATTTTAGTTGTTATTTCTTCTGATGGAATGCAATATCTCATTCATGCTGCTAAGTTCAAGAAGAGATATAAGAAGACACTGAATAGATGATAGAATATTTATATATTATCACCACAAACCCAAGGAATCTGATTTTTCTTTGAACTGATTGATAGGAATGAGAATTTTTCATTTCACTTCATGAGTGCAGATTTTAAGAGCTAAAATAACAATGCTGCTTTAAAAAAATGTAAATAATCTCTACTGTATTAAGGGTATAGTAGGTACTTTTGAGCTTGTAAAGCTCTAGAGAAACAGTTGCATAAAATATATAATCAAATAATCCATCAGAAGAATGCCTTGTGTTCGAATGCCTACTGGTAGTCATGAATTCAATATCAAATGATGTTTGGCTCTCAGGGGGGAATCACTTCATTAAGAGAGACTTTCATTGCAGGTTTACACAGACTGGAGCTTCTGAATAGACAGATGCAGATACTTGAAACTTGTAGGGAGAGTGGAATATTTAAAGGGGAGGTTTAGGTTCACATTTTATGGTTAACGCCTCTTTCTCTTTTGTGTTTTGGTTTGAGGTCTGCAAACTTTTCCTGCTCAAGGAGATGGAGATACTTTCAAAAACTCTGGTGAGGTTGTGAAGGCAATCAATTCATTTCTGGCAAGCCTCACTTGCTAATAGAAAGAAGGCTTCCTTTGGTCTTAAGTTCCTGGCACAAGAGATGAAAAATAAAACAAACCTGGTTTCCTTAGTAATTGATCTCTTCATCATCTCCCCCCCGAAACCAGTCTTAGTTTATTAATCAGCTGATGTAGGAGTGAAGCACATGGAGAATGTTTGTTTACAGCTCAAGAAAGAGTAGACCTTTGGGATCCTATTTCATGCCCCTGTCCCCGTTTTTTATGTCACGGACTCATTTTTGGTGTCTGAGACATGGACCCTTTTCTCTGGGGCTTAGTATCTGGGTTTACTGTCTTGAGGTTCTCAAGATGCTGGTGATGTTTAAGAGGGAATAGGGAAGTTGGTAAATATATCTTTATTTCAACGTTGAAACACGGAGAAGTTGTGTAAGATCTCTGGTTCTATGCTACCAAGGGCAGGGACTAGTCAAGAATGAACTTTAAGGTAAAGGGAAAGAATCAGGCTCATCCCCATCTGAACTTCTGGCTCCTTCCACAGTCTGATGGGGGCAAAGCTTCATTCACAGTCGGAGTTTCAGTGGAGTATTTGATTCTAAAAGAGTCATGACTTTCTTTGCTTTCTAGAGAATTTTTTCTCTTACTACTTGGCTGTTACAGACATTCCCATTATACAGTCAAAGTAACTGAGGCATGGTTTATTTCACTGACTTGCCCAAGGAGAGGCGACGTCATTATAAAATATCGGCAAACAGAGCATTCTTGCCACTTGATTGGCATTTTTGTAAACTGTTTGGAATCAGCGGCTTGAGGAAGACAAAAATGAGCTGTTGATCTATCCCTAATGAATCTATTTTGATGGATTTAATTCTTTTCAGGAAAAATAGCATAATCCTAAAATATAATTATAGAAGAAGAATCTGGGGGAGCTGCAGTGACAAATGAGAAGTGATATTCTCTCTCTAATCTACTCATTAGCCATCATGAATTAGTAGACAAAAAGGACTTTACTCAGTCTTACACTGTTTGTTGGGCAATAAGTCTTAGAAAGATAATTCTAGATCACAGCAAGTGCCATCATGTCCAGATAATTTTTTAATTTTTATTTTTGTAGAGGCAGGGTTTCTCTATATTGCCCAGGTTGGTCTGGAACTCAAGCAATCTGCTTGCCTTGGCCTCCCAAAGTGCTGAAATTACAGGCATGAGCCACCACGCCCAGCCTATTTTTGATTTCTTACACCTGGGGCTTTACAGGTTACTCCTTTCCACTGCAGTGAGTGTGATATGATAGGAAACAAAGTCAATTAAAGTGTTTCTCAAGTTCAAGATTGTAATTTGCATTGTTAGGGAAATAAAGCTTCTTATCCAGACGTTCTTATCCAAAAGCTTTATTTACCATCAATACTTTAATCTTGTGTCAACCCAACTTTTGTGTATTGTAGTACCGTAGCTTTTAACAAAACCAGGAGGAAAAAAAAAATTGACCCACCCCTCAGAATTCATTTTGTCTTGCTGTGGTTCAAGGAGAAAAACCTTTGGGAACTTAGCCCGTTTAAATGCTCAAAGGTGCTGCCTGCTACTTAAAACAGACAAGCAAGGAACAGAAAGAAACACGAGAAAAAGTGAAAATACACTTTGCAATGTGTAAATCATTATTAATGTATAGATAATTAATTAAACAGCAGTTCTGCTACCATCCAGGATTTAATATTTTTCTAGTTTAGGGTTCTATGTCCATTTATTTGACTTGCTAGAAGTCTTAAATGGGAAATTTCTTATATGACTAAAATATTATTATTTACTAAATCTAAACTATCACTTATCAGTCTAGATGAAGCAATAATGGTATAAATGTTAGAAGATCACAAAAAAGTTAAGAACATAATGATCAGCTAAAAATCTTCATATATATAATTAAGACATTGTATAAACTGGCTCCTGGAGAGGAGGCATTCATCTACTCATGTATATAAAATCGAGGTCAGTGAGTGCTCTCTTCACTTGCAGATAATTGCTGATTGGTGAGATGAAGTACAGTAGGACAGGCAGAGGGCAAGGGATAAGGACGCATTCAAACACATCAACCAGCAGAGTACCTGATTGGTGCCCAAAACTCGTGCAAGTGAGTTAGGTGGCCTTGGGAAGTAAGACAGAACCCCAAGAGTGACTTAACCAGAGTAGACCATATGGAAATAGTGCAGAGAAGACTAAGGGCTTGTACTATTTTAACTACATCTCTGGTATTGATAAGTTATCTTTAAATGAATCCTCTACTTTAAGTAAGCTTATACGATTTAAAATAAAATATTTTTACATCATTTTATGTCGCAATTTTATGAATTCATTTGGTAAGACACTTGTATCACCTGATCGTATCATCAGAACAGATTTCTGAGTCTTTCATGCTCTAAACCTGGGATCTTAGTAATGCTCTCTATTAACATTGACTGTTCTCTTTCTCACATGAACCACTGATGACTTAATATAGTCAGTACTTTCTTCTCTTCCTAGAATTCCTATTTTCATCATGTGATCTTGGTGGTAATTGGAAACAAGACTAAAAATTTAGAAAAAGGATTACTCTTGGCTGACCCCTACTGGCCTATAACTTTCAGTACAAAGAAAAGCAGCAAGTCTAATGAAAAATGTCCCAAAAGGTCCCAGAAAGAGGTAGAGTGTTCAGGTTTAGGTTTATTTTCATCACTTGCTAGATGTATGACCTTGAGCAAGCCACTTACCTTCTCAGGTCCTCGGTTTTCTTATCTGTATAATGAGAGGTTGGGTAGGTATTAATACCTTATTCAGCTAGGGTGCCTAATATTCTGGGATTCCTTTCAGTTCTGCTAGTTAAGATTCTTTGAGTTGGGGTCTGGGAGCTGTGGAGCCATCCTCAAGGAGGGCCACAAGGTTCCTTTTAGTTAAGGAACAAAATTGAACAGTAGCAATGATTTTTTTGGCACCATAATTAATCAATCAGTGTGCCAGGTTCTTTAGACAGGTTCCCATTCATTTCTCACAACAAACCTACAAAGTCAGTATCTTCTCCCTACATATCACAGTGTTGGAAACTGAGAATCAGTGAAGCTAAATAACTGGAAAATAGCAGAGGTGATACAGACTCCAGTTTGTTTGGTTTCTGTATCTCTGCTCGATTTTACTTTGCATCCAGAATGGGTGTCACCCTCTACTAACTTTCTTTGAGAAGTGTTTTTGGTCTTGAATTTGAAGGTCATCTATCATTCACCTCACATTTGAATGTCCATAGCTCACAGCTTGTTTCAAATAGAAATATATACACTGCTTTGCCTACAGACTAGCATTTTCCATTTGAAGAGTCATGTCCTGTGATGTCTGATAGTGCAAAGTGCATGCAAGGTGAGACGAAGCAAATGAAACCAAGTCGATTCCTAAAAGCAAACTGGTGATCACCCTAAATTTAAGATCTTGACATGATTTAAGGTAGTAATAATTTGGAAGGCAGAGGAAAGACACCAAGTGTGTTCTTTTTTTAAAAAAATTATTTATTTTAAATATATGGGGTATAATTAAAAAATATGTAACGCCTCATGAATTTGCGTGTCACCCTTGCACAGGGGCCATGCTAACCTTCTCTGTATTGTTCCAATTTTAGTATATGTGCTGCCGAAGTAAGCACCCAAGTTTGTTCTTAAAAGGAGGGCTGGACTTTTCTACAGAACCATTTTGATATTAGTGAAGAAACTAAATCCAATTCATAGAAACAGTTGTATAGGAAGACACTGATAACAGAGACAGAAGGACAGCAAAATCCAACTGCTTCAATAGGTAAGAAGCTAAGCAATGTGGTTTTTAAATGAGGTAAATATTCTCATCTTAAGCATCTCACTTAAGCAGAATACATAAGCACACAATCAGCCTTCTTGTAACCTACATACACCTGAAACTTCTATAGCACTGGCCTTGAAATCAATGTGTGTGTGTGTGGGGGGGAGGTGGTGGTGGTAAAAGAGCATTGATTCTGCATGAAGAATACCTGGACATGAAGACAGACTCCTTTCATTGTAGGCTATGTGGCCATAGACAAGTTAACCAGCATCAGTGCCTCAGTTTCTCCATGGGCTCATTATGAGTATGGAGTTAACATATATAAAGCACTTGCCAGCACATGGCATGTAGTACGCACCAGTTAAGTGTTAGCTATTATTATTATATAAGAATGTTCTTTAAAAAAAGCCTTTTGGAGCCCTACCAGCATGGGACTAAAAAAAGCCTTTCAAAATAACATTTTCTTAGCCCACCAATTGCGTTCACAGGCAGGTTCAAAAAATATACACTGATTAAAAATTTCACTTTAAAATGAAGCTATACAGACTGATGGATAGTTTTCCAAAATGAAATCCAGAGGTTTCCCCGCTAGTCTCAAAAAAATTTTGTTTGCATTATAATCATGGGGACATATATGAGGACAATTCCATTTTCTCCCTCCTACTGAGCCTTCTTTTGTCCACTATGAAGTCTTCAATTCCCTTCAAGTCCCTTTCTCCCCAAGCCCAGCTAATGCTATGGTCTGCCACTGTTGCCGTTATCCCCACTTCTGTGATGTGTCCCTACTTCAAGGCAGGCCACAGAATGGCCGGCGTACAACTGGGAATTCCTGCGAGGCTCGCCGAGTTAATGGTGATTAGCTGCCACAGACAGGATCCAGGACCGGTGTAGATGGTCCCAAACAATGGAGTCTAACATGCATCCACAAAAGCTTTCATCTTGAGAACATAACCTCTTGTGAGATATAACCAGATGTCTCAAGGTAATTGTATTTTACTGGAATCAAACCTAACAAGTATTTTATAATTAAAGATCATGCTGGGTTCTTTTACTATCACCTGCAACTTAATCATGTACTTGAAGCTTCCCACAAATAGCGAGGCTGTTTAATATTTATTGAACATCCACAATTACCTTTACATTTCGTTTCTCTGGAAACATACTCCTTTGGTTTGGCTTCTAGGGACCTTGAAAAAGACCATTATTTTATTAAGAAGGAGGCACAGAAGTCCTACGTGATAATATTAATAATAATACTAGTTCACATTTCACAGGGTTTTTTCATTTACAAAGTGCTTTTACACATATTATCTCATTCGATCCTCACAAAATTGTGTCCGATTTGTCCTTGCTACTCTGTGGAGTATAATATTCCCTGTACTGCTCTATAAGGCGAGGCTCCTTATATCCCACCCCCTTAGGGTTTTTAATCTATGCAAGATTTTTGGAGGTAAATATCTAATTTATACACAGGAAACTGTACAATGTTTTTTCTGTGTTAACTGTCTTGTGAGCTGTGGTGGCTAGATCTTTAACAATCGGGCCTTTTGAAATAATTAGCTTACTCCTGACTGAATGTCCAGGCATGCACGCCGTCTTGGAAGATTATAATAGTAAATAAAAGTTACCGTTGATAGAAAGTTTTGCAGGCAATCGGTAAGAGCACAGGCTTTGCTTTCAGGCAGATGGACTCAAATAATACGGGCTCCACCATTTACTCTACTACTCAGCAGACGTGGGAAAGTTTCTCAGCTTCTCTGGTGAAGACAGTAGCAGTGGTAAGCAAGTCAAACAATTAACTTGAGTGAAAGCGGGTGACTGCTAAATGAATGCCCTGCGGATCCTCCAACTTCCCCTTGCCCTGGACTGTCTCTTACGAGTGGACATTTCCACTGAGCAATTCTGGAGCCTTCATTGATGCTGAGACTCAGTTGGCTTGTTTGCTAAATGACAGAATAATTCCAACTTGCAGGGTAATTTTAGACAGTAAACATTGTCATTCATTTAGAGTCGAAGCATAAAAAATACAGCCTTGCAGTTGTTGTTGGTATTAAGAGAGGCACAGTCTACCTTTTCTGCACCCAGCCGGGTATCTGAGGTGTCCATACTCATTTTTGACATGACTTGAGGTTTTCAAGGGTTTGGCACACACTCTAAATAATTTCAATTTCTTTTTTTTTTTTTTTTTTTTTTGAGTTGGAGTCTCACTCTGTCGCCCAGACTGGAGTGCAGTCGCCGCCCCCGGCCACCGCAGCCTCCACCTGCTGGGCTCCGGCCATCCTTCCGCCTCAGCCTTCCGAGTAACCGGAATTACAGGCATGCACCACCACGTCTGGCTGATTTTTTTGATTTATTGTAGAGATGAGGTCTCGCTGCCCAGGCGGGTCTCGAACCCGTGGGCTCAGGCAATCCACTCACCTCAGCCTCCCAAAGGCATGGGATTACAGGCTGAGCCACCGAGCCCGGCTCAATTTCTTATGGTTATTTACTTCCATATTCCTCCCAAGCAAATATTCCTTTGCCCTTGACCAGTGCCAGGCCTCATTCCTATCTAAGCTTAGCACTGAGCAATGTGATTGACACTGGTGAGAGGAAGGGAACTCTCTTTCATGTTTATATTCCTTCCTGGGGCATTGCTTTCTGTCTGTTTCTCTTTGTTTATATTCTCAGAAGTCTCCAGCATTTTAAGATTTTTTGCTTGTTAATGTCAAAATCACATCACCGGTGGCATGGATTCTTAATTGTGTTTGGATTCTGTTTTTTTTTTTGGTAGTACTTTCAAGTTCCAGGTTTATATGGTAAACTTACCCATCAGTTACAGAGGATTCAAAAGGGCTGAAGTCTATGCCCAATTCCAACTCTGTAAGCCTTTGTCGTTTTATAATAATCTGGTTGCACTATAATGTGGATGATGGGAAATGCCTTAAGACACACAGATAGGCATGTTCTCACCAGATTCCATGATTTATTTTGTTTCCTTTTGGAGCTCCTTAACACTACATGTCTCTGCCATTGGTTTTAACAGTATATTTACATTAATATAGAAAGAGATATTAAGGGTAAATGTCTAAGGTAAAGAGATTTCGAAGATAAACACCGACGGAAACTAGCTTGAAGTATTAAAATGATATAATAACATGGCAAAATGCTAGCATTTCCCCCCATAAACTCTTTCTCTAAGTTAAGATCATACCTTATTTATTTGATATTGTATTTACGAAGGACTCCTGAAACTGACTCAGTGCTGGTTGTATGTGTGAATCAAAGCTGTCCTTGCTCTCTTTAGGGGAGAGAGCGGGTATGATAATGAGACTACCAGACGATCAGGAAAGACACAATGAGGAGGCAGTCAATAAAAGCTGTGGAAATCTAGAATGGACATCGTCTTCATCTTGCTGGGCTGATGCAGGCATCATAATGGCGCCTCTGTTCCTTTAAAACGCTGCTCAGATAATGGCCTGGCCTCCCACGCATTCCGAGAGGGTGCCTCTAGCTTTACTGAAACCCTATCCTGACCACAGACCTTATTTCCCCTCGCAACTTTGATACCCTGTCCAGCCAAGCTATTCTCCAGAGACACAGTTGCTGTTTCTTTCGATGTGCTCCACAGTGGTTTTAGAAATGGCCTCAAGAGCACCTGAGGACAGAAATCCCTCTGCCCTCCCTACCCTTTCCCTCTCATCACACACAGACGTTGTCAAGAGTTTCATTAGCAAAGTTCTTTAACATTAATCTATGGAGACAATCTGGCAGTTGGCTACTGCTCTGAAAAGCAACCAAAAGGAGTTGGAAACCAGACAGTAACCAGGAGATTTTTGGCCAAGTGCTTTGTCCTTGTGAGTTTTTGAAGCAGTGTAAGTCATTAGCAAGCCCATGCTAATTGAATTTGATTTCTTGTCAACACTGTCACAGTCACATAGAGAACATCAATAAAAATCCCAACCCTGTTTGCTGCAATCATTAGGCCCAGTTTTGTTTTGTTTTTTTTTAAACAATAAAAGCTTGGCCTTTGACTGAAGGTTGTCACACCAAGCTCAGGGGATGTACTGGCCTTTGATGGAATAAATTCGAGCACTGATGTTGTCATTAGAGTGGAGCCAAAATCGAATGGGAAAAAGTCACCTGTACAAATGAGACGCAGAAGTGGCTAACTGGCCCCTTATTAGTGTCCGGTGTGTAACCCTCTCAACATAGTTATAGATTATGCTTGAATTCTTTACCAGTTGTACAAATTAGTTAAATGTCTGAGATGGCACTATGTACTTTGTTCAAAAACGTTAGACCAATAGAGTTAAGATGTGGAAAAAACACATTAAAAACTCTCCAGTCTTCAGGAATCGAAACACATGTGAAACTTTGTTACTTTTACCTCAAGTTATGTGCTTTAGAAGTTGGGAAATTGTGGCACCTGGATGAGTTACCAAAATAATTTAATACAAAGGAGATAAGATTTTTGTGATCTACAATTAAAAGATTCTGAAGAGTGAAAATTATCCTCTCAAATTCAGCTACAATTTGCTAATTTCTGAATAGTCATTCAATAAGAAATTTCCTCATATTCTTATCTTTTGTGCCACACACAAGAAGGGAAAATTGGGAATATCTTTTATAAGGTGGCATTGGGACTTGTTTTAACTTACATTGTCATGTTACACCTGGATGAAGAAACATATAAAGTAATTAAGTGAAACCTGCTAAGGAAAAAGCGGATTTCAGTTGAATTTAGCTAATTAGTCCCAAGATTGGCCCTAAGGGTAGAAGGAAAAAATATTCCAAGGGGTTTTTCCTTACTGGTTTTAATTTAGCTCTGGGCAATGGCAGAGTGATTCTACTGGTTTTGTATCTCATTACCCTCGAGAGCACCCTTTTTTCCTCCTGTGACCTGCACTTAAAGGGTGATACCATCACCTCATCAATTGCCAATGCCACCAGTTCAATAACCGGCTATCGCGGTGGGGCATCTTTCTTGATGACAGGCAGCTGCGATCTTGGCTCTTTCCAAAAATAGCCTGCTTTGCAATGCCAGGTACAACCCAGATTTCCACAGTCATCTAAGCTCAGGAAAAAAACTTTTCATATTTGTGCTTTCTTCAGGACATGTTCACAATCAAAGATTTCCTGTGACTTTGGTCTTGAGACATAACTAGCCATAATATTTTCTTTCACACAAGTACCTCTCATTCCCATTATCCTTTAAAACCAGTGACAATTGTCTATATAAATAAATGTTATCTGTGTTTTCCTATCCCGTTGAATTTAGTGGTCTGAATTTTAAAAAGGGAGAAAGATAGAGCTTTTCATTTAGTATCACATGGTACAATAAGAGTTCCTCTAGGGAATTTGCTTTCATGAAACCCTACCAAAGGTCGCAAATTGATATCTTAGGTGGTGATATGTTAGAGTTTAGAAGTTATTCCCCGGACAGGGAAAGAAAGTTCCCTAGAGGGCTCTGTACTGTGCAGCATAATGCTATGTGGAACCAGGTAAGAGCACAGGAGGGAGGGAGAGGCGCAGAGATGCCCACAGACTGGGAATGTCGACTAAAGGAATGATCACCTCTTCCTTGTGTGTACCACGCCTATGCCGGAAACCCTGCCTTTTAGCCTTCCCTTCCCTTCAGGAGAACAGGGCAATGTTGCTGCCTGCAACCTCTCGTTTTATCAAACCACAGAAGCATGCCATTGCAGAAGTGAAAGACACCATGTTAGAGACCAGCACTCTCATTTAAAAAATTAAGCTCAAAGTAAAAAAAAAAAGTTCACTTCTTTTTTCTATTATGAATAGAAAAAGGAATGATGACACATCACTTCTCAACTTTGGGTTCTATTAGGTGCCCTCCAGCAATGATAATATTTGATTACTCAGAGGTAATTTAAATTAAAAAAATAGGATTTTAATTTAGCTTTTAAAATGCCTTTAACAATGTTAACAATTTTTCAAGTAAAAATGTGAGATAGGGAAGACAGAAGTCTACCCTCTTTTAAAGAGAACAACTAAAAAAACAAATAAGAAAAACAACTATTCCCCAACTTTAGTAATTAAAACGATCGAGATTTAAAATGGGGAGTAGCAAGTATATAGTTTAAAAAACTGTCCTTTAGTACTCTCTGCCATGTAGTATTGTAACTCATCAATTCTCATATGTCTGAACACCACAATATTCTAAAAGAAGTCTAGAATTTGAAGGACAAATGATTAGTGAAATTTAACTTGGGAAATAGACATTTATAGAATCTTTTATTTTGCATACAGTAATTTAACTGTTTTTTAGGAAATGCTATGACTTTACTGTCGATACCAGCATCAACCACACGATGTCACCAATAACTACAGTTCTGAATTAGTCTTGGGGAAGAAACTTCAATGTACACATTTCTCTATAGATTAAGTTATTTTCTATTTTGTTCATGAATTTTCTGTCTACCAAGCAAACATTTAATATTAATTTATTACTATGTTATTTATTATTAATTTACAATTATAGTGTTGATTCTCAGAATATACAAATTTGAATGTTTATCAAAATATTAACAATAAAATTTAAAAATCATCTTTTCAAAGGATCTATTTGCTTATTAACCTTCACTTACACTATTATGATATAATATGGAGGAAGAACAAGAGCTAATCAAAGAGCATGTATTGAATACTATTTCTGAGGATCTGTGATGAGTTGCATAATAGACACATTCATAATATATAAACTCACATGCACACACGTGAGCTGTAGTATATTTGAGTCCCAATCAATACCTCTTTCTATGATTCTTTTCTTATGTGAAAGTTAGAAAGAATTGGATACTCTTGCCCCCCTGAAATTGTACCAGTCATGTTTAATATTTATATGTTATACAGTTCCTTTTTTTGGTATAACAAGCGATTAATTAAAATACCTTTTTCCTCTTTTCATGAAGACAAAGGCACTCTTTCCTACCTCCAGTTATTTTTCAGATGTATTCTGAATTTACAAGGTTAAAAAAATAACATATTGTGATGTAAGACCAACTTTTTCCCTTGAAATAGTTTATCACAATATTATGCTTAATTATGCAAATATGCTGGAGGCTTTTTTGATGGGTGCATCAGCCAAATTCAAATACATTAAAGATGACAAATACATATTCATTTACACATTCAGCACATATATGGCAGTATTCAGAATTCTATTAATTTACAAATAATAGCATGTAGTGATACAAATATTAAACAGTGAGAAGGTATGGAACAAAGCTGTTTGAAAATGCTTATGGAGATTTTTTTTTTCCATTAAAAATAATTCTAACTTAAAAAGTTATATTTATTTTGTCGACTGTTCTCCATGTCATTTGTAAAAAGATTAGTGAAGAAGAAAGAATTTTAGTGTTCTAAGATTGGCATAGTTTTACTAGCCCTAAAAAAATATCAACTGAAGATTTATATTGTTAAAATATGTATGCTGTTATTTTCTAAGGTGCATGAAGAAGGGAGAATAAAAAAGACAAACACTTTAACGAGATCTGAAAAAAATGATATAAAAATTTCAAATGTTTCCAAATATTTGGCAGAAAAAGCATACAGCTGAATCTTTAACTGAGTATGCTAGATGTTTGGACTTATTTATATACAGCCAAAGAAAGAAATTTGCATTTGTATTATGGTTGTCAAATAGTCATACTTGTGAAAAATGTAGTTTATAATTTTATCATTATAATTTCCCTGATATATTTTAAAATTATAAACAAAAATATCAAAAGCATTTTAATTTTATATATTATTTTTGAAGTCACCAGGTTGTTTCAATAATGAGGAGGGGGCTTTAAAAGCAGCACATATTTTACCTTTAAGGTAATATTTGTGATCAGTTTTTTGCATTTGTTATTTCAATGCAGCACATCAAGCATATCAATTAATCCTATTTCCAGACATGGAAAGTACAAGGTAAACATTTATTACATTTTTTGTATGTAATAAACACTCTTGAATTGGCCTCACTTTTTAAACAGACATCATAATGAAGTTTAGCAAAAAACAGCATTGACATTTCTAATAAACCTGCTTACTATATTCTATATACATTATTATATATGCGTTCCTAATATCTTTGAACACAGTCCTTTTAACAACAAAATTTAAAAAATCTTATATTCATAAAAATTAAAAAGAGTAAATGATAAAGATGTTATTGTATTAATTAATATCCCCTGACACCCAACTGGACACCCATAAAAATAGTAATAATTTCATTTTATTATGGTTCACTAACAATTTTTTCCACTTATGTATTGTGACTAGTGAATGCTTTATTTACACAATAACATTTCAATGATTTATAATTATCCCAGCAACAGCCTGTTCAGCTAACCAAAACTATGTCTTTGGTATATACATGCTAAAGTGTTTATCTAGATGTGTTATGTGTTCCTAGAAGAATTCTTCTAATAAGAACTTTTTTGAGGTTAAGATTTTTAATATCTGGTAAGAGATTAAAGATTTTTATAGCTGTAGAACTGTGACACTATAAATATCCTTAGGAAACTACAAATATTTTAATATATATTTATACTTATAAATGTAATTTTAGGTTTAGATTTTAAATGTTCATTTTACTCTAGGTGATAACGCTGATTTAAACCATTCTAATATTTTAAAAACAGCTTTCCAGTTAATTTTCCTCAGAAAAGAAGTGATTGCTACTCTCATAGTGATATTTATTTTGCTAATTTTCATCATTTTAGGCGACATCTCTCTATTGCGCATATAATGACCTAAGAAAATCACAATAATTTTGTTGGGTTTCTTTTTCAGAAATTTACATAAATAGATGCTGCAGGTCAAATATGGATGCAGAATTCTTTCCACCTGAATCAAGCAGCTTTTGAGAGTGTTGTCCAATGCTTAATTTTATTTTGTTTTGTACAGCAAAACTGTACATGTTTATCATGTGAAAAATGCATATTTGGGCCGTATTTAGAATGTTGACAGCAGGAAGAACTGGAAATGATGTGTTAGATAATTAAGCAGAAGAATTTGTCCATTTAAATTACAGATTTATGGTTAATGAACACATAAAAAGCCTCTGAGTTGCTAAAATCCTGAGTTATAAAAATAAAATGACACTAGGCTTAAAAGCTCTATGACAAGTCACCTGACAGTTCTTGATGTTTGCTCTGTAGTTCGTCAAAATGTGTTTTCTTTCATGGCACTTCCATTCCAAAGGAAACATAGATATTTGCAATGCCTTTGAATGAAAGGAACCACTCACTCAGAGAAAGACATATGCTGCTTCGGAGTTTTGAAAATAGGACTGCCAAATCTTTATCTTTCATGAGTGGTACTGTTTTTTTTATGACTGGCAACAAAGTCTCAGAATGAGAGGCAGTTGTGTCACTGAATTAAGTTTGATATGTGCCAGTGCTTTGGAAAAGGTGGTACCCATCACAACTATGGTTTCTGTGGAGACCCTCGATGTCATTTGTCCCCACATTTATCAGGTTCCTGTTCCTGAAAGCCACAGTACTGGGGACTTGACTTTTCTGCAGTTGCTGTTACCTGCTCTGAATTCTCCCTTTTCCCTATCGTGATTACATGAGCTCAGTAGTCAAAAGGAAAATTTGAAGGTCCAACTTAATTTTGTCTCCATCAATCTCTACTTGCCTCTTTTGGAATCCATCGAGCTTTCTTAGGACTAGAGGGTCTTCTTAAATAGAGGGCATTCTTTGGCCCTAATGAGGCAAGTGAGCAACAGCTTATGGAAAATCAAACAACTCACAGTCCAAACTCTTTTAAGCAGAAGCTTCTGGATTATTTCAGATTTCCACATAAGAAGATCATTCATAGCAACAAATGACAATACCAATATGACTGAATAACTGAAATATGAATGACATCTCTGATTTAATTGGGTCTATAGGACTTACATCTTATTCTGCTTCCTCCAGCCAACTTAGGAAGGACTCATAAAAGATGAAGATTTGGGGAGGGAGGTTTAGGGAACCACTGTGGAGATACAAAACTGTTGATAGTAGTAGAGACTGGATAATAAAACTAATACTACTAACAAAATAATAGAAAATAACAAACAATATGTTCTCAAAACATGAGAAGAAATGTATATGCATTATCTAATATTCTTCTAACAACTGTATGAAGCAGGATGATTTTGAGATTCTAACTTAAAATGTTTAGATTTCATAGAGCCAGAAGAAAAAAAAAATTGAAGAGCTGTAAAAGCTTTTGATGAAAGGCATTAATAGAGACATATTCTGGCTAATGGATTTCTCTGGTCTTGGGCTTTATCATTTCCTCACTTCTCCTTTCATCGTTCAAGGTGATAGAAATTGGTAAAGGATAGAAGAGGAAAGATTCAGATTTACCATCTCCCTCAACAGATAACAAATATATAGACGATGATGGTCTTTTTCGGTTACACTTTGTCAGTGTCTGAGAGCAAGATTGGAATGTAGGAAGTATTTTTACACCATCTTTTTAACAAGGAATTTTAGGATTGGAGATCATCAGAACATCTTGTTCAAAGAGCACTTGTCATTAATCAGGGCAGTTTCGTTTGAATTAGGCAATTCTGATATTCGTGTAAAAGACAGGAAGGCAACTATAACTTACGCCTAGGAACAGACGATGAAACTATAAGATCTTACAGAAGGTCCATAGATTCACAGGACAATCACATATAACCTGAAACATATTTATTTTGCTGACACATAAAACAACTTAAAGAAAAAATATGAAAAGGAAGATGCTTTTTCAGGAAATGCACATTTTAAGATATGAAGATAAGTTTTTCCATTTTATTTTAAAAACAAATTTAAAGATAAACAATTTTCATCTCAACTTCACATTCTATAAATTTAACTACTTAGAGGTCACGTGTCTGCTCACCAAGAGGAGCGTTTTTAAAAATAAACAAAAATTTACTGATCTTTAGGCACAGAATGCTTATGCAAAAGTCTGATGCTGATGTTAGTCAGTGAACATGAGAAATGGCAGTGAAGAGTGACCAAACTCATCATTTATGGCATATTAATCAACATACTGACTTTGGTGTGGGTATGTCTCAAAAATTCATTCTTCTCTTACCCAAGGTCACTAAATGTTAAACCAAAGAAGAAAGTTAAAAAAAATCAACCTGTTGGTTCTCTCTATCAATTATCAAATTGTATCTGTACAAATTTGTAAAAAAATGAAATTTTGCAATGCGAGCTCTCTTCTGAGTGAGTATAGTGTGGTGTATCTTTGCAAAGGGTAGGGAGTTTCAGTTAAAACTTATACTGATATCTGGCATTCATGTCATTAGCCACTGACAGAGGTATAAAACAATTCAATAGGAAATTTAAAGAGATACTTGTTTTCTTTTTGTGTATCTGACAAGTGCCCTTTACAGTAATGACATCTTCTTTGTGATAGTCATCACTGCTAGACGATGCTGGTAAGCCAATATTTACTCAGTCCATGCTGAGAAGTTATAAGCAGAAAGATGTTTTTAATGTTGCTGACAATTGGAAAGCCACGTTTTCTCAGTGCCACCAATCCAAGCCTAAGCTCCTGGCCTCTTTATGTCCTTGAAAAAGGGTACTAGAATTGAGATCCCATTAAATCTCAACCTGTCAATGCTTTGTCCCATTCCATTTTTTAAAACTCTTCTTTTTACTTCTAAGTCCTTTTGAACCCTAGTTAACGCTATTTTTTTTCAAATGAGACTTACATAAAAACCATGTTTACCTTCATTCTGCCTTTCACCATCTGAATTATTTACCAACTACTGAAAGAACCTTACTCAACCATACGAAGTAACAACTGCAGATATGCAAAGGGGCAAGAAAAACAGAGCAACCAAGAGATATAGCAGCTAAAACAAGTATAATTCTTTTCAGCAATATCCAGAGATGGGGGGAAATGGTGAGCTTGCAAGTTACATTAATTTACAATTTACACAACTCATAGGGAGGCAGTGATATGATAGATGCAAGAAAGACACACTACACACACTGCACTAGAAAATGGTTTTTCTTGGAAGACAATTCAAACAAAGAGGCGCAGGCATCCCTACTTCAAACATGAGGCATAAACAGAAATCACTGCTTCATTTGCTTTTGCTCCAAGTTAATCAATTGTGACTAACTTCATAGCTCTGCACCTATTACATAGCATGACAATAATCTTTGCAACTTCACCATGAAGGAGATGGACAGGTGTTAGAATGCTGTCTTTACAGAGTCTCAGAGGAACTAATTGTCTGGTCTAAAGGGACATGGCCAAAAGAGGTGATACTTCGCAACTGAGCCCAGGTCTTTTGATTCACAATTTAGAATTCTTTATATTTTACTGTGTAGAACATCGCATATTACAGCATGATGGTATGTGTTAATTAGAAAAAGAAGAATGAGAAATAGAAATATGAAATTCTACAGTGACTATCCTCTATTTGCCTACAGCTCTGTTCTCTGCCAGTTTATGCCTTGCTTTGAGTCCCAGGAGACTATCATTTGTGAATGACGCCACTGGTCTTCCTTGTCTCATGATAGTCAGCCTTCAGGAAGCATCCACTTTCATTTCTCCTGTCTTTGGCATAGCTCTGGCCATGTCTGTATCCCTCTAAGACTAGCTTTTTTCAGTCTCCCTGGCCTTCTTTGAGGTTCTAGCTGGAAACAAACTCCCCCAGAGTTTGGTTTGGAGTGCCTCAGTATCCTCTGCTGGTTTCTTTAGCCCCGTTCATGCCTGTGTACATTACAAGTCTCTTCAATACGTGTTACTGTAAAAAAATGCACAACTTCAATCTAATCATGAAGAAACATTGGACAAATCCATATGGAGGGACTTTCAATGAAATAACTGGCCTTTACACTGTAAAATATCAAAATCATAAGAAAAAAATGGTCTGAGGAAAGTCTAGATTAAAGGAGAATGAAGAGACATGGAAACTAAAGGTAGTGTGTGATTCTGAATTAGACTACAGAAAAGACTTTCTATCAAGTCTTTTTTCATAAAGAACATTATTGGGAAGGTACGTGAAATATAAATAAGGCCTGTGCATTAGGCAATGGTAATGTTTCATTGTTAATCCTTGATTTTGATTATTTTACTGTGATTATATAAAACAATATATTATTATTAAGAAATACACATTTAAGCAATTAGAAAAGCAAAGGAACACCTAGTCTCAGGAACACATGAATAAAAATAGAACGGAAAAAAGTAGTAATGTTTATATATACCTATTTTAAAACATATATATTTATAGGTGGGGGAAGGAAAGAAAGAAAATAATAAAGAAATAGTGATAGTGTTAACAGTTGAGAAATATGAGTGAGGTGTATGTAGAAATATTTTGTACTATTCTTGCAACTTTTCTGTAAGTTTGAAATTATTTCAAAATAAAAAACATTTTAAAAGAGCTTGAAAAAATTCTAGCTAAGTATATGGATTCTAATGTTCATGTCAATTGATGTTTGTTAAGAAGTGATGATCCCACCATCCAACCCTTTAATAATTTCAGAACAACATGAGACAGTGCTGGGTCATGGTGAGGGGATTGAGAGCAGAAAAGATGGCTTCCTAGCACATCAGGTCTAAGAGGAACAAACCAACAGAAGAGTAATCAGATGCAATTTCCAAACAAGTGAAAATTTATACATTTTCAAATGCAATTTCCAAAAAATCTAAAAAGCTTAAATTTCTTGATATTCTTGGCAAAAATATGCATCACAGTAATGTGTATCATCCTCTGATATAATGCACTGAAAAGGACACATCACTTTTGTGATTCTGGCCAAAAATGCATATCATCAATTTATTTATGAAACATCAGACAAACTCCAATTGAGTTGAGTAACATTCTGACCAGTACTCATCAAATACCTGACTAGTACTCATCAAAAGTGCTAAGGTCAGGAGGAGATTCAAGATGGCTACCATGGAGCAGCCAATTAGCGTCTCTTGCTAAGGAAGGCAGAGAGTAGGGATCAAGTCACTAATAGACAGAGACACCTTGAACACTTCTGGATGGGTGAAGCACCCTGAACCCAGCAAACGTCTTTTTGAACACATAGAGACCAGAAAATAAGGGTAGATGTGGGAATCTGGGTGCCAAATCCCCTGCCATGTGACAAGCTTGCACAGGAACTAAAACCCTGTCTGGTGAGTGAGAGTGGGTAAGTGTAGCTAAGATATTTTGGGTCTGTGCCTGCTCCCAAGTTGTGCTCCCAATTGTGTTGGTCCCAGGAAGGAGAAGTTCTGGTTAGGGCACAGGGGCAGGCAACCAGGCCCCAAGCAAAATGGGGGAAAAACCTCACACTGGGTCAGTAGCCATGACTATGGCTCCAGCTGGCTCCCAGGAAGGGAAAGCCCACTTGCAGAGTGAACCTCACTGCTACCCAGCCTAACTTCCCAGCCAGATCAGGAAGAATCACCTCCAAGCCCTGCATGCCTACAAGGCAGATACCCTCCCCACACCCCTCCCCCACCATGTGGCAGGGAAATACTCTTTTTCAAGAAAAGAGTGTGGACTTGAAGATGGAAGGAGTGACACAAAAGATACCCAAAGGCTTTCTCAGTGGGAAGACCTCTAGATTACATACCACAGACAGCAGATGAGGGGGCCATCCCCCATCCACTCTCTGCAGAGTGCTAGTAGCAAGGGCTACTATGCTGAGAAACCTGCCACAGGGGGAAACAAGGAAAAGAAGTGAATGACCCTCCCACTCTCACTAAGTGACCTATATTGAAGCCCTAGAACAGAGGGTCAGTGACTAGCTTCAGCGCAACAAAAGCAAAGGAATTATAGAGAAGGAAGAGAACTTATCACAAAGAGGAAAAATCAGTGAAATATATAGGCAACCCTCAGAGTACTGAAGAGACAGTGCCTACAAAAGCAGCTATCAGAGGACAAACAATGGAATTCCTCCCTCCTGATGACCTGCCTCAGATGACAATCACAGAAATCAGAGATTGGATGGCTAAAATGAAAAGAGAGAACCAAGAGAAACTAGAAATGAAACTCACTGAAGTCACACAGAAAGTAAAAGCAGAGTTGGCCACTTTCAGAAAAGCCTATTCTGAAACACTAGAAATGAAGACCTTCATCCTGGAAATGAAAAACAAAGTAATATGCATAGGAAGCAGGATCAACCGAGCAGAGGAAATACTCTCAGATCTTGAAGACCAGAATATGGGATTAACTCAGTCTGTCAAAAACATAGAGAAAAAAGCTCAAAAAGTAGGAGCAAAGCCTCTGAGAGATGTGGGAGTATGTCAAGAAGCCAAATCTATGCCTGACTAGTATCCTTAAAATAGAAAGAGAAAGTGAGAACACCATGGAACAAACATTACCTAAAGTCATCCAAGAAAACTTCTCACACCTCACTAGAGAGGTGATCATTCAAGCATAAGAGATATCCCCACAAGGTATCACATGAGAAGACCAACTTCAAGATACATAGTAATTTGCCTCCACAAAGAAAGCATGAAAGAAAAATCCTAAAGGCAGCAAGAGAGAAAGATTAGACTACAGGGAAGACTCATCAGAATTGCTCCAGACTTATCTGCAGAAACACTACAAGCCAGAAGGAATCAGAGTTCAATATTTAACACTTCTAAAGATAAGCAATTCCAGCCAAGAATTTCCTACCCTGACAAGCTAAGCTTCATCAGTGACAAAGAATTTAAATCCTTCCCAGACATCCAGTCCCTAAGAGAATATGTCATCACCAGACCAGCCCTTCAGGAGATGCTTAAGAAGGTGCTGAACACAGGAAAAAAAAAAGTCATACCCATCATAAAAGTACAGGCAAGCACAGAGTCAACAGGATATAAAAAAGCACTCACGAAACTGAAAATACATATGTACGTAAATACAAAAGTAAAAAGAAACCAAAGTAACCTCCTAAGAGCTCTATGACAGGGATAAACTCTCACATTTCAATAATCAGTTTGAATGTGAATGGACTAAATGTGCCACTGAAGAGACATAGAGTGGCAAACTGGATAAAAAAGCATGATCCAATAGTCTGCTGCCTCCAGTAAACACATCTCAGTGCAAAGGACACCCACGGGCTCAAAATCAGGAGCTGGCAAATGATCTTTGCCTTAAAATTGTCTTTCAGGCAAATGAAAAACAGAAGAAAGCAGGAGTAGCTACTCTGATGTAAGACAAAGAAAACTTTAAACAACAAAAAGGACATGGAAGGACACTATATAATGATAAAAGGCTCTATCCACCAGCAAGAAATAGCCATCTTAAACATATATGCACTCAACACAGGAGCACCAGGTTTTATAAAACAACTACTAAGTATACTAAGATAGGACATTGACTCTCACATATCATAGTTGGAGACCTAAAATACCCCACTAACAGCTCTAGATAGATAATGGAGGCAAAAAATCAACAGGGAGATCTGGAATCTTAACTTGACTCTCAATCAAATTGATTTAATAGACATCTAGACAATGGACAGAACATCCCACCCAACATCTACAGAGTATACATTCTACTCATCAGCACATGGAACATACTCCAAGATTGATCACGTTCTTGGATATAAATAAAGATTGAACAAATTTCAAAGGATTGACATAATACCATGCATCTTCTCAGATCACAGTGGAATAAAAATAAATATCACCACCAACAAGATCCCCCCCAAACACAAAAATATATGGACACTAAACAACATACTGCTGAACGACTTCTGGGTTAACACAGAAATCAAGACAGAGATAAAAAGATTTCTGGAAACAAAAACAAAGACACATCTTATCAGAATCTCTGGGATGCCATGAAAGCAGTGTAAAGAGGAAAATTCATGGCACTGCACACACACATCAAGAAAACAGAAAGACCATAAATAAACAGCCTAATGTCACATCTAAGAGTCAATGTCCTATCTTAGTATACTTAGTAGTTGTTTTATAAAACCTGGTGCTCCTGTGTTGAGTGCATATATGTTTAAGATGGCTGGAAAGGCAAGATCATCTAAATCCTAACTTCAGCAGAAGAATCCAGATCACCCAGATAAAACCACAATTGTAGGATACAGAAGACAAAAATATCATAGAAAGGATCAACAAGACAAAAAGCTGGTTCTTTGAAAGAATAAATAAGATCGACAGATCCCTGACCAACTTGGCTAAAAAAAAAGGGGGGACAGAAAGTCCAAATAAACACAACCAGAAAAGCAAAAGTCAGTCACAACTGACCCTGAAGAAATTCAAAAGATGATCAGAGATTACTATGAACACCTGTATGCAAATAAATTAGAAAACCTAAAGGAAATCGAGGATTCTGACATCACACAATCTCCCAAGGTTGAAGTAAGAAGAAATTGAAACTCTAAACAAACCAATAACAATCCAGAAAATTGGATCAGTCATAAGAAATCTCCCCATCAAAAAAAGTCCTGAACCAGATGGCTTCCAAGCTGAATTCTACAAGACTTACGAGGAGGACCGGATACTTATTTAAAGTATTCCTGGCAGTCGAGAATAGTGGAATTCTCCCCTACTCATTTTAAAAGCTAACATCATACTGATACCCAAACTTGGCAAAGACCCAACAAGGAAAAATAATTACAAGCCAATCTCCTTGATTAATAACATAGATGCAAAAATTCTCAATGAGATTCTAGCAAACCAGATTCAACAATACATCTGAAGGATAAATCACCATGACCAGGTGGATTTCATTCTTGGGATGCAGGGCTGGCTCAATAGTCACAAGACCATACATGTAATTCAGCACAGTAACAGTTATAAAACCAAGAACCACATGATTATATCATTAGACACAGAAAAAGCATTTAACAAAACCCAGTATTTCTTCTTGATAAAAATGCTTGAGCATCTTGGCATAGAAGGAACATTACTCAAAACATTAAGAGCCATCTATAGAAAACCCATAGCCAACATTTTGCTCGATGGGTAGTAGCTGGAAGCATTCCCCCTAAGAATGGGAACAAGACAAGGATGTCCATTCTCATTCCTTCTGTTCAACATAGTGCTGGAAGTCCTAGCCAGAGCAATCAGGCAAAGAAGGAAATCAGGGGTGTCCAAATAGGAAAAGAGAAAGTTAAGCTATCCTTCTCTGTGTATGATATGATTCTACACCTTAAAAACCCTAGGTAGTCTGTCAAAGCCTCCCTGTACAGATAAATGATGTTGGTCAAGTCTCAGGTTACAAAATCAATGTGCAAAGGAAAGCTAAATTTCTATATACCAGCAACATGCAGGTGGAGAAACAAATAAAAAGCACAAGCCCATTTACAATAGCCACGCACACAAAAATGAAATATTTTGGCATCCACCTATCCAGAGAAGTGAAAGACTTTACAATGAGAACTACAAAACACTGCCCAAAGAAATCAAGGATGACACAAACAAATGGAAAAACATCCCATGCTCATGGATTGGAAGAATCAATATTACTAATATGTCCATCTACAGATTCAATGCAATATCCATCAAATTACCAACATTATTTTTTTCATTGGAGATGACAATACAGAAACTCATATGGAAACAGAAAAAAGCAAGAATAGAAAAAAGAAAAAACCTCAGCAAAAGGAAAAGGAACAAAGCTGGAGGTATCACAATTCCAGACTTTAAACTTTATTACAAGGCTACAATAACCAAAACAGCCTGGTATTGGTACAAGAATAGACACATAGATCAATGGAACAGGATAGAGATTCTGAAAGCAAAAATGTGCTCTCTCAAACAACTCATCTTTGACAAGCTGCCAGTAACAATCACTGGGGAAAGCACTGGTCCATTCTGAGCAAATGGTGCTGGGAATACTGGCCTATTACTTGCAGAAGAATGAAACTGGACCCCTACCTATCACCATATACAAAAATCAACTCAAAATGGACCTTATTGTAAAACCTCAAACTATTGGAATCCTAAAAGAAAACAAAGGAAACACCCTTATGCATATTGGGGCATGCAACAAATTCTTGACCAAGTCCCCAAAAGTGTATACCGTAAGAGCTTAGATAGACAAGTGGGACCTCATCAAATTGAAAAGCTTTTGCACCGCCAAAGAAAGCACCAAGAGAATGGGGAGACAACCCACAGAATGGAAAAAAAATACTTGCAAATTATGCATCTGACAAAGGCCTAACAGCCAAGATCTGGAACTCAAAGAAGTGAAAGAAAACAAACAAACAAACAAATAACCCCATTAAATAGTGGGCAAAGGACATGAACAGACACTTCTCGAAAGATGACATACAAGGAGGCAACAAACACATGAAAAAATGCTCACTAATCATCAGAAAAATGCAAATCAAACCTACAATAAGATACCACTTAATTCTGGTAAGGATGCTATCATTAAGTCAAAAAAAAACCCCAAAACAACAACAACCAATGCTGGCATAGCTGCAGAGAAAAGGGAACACCGTTGGTGAGAGTGCAAGCTAGTTCAACCTCTATGGAAAGCAGTGTGGTGATCCCTAAAATAACTAAAAATTGACCTTTCATACGATCCAGCAATCCTTCTCCTGGGATTATACCCAGGCGAACATAAATCATTCTACAAAAAAGACACCTGCACAGGCATGTTTATTGCCACACTATTCACAATAGCAAAAACATGGAACCAACCGCCCATTGAAGGTGTACTGAATAAAAAAAATGTGGTATGGAACATATACCCAATGGAGTATTATGCAGCCATAAAGAAGAACACAAACATGAATATCATAGCAAATTGGATGGAGTTGGAGACCATCGTACTAAGTGAATTATCATAGAAACAAAGAACTGAATACCATCTGTTCTCAATTATAAGTGGGCCTTGAACATAAGTCACATTAGCACAAGGGAGGGATCAGTAGTCACTGGGCACTGCTAGGGAAGGGAGGGCAGTGGGTGACAGGTATGTGATAACACAAAAGGTACTTGGTTCATAACTGGGGGAGTGAAGGCCAGTTAGAAGACCAAAGTTCACCTGCATGTGGCCTCCTTATGTAGTTAATCCTCCCTCATACTCCACATTCATATAATAAAATACAATTTAAAAAAATACTAAGGTCAAGCAAGACAAGAAAGACTGGAAGATTTTCATAGGTTGGAGAGACACATCATTACATAAAAGCAATTGGGATTCTAGATTGGATCGTGGAAGAGAAAAAGGATACTGAGGGAAGAAGTGCTGAAATTTGAATACTGCTCGTGATTTAGTTAGTAGTATTGTACCAATGTTAATTTTGTGGTTTTGATCCCATTACTCTGTTGATGTAAATTTTTAATATTAGGGAAAGTTAGGAAAAGGGTGAGAGAACACTCTGTACTGTTTTGTCCCTCCATGTAAATCCAAAATTATGGAATTTCAAAATGAAATATAAAATATTACCAGGCACTCATCTTTCTAATAAAACTATTACAATTCTATCTAGAATATTTCCAGTTTTGCTGATAAATGTTGCACACTAAGTCCTAAAATGTTATTTTATTCCAGACATAAAAGGTTTGAAAGTTTAAACTCATATTCCTTTAGTTGGTTCTTACAGACAGATGTCAAAACTTGGCTATATGGCTTAAATGATTTAGACAAAAATAATATATTTACTTTAGTATCCTTCAGGGGAATGTAGTGCTTTATTAACTATTTCTCCTAATATTTCAACCCTTTTAAAAAATTAACATTTGGAATAAGAACCAGAGGAATATGCAATGCAGGAAGGTGGAGCTTGATGAGCTTAAGTAGTCCATTTCTCGCATCTCTGGAAAAGACTCAAAAAGGCCTCCCAGGAAGTTAGAGATTTCTACTCCCACAATTTATTTCTAAAATTCCTTTTTCTCTTTCCATCCATTGGGAGTATGTAGAAGAGTGTGGCTGGAATGGAAGTTTAATCCATTGATGGCAATATCTCTTTATATGACTCAGGAGCTGGACTGAATGACAGCTTCCTATCTATCTACAGACTGAAAGTTAAGACTACTGCCTCATGCTAGATTTCAAGGCCTAATCCTGATAAACAATGTATTTTCAGACAGAATCATGACAAACAGTGCACTTTTCCCCTCTTCTTTTAATTTTTTAAAATTTTAAAGCTGTGGGGTACAATTCAGGGTTAGGTACATAAGTGGTTGTCATACAGGTAAAGTTTGGGCCACCTTTTGGTCCTCACTTCATCTAGTTTGGGATCAGGCACCCTTATTAGTGTTATGTGCACCCTTCCTTCCCCTGGCAGTGACCTGCTACCGCCAATTCCTTTCATGTGGTATTATGATAAATGTACAGGGCATTTACTAATGAGTGAGAACATGTGGTACTCAGATCTTTTTTCCTATGACAGATCACTGAATAGACTCTAAATCCATCCAAGTTGCTGCAAAGTCCATAATTTTGTCCTTCTTTATGGCTGTGTAATATTTCATTGTGTATATGTATCACACTTTTAAAAAATCCAGCTCACTTTCGATGGGCAGCGTGGTTGGTTCCTTGTTTTAGCTATTGCAAATAGCACTGCAGTAAACATGCGTGCACAGGTATCTCTTTTGTAGAATGATTTGAGTTCCTCCAGGTATATTCACAGAAGGGGTATTGCTAGGTCATATGGAAGGTTGATTTTTAGGTCTTTTAGAAATCACCACACTGTTTTCCACAGAGGTTGTACTAGTTAACACTCCCACCAACAGTGTAGAAGCATTCCCTTTTCTCTGCACCCTCTCTTGCATCTGCTGTTTTTTTAGTTATTAATAATGGTTGCCCTGACTGGACTTAGGTGGTATTTCAGTGTGGTTTTGATTTGCATTTCTTTGATGACTAGTGAGGCTGAGCATTTTTTCATTATGTTGGTGCTCGTATGTTTTCTTTTGAGAAGTGTCTATTCATACTTTTTTGCCCACTTTTTAATGAGTCTGTTTGATTTTTTCCTTTTGACCCACTGGAGATCGTTGTAGATCCTGGATGTTAGGCCTTTGTCAGACACACGGTTGGCAAAAACCTTTTCCCATTCTTTGGGTTGTCTCCCCACTCTCTTAATGGTTTATTTTGCTTTGCAGAACCTTTCCAGTTTGATGAGGTCCCACTTGTCTATCTTATCTCTTACGGCTTGGGCTTTTGGGTTTTTGATCCGGAATTGGTTGCCTACTCCAATTTCCGTAAGGGTGTCTCATGTGTTAGAATTCTATGAGTCTTACAGTTTGAGGTTTTACGTTTAGGTCTTTAATCCATTTAGGGTTGATTTTTGTGTATGGTGATAGATAGGGATCCTGTTTCATTCTTCTGCATGTGGCCAGTTAGTTTTCCCAGCACCATCTACTGAATAGGTTCGCCTCTTGGCAGTGGTTGTTGGTGGAGGTTTTGTCATTGTCATGGCTCTAAGAGGACCATGTCAGAGAAACCAAAGTGCACATGGTTGTAGGAAAGAACCATTTACGTTTTTCTTTTGATTTTTAGTGGGAGCAAGTAATTATGGAATTGCATCTAAATTGTGGTCATCATTTATACCATTTATCAAAAACTGAAAGATGTTTAGTTTTATTCTTATATAAATTTATTATTTTATTAGATAAATTATCCTTAGATAAATTTATTATTAGATTAATTTCAAAAGGATGACCAAAATCTTTGGTGTCTCCTTTAAGATTTAACCCAACAACTTTCAGTCTCTCTTTGGAAAGCTTGCAGATGTTTTTTACCAAAGCTAAAAACTTCTGAGAATATATGTATTTTCTTAAATCTATGAGCATGCAACCGTAATCATACTTTTTCCCCTGATGTTTTCAGTTCGATAACTTGGCTTAGAGTTGGAGGTGATCAGGGCATAGCCAATTGTTTACCTATAGAGACACGCTTTGTGTGGGTGACACTCTTACACTGCTAGAGAATTTAAGGGAAGCTCCACATTGAGCCTTCCGCCTTACCTCAGATTCTGAGTGCTTTCATTAAACCACACTCACAAGCGCACAATAGATTAAAAATATCTTGCACTTCAAGTTGTGACCTGCAATTTGAACTTTGTAGACTAGGCTGTAAGGAAAACAGTCAAAGGATGCTTCTAGAGATGGATTCTCACTCTTACATGACATGTTTTATGAAAGCCTTGAGGCTCCTGCTTATCACTGAAGAACAGTGAATAGAAACAGATAAACTGTAGAGGAAACAAATGCTCCAACTCCCTTAGTGTTTTCTGAATACCTGTGCTTTAGTTTTTTGAGACATGTGAATTTCAAGCAGGATTCATTGCATGTGATTATGAAGTATTAATACATTCAAATGACATTTTGTAAATGGCTTGCAATGTGGTTTTATGACATTTATGTGGAATTCTTAGATCCCTCCTTAGTGTCCTTGCTTTAAAGACAAGAGAGTCCCAATACAACTACTTTCTATATAACCTTGAACAACGTATTTAAAAGAAGCAGGCTTTGGTTTCCTCATAAACAAGGAAGGGCAGCAATATTGCATCTACTGTATGGGAACGTTATGAATATTTCAATATTGCTATCAAGGTGCATTCATCTCTTTGGTAGGAAAATGTCATAGAAACCAGAATATTACTATTATTATCCTGTCTAGCCTGAGCGATCTTTAAAGTCTAAAGGTCCTGTCTTTGTGTATAAAAATCCAGTCTGAAATATCTGGATTTGTTTTTAAATCTCATCAAATTTCTAGCTCTATCAGTAATGTGCAAAGTCAAAGGTGGAACTGTGGCTATATTAAAAAGAAAAATAACTCACAGAGTTAACAGGGAAGGAAACATGGTGGCTGAGAGCATTTGGAATGGGTCTCATAGACCAGGGTCAGGGGGATGTTCTCCAGTAACACCACACAATACCAGTCTTATTTTCACATTCTGGCAGGAGCAGCTGGCACTGAAGTGCCTACCTTCCACTAATTTCTGTACCTTGTAGTGTGGAAGCAATTTATGAAGACCTACTTGACCTCTTTCAAGGTTTTAGAAGCTACTACTTGGCATTCTGATACATAAGGTATATAGAATCATTTGTTAAAAAGACTCAAATATACAAGAAAATATTGTTTACAGAGATACTATGCCTCAGATTTTTCAAAAAAGTACTAATTTTATATATTCTGCCCCATTGGTGCATGGTAGTCATCAAATCCTATACCCTGAATTTGGAAAATATGGCTACTAAGCATGACATTTTAAAGTTGACAACCATGCTCCAAACAAAGAGACTGAAGTCTTAATTAAACGGGTCATATTCTCCCTTGAATTTTCTTTTAATAATTGTTGCTAACAATGACCACTTACATGTGACTGCTTTTAATGGACTCTTTCCAAGTGGAATTTTTATTGTAGTAGACAAGAGCTCAGGTCTTTTCTAGAGTCAAAGTCCCAGGATAACTGGCATAACCAGTCTCAAGGCTTATGTAAAATGACATTACATAAGTTGAAAAGTTCCTGAAGAGAAGTGGGACTAGCAGATTCTCATTGTTTTCCCCTCTATTTCTTCTCAGTACTCTCTTTACTCTTCTCACATTGTATTATCATGATATTTTCTGTCTCCCTCAGTAGACCGGAAGTCCTGAAGGTCAGGTACTCTGATCCATTCACTTCATACTTGGGTGTTCAATAAACATGGGCTGAGTGAATGATTGAATGAATGAATGCAGTTTTTGATAAAGAGTGAATCTTCTGTTCACTTGAGCACTAAAGTCAACATATGTATCTGTTTAATATAGTCTTAGAGTGAGAATGAGAGCTAAGATAAAGAGGCAGAGAAAGAGAGAAAACTGGCAGAAGTGATAGGTCTATCTCAAAGAGATGGCAACACAAGAACGACAGATGCTCAATGAAGAGTAACAACAGCTCAGTCACCCCCTCCCACTCAGGCTCAGCTGAAGATCCTTTCAATCGGAGGCGCACAGGCTGGATCCAGCTACCTGCAAAGCAGCTGTGAAAAGAAGGGTAGCTCTGAAGGTTGTTAGAATTCAAAAAGAATGCAACATTAATCAAGACATTCACATTATGGGAAAAATACAGTACTTCTAAAATTTGCATTTATGTAGAGATTAATAAAAATGTATACTCCTTGATAACAGACTGGAATCATATATAATTATCTGCCAGCAATTAATTATTTGCTCTGTAAGGTAGAACTACAAGTCATTTCTATTTTCTTCTATTTTAAATATTTTCTAAATCTTATGTGATAGTTGATTATCATACTTTAAGTTCTACAAACTTAAAGATTATAGAAAAATACAACATGAACCAATAAATGCATCTAATATGAGCAACCAGAAAGAAACAAACATGGTGTTTTATCCTTGTTAGGAAGTCAAAACTAAAACCAAAAAAAGAAATAAGACAAAATTTCAGCTTCTATGCTTCTGTTTGATGCAATTTATGTACCGGGCCTTGGCCAGTTTTGTCTTGGTTACCTGAGTTGTAAGAGACGTCACAAACCATTGGTCATTAGCTGTAGATAGTCATCTTAACAGTGATAATGGGATCTTCTATAAAAGCAAAATAATTTCCTTAGTTCAAATCACAGGTGTGGACATATTTACCTATCTGAACACATTAATGTGTATTAATGTGTATTAGGTGAAATGTTTCAACTGCAAGTCACAGAAATCCTGACTAAAAGTGGCTAAAACAATTAAAAAGTTTATTAACTACCTAAAAATATCCAGAGGCAGGAACAATTCAAGGCACAATACCATTAGGACTCAGGTTGTTCTCTTAGCCCTACTCTCCTCTGTTAAGGCTTGTTCCTCAAGTTAGATTTCTGCATGGTTTCAAGATGTCTGCCACCAGCGACTGGAGTCACCTACTTCCTTATTCATGTCTGTGGAAGGACTAGAGGAGCATTCCCTCGGAGTATGATTAGTCCTTCCCATCCATTTACCTGGGCCAACAATGATGTTAAAGAAGGCCATATAATGACTGGTTTAAACCTGTTTCTCAGACCTATCCCAAGCAAGGGAGAAGAGGTTACCTTGATTCATTTAGATTAAAATTTAACCTGATGCTGGGGATGGGAATAGGATCAACTTCGCCTGAGTTTTATAGGCTACACGGAGAAAGATTTTGCTCCTGGAAAAAAAGCAAGGCTGTAAAGGGGAGGTTCTCACTGGTAGAAAAAATGAAGCCGGACTCGGTGGCTCAGCCCGTAATCCTGCGCTTTGGGAGGTTGAGATGAGTGGACTGCCTGAGCCCGCGGGTTCGAGACCAGCCTGGGCAACTTGGTGAGACCTCATCTCTACAATAAATAAAAAATAATCAGCCGGGCATGGTAGTGCGTGCATGTAATTCCGGAAGGCTGAGGCGGAAGGATGGCCGGAGCTCAGCAGGTCGGGGCTGCGGTGGCCGGGAGCGGCACTGCACTCCAGTCTGGGCGACAGGGTGAGACTCTAACTCAAAAAAAAAAAAAAAAAAAAAAAAAAAACAGAAAGAAAGAAAAAATGAGGCAGTAAAGACTAGGTAGGTATGGAATAGTACATCTCCCATATGATAGATAGTATAGTCATAGTAGGAAAAAAATTATCAAGATATGAGTCAAGACATCCAGAAACTATTCCAGGGGTTGACATTAACACATCATCTGACTGTGAAGAAAGTCACACAATTTCTGGGTTTCAGCTATTGTAGCAATAGCAGGGTAGTGTGAAAATATTTCTATGGCCTCATTCAGCTCCATTATCAGATGGTTACTCATTCCCTACTACTCCCATCCTGGCCGTCTGCTCTCCTGCACACAAAGCACCCACTACAGCGTATAGGTAAATACTTTTAAAGGAATAACTTTCCTGGTAGATTTTTTTTTCTCCATTTATCTCATGGCAGATCAGCCAATTGCTATGACCCAGCAAAGCAAAACAGTGTGTGGTGCAATTATCTGGGAAATATAAGACCATCTATGCCATCAGATAATGCAGGGAAGGGTGGGCTTTGTTTCCTGAACAATCTGCCTGGGCGCTGTGGATGGTCCCCAAATCCTCAGATAAATGGACAGGGCTCCACTTTTCTTTGGCTGCATAACTCCAGCTCTTTGTGAATCAGGATCAAACTCCTTGCTGTAGAGATAAGATCATTTATGCCACATTTAAAAAGCAAGGGTTCCTTTTGAAAGGTTCATTTTACTCTTTTAGTGTCATATGACACTCTTTCACTATCCCAGAGGGTCCTACGACCTACAGCAGAGGCCCTTGTGTTTCTACAATAACATATCTCAATAATAACTATAAGATATAAATGAACTGAATTCGTATAATGCTTCTGTCTTCCCACAAATAGTTTCAAGGACTTATAGAAATCATTTCAACCGATAGCTTTCACATTGATGGCTCTATCTATATGTTTAAATTTCTAAAAATAATTATTTTATATCAGTACAAAAATCACAAAGGCAGAAAAGTATCACGATCACCAATTTGCCATGGAAAACTTGATCTCATAGAAAGTAAATTAAAATCTTGTAAAAACTTGCAAATAAAGAGCAATTGGTATTTTTTGATTCAATTCACTTTAAAAATCACCAAAATACATTTTTTTAAAAAACGCAAAAGCTGCCCAAATTGTGGAATTAGCTGTATGAACTTGAGAGGTGACTTCTCTGAGAAATTTCTGCTGGGCTTACAGATGCTAATACCTTCTTATTTTCCCACGCTGACATCATATGCAAACTACCATGTCAAGAATGCATTTGCAGAATACATAAGTAGTGGAATGAAACATTATTAGTTCTTATTTGCAGCTGCTGCCAACCTCTGAGCCCAAGCTCTAATTGGAATTACAGTGAATTTAAAAGCAGTGGACACTCCAGGATCTGAATAACATACAGGGAGTTGCCATCCAAGACCCACATTCTTTCAAAATGCATACTTCTGAAAACTCAAAGTTAAATAGACCCCTGTGCTTCATGACTTGACAAATGCATAGTTTCAAAGGTATGTGAGTTCAAGTTGTTGAACTATGTGTCGATTGGTTTGAGCAATAATATATTTAAAATAGAAACATACCATATACTTATATGCATTAAGGTTTTATTTCTCTCTCATCAAAAGTAATTTTCAAAGAGCCGTTGGTTTCTGGATTCTTCTCCATCAAATGAGCAAGCTCCCACTTTAAATGTCTCCTGATTACTGGCTGCTTCTCAGGCTAATAAAAGCTGCTAAATCACTGCTAGGACAAAGGTCCCTACTGTGGCGCATGAAAAAGAAGATTTACAGTCATATGCTATGCTGAACAGCCTTGTCCAGGGCAACACAGTGCCCTGCGTCTGTGACAGGCTAAAACAAACCGCATGCCAGATCTGATTTCAGACTTACATAAGAGGCCAGCCAGGCTGTAGCCTCAGTGCTTAGGAGAATAAACTGGAAGGGGAGGGGGCCATGAGGAAGGAGGATGGGGGCCAGGCCATGCAATTAGCATGTGGCTAATTATAATGACTGATTCCCTCAGATAGCCAATTCCCGGTGTTGATTTCGCTTCCATGCCCATTTTTCTCTCTAAGTCTTTCTCTGCTCACCTCTTCTGCGCACAGACATACTCTCAATCACACCCGCCAGGAATACCACTCAACCGCTGGGGTAACTGTATCGTATTTGGCTATATTTACAACTGTAGAAAGGAGATGCCAGGTAAAGTTCTAGAATGACAAGATCTCTTTTTAGCCAGGACTGAATTCGTAATACCATCTTACTAGCAAAGAAAGCAGGGGGTACACTGCTATGGCCTGGTGCTACCAAATATTCACTGGTCATCTGAATTTTCAGGCTAGTATTTCAACTGTCTTTCCACTTCTACTGGGACCTTTGTATTAATTCAGTCCTCAACAAACAAACAAACAGAAAGCTTGTATTGAAACTATGATCAGATAAATGCTTGTGAAAATAGATAGTGGACTTCTGGGTTTGTTTTTTTTTTTAAGTTATTCAAATTGCATCTGGAAGAGGCTGGACTTTGGGTAGTTCTACACTCCCTTCTAAGGTTTAGCAGTGGCTAAACAGGGCTGGCTGTACCTGCTCATTATTTATGCAGCTTCTAAACAACAAACTCCTGCAACTGTCCAAAAAGAAACGATAGAGCCCAGGTGCTTTGGTGAAGCATACCTTTCCCTGATGTAGAGGATAGAAGGGCACAGACAAAAAGCAATGATGATTGGACTCAACCTGGGCTTCTCAGGTTGCAGTTGCAGAGAAAGGGAGGAAGTCCAGTTCAAGATGCAAATTCGTGACACTGGAGTCAGGAGGCCCAGGTTCTAGTATTGGTTTTGATGCTAAGCTGGATCATCCCAAGCAAATCACTTGGCTTTTCTGGTTCTCAGGAGCAAATCAGTGGTCCTCAAATTTAAGTGTGGATCGGGATCACCTATAAGGCTTGCTAAAGCGCAAACTGCTAAGATCCCAAGTCTAAGGTCTGATTCAACAGGAGGGGCTTGAGAATTTGCATTTCTAACAATTTCCCATGTGATGCTGATGCTGTGGATCATGTAACCACTTATTGAGATCTACCGAATTAGATGATTTCCAAGTGATTTTTGAGTGCTAAATTGCTACACATCATTTCATGTTGGCTCTAGACTACTGAATATTGCTTATGCCTTGGTCAAGAGAACTGAGGAGTGGCCATAACTTTGCCTCCTCTTGTTTTAGTAGGAAATCACAAGATTCCGATTTCTTTGAAGTCGTTTGTTTGATAGCTAAAACAGAGGATACTGACAAATGTCTACTTGAAAGTGCAAAATATTTTTTAATAAACAGTCTATCTCAGTAGTTGAACAAATTGACCTGCGAGATTTAGTGGTTAAGTTAATGTTGATAGAACTTGCACTTTCTCTTTGAATCCATTCATTCCTTGCATTAAAAAAAAAAACACATCTGTGACATAAATTTCAGCTCACTGTGGGATGCTACCCTCAGTCCTTGGTACCAAAGTGGTAGTCTGGTCACTGGTAAATTAAGTGATGTCCACTCTGGCTCTAGTTCCGTTATTGACAAAACGCAACCTTAGAGAAATAACTTCACTATCCTGGATCTCAAAATTATCAGTTAAAAAAAAGAACATTCTTGCCCAGAATTAACAATATTTATTTATGGTTCTGAAACTTCAAATATGTAAGTAAAGGAAATGTTTGGTTCCTGAAACAGAACCAAAATATAAAAGAAAAAAAAAAAACCAGGCAAACTATGTAAGTCTCATCATCTGGTGGCTCTAGACTCAGGGAAAAAAATAATTGTTAAAAACCATCTGGTCTTGCCAGGACTACCCAAAATTGGTCTTCCTGCTTCCACTTCCGCTCTCTAGCCTTCTGTGTAAAATCCTCCAGCAGCTTCTCATTGCTCTCAAAATAAAATCCAAACTCTGTATATCAAGGCCCCTACTCCTCTCCAATCCCATTTGCCTTAGGTAGTCTTCCCATGGCTTTCTAAACTCCACAGTGACCTCCTTTCTGATCCCTGAACATTCCACATTTATTTTCTCCTCATGGCTTGTCTACCAACAGTCTCTTATAACTGAAATGTTCTCTGGACTACGTCCTTCTGGATTCACATCTTCAGAGAGATCTTTTATGACTGCCCAATCCTTTCCTATCACTTCATCCTACATTAACTACATGGCCTTTGTTACCATGTTTCTCGTTATGTCGTTATATCCTCTGTCTCTCTGCTTGTCTACTCTGGATTTAAGTTCTGTGAGGGCAGGAATCTTCTCTGTATTGACCACTTTATCTTTCTCTGTATTGAGCATTTTACACTGAGAGCTTAGCAGAGTGCATGGTGGGCTCAATATATTTTGTTTGTTTGTTGAGTGAATGAGTGAATAATGAACAAATTATATTATAAACATGATACGGGAGAAGTTTTTTTTGCTCTGTATAAAACCATGAGCCTACATTAAACTAGACAAACATTAATATTGTGCACATTACATGCTGGGCATGTAAAAGAGTGCTTTATTTATTAATATATTAACATCAAATTCTTATAACAAACTTAACATATGGTTCCATCGTCATATTCCACATTTTACAAATGAGGAAATTAGCAGAGAGAAGTTACTTGACTTGTTTAAAGTCAGAAAGCCAGTAAGTACATGGCAAGGATTTAACTCTGATTATCTGTCTATACTCTTAACCATCATGTTATGAATGGTAAGATGAAACTCTTAAACTAAATACTCCCTCAAAAAAAAAAAAACCATGCCAAAGGATTTCACATTAATGCTTGATTCACGTCCACTGATGAGATTCTCATCACCTCAGAATCAGCCCATTTCTTATGGTGAAAGCTCTGATAAGAAATTCTCTCTTATTCTGACCCCACATTTCTCCGAGTGTTGTCTTTAGTCGCAGTTCTGTTCTGCAGGGCCCACAGAACAAGTCGAACCTCTATTCCATACGACATCCTCCAGCACTTGGAATCTACTCAGTATTGCCTCCCTGGATCTTTTCTTCTCTGTAACCATCCCTTGTGCTTTCAATAGTCTCTTGGGTGGACACTTTAGCCCCTTACCATGTAGGTTACTTTTCTCTGAACATGTCCCATCTAGTCCTCTAAAAATGTGGTACTAGTATTGAATAAAATATTTCTGATATGGTTTGATCAACAGAAAAGAATGGAAAAGCACTTCATAACAAACTTTTAAAAGTCAAACAAATAGCAACCTTATTTTTTCTTCTAGGGCAAACTCTTTGTGTTCCACTTAGAGATTTTAATACACACTATAAATTGTCCTAAGATTAAATGAAACTATCTATTCTTGTCTCTAATTATATTGTATAATTTTAGATCTCTAAATTAATTTCCAATACAGCAGTTCCCTTATTATAGTTTGGCTTTCTTCAGTTTCAGTTACTGGTAATCAAACTCAGCCCAAAAATATTAAATGAAAAATGCCAGAAATAAACAATTCATAAGTTTTAAATAGCATAATGAAATCTCAAGCCATCCCACTCTGCATCACACCTAGGATGTGAGTCATCGCTTTGTCTGGTAGATCTACACTGTCCAGCTACTGGCCTGTTAGTCACATGGTAGCTGTCTTGATGATCAGATCAACTGTCATGGTATTGCAGTGTTTCTGTTCAAGTCACCCTTATTTACTTAAAAATGGCCCCAAAGTACAAGAGTAGTAATGCTGGTAATTCAGCAGAGAGAAGTTACTTGACTTGCTCAAAGTCAGAAAACCAGTAAGTATATTGGAAGAATTTAAACTTGGGTTGTCTGTTTTTGGAGTATATAGTCTTAACCATCATGTTATGGACAGTAAGATATAGAGAAGCCATAACACGCTTCCTTTAAGTGAAAAGATAAAAAGTTTTTGACTTATTAAGAAAAAAATTTAGTGTATACAGGGTTCGGTATTATTCTCAGTTTCAGGAATTCACTGAGGGTCTTGGAATTTGTCCCCTCTTGGATAAAGAGGGACTCCTGCAATATAAAACAACAAACTTAAGATGTTTCAGTGGGCATGCTTTATCTCTAGATCAGAGCTATTCCAAGCACAGTTTGGGCAACATAATGAGAGCTCGTTTCTACAAAAAAAATTTTTAAATTGGCAGGGCATGGTGGCATGAGCCTGTAGTCCCAGCTACTTGGGAGGTTGAGATGAAAGGATTACCTGAGCTTAGGAGGTTGAGTTTGCAGTGAGCTGTGATTGGGCCATCGCATTCTAGCCTGGGAAACCAAGTGAGATCTCTACTCAAAAAAAAAAAAAGAAAAAAGTATATATATGTAGTTATGTGTGTGTGTGGTATATATATAACGCAAACATCACATGTATTTAAAATTTTCTAGTAGGTGCATTAAAAAAAAAAAAAACAGGTGAGATTTTATTTTATTTAAAGAGATGGGGGTTTCACCTTGGTACCCAGGCTGTGTGCCTGGCAGATCATAGCTTACTAAGCCTCGAACTCCTGGGCTCAAGCAATCCTCCCGGCTTAGCCTTCCAAGTAGCTAGAACTATAGGTGTGTGCCACAATGCCTGGCAAATGTTTAAAAAATTTTTTTGTGAAGATGGAGTCTTGCTATGCTGCCCAGGTTGGTATGCTGCCCAGGTTGATCTTGAACTCCTGGTCTCAAGTGATTCTCCCACTTTGGCTTCCCAAAGCAATGTAGGCATAAGCCACCACACCTGGCCAAGGTAAAATTTTAAAATATATTTCAGTTAATCTAATAGATCCAAAATATTATCATTTTCCATGCAAGCAATATAAAAATTATTAATGAAATATTTTACTTTTCTTTGGCAGTTAGTCTTCAGAATCCATTGTGCATTTTACTCTTACAGAACATGTTAATTTGTACTGGCCACATTTCAACTGCTCAATAGCTATGTGCAGCTAGTGGTGCCATATTGGACAATGCAGCACTAAATGGTCGTAGAAAAGATAATGCCCAACAGATATTTATTCTTTGGACTGCCCTTTAGATTTTGTTATTTATGACTACCAGCATATAGGATCAACCTGACAATTGCTTTCTTCCAGAGTACTGTATAAGAAGAGAAGAGAAAATGGTTTGAAGTGACATGCTTTTCTGTCAAATGTACTGTCAAGTGGTAATTGAAAGGTAGAAGGGACCAAAGTTGGCACTGACCAATTAAGAGGAAGTTGCAGAGAGCTAGAAATAAAAACTACTTCTCTTACGTTGGAAGCTAATAGAAAAGTATTTCTCAACCCTGTCTAGGCTGTAAGACCACTTGTGGAGCTTTCAAAGCTTATAGTTTCCCAAGCTCCTCCCTTATCTGATAAGTGAGAATTTCTAGAGAGAGAGTTCAGGTTATCCTGATCTGTGGTCAAAGTTAAGAACTATTTATAGTCAGTTAGGGCTAGAAAAGTATATATTTCTGAGAAGAATGAGTTCTGTTCTTTACTGTCATCTAGATGGGCATTGGTAAGTGACTTTTAAAATATTAAGTTTTAAATGCATAGATTGGCTTTTTTAACTGAAAAAATACTAGAGATTAACAACAAATTCCACTTTTAAAATAGCAAAAGAATTAAATGGGAGATATAAAACATTTTACAATGCTTAAAAAATATTGATAAGAGCTTATTGCATTGACATTTAAAATATAAACTGATAAAATTACTTCGTGTGATCAGAAGAAAGGAAATATTTGCACATGACCCTAATAGTGCTGGAGTGGGCCAAGCAGCCTTAGAGAATGTGACTGAGAATGTCTTTCAAGGAAAGCAGCTAAACAGTTTAGAGTATTTCAAAAGTTTTAAAATACTGATATGATTTGACTCAATATCCCCATTTTCATGTGGTCAAAAATTTAACTAAAGGACTGGAAATTTAAACAGACTGGAATAGTATTATTATAATCTACGTTCAAAAAATAAATATCCAACAATGGTGCAATTATTAAACAAATATGATGTATTTATTACTCATATTATGGATCCTTATGAAAGTTTATGAAAAATAACTAAGACCATGGAAAACTTTTTTAGAATATTTTAAATGAAAAAAGTAAGACACTAAGTTTGTTTATAGTGTGATCCCAAATTTGGAAAACAAAACTCTATCTTTATAAATATGTTTAGAAAAGAAGGTTGGAAGATAATTCACTGATGTATCTAAAAATATTTATTAATTTTTAAAATGTTTCAACATATTCCACCTTCTCTGCAATGACCAGTTCTTACTTTTGAAGCTCACACTGCTTTCAGGGTAGCTGCATGCACCACTCCAGGGAGCCAGAAGCCACAGCATAAATGGAATTGTGCAGTGTGCCGTTTGTGCAGCAAACCCAGATTATGCTGTAAATCCACTTATTTTGAAAAAGCAAATTGCAAAATAAGAAACACTAAAAAGAATTAACGTGGACAAAAAAAAAATAGTGAATTCCATGGGATAAAGAAAATCTTTTCTAACCAGAAAGCTCATTTCTGGTGTAGTGTTTGTCCCTGTATATTATCTTGGAATTCTATTTTTCTTACACTTCTTGGCCAACAGAAACTGCTGTTTTAGAGAAGCTGAAGTTGTGAAAATACTTTCTAAATATATTTAAAAAGCCCCTAACTTATTAGCTCAAAAAAGATAATACCATTTAATGCAAAAAAAAAAAAAAGAAAAAAAAGATAATGTCTAGTAGTAGAGAAGTGACCAAGGAAAGCTACAATAATAAGAGTAATTAACTCACACTCATTAGCTCCTAACCTGCTCTTTCCCAACTTTCTCCCCACATGGCCATCCCATCACAGGTAACAGTATTGCTCAAGCTGCTCTTGCTTAAAAAAAAAACAAACAAAAAAAAAAAACAAGAAGTAATTCTACACTGATGTCTCACACTCCATATTCATATCCATCAGCAACCTATGGGCTCTTTCTTTAAAAACTAAAAACTCAACATTAAAAAAATATTAAACTAAATAAAAAAGTTTAAAAAAATTAAACCATTTTCAGGGCCCACTTCAGGCTCAAGTTACTCTAATTTCTAGCCTGATTTATTGCAGTAGCTTACTAGTTGGTTTCCCTGGTTTCGTTTTCTTTCTTTCTTCCCTCCCTCCTTTCCTTCTTCCGTCCCTCCCTCTCTTTCTATTTTTTGTTGGAGATGAGGTCTTGCTATGTTGCCTAGGCTGGTCTCAAACTTCTGGGCCCAAGAGATCCTCCTGCCTGGGCCTCCAAAAGTTTTGAGATTACAGGCATGAGCCACTGGGCCCAGACTGGTCTTTCCGGTTTTTACTTGCTTTCTTTCAGCCTATTTTCTGCAGCCAGAAGAACTAAGAACCAAAACCAAAACCAAAACAAAACACATTGAGTCACATCACCTTTCTGTTATGTTCCACCCTCAAATGGATTCCTATTTTATTCATCATAAAAATAAATTCCTTACAATGATGTATAAGGTCCTATGTAATCAAGAAGCATAGACTCACTACCTGTCCTTCACTTATTAATTCTGTGACCTCATCTTCCTGTACACTGCTCTTCTTTTAACATGTCAGGTGTTCTCTCACCTCGGTGCCTTTGTACTGACTATTCTTTCTGCCTGGGATGCTCTTGAGCAGACGGATATCCACATCCCTCACTTTCTCACCACAAATATCAACATTTCAGTGAGGCCTCCCTGACAAGCTTATTTAAAATTGCAAGCTTCTTGGCTTGAGTCTACTTGGTGTACTATTAGGACATCCCAAATCAGTTGTGACAAACCTTCTCCAATCTTGGTTCCCAAATTCTAATCCTGTCTCTTTCAATGTCCGCAGATCTTTTGTCTGCTGTTAACTGACAGGTCTTTAATCATTGAAGCTATCATCTATCTTCTCTCCTTTCTATTTCTAAATCTTAATATATCTCACCTACCCTTTCTCCAACCATCCATCTCTCTAAGGAAGATCACACTTCCCTCCTTATTTAAAGCCAGGCTCTGTATACCTCAGGTCCCATCTCTTCCTTCCTTCCCCTGGGCCATGCTTTATCAATGATCTCTCTCATACACATTTTCTTATAGTTTTCATTCTCTCCACCAACCTACACACATATACTTAGGTCTCTCCTCTTAAAACAAATAAACCCAAACAACCCAACAAATCCTAATCTTGATGTGCCTCTCCACTCTCATTGTCAAAATTCTCAAAATATAGTCCTTTCTTTTATATTTACCACCTCTCAACTCACTCATAAGAGATAACAGGCCTCCTTCTAAACCTACTCCATCAGAATCTCTAGGTGTGTTCCAACTACATGCATTAAGCAACAACAACAACAACAACAATAACAACAGCAATCAAATCCACAGGTGATTCAAATGCACAGAAGGATCTTGAGTTCCCTAGCACCACAGCCTCAGCTCCAAGCAGTTTGTCTGCCACTTCTCTCTTAGAATTTTCCCTCTGAACTTGTTAGTGATTAAACTTTCAAGCACAAAGCTAATGGCTTTTTTCTTAGCTTTCTTCCTTTGGAAATTTTCATCAGTTTATAATGCCATTGATGTATCCTCCTTCCAAAACCTCTTTTACTTGCCGCTCGGACTGTTCTACACTGGTTCTCTCTTTCCCCTGCATTCTTTGCTAACACCCCTTCCTCTTTCTGCTTCCCAAATGCAGACACTCTTCTAAGGTTTTCACATCAACACTGATTTATTTTTTTTTACTACATCCTTTATCAGAAATATCAGCTGCTTCAGAAACTTCAATGACTTTTCTGAAGATGATTCCCCAAACTCTAACATGCCTTCCCTTTCAAGTGGTAAACCCAGATTTCTTCCATTTTCCCCTGGAACCTCTAGCCTTCTCTATCTAAAATCAAATCCATTATTGTTCCCTGTCACAGCAGTTTGAAACCTTCAAGTCATTTTTAGATTGCTTTAACTAGATCATCCCCAAAGGTAAACTCCAAGTTCACATTTTTTCTTTCTGTCGTGTTTTTAAATCGATCCTTTTTTCTATAATTATGATAAGTTGCATTACTATCACTCTCGTAGACTAATACAACAACCTTTAAATATTTCTCTTTTGACAATTCCTGTCTTTTTATGTCTTTTCATTTTGTTAGATGAATAGGTTTGAAATAAAATGTTGACTGTGCCACTGCCCCGATTTTTAAAAGCCCTACCAATGATCTAGCTGTCATTGGCTCATGCCAATGATAACAGGCATATGTCCCTTAGAAAAAAATGATTTTCAGGTAAAATAAGAGTGATTAAACTTTAATTTCCACATTGCGTGCTAATATTCTGATGAACACTGCAAGTCTCTAAAAAAGGGCATTCGAAGTGATTTTAAACTTAATTGACCTGGGAACTTTTTTTCTTCTGAGGAACTACCCTTCCTGACCAGATTAGTTAGCGATCTACAACCTTTCTCCAAACTTCTCTCCTGTTTTTGCCCTTGCTTGTTCACTTTCTTGAGGGCACTCTACTTCTTTCTTTGATTTTCAAAGGCTTTTCTTAGATACGTATTTCACAAACACCTGCTTCTGATCACCTAAACCGGGGAATTGAATTTGTCCCATTTCTGAAACAGCTATGATAATGTTAGAAATATTTGCTATAAATGTAGACTTGGAGTATCCTAATTAAAAAAAAAAAAACCAAACCACTAGGCTACTTCTAATGTAAAATAATGGAGAGCACTAATGGATACCAAAAAGCATTAGAATATTACTCCAACTAGAACTACCAACGTGCCCCAAATCTCCAAGATTGAAATTACATTTTGGGTCATAATACTATATCCAAGAAGGATCACTCTTGAAGCACAAAATTGGAAGGATTTGTAGGTAAATTAAACCATGAGCTCCATCCAATCAAACACTAGCTAATTAGCCAGCTATCACTTTGCAAAATGGAAGGAAGAGCCCATCCCCACCCCCACCCTCAAATAAATACTGCAAAAAATCCTGGTGGCAATGGTAGTAGAAGGGAAGAACAAACTCATACTGTGTAGTACATGACAATTTCCACAGAACTTTCAGTGCATTCCCCCATTTAAGTGCTATAATACCCTGTATTGCTATCCCAATTTTAAGATGAGATGAATGAGGCTTCAAGGAGTTAAATGGCCCCAATTACCCCCAATTACATCCGACTAGTTGGTGGCCATGCCAAATACACATTCTAAAGATCTGCTTGCAAAGCTTAGGTTTACTCCTCTAGATATGTCGGGGACCTGGCTGTGACATGTTACCCTTCTGCGTATGGGGTTAACACAGCTGATGGAGCTGGCTGGGTAGGAGAAGACGTCTTTCCTCAGGATTCCTGTGCACACAGAGGAGAAAGGAATCTGTGCACCTGTTTCTGCCAGGACATGCTCGGTAAAAACACAGAGAGGGGCTGGCCGGGATGAGGCTCCCTAGTCAGGGCCTTGCATGAGCTACAGAATCATGCAATAGCTGGTGAGGCAGGGGTCGGAGGGAGAAAAGCAAGAAGGAACATGGGAGAGGACATTCAGGCTCCGAAGATGAATAGCAGTTCAGCACAGAACCAGACCTCTAAATCTGGGCTACATCCCTCAGAGTGCATTTTTAAAAAATTTAGATCCACTGTATGCAGATAAGAAAGCTATAGAGCCATCACCCGACACATCCCTTCCCTCTACCTTTGGTTTTTAACAATTTACAGTCCTGAATTGTGCATAGACATCCTGTGGTCACTGGAAACTAAAGAACAGTCTTTAGGCGTGTGTGAGTGAGGAAAAGAGGGCCTGCGGCACCGGTGTGGGCCTTTTCAGCCGCCGTCACATGACCAGATAGCAATCAACATCAATAGCTGTGTCCTCAAATCAGAAGGATAATGATAGAGAATGGAGCAAACAGACACACGGAGGCAAACGGCAAGCCTGAGAGTGTTTGGCAGAGGCGGGAGCAGAGGCCGAGTAATGAAGACAAAATAAGAAAGTGAAAAGGTATTGTGTCTGCTGACAGTACATTTCTCTGGCTCTCCTCCACCAAAGAGAGTCACTGGTACAATATCCTGAAAGATTTCATCCAATTTAAACCCTAGGTCAAGGGACTGGAAACAAAACCCTCTAGCAGCTTGAGTCTGGCTTCAAGGTGTTCTGTTTAATTGCAAGTCCACATCACATCCTACTTTGCGCCCATATATGAAACTAGGTTTCATATTATATGCATTTAGCTGAGACTGTGTTTCGTAGTCATTTCCTTTCATACTCTGATGAAGTGATATTAATTTCTTTGGTATTACTACAAGGAAAATATCTCCCAACTCCCTTTTAAAGATCATTGATAGGGGCTTATATTAGTTTTTGATAGAAGCAATTAGGGAGATATTATTTACTAACTCAATTTGTTTCCATTTGAACATATGCGCATTATTTCAAAATAGTTCCAAGTTTTGCTTCCTCCTCCATCAAGCTGAGGTTTGTTTTTGTTTTTTTAACCAAAGCTCAGTCAGGCATGGTGGCTCACTTCTGTATTCCCAGCACTTTGGGAGGCTGAGGTGAGAGGATATAACTTGAACCCCAAAGTTCAAGACCAGCCTGAGCAATATAGTGAAACTTCATCTCTCTAAAACAACAACAACAACAACAACAACAACAAAAAACAAAAGTCTAGCTACTCGGGTGGCTGAGGTGGGAGGACTGCCGGAGCCCAGGAGGTCAAGGCTGCGGTGAGCTATGATCATGCCACGGCACTCCAGCCTGGGTGACAAGAGTGAGACTCCGACTCGAAAAAAAAAAAAAAAAAAATATATATATATATATAAATAAATAAAACAAAACTCCTTGGGTTTCTGAATGTACCTACAGTGTTCTTTTGAAAATAGCCTCATGACTTCTAGGACTGATGTGGCCCTGATGGCGAGGCTAGAATAGTGACTGGCATACGTAAAGAATGAGTTCAGTAAATCTTTGCTGAATAAAATAATATGTAATGAACAAAGAGGATTCTTTGAAATTGAAAGAGCGAATGGCCCTCTGTTATTTCTTCACAAGTCATGACTTGGAGGAATGACAATTGATGGAGCAAAGGGGAACCGCCTCCAAGGGGCATTCCATACCTTCCTGTTGCTCCTATCTGCCTGTACCTGAAGCCTGTAGACACCCGAGGGATGAAAACCGGGATTCTCACTTGAGGGTGGATTGCCATGGGTGGTGGAAAGAGTCATGCTGGCCCTCACCAAACTCAGTGGTGTGATTAATACCAAAATCATTGAATGATTGAGTGGTGAGTGGTACGATGGGCCCTTCTGTCAGACAGTTTTCACAATCAGGCACTGTGAGAATTAATGATGGAGAACTGGAACTAGCATGTGCTGAAATATGCCAGGCAGTATTCTGGGCACTTGATGTATGCTACAGTATTTAATTTCATAACGTTTTTTTAAAGGTAGATTCCATTATTCTCATTTTCAGCATAATCAAGCTGAAGCTCAGAATGCTTGTGTAACTTGCCTGACACTACAGAGATAGGACACATAAAGATCAGACCTTGACCCAAATTCTGGAACTGCCAGAGACCTTCCATAGTACCACACTACCTTTTAAGTAGGCTCTGAGAAAAGAGATTGAGAAATGTGTTCTTGGAAGAAAACCCTAGGATTCTTGGATAATTAATGTTGGAATTATGAGCATGTTGAGTGTAGTTAGCACAAAATATCAGAGTTAGCTTTTTGAGTGGAAAAAGCTATTGGATAAGAAGCAGGAAAGGGATGATTTTGCTAAATCTGAGGAGTAATATCTTTTATCAGTTATGAAAAATTGCCGAATGTATCTTCTTAAATATTGCCTCTGCCTCATTTTCTATGTCCTCTCTCTTTGTGATTGGGATTACCTATGTGCTATGTTTTCTTTTCCTTCCTTTTTATCTTGTGTTTTCTAGCTTTTTCCTTTCTGTGCTGCATAGTGGATAATGTCATGCTTCAGCTGTCTACTTTGCAATTTAATATGTCTACTGAAATTAAATTTCAATCAATATATTTTTCATTTCTATATGTTGTTTTCAAATATGCTTGGGCTTATTTATTGTCTCTTGCTTTTTATTTCTTGAAACATGACAAATTTACTAATTTTATATGTTGATATTATATTACCAAGAGCTGAATGAAGTCTTAATGAATCTAGGTTTTCTGTGTTGTGTTTCAATCAGAGTGTCTTGGTGTTTTTTTTTAGTGTTATTGTCATTTTTGACTGTCAATTTATGTTTTTTAGAACTTTATGTGAATTCCTTGAGGTCTAGATTGAAGTTTCATATTTGAAGAGAGGATTGCATTTGCTTCTAGTAGGTATCTGAGGGTATTACGAATTATTTAGAATACATTTTTGTATTGGATTGGGCTCCCCTCACCCATCCGCATAGATAATGTAAATTATCTGCAGATCTGTAAGAGGACTACTCTGTAATTATTAATTCTCAAGAATTCTCTAATGTCAAAGGTGAGGCATTACTTGCCTTTCCTAGTTTTATGTAGGGGTCTTCCCATTAGAATCCCCGTTAGAGGCAGGCTGTAAGATTACTGTCCTGTCTCCTGCACACCCCACAGTCATCAAAATGGAAGTTTATGAGGGTTGGCAGATAGCTTGAGGATAAAAGATAGCTCAAATGCCTCCCTCCTTCTGTATTAGATACGTTTAAATGTGTATTGAAGTAAAAGCCTATTTTTCCACACAAGGATTTATTTTTAAATGTTGGAAATCCCTTACAATTTAAACATACATCAAAATTATAAATAGCCCATTTCCTAGAATTACATAATCTCTAAAACTCCAAAGTGTAGTTCAAAAAAATAATTAATCCTAGGTTAGATTGATTCAGTTTAGGAAAATGAATGCAGGTTGGAGAATGAGATGGCTCTTTACAGGGGGAGTGTCCTTTTTTACTATGTGCATTGCTTTATGTTTTTATTACAAGAACTATTCCATCATTTAAAACAGTCTTTTAAAATAAAATAGTAAATATAGACTCTACTATTTTTTCAAACAGTGTACATGAACTAAATACTCAAACAAACAAAAGATTGCTTTTTTTTAAAACACACTCAGCATTTTTGTTTGTTTTTAATGGAAGGTATTTTGTTTGCTGTACTGCTAAAAGAGGAAGGTGCAAAGGGTTGATTGTAAATCCTGTTTATTTCAGCCTGCCCATTCTGTCACATGGAGGGGGAAAAAAAGCAAAACAAACAAAATGCAAAAACCTTTTCATTCAAGTAAAAATTGTCTCCTCCCCCCTTTTTAAATTTGAAAATGATGATTGTTTTTGTGTCTGAGAGATGACTTCCAGCTGAAGCAAGAAGAAAAATTACTTTTTTCTTTGGAAACTTTTTGTCGAGGGATTGAAGTGAGTAGGTGATATGGTAATTGAACAACAAAACTCAAGATTTGCTGGAATTGTGCTATCCATACACAAAGGACTCCATCCCACTGCCCCTGCCTGGCCTTTATTCTTCAGTCCTGCTTTATTTTTCTTCATGGCATTTCTCAGTAATGGACTTTTGTACCATTTCTGTTGTCATGATCACGATCTGTCTCCCCTACAAATGAGTAAAATACTCTCTGAGGGCAAGGACCTTGTCTAGTTTCTTAATATGGTAGCCTAAAACTTCAAAACAGTGCCTTGAACATGGCCCACTTCCAGTAAATATTTCTTAAAGTTTTGATAGAAAGTCCCAGCTCACATTCAAAATGAGTAATTTTTTTTTTTTTTGAGTTGGAGTCTCACTGTCTCGCCCAGGCTGGAGGGCAGTGGCTGGGCTCTGGCGATCCTTCCGCCTCTGCCTTCCAAGTAGCCGGATCGACAGGTGGGTGCTACCACACCCAGCTAATTTGTGATTTACAGGAGAGACGAGGTCTCACCACGTTGCCCAGGCTGGGCTCAGGCAATCCTCTTGCCTCTGCCTCCCAAAGTACGGGGATTACAGGCTTGAGTCACCGCACCTGGTCAAAAGTGAGCAATTTTATACATCATTTTTGTTTCTTTTATTTGTTCTCATCCCAACGGCAACTTGGAATGCTGTACACTCATTTTCATGGCATGACAGAATTAGTGTCTCTAAAGAGACAGCATTTCAACGGATGTTACAAAGAGAAACTGGCAGCATCTAAATAAAATCTAATGCAAAACACACCTACTAATTTAAGAATAAAGGTATGCCATTATCTCTGATGTCTGCTTACAATTTTCTGCTGTGGTTCTCAACTGATTGCTTACTTCCATAAAGTACTGCCCAACATATGAAGGGTATTCATGAATACCACTCTACAAGATTTGTGCTAATATTTAACTTGATCTTTTTAGCCTTATTGAAAATGAACTTTAGTTCAGCATTTATTTTTATATTTCCATATAGTCTAGTGTGGGGCAGAGAGTATAGGTAAGAATTTTGGTTTTGTGTTTAATTAATAGAGTCCATTAGCAAACATATTTTGGGAATTAAAACAAAACAAAACAAGTCGCCATCGTTTTCTTGGGGGTAGACATTTTAATCTCTGTTTTATCAATTCAGGAGCTGGGATATGGGAAGTTAAGTAAACTGTCCAAGGTCACACAGCCAGACAATCTTGGATTCAAAGCCAGTTTAATCTTACTCTAATGACCATGATCTTAATTATGACTGAAATTTTTCCCTTTTACTATTTAATGCTTCTTTTTAATCCTGCTTATTTTTTGCATCTTTTTCTTTTGCAGTAAGCTCTGAAAATTTTATAAAGCAGACCAGACATAAAACATACATACATATATACAGAAATTAATGCCTTCCAAAGTTCTATTTTACTTGCTTACTAATTGAGTGATTAATTACTAATTGTCAATAAATTAAAAATAGTAATTGAAGTGCACAGTATTTATCATAGCATTTGCTGAGGCAAAACACTGACAGAGGAAACACTTTCATAACATATAAAGCCAAGTAGATAACTTCTTGAAATGATTTCCCTGTTTTTCAAATCCTAAAATTTTATATCTTTCATTCGTTTTTAATTTTTTAATTAAGGGAGTGAACAAAGACAAAAACACATTAAATTTCTCTAGTTGATGACATTTCTTTTCCTATTTTTAAAATTATTCAATGATGCTTCTTGAGAACAAGAATACAGTCATGTGTTGCTTAACAACAGGACTACTTTCTGATAAATGTGGTGATTTTGTGACTTCTTGTGGAGCTAACATCATAGAATGTACTTAACATAAACTTAAATGGCATCCCAACACACACCTAGGCTATATGGTATGGTCTGTGGCTCCTGGCCTACAAACCTGTACAGCATGTTACTGTATTGAATACTACAGGCAACTGTAACACAATGGCAAATATTTGTGTATCTAATCATACCTAAACATTGAAAAGATACAGCAAAAACATAGTATAAATGATTAAAAACTGGTATACCTGTATAAAGAACTTACCATGAAGGGAGCTTGTCGGACTGGAAGTCGCTCTGAGTGAGTCAGTGGGTGAGTGGTGAGCTAATTTGAAAGCCTAGGACTGTACACTATTGTAGATTTCATAAACGCTGTACACTTAGGCTATAATGAATTTATTTTTAAAAGCAATTGTGCCACAATGGCTATGATATCACCAGGTGATAGGAAGTTTTCAGCTCCGTTATAATCTTTTGGCATCCACATCATCTATGCAGTCTGCTGTTGACCAAAAATGTTATTATGTGGTTATTATGACTGCATTGTATATCTCATCAGTTCACATCAATCTTTTTATTATTTCTATCTCTGTAATGCTAAAACTCATCAAATGACATTTAAAACTTCAAATGGCATGCAACTAGTCAGCAATGAAGCTCTCTGACAATGTTTCATTTTGAACTAATGAATAAAATGCTTACTTTCGAGGCAGAATGAATAAAGTTAAATGTCATTCTTGTTTTTAAGAAAACAAACACCTGCTTGAAGTTTTCTTATATTTAACCAGAGGTTGAGGGTTTCATGTGGAAGAAGCAAATTAGCGTTTTCAAGTTCAGGAGATGCTATTGGGACTTTCATTTCAAGTGAGGGAGAAACAAAAACCTTTAAGAACTAGAAAGCCAAATGCAGAAAAATGTCTTTCTCTGCTTTCACATGCTTAATACATTAATGTTTCATTCACTTCTGTCTACTAGATAAGAGAAAGCACAGTTCTTATTCCCTGATTTCCCATGCAAAACCAAATTTTTGTGCCAGGAAGTATGAGGAAGGTAACAATTAAGGAGGCAGCATGATGTTCTAGAAAACAACATTAAATTTAGAGAATAAAGATCTGCATTCTATTTCCAGCGCGGTTCTTAACTGGTTCTATAACGACGTAAGTCACTTAAGCTCCTGGGGCTCAGTTTTCTTATTTGTAAATGGGTCTTGTACCTGCCATATAGATAGTACCAAATGCTTGTGGAGATCTATTCAAATTCAAATATTTGAACAGCATGTGCAAAGAATAAATGTGCAATGTCAATATAAGAAAGAACTCTTCTTTATGTGGGTCAGCGGATGGTTAACACATTTTAGGAAAGTTTAAAAATTCTTTCTTTCTCTCCCCCGCCCTTTTTTTTTTTTTTTTGCAAGTTAAAAGCTTTTCGAATGACAGATATTAAACTGCTGTCTTTATTGTTGTCTCACCAGATGACCTTGGGCTAGTCAGCTGATGTTTCCTCTTTGTAGTTTTTCTATCTTCAGAATTTTTTCTTTTCCTTGCTATGGGAACAATTTAATAAATGACTCCAGCTACACAATCCATTTTTGGAACCTTGAAGTTTCTGACTTAGTCTTATTACAGAGGGACAGTCAGTGTGAGCAATCGGCTTGGAATAATATAGTCAATTGAGTTTGCTTCAGAAAGTGAAAGAAAAAGAGATTTAAAGTTGTTTATAATCTTCATTGACTAAATAGTTGAACAAATGGTATTTTAATTTTTCATAAAAGAGGTAAAGAATTTTAGTTCGTGTATCTCCAAAGATTAAGGTGAATTCAAAAAAATAGAGTACTCTCTATTATCCTACAGAAATAGGCCAAGGGTTAGTACAATTTTCCTAACGTCCTCTTCCACTACCTCTTCGCCCCTTCCTCTTCCTCCTCCTTCTTTTCCTCCTCTTCATCATCATCAAAATCCTACTCATTTTTTTTTATTTTTTTTGAGTTGGAGTCTCACTCCGTCGCCCAGACTGGAGTGCAGTGGCCGCTCCCGGCCACCGCAGCCTCGACCTGCTGGGCTCCTGCGATCCTTCCGCCTCAGCCTTCCGAGTACCCGGAATTACAGGCATGCGCTACCACATCCGACTGATTTTTTGATTTATTGTAGAGATGAGGTCTCGCTGCCCAGGTGGGTCTCGAACTCGCGGGCTCAGGCAATCCACTCACCCCAGCCTCCCAAAGGCGCGGGATTACAGGCTGAGCCACCGAACCCGACTCCTACTCAGTTTCAATGTAGTACCTTAACTCCTTTTTAGTACAATAAGTATAGCAGCTGACTTCTGTTTTTAAAAAAAACCTGAAAACAAGATGTTAATTTAACTATCTAAACCAGAATAAACCCTAAATAAGGTCTTTTCTTTTCGTAGAGGAAGCAACTTAATGGAAGAGCTTAACACTTCATGCAAGCAGATACATGTATTATATTTTAGGAAATTTTGTAATAAATTAACTTTCTGGACATGATTCTGCTATTTCCATTTGGGGTATCGATTGAATCAATGACCTAAGATTGTCCTAATATCAAGATTCACTATCTCTTATATCTATAATTTATAGATAATGAACAACAACCGTTCTAAAATCCTTATCATTTTACCTTCAAGTCATTTGTTCTTAGCTATAACTCCCATAAATGAGTAATGTTAAAATGCATTTAATTTGTATGTCACTAACCTATAAATTCCAACATACACATATGATCACTAGATATTTTTAAATTACCAAGTTATTGTTTTATTTTGATTTCAGGTAACTCAGGAGAATGATTTTCACCTCATACCCTGAAACATTTCTGAGGCAGCCAGACATCATATTTTGCGAATGTGCTTACCATAAAATGGCAACAGAAGTTTCTCTAAAATCCTTGCAAATACCAAAACCATTTCTCAAAGTTCTTACATTGAGAGATACAAGTGGGAGGTTTTGACTTTATGAGGGTAAACAGAAGCCTCTTGAGAGTGTTTTTTATTAGAACCAGGAGGAAAAAGATTGGAAAATGTATCCCCAGATTTCTTCATTTTGCCATTCTGGGCACAGGCCTAGAATCCCAGAGGCACATACAAATATTCTTATTAGCCAGGCGCTCCCTTGATTTAGCTAGCCATTCCGAGTAACTTAGAGGCAGGTGGGAAACAAAATCTGGTTAGACGTTCTCCAGTGGGCAATGTAAATCCCTCTTCTGCAGCACAAAGATTTGCTTTTTCATCTCCTTTCTCCATGTATTTTAATAAAGTGAATAGAACAATATGTCTCTTTTTGTAAGATGATGTGTATGTACACACACACACACACACACACACACACACACACACACACACCCCACATGCACACCTCCCCCAACCCCATGTTGCTCTGGAAAAGACTGCAGTTTTCATGTAAAATAACTGCATGTTTCACCTTGTTCTCCAGGGCTCCAAATTGCCAATCTTGTGATGCGCTGTCACAACTTATGCGTGACTGACTGGTTACAGAGCCCGCTGATCTATATGGAGAGGTGAGAATTTGTCACTGTGCATAAGCAGAAAGATCAGTCAGATACAGTGATAGATCTGTTTTTTGCCTAGATTCGTCTGCTGCTATATTAGGGTAGCTCGGCAGCTGCCAAATCCAATTGTGAGCCTGGTTTTGTGGTTGAGAAAACAGAAAAAGAAGAAATAATGTCCTGACATAGCCACTTTGGGGTACAGTAGCAGCAGAGTGAAAATATTATTGTGATCATTATGTCAAAATATTCTCCGACTCCGAATCCACCATAATGGGTGCAGCAGCGACCTCGGCATCTTTCGCAGACACCGCAGAGAGAGAGAGTTTATATATTGTGGCTTTGGGGTTCAAGTTAGCATCTGGGGTGTAAGTGAATGGACATGCTCACACAGAACTCAGCCTGACTTTTTCCAGGCCTGCTAATTAGAATTAGCATCTGTAATTAAAAATGAAGCCATCACTCTGGTGCCAGGGGCAAAATGCGGTCAAATGACCCTTAAACAAGCTGCAACGGTGTTCTATGAAAATATTACAGATTTTGCAAAACTCATTAATGATGCTAAAAACAATGTGCTCGTTAGATCGGAGGGTATAAAATGTGCACCGTGGCTTATCTGCTTTTGTGTTCATTCACTCAGCTATGTTCATTACTATTCATGTGGATTAAAGAGTGGAAAAAAGAAATAAGATCAAAGAAATAATATCAGGCCATTATCAATCATATTTTAGCTAGCGCCCTTTCACAACCAACCCCCGTTCACTGTTTCATATCTGAAATAAACTTTTTTTGTTTAGAGCCCTCTTAGCGGAGCCTTCAGGAAGTGCTAAAAGGCATTTTGTTTATTCTCTGTCCCTATATTAACCCACCATTTTAACCATAGGAAGAAAACAGCAAGCACAGTAAAAAGATATTTATGAAACAGAAGAAGGAACTCCATCAGAAAAGTTACATTTGAACTCTGTTGGAGAACACCCGGTGGAGAGATGAATAATTCTGTCAACAAAACAGTTTAACCAAATACCACAGTGGCTATTCACTCTTCAAATGGATTTTCTCCCTAACACATGATTAAATAAATGAGTCAATGGTATAGTGATCTTTAACGGTCTTTTACCAACTTCATTGGGGGACGTTTTTAAGAACGTCACCAACGTTTAACTTTTCATTAAGGGAACAAAATCAGTCTTCTTAAAAGCTTGAAGTTTCAGCAACAATTCATGCATTAAAAAAGAATTTAAAACATTTCTCCAGTTTTCTCCTAATTAAAGAATCATAACTACCATAGCTCATGGATATAATAACAAAGCCAAACTTGTGAGAACTGGTGCTATTGTCTTTCTGTACTGATGCTCAGCTCTGCAATCAATTTAAATAAGCTTGACCAGGCCCATCCATATTAAATTAATGTTTAAAAACGTGTGTGTGTGTGGGGGGGGGAGTAGATTGTTTAAAAACAACAAAATAATAAGCATTAAAGCTTGTTAACCCTTGGAGAACTGCATTGTGATTAAAAACAAACCTGTCAAAGGAACTCTGCTCGTATTTTAGTGTCATTAGTATTATTTCAGGTTGAGAATGTTGATGTCACTGCCACTGTCAGTAATTTTTCAGGACATTTTACAGAACATTTCAAAAATGCAGATCTCATCATATTCCCAGAGTAGGGGCAGCTGAATGAGGGCTCTGGTAGAAATATAAGGAATTAAAGTCCTGCAAAATTTTGCATAAATATGAGGAAAGTTGCAGGAAAAGCATTTTGACACTGACTGGATCCTCTCAGAGGAAAGCATCTCTCATTTTCCCTCATGGGAAAGTCGCATTTGTGAGATAATGTCTATAAAATGGATTAGAACGTCTTTGAACAATGTTTGTATGGAGCAAAAGTAGCAAACACAGACACCTAGAGAGGCCAGACAGGTAGTGTCATAAAATAAAAGCAAGTCCACCGAACACAGGAAATACAGAGAGACTGAATGCCTGTGTAAAGATGGAAGCCACTTCTCAGCATCAGGTGCCTTGTGGGAAGGGGCCCAAATCTCCTGACTTTTTAAAAGAGAAACTGGAAATCTGGGTTTTTGCCAAGCTTCCTAATTTTAAAATGAAGGCAACTTATTCAAAATGAGCCCAACAAAAACTAACTAATTATATACATACATCTCCACATATATAAATATATACGGGATTCATCACACCAGCCATTTTTAACTTATGGAGTATGTTATCACACTATCCACATTTCTAAGGGTCTCCTGAACATAAAGCTCAATATTGATGCTCTGAAGGATATGTTGGCTATGAAAGATATGTTGAAGACAAGAATTTTACTCCCAAAGAGTATAATGTGTAGCTGAACCAATAAGGAAAGTAGCTCTTTGACAGTAGCACAAATGGACAGTGTGGCATTGCACTCTTCATTCCAATTAGTAGTAATAAAAGTAAAATAGACTTTTTGAGAAATACAGACCAAGAAGAAGAGAAAATAAAAACTAAGCTTGGAGTGGCTCTTTGGGGCTGAATATCAGGCCTGATCATTGAGAAAAAGGGATGGGGGGGGATCTGTTAGATTTGAAAGATCTTTACAGACATACACATCTAGGTAATGTGACCGTTGCTGAAACAGAATTGCATTTACATTTGGTCACTTCCTTATGTACAGAATAGCATAAGAAAGAATTATAAAAATAGTATTCAGGTTTTAATTCTTAGAAACTAATACTGACTTTCGAGGTCATGGATAGCTAATCAAGGATACGTAAGCTTGAAACCAAATTTCTGATTGCAAACAATTCTACAGCATTATATGTTCTTTTATTTTCATTCACAGTGACAGTGTGTCAGCTTAGATAAAAAAGAAACACTGAGGGTTTTTCATGGGCTTCAAACATCACATAGCATTAATTCCAATCAAAAATTTTCAAGACGTGACTTTAAGTGGCAATAATTTTGACACTGTGAATTTCAGGACTAGGAAATCATCACCCCTTCATATAAACAGTACCCCATTTGCAAAAGATTTAGCAGTCTTTATAAAAATTTCTCATGTAAGGTTTAGCATGTTTATACACTTAAAATTTACTAGGGAAGGACGGAAAGAGAAAAGCTATTCTATATTTATTTATATTTATTTTTCTTTCAAAAAAAGCTATCAAGAAAACCGTAGAGCTTATTTTTTTCTCTTGTACATGAAAGAAGTCAAATAACAATAAAACTTAATTGTCATTCTATTTAAAGAAGGCAATTATGCAATGGTTATACATATCTGAAGCTCAGATGTCTGAATGTAAGATGTCTGAACCCTCTAAACTGATCTTGTAATAGAAATACATTTCACAGGGACATGAAACGGCATAAAACCACATGCTTGATATTTCTTAAATGGGAACGCCATTCACTCAGGAAGGAAAATTCAGCGTCCTCAGTACTTTCAGATCTTCACGTTATACTTGGGCACGATACGCAGAAAACTGAAAGCTCTGGGGCCATTTTTGGTTTGGTGGTGCACATGTTCTTAGTCTGAAGGTAGAGTCTTGTACTTATTGGCATTAGGCAGCTTTAGGGTCATGGGTGTATTTTCTGCATTAAAAAGCAGAAAGCTTGACATTAGCATTTTACTTTAATCAATCATTGTCACTTTGATACTCTAATCAGTGAAATCCTTGTGTTTAGGCCATCAGTTTACATCTGTAAAAAGGCGTGAGCTCACTCATGCTTTCTGATAACTGTTTCAAAGTAAATTGCCTCCTTCCCAAAATGTTTCCATGTACTGAAGATTTCTTCAGGATATAAATAGCGTCATTTAGGGAGTACTATATTGCACAATAGTATCATAAACAGTATAATAGTCTAGTACCTAATGAAACAACAACAAAAAAACTAATAATTAAAAATAAATTTATTTCTGGGAAAGGAATAACATTTAACAAATGGGAATGATATGAAGGGCAGTGCCATTTTAAAAATGTCTCAATTAGTCATCGGGAAATAGAGAATTTTCCTGCATTAAAAAAACAAAGCCACCTTGAGGCCAGTGTGGATGGATCAATGTTCTTAATTCATACTTGCAGAGAGGAATGATATAAAGGAAAATAAATGACATCAGGCCACAAGCCATAGGTGTTTGTCTGATTTGTTGTTAATTTGAGTGCCTTTTGATTGTTGGCCTATATGGCAGAGTTTACAATTTCTTCTCTGTTTGGTTCATCCTTTCTGAATCTATGTGACAAGAAAGACCAAATTTCCTCTCCAGGTGGCCATAGGGCCAATTTTACCTGCAGAAAGCAATGTGAAGGTTCACAACAGTGCCCACAATGTGTCAGTGTCACCTTTAGAGATACCGGCTTCACTTTAATACTCATTTGGCTTCAAATTCAGGGTAGATCAAGTATAATAGTTTTGATTTTGCTAAACCTAAAGAAAAGGTGGCGAGTTACTGATAGGAAATAAAATTTTATTGCTATTTGGAAAATACTTTGCTTATGTATGTGATCTTTCACCGTACTTGGACTAGTATCATGATTTTCCACAAGATTTATTCAATGCTTGCTATGTATTAGGCCCTGTTTAAAGTACTTTTAGAATACTGTATATTAGCTCTTTTGAACATAAATATAAATTTCTTATTTAAATATAAGCATACATTTATTATTTGCTTATAGCAAATTTTGCTATTTTATTTCTCACAAGTCATTACGCCAAGTACTATTATTATGCCCATTTTAAAGATAAGAAATTGAGTCAAAGAAAGCCTCAATTTTCAAAGATTTAAATATTGGAGAAATATTTAGTGATCCCACAAGGAGCAGAAATTATGGAGACTTTTTTTTTTTTTGAGTTGGAGTCTCACTCTGATACCCGGGCTGGAGAGCAGTGGCAGAATCACGACTCACGGCAGCCTCCACTTCCTGGGCACAGGCAATCCTTCCACCTCAGCCTCCCAAGTAGCTGGGAGTACAGGTGCACACTACCATGTCCAACACATTTTTTTATTTTCTATAGAGGCTATGTTGCTCAAGTTGGTCTTGAATTCCTGGGCTTAAGTGATTCTCTCAACTCAGCCTCCCAAGGTATTGGGATTATAGGTGTGAGCCATCTTGCCTGGCTTCTATGGAGACTTGTTCATGGTTAACAACTAAATTGTTAAATTGTTAAATACGATATATATATATATATATATATCTCGTATTAACGATATATTTCATATTTCATATATATATATGAAAGACACAGAACCAGCACCCAGTAGCTCTTTAATAAATGCTTATGCAATGTTACAAATGAAGAAGAAAATAATTCCAGTAATGTATATACACACATATAAATTTAGTTTTACATCAACTATTATTAGCTTATTAATTTCTTATTTATCTTCCTTATTCTTCTGTTCAATCCTTTTGCCACTACAAAATATCCTTCTTTATTTTTTCCTTAATTTTCCAATAACAAATCAACCTTTAGAAGTTCTTGGATTTTAACATCTCTTTCCTTTATCAAGAAAATAAATATTATCATCTAAAAGCCCATGTTTGCAAATTCTATAATAGCAGAAGGAATTTTTCTTAACTGTCAATGCTTGATGCTTGCAATAATACTTCCTCCACTCCTTAACTATTTTCATGGATAGAAAATATGGTGCACCTCCTTAAAACAGTGGTCAAATAAAGAGAGTTCATTCAACCTGTTGTTGAAAGAAGCTTCATGAATTTGAATGCTGCTGGTCTGAAATCCTAGTTCCAATGCTTATCAAGTACATAACCTTAGGAATGTTATTATATTATTTAGCCTACCTTAGTCCCATTTGTTCATCAAAAACATGGCATTTATAAGAATATTCACTCTTCATGGGATTGCCTAACCCATGTTTGGGACAGAGTAGGCAACAAAACTTAAAGCCAAAGACATAGAACTAGCACCTGGTGGTTCTTCAATAAATGCTAGTGCAATGTTACAAATGAAGGAGAAAATAATTTCAGGAATGTCACAAAAGAAGACGATCTGCTCAGATGAAATAATTTTCAGGTTGTCCCTAAATGGTATTGAAAACCCAATTATGCTCACAGTTAGAGTGTAAAAACGACTTTAGGTATACCCACAGTCTGTCTCTGCCTCTCTCTCATTTGTTCACAGTTTACAAGTGGAAAGGGTAACAAGACTTTGGACCGGCACACTAAATCCTGGATTCAAACATCCAGGGCTGCTGCCGTTCCCACCGCCAGACGGACGGCTGTGTGAGGAGAGATTAGGAGACACTTGAGACGTTGATGCCTGAGGCTTGCAGTACTAACCAGAATAAACATTTTTCTTTTTTCAGTAAAGCAAATATGCAGGGAGCAGCTGCGCTAGGAGAGTAGTATTTTCACAGTTACTTCTAGTAATAACTGCACTTTAAAAGTGTTTCAACACTTGGACTCTAAGAGCCCCTTGGTCTCTGTATGTAGATCACAGTTTCAGTCAAGTTAGGTAATTTCTTGCTCCTCTTCCTTCAAGGTCTCTCTGGCCCTTGCCCCAACAGAAAAATGGTCTTCTCTGGGTTTTTGCCACTGAAGTTTAGAGAAAAGAAAGTGACAGATTTGGAGTTTCTTTTAAAAACACATAGATAGTTTAAAAATAAATTATAGCAAACTATATTTATGGTCATCTGTTGATCGTCTATATAGATCTCTGTCTTGGAAGAGGAACTCTGAAGCCCCATTTGGAATCATGTGAAATTACGTCACCACTCACAACATGGTGTTAGCAGCCATCTATCTCCAAGTGCATGAAGTCAACCTGCTACCCTATAAACACACTACTGGTGAGATACACACAGAGAAATATTTTGGAAGAGTGAAAACATTCTTAGTCAAAGTCTGGCTCGTTTGTAGTGACAAAATGGAATGGAAGGGACAGCTACACTCCTAAGAGAGGCACAGGCTACAGTGCAAAGAGCACTGGCCTATGTGTGAGTGGACTTGGAAACCTCAGACAAAACATGACTGCTGTGGGTTCCATTCTCTCTTCTGTCAAATCAGCAAGTTGAGCTAAATGATACTGAGCCTGTGAATTCTAAAATTATCTTGGTAATAACAGATGTGTTTTTACTCTTATTGTACAGAGAGAAAAATAGTAATGCCCTTACATTTCTGAACATACTGGCATTCTCTAAACCCTCCCTTGCTTGATTTTTCTTTGTAGAACTTATCATCTCATTTGCCTTCTTTTTTATTTTCAGCCAGCCATGAGGGTCTCCCTCCTTTGCCCTAGGTGTGTGTCTTCTAAAGTTGGTTATACCGACATAATTTTAAAAGCCAGAAATCACGGCAGCAATATTTCAAGCCACAACACATTGTGCATCTAAAAAAACATACCTTCCCCAAATTTCTGGCACAAACTGCACTTTTTGGTGGTTGACAGAATTTGTATTGGATGCCTCACATACGCACCCTCAGCCGTTTGAAGAAGTCATGGGACATTCTGAGCAGCAGGTGTCTGATGAAAAGGGGCTCAGACTGTGGCAGTTTAGGTCTGCAGAACAGCTTCAAGGGTGAGAAAGGAGAAACCATATGGATGGAGGAGGCATTGAGCAGGGAAAAAGAATGCAAACTCCATGCTCTACGCCAGGGCCATGGGTGCTGACTGGTCAGCTGAGTCTGGTTAAATCTTAGGCTTTTGCTCATTGGCTGCTCAAACTGCAAAGTTAAATGTAAGCCTTTATTTTCCTAAGGGGGAAAGTATGTGGGATAACTAAGGTAATGAATCTCAAGTTTTAGCCTAAAAGTCATATTTGGGGTTTTTGTTAAAGTATATGCAAATTATTGGGCCCTTTCTCCTCTGTTAGAGACTTTGATTCATTAATCTACAATTTAAATAAATTCTCTGGTGGTTCTGATGCAAAGCAGGGCCTACTATAACTTTGGTGACTCCAAATTAGGGGAGTTTTTGATAGTTCATTTTGTTTTTTCATCGGGAAAGGGAGCACGTGTGAAGAAGCTGTGAATTAGATTTATAGACGCAAACAACTTTTTGTTAAAGTTACTGTATTCTGTTCTTATATTTTCTGACTAGCCCTTTTGCAAAATTTTCCCTTTACTTTTAAAAATTAAGTGATCAACTACAGTATGTTTGCATTTGTTTCCTCAATGTCTCTCAGCCCTGGCTCTATGTTAAAAGTTACCTGACCCCGGGCTCGCTGGCTCAGCCTGTAATCCCAGCACTTTGGGAGGCCGAGGTTAGTGGACTGCCTGAGCCCGCGGGTGTTGGTTCGAGACCCGCCTGGGCAACTTGGAGAGACCTCATCTCTACAATAAATCAAAAAATGAGCCAGGCGTGGTAGCGCACGCCTGTAGTTCCGGCTACTCGGAAGACTGAGGCGGAAGGATCGCTGGAGCCCAGCAGGTCGAGGCTGCGGTGGCCGGGAGCGGCCACTGCACTCCAGTCTGGGCGACAGAGGGAGACTCCAACTCAAAAAAATAAAAAATAAAAAAAGTTCCCTGAGATACTTTAGAAAAGAGATTCTAATTTATTTGGGAATTTCAGGAAGCAATGGGGAACATTCGTCAGGGTGCTGTTGGAATGAGGATGAAAAGCAAGAAACAGTGGAATTATATACTTATAAAAACTTAAAGCTCTTTAATTTATTCATTTGCCCATGGGAACATCTGAACTTAAAGCACACCTGCCTACTTGCTGTGTTCATAGAGTAAAAATTTTAATGTACAGGCATAGTATCCTCTTATCCTTTTAAGAGAGACCAGGAAGAAAATCCTGGTGGTTTTAAAGAAAATGTGAAATGCAAGATGGGAAACAGAAGATTATTTGATCAATTATATATAAAGATAAATCTCTAGCTTTCTTTAAGAAAGAGTAACAATAAAATTCTACCACCCAACTTTATTGACTAGAATATATTATTATTTGATTGTCCACTGATTTCTAAAAAAGGTCTTGGAAATATGACTTCTCCTTGTCTTGTTGTTAGAATCCATTTTATATGGTATACACAGCTTTAGTTAATAATGAAAAATCAATATAATCTCCAGAATAATATTGAATATAACTTCTACATTTTACTTACAAAGAAATGAATGTCATAGCAGTAATTATGGCACAAAAGCACACTTTTTTTCTTCATTCAGTTAACAAAATGAAATACTGCCTGTTTTTTGAAAACCAGGAGTTTAACATTATTATTCTTGATCTAAAGATTATATGGCTTTGGGTTAATCTTTTGTGTTTATTTACCAGCATTAGGAATGTAGATCACTAAGTAGACTTAGCTTTCAGTAAAATTAAATATAATTGAATGAATAATTTTTTAGTACTTTTTATATTCTTAGCTTTAGGCTACGGCAGATCCAAGGTGAAAATAATTTCTCTTTCTAAAAATCTTTCTTTTAGATTATTAGAATATTAAGTATCAGGTAATCAGAATCAAAGACATATTTTTTCCCCAAAATTTACAAATTAAAAGAATGCTCATAAGGTTTCCAGATGTGATCGCTGCAGATTCTGACACTTTTATTTTCTGCTTTCATTGTTGAACACAAAAGAAGAATATTATACTTTTTTGAATTTAGCTTTTCATATTTGAGTTATGATGGTTGATCTAAGCTTTGATTACTAGACAAAGGAAGAATCAATAGTGGTTGAAAAACAATATTTATTTTATGCAAATAGAGAAGAGATGGCAGGAATAGTTTGAACAAACAATAGGATAGGTATTTAAACATTTTCTTCTCCTGTAAATTAGTTGAACTTTTTCATGCATGTATTTGAATCAACAGCTTATCTTATAGAAAGAAAATGAAAGGTCAGGAAAAAAAATAAATTTAATTAGCTTTTCAGTAGAAGTCAAGACCTTCGGATTCTTTTTTTAGGATCTCTTAAGACTTAGTAACTAAGAGATAATGATTCTGCTGTAGTTTCAATCATTTACAGCAAGTTCTTTCCTTATTTCATTATCCATCACATCTAGTAAAAAATGAATCACTTTTAGATATTGCTCTTGCTTAGATTGACCTTAGCTGTCCCTTCCTCTGAAGGAATCCCACTATTTTTCAGCCTTTCCACACACTTCCCTTCATCTGCCACCCAAGGCAGACTAAGTCCCCTCACTTGTGACCTCCTAGCACCTAATGTAAACCTCATCCACTCTGGCACATCACACTGCACTGGAATTACTGGTCATATCTCTGGTTTTCTGTAGATGTTGACATCTTTGTTCTTCTTTTCTCTCTCAGAGCTAGTAAAGGTTTTGGCATATATTTGCTAAAAAATGTGTGATCCAGTCAACACAGTGGCTCATGCTTATAATCCCAGCATTTTAGGAGGCCAAGGTAGGAAGATTGCTTGAGTTCAAGAGTCTGAGACCAGCCTGGGCAACACAGCGGCACCTTGTTTCTACAAAAATTTAAAAAATGAGCCGAGCATGGTGGGGTTCGCCTGTAGTTCCAGCTTCTCGGGAGACTGAGGTGGGAGGATTGCCTGAGCCCAGACGGTGGAGGCTGCGGTGAGTCGTGATCATGCCACTGCATTCTAGCCTAGGTAACGGAGTCTTCAACTCAGAAACAACAACAAAAAAGTGTGGTTGATACAATGAATAAACTTATGGCAGTAATTTCCATGCTGTAAATTTCAAACTTCTGTGTGGTATACCATTGCTAATGCAAGAATTAAAGATTAAGTGTAAACCCAAGTAGCCTTAGTTGTGTAATCAATTTATCCAAATAGTCAGGCCACACTTAATACTGATTCTAGAAGGAAAATTAAACGGGAAACGAAAGATTTACTTATCCTAATTAAAATAATCAATTTAAAAAGTGTTTGATTGGCCATCTCCTAGACAGAGAGTCTAAAGTTAGCTTAAAAACAGCACCACAGGTGATTGTTTTCTTTTCACGTTCTGATTATGGAGCACTGACAATCAGGCCAACACTTTTATTTTGGGAACTCTGGCTGGAGTTCTCTAGTTGTGAAATGTTCATATATGTAAAACAGCACAGATGTGGGACAGACTTATTTTTAAACCAGATCCAGGACCGGTAAACATGAATTTATGTTTTGTATCTGCCCTGCTTATGAAGGGAAAAAGATATTTTGCAATTTTTTCTTCCTTAATCCAAAATCCAACTTTTGCCAAAAGTGGAAATATTTAAAGGAAAGAATGAAGTGGGCAGATTAAAGAAAGGTGGAGAAGGATATGGTCAAGTAAATACTTTCAAAATAAATTTTAAAAATTAGTAGACTACTGAGATAAAATGAATGGAAAAGAGGGAAAAAAGGAGAAAAGATGAAATGAATATAAGACAAGAGAAAAAAAAGAATCAATACCAAAGAAAAGAGTTATGAGATGATGGAAAAACTGAGAAATGACAGGAAAAATAATATAAATTTGTAAGAGAATGTAAGCGGAAAACATAAGACTACAGCAAATTAAAAGACTTACAGAGGAGAAAATGTGAGAGAATCAAGAGCTAAACAACCAGTGTCAAACCTCAAGAAATATCTACTAAATGTTTACTGCTTGTTAAGCACCTGAACTCAAGTGGAACCATCCCTACCCTATAAATCAGAGTGATATGCTAGGTTAATAAGGATTAGATGGATCTAGAAGCTAGAAAAGAGGTGCTCACATGCATTTTACATTCTGCTGCTTTTTTTAGGTTAGTAGTGATTTGTAGTGACGTCCCTATTCATCAAAACACTTCCTTCCATCCTTTGGTTTATTATCTGGGTACAGTGGAGCACTAAACAATGACTTCAGCTTACAGGTGTTCCTTGTGAAGAATAACCTACACAGATTCTGATTTATGCTCTTCCTCTTTTTGGGAACCATTTTAAAGAACTGGATATCAACACCATCCTCTAGGGAAGCAAGTGACAGACAATGCACTACATTGTTAATGATTTATTTTAGCAAAATCAAAGAATTTGGCTTTATTCTTATTGAAATAAACACCTATCCATTGCTATATTGCCAGTTTGTGATTAGTTCGTGGGTTAATAATGTTAACTCAATTTCTCAGCCTTTATTTGACCTACATACAGATAACTCAGAAAACCGTAATAAAATCACTATATGGAATAATTTTGGTCAGTAGATCCTGGAGAGAAAGTGAATGCTACCTTGTATATTTCTAATGCTTGTGAGATTTTGATGTCTGTGATTTTGGATCTAAAAATTCTTGATCTTGATTCCTATATTAATGATGCATCAATTAATGAGCATTTTCAACATGCTCAGTGGAAATCAATAAGTTTAGCACAATGCAATTCTCTAAAGACAGCCAATATTTTAGAGGGTTGAAAATGTAAAATTGAAATAGAAGGTATGCTAAAATTGAGTAATTTTACCAAATTTACTGCTAAGATTCAGTAAGTATAAATGTTCTCTGGAGAAAGCAATCTGTCTATTCATCCATCCGTCTTCTGTTTTATTATGAAAAGGTCTTAAGTGACTGCTCAATACATTTTTATTGAATGTATCAGTGGTGTGACAATGAAAAACAAAAGTCAGATAAGAACAGAACCAAGGCCTGTGGCAAACAAGAGTAGGAATTGGGAAACATAGGAAATAATATACGAGGAACATATTTATAAAAAGTTGAAGGACTGCAGCAATGTTGCTTCACCAGTCCTTATAACTCCACAACAAACCATCCAAAGGAAGTTAACTGTACTCTCATACTATTACAGGTTAGGAAACAAGGTAAGGCTCAATTTCCTTGGTGTATTCATTCAATGGATATTCATTATACCATGTACTGTATTGAGCAATAGGGATTAGATGGAGAAAAATTACGCTTGCGACAATCTGAGATGAGGAATAAACTGTAGCTGCCTGGTTCTTTTGGTTTATCCATGTCACTTACTCAGTGACTTTTCCAGATGACATGACCATGAGGTTTCAGGAAATTCCTACAGAAAAGTTCTATCTAAGATACATGATTGAAAGTTGTGCTATTTATTATAGAGATATTGTTCATTGTTCAAACTTTTACTTGATGTGAAAATTTCTTTTAAAGTTTTGAAAAAAGGCTCACTTGGGCGTGGAATTTTTGGTGAGATTTTAAAATCTGAATTTAATTTTGCACAGCAGAGTAAGTTATGGCCCCTTGATTTATCCAACTAAAGGTCATGGGCTAATCCTTTTGGATTATGGTGAAGGAAAAGGAACACTTTAGTTAATTATAGAATGAGTTTGCATGATTTACAACCCTCAGCTCTGTTATGGAAAACTTTCAAGGGATTCAATATACAAGTGGTTATTTTTCTGGATGATACTGTTGTTGTTACAGCTGGACTTCACCATCTGAATCATCTTGGGCTTATGATTAGACCCTTAAGTGAAACATTATTTTGAATAAATCATCTTCCCAGAATAAAAACAAGAGTTTCAGTTCAAGCTTGGTGATTAATGCAGTGGAACAATCAAGCTTTAGCTAACGGTAGGATTTAGAAACCGGGAAGATGCTATGCTCATGTATTTTTCTAGCTGGCAGGGAATGCCAGTTAGTATCCAATAAACTAGTTGCCCAATAAACTAAATGTTGGGTTAGCCACATGGAGATCATTGCTTCAATTTAACACCTCAACCAGGTTCATTAATCTGTCAAATCACAGATTTGTATTATTTATTCTGTATTCATGTCTAATAAGCCTGAAACAGTGTGTAGCTATAGACAGTAGATAGATTATAGGATGTGAAAGACTCTGAGGTTAGTGATAACGCTTTATCTTGTTATCAGGCAAGATGCAAGTTCAACAGAGCTACAAGCAGGTTCACAGTGTGCAGAAAAAAAGGCGAGGCCGAGAAATATAAATGGCATATTAAATGCAACATAGCCTTTTGAAGCCAATTTCTAAAAGTGCAAATCCTATATATCATTTCTGTCTATCAGATAATAATACAACTAGTTAAGAACATGGTAGATGTGATATTTATTGCCTTACTTAATTCTTGCACCTACCCAGTGAAGTAGGACTCATTATCATATTGGACAGATGAGGAAACTGAGACGCAGAGGGGTAGGTAAATGATCCTAGCCAACTCACAACGTAAGTGGGGCAGAAAGACACTTGATTTCAAAGCTCAAGGTTTTCAAAGTTGTTGTTTTTTCCTTTTATAAAGTTAGTCTGCCTTTCACTACTATACTACTACAGTCATCCACAAAAGTAATTTGGGCTATTTGCACTAACAACTTTATATTTGTGTGGCAAAATTGCCTGTGAATAACAATTTATTTAGCCTTTGTGACTGCAATAGATGAGAAAGAATAAGAACGTTGAGGTTCTGGTCTCATCCCTCCCATTGATTGCCTGGTTAAGCCTCTGATTTTTTTTTTTTTGTACAGCATTGGAAAAAATGTCTTTCTTCATCATCTGTGAAATCCTTAAGGGCAGGTTTTTTTCCCCTCTCTCTCTCACTCTCTCTAAGTCTCTCTGTACTACGTGTAACAGTTAGCAAAAAAGTGGGCCTTTCACTTTCAAGAAGAACAGTAAATAGTGCATTATTGTACCTGCCTCTCAGAGGTATTTTAATTGATTGTAGTTAACAAAGGATGTGGCGATGTTCTTAGAAATTGCTGTGAAATGTGGATAAAAACATGATCAACGGGACTAGCGGGCACAGCTTGTCGGGCATGTTTTTAATTTGCATTGATGTAACTTTCCTATTTCTGGGCATCCTTGGGAGGACACATTTAAGAAATTAAAAAAGAAAATTTATTTTTCCAAAATGTTTCCTGACCTTCACAGCATAAAAACCAACGAACCCGAGCTTCCGCGACGACAGACTGTCGGGAATTGTAAAGATGATTTGGGCAGTGCATTGTTTGGCGGGAGGAGCTCAGCCTTCCACTAACAGAAAAGTCTAAGTCAGCATTTACTTAGAAAATTTCTTTTAAAAGAGTTACAGAAGCAGTCCACGAGTATCAATATTCCCTGTACAAACTCATATCTTTGTTCTGTTCTCTTGCTCTTGTGCCGTCTCTCTCTTTTTGAATTTCCTATAAAAGCTAAATTAGGTCTCAAGGGTTCTGCACCACTAAGCAAGGATCTCTTCTAGTCCATTGTGATGGAAGTAAATGTACTCAGGAGGGAGATGTACTTGAAGGAAAGGCTAAAGAATCTCCCTTCATTGAATTCCCCTGTCTCCCACACAACCTACCCACCCTGACTTCTCTAAATACTTCCTGCATACGCATGTGCGCACACACTGCCACTAGCCTTCAGCAAAACTGTGCAGTAGATAGGATATTTGTCTCAAATCAGCACAACCTTTCTGTGCCGGCCTCTTCTCGACTCTGTCAAGAGGGGATGGAAGGACCTTTCAAGTTCTCAACCCTCAAACTTTCTCCTTATGTCTTTACAAAACGTGTTCTTGGGGAAGGAGTTGGTAAACTCATTTACCGGGGTGTAAATCATATGAAGGTTGAATTTTTACTTTGTAATAGCATTCAAGAACAACCAGACTCTACTCTTGCTGTCTGTGACCCTTATCTTACTATTGTTCATTTATATTGTATTAGTGGTGTATTGTAAGATTATGGGACTATAGTGAAGTTAACTGTAACACTAACAATTTGTAGAGCAGACTCATTGGATCTTAAAATCACAAAGGAGACTCTAGTTCAGGATTTTGGAATTACATGGTCCTGAGGCAGACTCTCAGTGTGCACATCTTTCACCAGTTTGCTTACGGACAGGTTACATAGTCTCTAAAAGCCTCTGTTTCCTCAAAAAATGAAAACAACTGAAAACCAGTCCTGGTAACAACGTAACAAAAGTATTATCCTCAAGGGTATGAACCTATGGACTTTGAAAGCTAGACAAGACCCTGGAGACAATCTCATTTGACATTCTCATTTAGCAATGAGGAGGTGGGGCCAAGAGGTGGCTAGCCCAGGCTTCACAGTTAAGGGGAGCAAAATGCCTCCTGATTTAAATTCTAGAGCTCTTTCCACTGAATCCCCAGAAGACAGCCTGTCTTTTGTGAGATAACAAAATACCATTGTGCTGGATACTGATTGCATTTGGGTGTAAGCCACATGTTCTCAAATTAAGACAGGTTGCCTCAGGGCCAGGTGCAGTGTGTGGCCATTGGTGGCAATTTTTGAAATGTATATATAATAAAAAGACACATTTTCCAATAATTTGGAATGATCACCCTCTCCTTTCAGATGGTCAACTAATAATGCCAAAGAGGGAAGTTTTAATAGGATGTATGACTTAAGGAGGGAGATGACCAGTGCATTTTTCCAGACCATTCACTTAGCTTTGGCTTGGTTAGAGTCAGGGGGGCATCTGAAGGTCATGTACCCCAGACAGACAAGATCTAGAGGAGGAAGTCAGCTTGAAGCATCCTGCTGCCATAGGTGAGTGATAGGGAGGGCACAGCTGGAAAAAACCTGGATTTTAATCCCAGTTCCTCCAGGTGCTATCTGGGTGATGCTGGGCAAATGATTTAACCTCTCTGGGCTTCATAGTCTTCATCTGTGAAATGTGGGTTAAAAAAACAAAAACCAAAAAACTATACTAAGTTACTTTTAAAATAATTACTTTAAAAAAATTAACAGGTAATTCACATAAAGTACTTACTGCCTTTAGCTATGAGTGATGATGAAGTTTAGACTAATACCAGGGAACCATGAACCTTATAACTTATTTTATACATGTATAAGCTTTTCACAAGATCACTTATCTTGTGGCATTTTCAATCTCTCTCTCTTTGTTTTAGAAATTGAACCATTAAAAAAAATAAAATAATGGGTCTGGGGAAATTCCCACTGTCTAAAAAAGTACTGGACTAGCTTTTTTTTTTTAATTAAAATGTCTAAAGAAAATATTTTTTTTTCTGGATTCAGATATAAGTTCATCAAATGCCTTTCAAACATTACAGCTTTTATCTATATAAAACTTTGTATTCGGAAATAGGTTCTGCCTGAGAAAGCAGGTTTTTGACTGCTAACAAGGTGCTAATAACTGCACCACCACACCATACCTTTCTGCCAACTGACTTGGCTTGTATTTAATTAGACTACAAGATGTTGGACTGAGCATAGCACAAGTTATGTAAGTTTCACAGTTTAGATCTCTTGATGTCAGTACCTTCCATTACAGCAGAAAAGCACCATTAAAATTATAGGCATAAAGAGAATCTTAAAAATGAAATGATAAAGAAAAACACTGATTTATTTTCACACACACACAAAAAAGATGAGAGAAGTTGAGTTTTTTTTTTAAAGATGAGACATTCATTTTGCAGGTGTATATTTGAAAGAAGACTCAGATAAAATTTTGAGGAATTTTTCTAATAGAAAGCATAATAGAAGTGACTCGGTTATTCCAGATTCTTAGAGGCACCTTCAAAAGTTGTGGGTGAAGTATGATAAAATAAAACGTTGGGTAGATCCTGTTTTAAAAGTAGTGACCTCCTTCATAAAACACTCCCCTGAAAGAACAAATCAACCTTCCATAGCTATGGAAGGAAAAAAACCACACACACACACAATGGGTGTAATAGTATTCAGTGAGAGAGCACTGGAGTAACATTGCAATTTATATCTGGTAAATGTTGTTTCTATAAATTTTTTTCAACCAGATTGTGCTGAACAAATGTAAATAAATACAAGAAAAAAAAAAAACAAACAGACCGAAATAACGTGCATCAAGTATGTTCAGAACTGCCAGGTGGAAGTGAGGACACTTACTATTAGGCAGGTTTTAGGGGGTAACTGATATGTCAGCTAAGCTGACACTGCTGACGCTGGATGTCAAATCAAATGTCCCAACCTCCTCCCTGTTTCATGCTTGACTCCTCTTTTTATTCAGTGACCCCTAAATCATTAAGAGGTCAGTTTTAAACACAAGAACAGTCATATATTTCCCTTTTCCTCAAAAGTTCAAACACTAGGTCCCCAACATTCTCAATTTATCTCAGTCCAACAAAACTCCTATTTTGACATTTCAGCATCTCTCAATTCTTTCCTCTAATAACCAGATCTCTGCTTCCCCATGAGAACTTCCTTGGAGGCCTATTGTTCTTGGATAATTACACATTTATTATAGATGTTAGGTTGTGACTCTCTGACCCTCAGCTTTCTTATTTGCGATATAGAGCTAGCAATACTTCACATTTTTTTTTGCGTGACAATAAGAATTCAAGAACAATCATAAACTATTTAATGAAGGCTAAATACCAGGCACCGTGCTAAGCACTTTATAACGTTATCACATTTGATTCAGCTCTTACAATGATCCTATGATGTAGATGTTTAGTTTCACTTTACAAAAATTTGAGGTTCAGAAAAGTTAAGTAACACTGCAAGTAGTAGAGGTGGAAGGTACCTGGACTGCCTCACTTCGATGCCTGGGATTGTAACTAGTTCCATAGACAGTTAAGGACCAAATGCAGCACTCACACATAGAGTCAATGCCAGTTTCCTCCTGTACATTTTATTTCATTTGGAGTGGTACACACACGATTTCTGCCCCCAAGTTTTTGTTCACTCTGTCCTTTCTCCTGAAAAGTTTGCCTGTGAATCTTTGCCAATAAAATTCTACACAATATGAAGGATTGGTTCGAGCGAATTCCCATCAAGTTCTTCCTAGTCACTGTGATGTTGACCTTTGTAAACTCGTCTAACTTTTATCCATTACAGGTATCATTTGGCAATGCCATATTGTGTTATATATATTCTTAGTTGAACTTCGCAGCAACTTGAATGGACTTAGAGTCTATAATATTGAGTGATCTAGCCCAGAAAAAAAGAACTGAGTACCACATAGTCCACTCATAAGCAGATCTGGAACAATTATTATAATACCATAAGAAAGGGATTGGCAATAGTGGGTAAGTGCCGGGGCGGGGGTGGGATTGGCAGTACTGGGAAGCTGCTGGGGTTGGGGAGCACACCTTATCAACAAGGGTACCTGCATAATGAACATTTGTATACCTAACCGTGAATTGTACCCCACATCTTTAAAATTAAAAAAAATAAACAAAATAAATAAATAAATAAAACAATTCACATTTGTCAGTTTGAAATCTCATGGGTTCAGTTTTCGAGGAGTGTTACAGCATTTTGCAATAGGTAAGAATAGGAGGCAGAGTGTCTGGGTCTGAATCCCAGTTTTGCCATTTAGTGGATATGTGACTTTGGACAAGTTACTTAACCTTTCTATACCTCAGCTTCCTCATCCATCAAGTGGACCTAATAATAGACACTATTTTATCACAGATTTGCTGTAGGATTAACCGAGTAAATATCTGTTAGGAATTAGAGCCAGGCATGACACATAATAAGTGCTATAATGGTATTTATTTGTTGAATACATAAATTTTCTTTACTGGATCTCCTTCAACATGAGATACATATTAGATATACCAAACAGATACATACTACATACTAGATACACCATATTTACAGCATACTAGATACACCAAGTGTTTGCTGATTTATTAGCCATTTTAATTTTCCTTTTCATAATTAATTTAAAGCTTTAATTACCTATTATAAAGTATAAAGTTGGGAATTCAAAGATGTCTAATCTCAAGGGGTTCAAAATATGATAAAGACAAATATAGGGGAAAATATATTTGAATATTAATTAAGTATTCACTTTACATGGAATAATTGCTTATTATTCAATATTATATTGAAATTATTATTCCATATTATATTAAAATCATTATATTGAATTATATTCAATATTATATTGAAATAATTAAATACGACAGCCTTACATTATTAACTGTGGGCAAGTTGCCTAGTACTTCTAGAAGTAGGGCTCTGTGGCTAATATCTAATTTCTGTGAGGTTTACAATTCTTTTATTCTTTGGTATCAGTCATAGTTCAACACATTTTTGATATACTACTGTTTCCTTAAGGTTTGAATACTTAAACGCATTTATTCACTTACTGGGTTTCAGGTTTTGTGCTAGGTGATGGGAATATTAAGTTCAATATGACATTGTATCTTGTCTTCAAGACAGTCAAGTGTTGAGATCAGCAAACTGCTGCCCACCCAAATCTAGTCTGTCACCTGTTTTTATAAAGTTTATTGGAATATAGCCATGATCTTCCATTTGCAAATTACTAGGGCTACTTTTATGCTACTCTGCCACTGAGTGCTACAACGTCAGATTGACAGAGACCACATGGGCCACCAAGTCTAAAATATTTACTATTTGGGGCATTACAGAAAAAGTTTGCAGCCTGGGCTTGATGGCTCAGCCTGCAATTCCCGCACTTTGGGAGGTGGAAGTGAGTGGGTTGCCTAAGCCTGTGTGTTCGAGACCAGCCTGGACAACTTGGCAAGACCTTGTCTCTGCAATAAATCAAAAATTACCCGGGCATGGTAGCATGTTCCTGTAGTTCCAGCTACTTGGAAGGCTGAGGCGGAAGCATTGCCAGAGCCTAGCAAGTGGACGCTGGGGTGGCCGTGAGTGTGCCACTGCACTCTAGCCTAGGTGACGGAATAAGACTGACTCAAAAAAAAAAAAAAAAAAAGGTTTACAGATTCCTGTTCTAGTGGGATGTACCAAAGTGTCTTTTTTTTGGGGAAGATACTGTTTCTATCTCATGGTTGCTGATTCTGAGGTTGGTAGTCATCCATAACTTCTACAGAAAATAAGCAGTTATTACTGTCCAAGGCTTTTCCTATATGATTGTGCCTGGCCATCTAAGAAAAGTTGATGAAAAGTGGGTTATCATTTTTGGTTCTTCTCAGAATTTGAAACAGCTGTTGTCCAAGTACTCAACTAATGCAATTCCTAAGCAATTAGGTAGCCAGTTTAATATAGACCTGAAAAATCATGACAGACCACTGTGGAATAGGAAGCATAGGTGCTAGGGCACTCTCTTTCATCTCACAACTACTATAAAAGCAGACTATATAGTATATACAATAATACTGCAAAGGATGTAATTTTCAAGGCAGTTTAGATTTTATATATTAAAATAAAACAGATGAATTGATCTTTAAATATACCAATCAAATCTACATCTCAAAATGTTTTGATATCCATATCATGCATTTGAAAAGGAAAATGCATAAACAACTCTTTAACAGAAATTTCTCAATATCTATTTTTCTCACTTCACTTCTCAATGTCATTCTAATGTCAAAATGCTCATGTTTAAAAGTTTTTTGTTAGTCATCAGGTTATACTTCTCTGCAATGAAAATAAGTATGTATATTTAAATTTAACATTTTTCTCCGTGAACACAGGTTCTGAGTTAAAATTTCTTTTAGATTGATTTATTATTATCTCTAGACTATAATTGGTAAAAATCACACAGCTATATTGCAAACTTCATACTTATTAAACAAAAATAAATATTAAAAAGAGAGTAATCTTCTAATTACCTAGATGGGATTTTTTTCTCTTCCATTTAATTTTGGTACTTATGTTTGACTATTATTTACCGCTAGAATGTAATGAGGTTTTTCATGAATTCTATTCATATTTTTGTTTTTAGAAATATGAGTGTTAAAAAACGTATTCACATAAATATGTAGAGGAAAGTGGAACTTATTTTTCTGTAGTGATTAAACTCATTTTTAAAAACTCCTTAAATATATGCCTCATATCACATAGAATTCTATTATCAAAACACTATTTTTAATAATCTATAGCTGGCCATTTGAATACATTTTCCTTCAATTTTGTTCAAAGAAAAGAAATGGAAACTACCAGACTTGCAAAAGGATATTTTACTCATTTATTAAAATTGTTCATTTTCTCAGCATCAAAATCAATATTTTGAATTGCCCTTTTGTTTAGTGCAATGGAAGTTTTTCCATGGGAACCGTGCACATAATAAGATTTGAAATGAGTGAGAGTTCAGTCTTTCCTTTGTGGAGTGGAAGTAAGGTTATCGGGAAGGAGGAGGTAGAAAAGAAGCAGCAGCTTTCTCAGAGAATACATAAGAAAACTGAGAGTCATAAAGTGATTCCATTCAGAAACCCTTCATAGGGTTTCCTACGGTAGCATTTCTCAACCTCAGCACTATGGGCATTTGGGCAGGATAATTCTTTGCTTTAGAACTGTCCTGTACAGTATAGGTTGTTTAGTGGCATTCCTGACCTCTACTATGGGATGCCAGTAGCACCTTCCCAGTTGTGACAACTAAAAACTGTCACCTATCACCTGGGTCACAAGATGACTGCCTGTTCTGAATCAGTATTTTGGGAGTGTGAGTACTCAAGTATGAAGGCTATCTTAGTATACACAGTGAACATCACATTGAATTCTGCTCTATTAAATACTAACGAGTTTCCAACAGTCGTCAGGGCAAATTGAGATTCCTCATCTACCTCAGAGCATAGGTATATTTAAAATGTCCCCACAACTCCATTAATGAGAAACAGTTCATCATCCAGATTCTTATATTTTGAGACCTGGTGTGTCTGCATTGATATTCTTTAACAACGCGGGGGATTGTAAAGACTCATAGTTTTGTCAGGGGATAAATGTGAGCTAGTTTAGTGGAGGAAAAATGAAGGCAAGCTGACTAATTTCTCTATATGAGTATCCTGATCTTTCCTCTATCATTTGAAATCATGTTTCCCCAATTAAGTCGAGCCCATTAGAGACAAAAAGGGCAGCAGGATTAATCTACTCTTAAAGAACTTAATAAGGTAGAATGCTTCTTTTCTCAATGATGAATAAAGTTTTTTGTTTTTTTTTTTTTAAAAAAAACAACTTTCCCTCTTCTCGTTCTCCTCATCTTCTTCCTCATCTTCTTCTTGCTATTGTCAGTATCTATTGTGAATTATATATAGCATATGTTTCTCAAGAAGACTAGCCTCTAAGTTTTTTAGAGCATGGGACTGGATTCTATTCACTCTTGTATGTTCAATACTTAGAATACTGCCTAGTGCCTTGATAAATGTTTGGTGATGAATGAGTCGTGCCAATATCAAATAAGTTAATTTTCTCAATGAGCCGTTAAACTTTCAACCTTAACCTTATCATCATACTAGATAACCTCAGGCAAATAAATGAGCTAAAATACAATGATTGATAGATAAAGCACAACCCTACTATTATGCCTGAGTAATTGAGCATTCATTTTGACACTTAAAACCAATCTACAGGGACTGTGTGGGAAATATTGAAAGTACAGAAAAAAAATAAAGAAAAAGTGAACTAAAATATTAATATCCAAAGGTGACTTTTAATATTTTTGGTGTGTTTTATTTAATTTCTCTTTTATGCATTTTGAATAATTTAAATTATATAACACACACAAATTTGCATTTTATTTATTTTTTATTGGTCTTTAGGTTTAGTGAGATCAGGGACAATGTCTTTTTTGCTTACCATGTTATCCCCACTACTTAAAATACATTGTCAGAGATATCTAGACGCTTAATACTAGTGAAGTATATTGAATACATGGTGAATACGTAATGATAGACACAGTGAATACACACTATATGAAAGTGTATCATAAACAGTGTTACAACACAGGTTTCCCTAAATTACTGATACATCACAGTGAGGCTGCAATATATCTTTAGCACAAGTCCTTAGGTATAAAGTCTTGCTAGTACTTTATTTTCTTTGGAACAATTTCCAGAAGTTGAATTGCTGAGCCAAAGAGTACGATATTTTTAAGGGTTTAGGTTCAAAGATTGTACCACTATAAATTTCCACTACAGAATATGAGGGTGTTCAAATCTTCACACCTGCTATAATTTGACAGGTGAAGATGCCACTCACATTGTTTCAATTCTTTAACAAGTGAGATTGAACTCTTTTTTTTTAGAAGGTTGATTTGCCATTTGTATTTCCTCCGTTTGTAAATCATATATTTTTACTTTTGACTTGCGGCTATTTTTTTGAAGTGTAGAAATTGCATTTTAAACTGTTTAAGAACCACTCTATTTATTTTGAGGGGGAGTTCCTTTGGCTTGGCTATTCTGGGCACATTCCTATGCATACCTGTCCTGCTTATCTCACATGATTGCTGGGTGTGTCGCAAAGAAGGTTACTACATCAGCTCATTAAGAACTATAGAGCACAAAATGCAGACAAGATATTATTACAAATTTTAACTTGTATTACATTTGTAAAGAGATGAGACTGCATCTATCGTCTCCTCTCAGGTTTGCATAGTTGCTTTCTTAAATGTTTTCAGAATTTTCCTTAAGAGCAGCTGCAGCACAAAGAATGACAGAGTTAATGAGTAAGAAGAAACATACCACTGTTTCTAAAACAGAGCTAGCAAAGAAGGCATTCTGCATGCAGGAAAACAAAGAGCATCACCTGAGATAAATTTACAATATTTTCCAACCTGATATTATTAAACACCATACATGCAAAATATGAAATGAAGACACCCCAACACAGTTTATTTTCTTCATAATCATATCTGTGGTCAAATTTAGTGGAGTTGTGGGTGTCAGGACTATTCTATAAAGTGATTGATTAATTGGAGTCCTGGAAAATAAACAACAGGGTAGAGTTGGTGTTTCAAGCTATGTTTTGTACAGTACGGTTTACACTGAAGAGGCCTGAAAAATAAATAACAGTGAACAAATCACTTTGGCTTTAAAGAAATGCAAATGAACTTAAATTTGATAGCATGAAAATTAGCCATATAAATGATAGCTTGATGTAAAGAATATTATGTTTCAGCCAAACGCAAAACAAATTAAATTGCAACATTGTTAAGGAGAAGCAGAGCTCTGCATTTCTTTAGAATTAATGTCAAATTTAATTGGTTTTTTCTTTATATTGCTGGGCACAATTAGACATGGCACCTTCTTAATGTTGTCAAGGTTCTCTCCTTAAGAAAATATCTTATGCTTGTACAAAACGTAGAAGGATGATAATAAGGCTTTGATATAAGTAGCGTGTTGATGAGTTTCAATCCCAGTCAATCAGGCAAAATTAATTAAACTCAGGTGGATAAATGGTGGTATGCTAGGCTGGCTATTCAACATGGTTTTTTCCTTGAAATGCTTATGGTCAAAGATAGATAACCCACCTCTTGATGGACATAAAAACCAGAAGAGAGAATTGACAAGCTGAGGGTTGAATGAGTGCATTCATATCACACACGAAAACCACAGGTTGGTTACTGAATGACGAAGAATTTTTTATTTAGTTGTCAAAAGTCACTATAGCTACTTCTCATAAAATTGCTTCCTTAAAATGGATGCAGATTCTTAGGGAAACAATATCTATAAATATGCAATTTTATCAAACATTTGAAATTTATATAAAGATGTATTTGTTTATGTAATTAAATTTTTTCGACTGTTGAAGGAACAATTATGGTAAGAAAATAATTTACCATTTATACTTTGAATTTGTTATTATTTTGACTAGACAGTTCCTATTGAGAATCTGTAGATTTTTCCATAATACGTATTTTGATTTTTGCTGAGATTGGTACTTGCCATTATCAGTATTTGGAGACTGAAAACTGTGGAGAGGTATAGTTTTTTTAAGGGGATCTTATGACTGAATAAATAGTTGTAGTATATTATTCTCTTTTCCATATATGGTCAAAACACTGATGAGAGTTTTGGGCAAAAGTTTTCTCTTAAGGGCAATATTGGCCAAATTGTGGTGGAGGTTGCATCTGGACTTAGCAGGTATTAATGCCATGATTGATTAGAGATATCTACCATGGGTACAGAGGTGGCAAAAAATAGTATGACCTAAGAAAGACAGCACTGATTAATAAAAATATAACTGGATTTGGAGACAGTGCTTTTTGTTTCCAATCAAATTCTGATATCAATGGCTTTTAACAAATGATTATGGGCAAGTCATAAATTTTTCTCATTTAAGAAAAAGGGACATAACACTGGACATTTGGGAAATTCAAATGAAACAAATACTATCTAAGGAATTCTTTAGGACTTTTATAAGAAAAGCAGTTTGTTGTGTTTGAAACTGTTATCTTGAAGGGCATAGCTTCTTAGACACTAAGTGCTCAGTAATCAAGATTTGTTGAATCACATTTACGTGATTTACTATTGAAGTATCACCTACAACTTTGTCACATACTTTTAAAGCATTGTTTTAGGGAAAAGGGCTATCTTTGCCTCTAAATGAACACTCAGATCAACCGTATTAGATGACCTTTTCAAAACTCATTGATGAAAATGAGGATACAAAATTTTGGTGGGAAGAAATCCAGAATCAATCTATTTTATTACAAAAGAACATTTTCTAAAACCAATCATATACATTTTAATTTTTTCTGACATGGGTGGCAGCCAGAACTGATCATTAGTAATATTAGTAAACAAAACAAAGCAAGAACACAGGAGGGAGGGTATTAGTGTTTCCTTATTACTCTTATTATTGACATTTTTGAGCTGACCTTGGAAAGCTTTACTCCAAAAGCCTTGTTCCTTTGGTATTTAACATTTTTTATTATCACAAGAATGAAAATGTATATACAAAGACAAAAGTGCTTAGAATTAAACCTAGTCAGCATTTAAAAGAAAAAAAGGATAATGATAAAGTTTGTCTTAAACTTAATTTTTAGAGCAAACAGATAATAGGTTGGGATTCTAAAAATTCTAAATAATTTATTTAAAATATTTTATTTTTATAAAAAACAAATTATTGCCAAGAAACACTGTACCTTAACGATACGATGTGTTTTTCCTGAACAAATGTTCCTCTATTCTACCAGACTGTGTGGCATTTGCTCATATTCAACAACTGTGGAAATTTGGAACAAGGTTTCTTCTCCTTTCTTTAAAAGTCTTTAATTCCTTTGCGTGTGCCAGGCACAACTTATGCACAAGTTAACAGGAAATGTTCTGTGTAATAATTTTATTATTTGACCTGACAATGATAATTATAGCCAGTTATTCATTAGAAACTCAACATGTCTAAATTCTTTAAATTTCTGTCTTAGTGTTTGATTCTGGAATATAGAAGCCAACAACTGCTGTTAGGGTAAAATATGATTTAAGTGTTTATTTTGGCTCAAGCTATATAATAAAAATTTTACTTGAGAAACTTAGAATACAGATTTTCACGCTAATGCAGAATTACAAAACCCATATGAAACACTTTTGTGATCCATGCCTTGATCAGGTGAAATGAAACATTTTAAATGTAGTTTGTCAAATAACTAGTTTCACTTATTTCCATTACACTATTTAGGCAACTATAAACAGTATGACTGTCTGAATTTCATGTTCTCACAGTTAATTACAGGCAACAACACATTCTGATTCTGCTTAATAAGACTGTCTTTAAATAGTCTCTAATGAAAAGATAAAAATAGTGGTTTAGTGTTTGCTAAGACTATGCGTATTTCCAAAAAAACTAGAGAAAAACCTAGACTCACATTACAGATAACACTTCAAGTTATATGTAAAACCACTATTCTCCAAAGGTTTAGTCTACATTTATCACCCAGAATAGTAAACTGGCCCAGACATAACGTAAAGTGGTTGTATGTATCATATAACATAGGAGCATCAGAGAGTAGCTGCAATAAGGTGTCAGGGAGGAGGTGTCCAGAAAATTGATTGTCTTATTAAATAACTATTTAATAAATGCTAGTAAAAGTTAAAGTGGTCTTCCAACCTTTCACTTTTTTATAAAAGCCTCGAGAAATGAGGTCATTCATCCACTTCTTGAATTCTTCCAGGTGCAAGAAATACGTGAACCATTATATTATCAGAATGTTGATACAAAATAAAAGTACAATTCCTTAGTCTAAAAAACTCTGGCCAATAATCAGTATTTTAAAAAAATTATCTGCTTTTTAGAATTGAAAAAGTATGACTCTGTGGCCTTGCTCACTATGTAGAAATTTGAAGATGAGGTTCATGTTAATGCAGACAGTTGTGGCCAAGAGTGACGATTTGGTTGCTCGCAATTTTAAATGGTGGCATTTATTTATGTGAATCCTTCCCAGCCCAGAGTCCGTTTTTCAGCTTTGTAGTCTCATAGTTTGATCTTGCCGGTGTTTCAGAAGGGATTAGACATTGGTATGAGACCCACGTTAACCAAGCTCACAAGAAATAATGTATAAGACCAAAACAACAAATTATCATTTCAAAATGAGGAGCCTTAACTGGGAGCTGTAGTGAACACTTTTTTCAGCCTGATCAGCAATTTACTCAATGATAGTGCTGGGATGGACTGGCTAATATTTGCTTCTCACACTCAGTTTTTATTACTAAAAGTCTTCAGAGTTTTCCTTCCTTAAAAATGCTTAAGAAAGAGAATAGCTAAAAAAAAGTCAGCAAGACCATGCTGTGTTGATTTTATAACTTGATTTTCAGTGTATAGTACTATATCGAAGTTCTGGAATGAATGAGTTTGAAGACTATCACTGTTGGGCTTCAGATACTGCCTACATACTCTATTACTTCAGTGGATTTTATTCTCCTTGATATCTAGTAATCTAAGATGCTCTCCAGAGCAGATATCACTACTTCCAGATAATAGCTTAAACATTAAAGAAAATAAAGCCCAATATATAGCAGCCATTTCCTTATCTTAACAAAACGAGAGATTCCTTATAAAAACAAATGCATAAAGATATTGTAAAGTGTTTTGATGTTTTTCTCCTTCACAATGCTTTTTTTAAAAAAACAAGTTTATTATGCTCCCTTCCTCACAATGACATTTATGGACTTTAGCATCTCTTTTTGTAATTTTAAGGATTACCTTAGAGTTTTCTTTTAAATTGTTACTTGAGAATAAATTTACTAGCAAAAGTTTTGAGAACAATACAAGTAGCTGTGCTACATCAAGTTATGTTCTTTTTGAGATAGTTCTACCATAAACTCGATTTCAAATAGTACCAACTATATAAGGCAACTGGGAAGTACAACTAACAGTAATTTAATAGACCTCATTTATGATGAACAAATTCATCAAAGGGGGACTTCCACTCATCTTTAGAGGCCATATCAAACATAACTTCCCCTGTGAGAGCTACTCTGACTTTCTGATTGTGTCCTTGCTATCTTCTCTTCTGTGTTCGCTTTGATCATGGCTTTACTGCACCAGTTGACTGTACTATATCAACTCAAGCATCCTCAGTGTACCGTACTTTGGGTGAATGGGCAATACATTTTGCGTAAACAAATATGTGAAGTACATACATTTCTATCTGGCTGTAAAAGATGAAATCTTTGAGCTTATCCCTTTTAAAATGAAAACTGAAACATTTTGGGGAAGATGATCTCATTCTCATACTTCAGAGTATATCTTAATTTGTGCTCCTAAAAATGAGTTGATCAATGAGTTTGACAAAGTTTTCAGAATAAAGAGAATCAAGCTTTGTTGGTTTCCAATAAGAGACAGTTGTGTTTGAAAATATTAGAAACAAAACAAAGCTGGTCAGAAAATTAAAATAAAATATGTCCACTTTATTTTCCAGTGAATAATGCTAATTTATTTCATGCCAAGTTCGGTTAGAAATGCCAAGGACTTATTTTTCTTTTAAAAACTTTTAAGGTTCCCTTTTTAATTCTGTGTCTAAATTCAGAGTAGTGTTTGTACTTTTAATTCAATATTAAAATATTGTATATCTGCTGTTGTCACATGATTAATGAACATAATCTAATGAAATTCAGTTAATGATGTCTCTTTAAAAGAAAGATGCTTTATTAGACAACTGAATTAGAATTTTAAAAATATGTAATTTAAAATCAACTTATTGAAATATTTGTTGTGAAAAGCTTTACTATGAGATAAAAAATTTATATAACAGTTTTCTTTAAGCATTATTTGGTTTACTGAGAACAAAGTAATATAAACAGACTAGTAACAAAAGCATAATTTAGTAAACAACCGGATTAATTTGCTGTTTCTTTGCTGGTGTTAGTGATTCCTCTAAATTAAAGGAATATTACCCAGGACCACATGATATAATAACTAATAATACAAAAAATGACATTAATGAATACTCATTCTAGTAAAGTAATTTGCAAAGTCAGCATATCCAGCCAGCTAATAAAATATTTACTATGTAGAGGTGAACATGCTTAAGTCAAAGAAAATTACTTTTGCTCTTTTATAAGAGCATAGTTTTGAATAAGCTTTTAGCTTCATATTTCGGCAAAAATGACATGTTCATTTTGGCTTTTGTAAGAACATGCCTGTGTCAAGAACATTCTAATTTGATTTTAAAACAAAATGTATCATCTCATTATTATTATAAAGTTATAATTTGTTGTTACAACTATAATCTATATTTCCAATTATTTATAAAATAACCACTAACCAAGAAGAATACATGCCATATTAAGTACTAAATATTATACCTTCTAAGTGTTGTTTTAAAATGTTTTAAGTGCTTACTATGCAAGATGTACAACAATGTGGGTAGACTATATATTGAATAATATTTTTAGCTCCTCAGATAAGCACTATTAAAGTTGTACTTATTACAGAGCCACCAAATCTGGGACTTGAAATATTAATGACCACATAGATATATTTTAAAGGTTACCTGAGCAGCCCACAATTCTAAGGAGTTTGAAATACACAATAATTTTTTGACACTATGATCACAATATTTCCTTTCATAAGAATCCACCCTCAATCCATTAGTTAACCACATGGCTATTATATGTAGCTTGATTCACTATAAATGCCGTTATAACACCTGTGGTTTCCCTCATTAAGAATTGAATGGATGGGGTCAGGGGTTGAAAGGGCAGCATATGCGCTATGAAAGAACTAGTTAACATAGCCTATTATATTGGTGCACTGGTAAATCTCATTTCTATTCATCAGATGATTAGTTCAATCAATATTTATTCCTCTGTGCTCCCTTTGTCTTGTGCTACAAAGGAGACATCCTTCAAATTCATGGCATAAGCCTTGTTATCTATGAATTTGTTGCTTAATTTGAGAGGGAATATTTTATTTATTTGGCAGTCCTGAATTCTTTGATTCTCTTTCCCTCTAATTATCATTAGGTAGTATAATGGAGTTTTGTGTAGATTATTTATAAATAGATGCTATTAACAGTTTCTTTTTTATGCAACTGGTACCACGTGTATTCATATCTTCCTTTTGAATGCTCTAGAAAGTTGCTTCTACTTCTCTAAATATGCTTGAGTTTGGAAGTCTGGATTGTGAAAGCAAAGATAAGAATGATTTTCTCTCTCAAATATTCATTCTTCTTGTCTGAGTGGGTGGTTATAGGCACATACATATACATATTGCGTATCAGTGTGTATCAACAGACGCCTCCAAAGACTGCTATTATCTGCTAAGGATTCTGTTAAGTCAGAGATTCTATTCAAAGTAAGATAAATATTTGCAAAAAGCTGTAATTGGAAGATGATTACAAAATTGCAGGAATAATACTTTTTGTGTAGAGTGCCTATTTTATCAAAGGTCATCATTCATTATATCACAAAAGATTTATTTCATTAGTCTGCTTAATTTCTATCCTTTAGATAAGAATAGATGAAACAGCAGAACTACACCTAGAATAAAAAAATCTACACTATTTATTAAGCACAATTTTCATTTTTAATATTTACTTTTCTGTATCTCTTAACATCACAATAAAATGTTTTGTTAATGTTAATTAAATTAATGCCAATACCTTTCTTCTTGTCTTTGTGGAATAAATATGGAAATGGGTCAGTCTTAAAAAGTTCTCTTCATATTATTAGAAGGATAAGCATTTTAAATCACCTTAATCACTAATAACTTTTACAGTCGCAACATATATGCTCATGAACTTTGATTAGTTTCAACCTGGCCAGAATTGGACAGTCTTCACCTTGGCATTCTCTTATTTCCTAGTATGTTTATCTATAAGGCTTAGATTTTGCCAAGCACAGTGCCACTGATGTTATTGTTCACAATGTTAAGCCTCACTTTACTTGTAAATTTATAGAATCCCAGCAGACCCACGTATACATAATTTTAACTTCATAATTTACTAGAATAATAGTATTCTTTATTCTTTATTAGTTGAATGCTAAAACATGTACTTCAGATTAGAAGTATATTATTTATTGCAGTGAAAAAAATCTAGTGAATGTGCTGTGATTCACACGTTTATGTCCTAAAACTATTGTAACGAAAGGTATAAAAACAACAGAAGCCATCTTATATCCTAAAAGGTGAATACGGGTTTATAAAATGTGAAGTCATAGCTGAAAAAAAAATGACTTACTTGTCTTTTTGTGTAGAAAAACTTCCTTTATCATTTTATTATTTAAATAATTTTAAAATCCCGGTTACAATTCTGTACATGCTACCTTTAGGAAAAAGATAAGCATTATCAACAAGGTTCAAATGTCATTTTCATGAAGACCAACGCTGAAACTTTATATTTTTTTGTGCTATAAAATATTTGTTGCTATTAAAATTAGGATTCCTGACTTGGAAACAATTAAATTTAAAATATAATCTATGCAAATACTGTGCATACCTGAATAGTTGTTTTCAAGGCTATTAATAGTTTAGTATTTACTAAATTGTTACCACAATAAGTAAATGTTAACACTTGTATTTGGTTAAGAGTATATAAAGTAATGTTATTTATATTAAACTAGCACATAATACCACTTTAATAATGATGCAAAAATCCACTTTTTAAGGATTTTCTAATGAGTAAAAACTATATTGTCGTTGATAGAAAATCCAAGAACTTCTATGTTCATTTAAAAATGAAAACAAAGGAGTTTAAATCTTGTATCCCTCATTTTTATTAAGCTTGGTGCTTAAAATTTCTTCTTTTACATTTCCGCCATGTTTTTACAGTTCCTGAGTATCCAAAAATACAGAAAAGTAAAAGCCTTGGTGGTACTAATGCCTATCTCAGAAACCTGTCAAGCACTCTGTGCCACAAATAGGTACTTGTTACAAATTCACCCATGAAGGAGAGAGTCACTAGATGTAACCATGGACCAGGATACTTTTTTGGCTACATGTTTTTCAACAATACTGTAACAATAGCTTTGGCATTTTTATTTAAACGGTTTGAATGATTACTTTTCTTGGAATAAAGACAGCTTACTGATGATTACTTAATGAGCAATTATTAATGGACTACTGACAGAGCTGTCCTTCCAGCAATGGTTTGTTTATTTTTTAATTATGGGAAGTGGAATGTTGGTTAGAAATATTTAATTGGAACCTGTGGAGGAAATGAAGAGTGAGAACTTGTCTAGAAAATCTAAAGGCCCTGCCAGCAGTACATTCGGAGCTCCAAACTTCGAAGGATTGCCATACCTCTGTGAGCAAGCTTCCTCCTTTCGAAAGTTTAGCAGTTAGTAAAAATTATTATTTGCCGTTAGTTACCTGCAAATAATAGATGAAAACTGGACTTTAGAAAAGCCAAACCTCATCCTTGTTTATAGCAAGCATAAAACCAGATTTCTAATCCGCCCTAGCGACAATCACCTATTGATTGCCACGACATCTGTGCTCCTGTTTTTGGAAGCAGGGTCTTCTGCGGAGGCAAGACTGAAAAATCAGACCACTTCGGTGCCCCAGTGTTATGAACAGCTGACAGATCTTTCAGAAAGGAGCCCTGAAACCCACACCTCGGCTCACTCCTTTCTCACCTATTGACGGACCCAATCAAACTCCTCCCCTCCGCCCTCAGAAGTTACTCCTTTCAACATGCAATCTACGAAGAAGCCTCTCTAGAACTCCTGTGGTACCCTCTCGCAGACAAAGGGTGAAATGCTTTCTGCGCCACCAAATGCAACCTCCTCCGCCCCAGGTCAGGGTAATCCACCGAGCTGTGTCCGGTCTCAGTTTAGTTGTGGGGCTGGACTCGGACCTCAAAGAGCAGAGCCTCTTAACCCCTTTCTTACCCCGGAGCTACCCTGGGGATAAAGTCTCTTAAATGCCCTGGGGGGGGGGCAGGGACAGGTTTGCTGGATTGGCCCGGAGGGAGACCACTCAATCCTAGACCCGGTTTGCGTCGCGACGCAAAGTGCCCTGACCCAGGACAGCTGCCAGCTGCAAACTGTGGAGCCCAGGCGCTGACTGGGACCACCTGGGAATGAGGTGTGTGTGTGTGTGTGTGTGTGTGTGTGTGTGTGTGTGTGTGTGTGTGTGTGTGTGTGAGAGAGAGAGAGAGAGAGACAGAGAGGGAGAGAGAGGGAGGGAGGGAAGGAGGGAGGAAGAAAGGCAGGAAGAGAGGGAGGAAGGGGGGGGAGAGAGACACGACGGAGTGGGCCCACTGTAAAGTCCAGTTTAAAAACCGCCCCTTCTTTCAACATAGGCTGCTGACCAGCTCTGCACAAGCGAAAGCTGATTCGTTTCCCGCTTTCACTTCTCAAGTTCACACTCAAGTTCAACCCCAGCTCCCACAAGACGTCTGAGTAGCCTGGATCTTTTCTCACTCCTTAATGAACAACCTTAATGAACAACCTCTGGTAATGCAGGAGGGCACTGTCCGCAGTGAGTGCGAGGGGGCGCTAAGGAAAGACACCAGGGGTCGGGGAAGGAGAGCCAGGAAGGGCTGCAGGGAGACCCGACTGCTGCCTTTCCGCCCGCCACCTCCCCCCCAAGGCCACCTGAGAGCTGCCTCAAGCTAGGAGACGCGGTCCTTGGCCTTGTGGGGAGGTTGCCGCCCTCTGGCACGGGGATGTGGGCTTAAACTGGTTTTCAGGTGAGCATGAGGACCGGCGCCTAGCTTTCAATCCTTCGAGCTCCCGCGGTCCCAGAATCGACCGCCACGGCAAACCTGGACAGTCATCTACAAATTGCTTCTTCAGGAACGGCGCGCTCAAGCTACCACTCACGCCCGCCCTGCGCCATTCTCCGTTCTAAAACGTAAGGAGAGTGAGAGGCTTTTATGCCCTAGGTCCTAGTGCCGGTTTCGCGAGGTGGCTAGAAGTTGAGGACTTTTTTGGAAAGTATGAACCCAGCCATAAGGGGGAAAGTTGGGAGCAGAGAAGAGAAAGGACAGATTGGTAGCCCCAGACCGGGGCAGGGGAAACCGAAATGAGAGCGGATGGGGTGGGGAGATGGGACAGAAAAGAAAAAAACGGGGAATCTCTTACTAAGTAAAGACTTTATATCCGCCAATTGCCCAAGTGTCGTTTCTTGAAATAATCTGAACAGCGGAGCCTGTAACCAAGCCGAACCCAGAACAATCAGCTGGAGCCGGCGCGCACGCACTACGCCCCACTCGCAGCGCGCGGGTCAATCAAGATCGTCCCCCCAGGACGTCCTTGTTTCTTCTCTACAGCCACTCACCTCTCCACCGCACCCCCCACCCACACCTCCTAGATCCCCCGACAGCTCTCCTCCGTTCCTTCTCCTTTTCCTTTCCTGCCACATCCCAGTGTCCAGTCGGCTAACCCAGTCTCTGCCCTCGAGTCCGGGCTCAGGGATCACTGTGTGCAGGCAGGGGTGGGGGTGAGGCCCTCTGCCCCCTAAGGTGCTCCTCTGGAGGTCTGGGGGAGTAGGTGGGAGAGGAACCGCAGCTAGGTGCCAAGAGACGAGTGATTGCATCCCAGCTCTCGCCAGTGCTTCCTGCCTCGACCGCCTCTCCCGGAGTGCGGGATGCAGGAACGCCCGGAGCTGGACGTTTCCAACTTTTTGTTGCCCGAAGCCGGGGGAACGTGTGACGGGTAAAGAAGAGACCTCAAGGAACCTCGGTGTGGCCAGGAAAGAGAGACTAAGGGACCGGGGAGGGGGGCGGAGGAGCCAAGAGGCATGCACAGGTCCTCACGTAAGGCAGACACCCGTCTGGCTCTTCAGTAAAAAGAGTAAAGTTGTGGCCGGACACAGCAGGCAGGAAACCTAAAAGTCGCCGTCACGGCAGGAGAAGAGTCGAAGTGACTCCCCAAAGCCCACTGGCCACCCGCTCGGGCGGCCCAGAGTGCAGCCAGAACAGGTGTAACGCTCAAGTCCGCGGCGCGCATTCCCGCAAACGCCAGTTCGCCCAGGGTCCCGAGGTCGTCACGGCCCGCGGCGACGATCCCGGCCGGGAGGCGCACCCGGCACCTCCTTCCACTACGGCCCTTTATCTGACAAAAGAACGGGAGCCAATGGCTCCCCCGCCGCAAGTAGCCTGCCCCTCCCGCCCCCCGCCTCCTGAACTTTCTCGGTACAACTTTTTCGGGGTCGAGCTCGTCCCGGGACCGCTCGGGCTTGGGCACGAGGACCTGGCCAGGGAGCCACGCCGGCGCCCAGGCGCGCGCAGGGGACCGTCCCCGCGGTCGCGTCCAGCCCCGCAACACTGCCCCTCTGCCTACCACTGTGAAGGGACGTGCCTGCAGCCCAGGACGCTAGTAGGCCTGGAGACCCGGCGAGTGTGTGTGCCCGCGCGTGTCTGCCCCGCCGCCCGCCCGCCGGTGCGCCCCGCGCGCCCAACCCCGGCCGCGACCAGTGCGCACGGGGCGCTTCCAGCTGCTTCTGCCCAGAGGCATCGCTCTCCCGGCTCTTTCTCCATCCCGCGTCGCTTCCGCACCCGAGAGCGGCGCGCAGAAAATATCCTGTGCGACTCGAGGACCGGTGGGAACCAACTAGCCTCTCTCCCCGCTCCCAAAAGCGCCCTCCCGCGTCCCTCCGGAACTCCCGAGAGGCATCCACGCCTTCCCACAACTTTCTGCGCCCGGTCCGTTTGCATCGCCACCTGCGGGCGCGAACTCGCGGAACTGCGCCTCGCCTGCCGCTTTTCCCTCCGGCCGGGGGCTCTCCCCTCCCCCACCGGCCCGTCTGGCTGGAGTTGGCCGGACTCCGGGAGCCTCGGCGCCCGCGGGCTCGCTTACCTCGCATGGTGTGGCCGCTCTCCTGCTCCGCGTAGTCATGAAGCTGCTCCCAGCCCGAATCCCGGAGACCCCAAAAATCCCGCTCAGCACGAGTGAAGAAGGTGGTCGGCGAAGAGCTGCTCTGCCGAGAAAATCATCCCTTTAGGCGGACGCCGTGGCCGCAGGGTGACGTGTGTCGCCGCCGCCGCTATGTGAACAGTTGGGATGTTGGTGATGACTGTTTTGATGGTTGTTTGTTTGTTTGTTTGTTTTCAGAAAGGGTGAAAAAAAAAAGGTTCTGGCTGGCTGGACCTGGGTTTTGTTTTGCTTTTGTTTTTCTTTTTCCTTTCTCTCCAATGTGCTTGCTTTTTAAAAATGCCACCGCCTCCGGCTCAGAAGATTTCTTTTGTGATCACTTGGACTGAGGGGGAGGAGGAGGAGGAGGAAGAAGAGGAGGAGGAGGAGGAGGAGGAAGGGCAGCAGCAGGAGGAGGAGTTGGTGGTGGTTTTGTTAGTTACAAAGAAGAGGGAGACGGAGCAAGGGGGGGGAAAGGAAACAGAAAGAAAAGAAAGAAAGGCGGCGTGGATGGCAGAGCATGTGCGTTTTCACATGACATCTGTGCCTGTTAGCGGATCCACAATGTGAATTTTCACTGTTCAGTTCCAGGGAGGAAGGGAGCCGCGAGAGAGAAAGAGAGAGGAGAGATGGAGAGAGAGCGCCGAGAAGGGGCTTATACGCGAGGGCGGGTTTGGCCGGGACTTCCAGGCCCCGCCTCCTGTCAGCGCCTCCGCCAATCAGCAGCCGGCAGGGCGCGGAGCGGCTGGGACCGCGGGGAGGGGACGCGGTTGGAGGCGGGCGGGGGGGCGGGGGTTGGGGACGAGCGAGTCGAAGGCGGCCGGCAATGAGAGACGGTCCGAACTGGGCCGAGAAGGGGAACCGCCGACGGAGAGGGTCGGGCAGGCCCGAGGTGATCTTCACTTCCGACTCCCGCGGAGGAGGGGGCGCCGACCCGTTCTTCGGAGGCGAGAGACGCGGGGGGGCTCCCCGGGTCCCACGGTCGGTCCTTCTCTCGCCACGCCTGCGGGTCCGGCAGAGTTAGTTTTGAATGCATGGCAGAGCTTGGCGGAGGACTTTTTCGGAGCACTCGGCACCCCTGCCAGGGGTGTCCCTGGAGCAGGTCGCTTTGGTTTTAGCGGAAGAAGAATGCAAACCCACTCCCGTCACTTTTAGCACGACTGAAACGCAGTCCCGTGCAAGTATGCAAGTAGCTTGCTTTAAAGACGTCGTTCGGATGCTCCTTGCACCCAATCTTTTTAAAAAAAGGAACCCAGCTTTTGTATGTGTGTGTGTGTGTGGTGTGTGTGTGTGTGTGTGTGTGTGTGTGTTCTTTTGTTAAAGAAATTTCTTTTTATTAGTATTGGAGAATTTCCTGGCGATGGGCTACAGGATTGAAGGATAATAGCTCAAATTGGCCCTGTGACCGCATTAGCGATGCCAAGCCGGGGCTGAGGCTAGAAGGTGTGATTGTGTGGTACTCTTTAGAGGGTGTGGGGATTTAGAAGGAAGAAATTGTTCATTTTAGTTGCTACCCAACGATATTTGCATCTACTTTCATCCTTATTGTAGGGAACTTCTTAAATACTTCGATCATCCTATAAAACTGGGAGGTGAAAAAATTTGCCTCCTTTACTTAGCCTTAAGACTTGAAGATATCTACTCATTAGCATACCTGCTGGCAGAGCAGGCCCTATGATTTAGGTATCCAAATAATTTGCTTTTTACTGGTATGTATTCACATTATATCATGTAACACAAAATACAATGTAGAATTGGCAATTATTTAGTTAATTAGATCACTCTACACCACCAAGTAGTTTTTTCCCCCTGATTAAATAAAAAATGGATTTCTTGCTGAATTTTCACGTGTCAAATTGACGTAGCCCTGCTGTATACCCTTCCCTTTGCGAACCAATGTGTAATTGAGGAAAATTTTAGTATTAAGTGTGAAAGTTGATTGAGTCATTAATTAAATGAAATGAACAAAAGGAAGTTACTGTTCGGAATAGTTATTCCCTTATAAATACCTTTCTCCTAGATTTGTAATTGACACAGTAGTTAATCTTTTAAGATAATATTTAAGGCTCTCTGGTTTTATCATTTTTAATCAAGTAAAATATATTCATCATAACTACATTAAAGCTGTACTAAGTTATGCCTAATTTAGTCGCTTCATTAAAAATTACTGAATATAAAAGTCAAGAAACAAATTGTGACTATATCATTTTAATTTTATGTGCTTCAAGCAGAGACACAAGAATGCTGAAAATTCCAAAGTCTTTGTAAACATTGTGCAATCATTATTGTTGCTTTTATCATTTTAGTTTCCTATTTCTCTTTACAGTGAAGAGGAATTTCAAAATTCAAAAACTTTAACTTTTATGTCATCTTAACTTTCTAAACATTTATTGAATACTACAATTTCTTTTTACTGCTGCAATATGTGCAATCCTTAAAGAAAGTAGTCAACATATACCAGAGAGTGCCAAAGAAAGTATGCACATTTTAAGAAAGGAAAAAACTGTATTAAAATGGTAATACTCAATATATACTGATAACAAAAGATGAATATAAGTCACATTTGACAGATGGTTGCCCTGGTCAGTTCTACTGTCCTGCCTGTTGCATGGTAATGCCAGCATTCATTTGATTAACATCATCTTTTGAGTGAGTGTGTATGTATTTTTGATTAACATCATCTTTTGAGTGAATGTGTATTTCCTACACATTTTTATATTCTCCTTGTTTTGTGGGTTCAACAGTGTGTAATTTTGCTTACAACATTAAAACAATTTTTTTTTTTTAGTCAAGGTCTCACTCTGTTACCCAGGCCGGAATGGCTCACCGCAGACTCGACATCCTGGGCTCAGGCCATCCTTCCATCTCAGCCTCCCCAGTGGCTGGTATGTGCCACTGCACCTGGCTAATTTTTAAAATTTTTTGTAGAGTGGAGATCTTGCTATGTTGCCCAGGCTAGTCTGGAACTCCTGGGCTCAAGCAATCCTTCTTCCTTGGCCTCCCTAAGTACTGAGGTTAGATGTGTGAGCTACCGCACTCAGCCCAGAACATATTTCTTGATTTCCTCTGAATATTTTTGAAAAAACTGTTCATTAGAAGTAAAGATTTGAATTATGCTATTGCACTTTTCAAAACTATGTATATATCATATATATGATGATAACAAATTATATATTTTTTCTTTTAGATTAGAATAAGTGCTGATCATTTATTACAGTGTGTTGATCTGAGACACTGAATTTTTCTAAAAATTTTAAAACTGAGTTCTTGAGTGTTTCTAATGACATTCACATAAATTTCAGCTGAATGGAACCTATTTATGGATAACAAATATTAAGAATTGGAATGAGGCCGGGCTTGGTGGCTCAACCTGTAATCCTAGTACTTTGGGAGGCTGAGGTGAGTGGATTGCCTGAGCCCGCGGGTTTGAGACCAGCCCAGGCAATTGGCGTGACCTCGTCTCTACAATAAGTCAAAAAAATTAGCCAGGCGTGGAAGCACGCACCTGTAGTCCCAGCTACTTGGAAGGCTGAGGTGGCAGGTCTATGCTGGGGTGGCTATGAGCCTGCCACTGCCCTCCAGCCTGGGCAATGGAGTAAGACTCCAACTGAAAAAAAAAAAAAAGAAATGAAAGAAGTTAGCATTTCCTAAGAAGTCACAAAATGCTTATATATAATCTGATGATTTTGTAACTTGTCTACCAGCAAATATCCATATTTCAAGTGGCATAATAATAATATATTAATGTCCTTGTTCACATGAAGTACAGTGTCTAGTGATTTTGCTTAAATGATTATGGAACTGTCTAACTTCTTCTAACTTAACACTCTGCTTTTGCCTCTGGGCTTGAAGGATATTGCAGATCGATAGTTAAATTTTTATTAATTTAAATGACAATCAGTCATATAACCCTGGCCTCAATCTCAAGAATTGATATAATTTCACTTACGCTTGCCTGCTTACCTGCATTTCTGACACATCAGAACCCTTCAGGTTGAGTTGTAAGACCAGGAAGTATTCATAACACAAAATATCCTGAAGGAGGCAAAGCTTTAATATGAGCCAACCAGGTGGGGTGACCCTGTTGTTTAGGATTATTTCTATTCTAACATACTTAAACCAGAAAAAGGAGCATGGTTCATAATATTCGAGTTGGCCAGTCTATATACAGAGAATATTTTAAATAATAATGAAACTTGAAGGGACATTGGCAATATAACAATACTGGATTGGAAATGATTTCAGCTGTATATATTTAACACTGTTTGGGAGGCTGTGTAGTTGTGAAGGTTGAGAAGGAGCTATAAAGCTGCCTTAAAATACTGGAAAAGCCAGACAAATGTGAGAATTCTTAATGTTTGAACCTTTTAAAAATGGAAAGGGTGAAATACTGAGCTCCCTATTGCTGAAGGCATCCAAGAAGAGGCTGAATGAAGGGTTCTGGTAAATATGCGGTAGCACAGAGATTTCTATACTAGTTTGAAAATTGTCTGGGTTAGCTCCAAGATCCTCTGTATCTCTAAATGTACAGTCAGCCCTCTGTGTCCGTGAGTTCCACATCTGTAGATTTAACCAAAAACATTTAACAATATGCAAAAAACTTGCATCTATTCTGAACATGTTCAGACTTTTTTGTGTCATTATTCCCTCACAATACAGTATAAAAATTATTACCTCGTGCTAGGTATTATAAGGAATCTGGAGATGATTTAAATTATAAAGGATTGCTTATAGATTCTATGCAACTACTACATCATTTTATATCCTGGACTTTACCATCCATGGATTTTGGTATCCATGATAGACCCTGAAACTAACCCTCCATGAATACCAACTGACCCTACCACTGCTCCAGCATCTGTACCAGACTGCATTGTCTTCCTGAGAACGCAAGCTCCATGAGAGCAGGAGCCAGGATTTTCCTAGAATTTGTAACTGCTCCTGGTTCTTATAGGTACCTGATAATTATTGGTGGAATGAATGCTTTTGTCCACTGAAAGTGAACCACAAATGGAGCAGAGACCTGAATAAGATTTCTTTTTGTCTCTAATGAAGAGGAAGGGGAAGGAGGTAGAGAGATTCTTTGTATTTTAAACTCTCCTATTTGGGGGAAGAAAAAAAATGATGGTTGAGATTGGTTACATTATTATTAAAAAAAAGCTAAATCTAGTAATTTTCATACTTACTACTATTCTCCTTTTTATCCCCATGTAGAGAGTCTTCCTTATAATCTTTTTGTACTTTAAGTTCAGCTTCATTTTAAAGTTTGAATATGTGTTCAACAAGTTTTCAGCATGAGAAAAGAAAGCAAATATTAAAAATGTGTAGCGTGTGCTTTATGTAATAAGTTGTAAAAAAATGGTGTGGGCCAAAGCGTGAATTAACCCTAATATGTGGGATAGAGGTGAGTTAAGGCTGGTTTTAGGAAAAGGATGAAACATACAGGTCAGGAAAAATAAGTCAACATTTATTGGATGAGTCCCATGATAGATCAGCCTATTTAACTTCTATTTTTTTTACAAGAATCTACATGTTACACATTATATCTCCCTCCCTCCAATTTTTTCCCTATGACTAAAGGAACAGAGACTTAGAAAGTTAGGTAACTTACCGAAGATCACAAAGCTAAAAATACTGAATTCAAGACTCAAGCCCAGACATATCCACTAAAATGTAAGTTCCATGAGTGCAGGAACCGTCTTGATTTTATTTTACTTGTTGGTGCTGTATCTGCAGAATTTGGAATCTTGTCTTGTAAATAATAGATACTTAAAATATACTAGGGAATAAATAAATGAACATCCAAACCCTCATCTACTGTGTAGTACTGCATATCTGCACACTAGTCACTAGATAACGTTAAATAAAGAACAGTGAATTTTTACTTTGAAAATAAAAGGATACCGCAAAAAATTTATGAAACAATAATGGCTTGATTTGTTCCATCATGGAGTTTAGGAAAATACTTTTGTAATAAATATTTCAGATTATAGATCATGTAAGCCTGAATTAAATTGGCACCAGCAAGAATGAAAAAAAAAATGGAAAGGTTGGATGCAAGACACATTTTGGAGGCAGAAACTATGACATATAGTGCATGTTTAGGTGGTGCTGTGGACAGAGAGTTGGGTAATGGAAGGGAGAAGGGAAACCAAAGCTTCATGAGTAGGTGGCCAGAAGAATGAATGTCCCATTAATAGAAATAAGCAAGGAGGAGCAGAGTCTTCTTTAAATAGGGGAAAATGTTGAGTAAAATAAAACACAGCAGCAACAAAAACTGCTTTTTGTTCACCTAGATCTGCTATTTGCGGTGCACCTTCTAGTTGTGTATGAGCCTGTCTGTTAGGGACTGCATGTTTTTGTCTCCTCTAAATTCGTGTATTGATGCCCTAACTCCCAATGTGATGGTACAAAATAGGTGGGGACTTTGAGAGGTAAAAAGGTTTAGATGAAGTCATGAGGGTGGCGCTCCCAAGATGGGATTAGTTCTCCTATAAGAAGAGGAAGAAACACCAGAATTTCCTTTCACTCTATCACATGCAAATACAGCAAGAAGGTGGGCAATCTGCAAGCTACAAGGAAGGTCCTCACCAGACACTGAGTTTGCCAGCAGCCTTGATCTTGAACTTCTCAGCCTCCAAATCTGTGAGAAATTAATGTCTGTCGTTTAAGCCACCCAGTCTATGGTATTTGGTTATAGCAGCCTAAGCTAAGATACTGCCTGAAACTCGGGGGAGGGGGGAACTGTAAAACAAGGCTACTAATCTCAAAATGATAAAATGAGATGTACTAATATGATGCTGAGAACATCATAATCAAGCAAAAATTATTTACTATTGATAATTTTTATTATTTGCTTGGGAAAAATCAATGTTTCATGAATTAGCCATTTTAAAATTCAAATCAACTAGACTTTGCTTGTTCATCACACTCCACAGTTGTCTTATTTTTCTTCTTCTTCTTTTTTTTTAAAGGCAGGGTCTCACTCTGTCACCCAGGCTAGAGTACAGTGACACGATCATAACTCACTTCAACCTTGAATTCTTGACCTCAAGCTATCCTCCCATCTCAGCCTCTCAAAGTGCTGAAATTACAGGCATGTGCTACCATGCCTGGCTCCCTGCTACTTCTCTCTCTTTTTTTTTTTGAATTGGAGTCTCAGTCTGCCGCTCAGGCTAGAGTGCAGCGGCATGCCCACGGCTACCCCAGCGTTGACCTGCTGGGCTCCAGCGATCCTTCCGCCTCAATCTTCCGCACACTACCACGCCCAGCTATTTTTTTTTTTTTTTTTTTTGATTTATCGTAGAGACGAGGTCTTGCCAAGTTGCCCAGACTGGTGTCAAACCCGCAGGCTCAGGCAATGCACTCGCTTGGGACTCCCATAGTGCTAGGATTACAGGCTGAGCCATGGAGCCAGGCCGGCTCCTACTTCTAAGCAATCGATGAATGCACAGAATATAAACTAATATAATATTTATCACGTTATTAGTCATTTTATTTTTATTTATTTATTTATTTTTGAGTCAGGGTCTCACTCTGTTGTCCAAGCTAGAGTGCAGTGACATGATCAGGATTCACCGAGCCTCCAACTGCTGGGCTCAAGTGACCCTCCTGTCACCGCCTCTAAAGTAACTGGGACTATAGGTGTGCACCACCATGCCCAGCTAGTTTTTTATTTTCCTTTTTTAATTTTTGTAGAGATGAGATCTTGCTATGTTGCCCAGGCTGGTCTGGAACTCCTGGGCTCAAGTAATCCTCTCACCTCTGCTTCTCAAAGTGCTGGGATTACAGGCTTTCCTGGTCTCCTTTATTAGTTGTGTTAAATTTGATTTTTCTCAGCTGCTTTATGACTGCCCTTTTTTTTCTTTCTCTCTTATTTTGGATTTGTAAATTTTGGATTATTTCATTTATTTCCCTTCTGTTGACATGCTGATTATACATTCTTTCACTATTCTTGTAGTAATTTCTCTAGATGTTAATGTGTGTTTTGGATTATTAGAGTAAATATAAAGTAGTTCTCTTACTGCATTCTAGTCAGTGCTGAGACCATCAACATCCAACTCCATTAACCTTTTCCCCCACCTTCAGAGTGCTTTTAGTAACTCTATGCATCGTAACTCTACGTATATTTTAACCTCCTTAAGATATTATTATGGTTGCTATACTATTATTGCTATTATTTTGTATAGTCAGCATTTCTTCAGATTTGCTCAATTTTAGCCTATCTAGTTTTCTTAAATTTTTGTGTTTCCCTTTGAGATGAGTTTTCTTCTGCTGGAAGAACGACCTTTAGCAGTTTGGTGGCCTTTTGTGGAGACCAGTGATGATGAATGTGCTTAGTCTTTCATAGTCTAGAAGTATCTGTGTTGTTTCACTTCTGAAAAATATTTTCATTGCTTGCAGATTTTGTTTTTCAAAACTTATTCATATCACACCGTCATTGTCTTCTGCCTTTCATCTTCTCTGTTCAAGAGGCAGCTACCAGTCTTATGGTTGTTCCTTTGAAAGTAAAATATCTTACTTTTTGGATCCTTTTGTGATGCTTTCTTTGCCTTGGGTTTTTTAGCTGTTTTATTGTGATGCGCTTTGGTGTGGTTTTCTTTGTAATTACCCTCTTTAGACTTTGAAGCACTTTCTGAATCCATGGGCTGGTATCTTTCAGCAAATTAGGATGTTCTTGATATTGACTCTTGATATAGATGTAGTTCTTGCCCCATTCTCTCTTTCCCTTCTGGAAGAAGATGGTACAGCATGTACGTTGGAACCTTTTACCAGCCGGGCTCGGTGGTTCAGCCTGTAATCCTGCACCTTGGGAGGCTGAGGTGAATGGATTGCCTGAGCCCGTAGGTTCGAGACCCGCCTGGGCAACTTGGTGAGACCTCATCTCTACAATAAATCAAAAAATTAGCCGGGCGTGGTAGCGTGCGCCTGTAGTTCCAGCTCCTTGAAAGGCTGAGGCGGAAGGATAGCTGGAGCCCAGCAGGTCGAGGCTGCGGTGGCTGGGAGCGGCCACTGTACTCCAGTCTGGGCGACAGAGTGAGACTCCAACTCAAAAAAAAAAAGAACCTTTTACCATGTCCCAAATACTCCTTTCACTTTTATTTGTAGTTTCCATCTTTGTTTGTTCTCCATACTTCCATCAGGATATTTTATACTTGCCTAACTTCTATCTAGTTCACTAATTTTTTCAGCTATGCCCAGGCTTCCTGTTTGTTGTTAAAGCTATCTAATAGATGTTTATTTCAGTTATTGTTTTTAGTCTTAGAATTTCCATTTAGTTTTTTTGTAAATTCCAGGTATTTGGTAAAATCCTCCATCTTGACCTTATTTTCTTAGGCATATGAATACACAGTTACTTTAGTCATTGTCTGGCAATTCCAGTACCTGGGTAATCTGTTCATTTGGTGTATTATTTATCCTCCAGAATTTTAAAACTGAAGTTCTGGACACAGTTTGAAAAATTAAAGAATCTCTAGGTGATTAAAATGCTACTTCTTATGGTAGTGTTTATCTTTTTCTGTTCCAGAAAAAAAATGGGATGAACCGAAAAACAAAACAAAACAAAACAAAAAACAAAACACAGAAATCAAGACAATTTTGAAGATTTGAGTTTGAAAAAAACTTTTGTTAAAAGGCATGTACAGAGACCAAACTTGACTCAGGGCATTTTCTATTAAGATTAAAGAACTTTCTGTGTGTGTCTACTTCCCAAACATCAAAATTGTTACTGGTATATTGCTGCATGCTTATAATATCACTAAAAATACTAACTAGGCTCTTTCAACTCACAAAATCAGACCATTTTATAGTACAAAATGTTGTTTTCATCTTTCTGTTGCTTAAAGGAGTAGATGGGATCTGCATTTCCCCCTGAGACCCCACAATGTAGTGAGAGCTCATCCTTGAAGCTCACTACAACGTTTCCTTTCTTGAAATAAAAAATATGCAGCTAACTGCAGCTACCTTAGAGACCAAGATTACAATCACCATGTCCCTCTCTTAGAATGAATCCACTTGCAGGCCATGGGTTGCCCCGTTTGAATGCCTGGCATTCCTGGGGCCTGACGGCATTTTGATAAATGATGCACATACATAATTTGAAAATCTGAAATGCATTGGCAGCGATCAGGAGATGTTTGTGTTAATAAAAGCATGATTTTCTAGATCAAAGCAGACAAGGGAGGCCAATTTTCTCAGATGAGGAGGGCTGCAGAATGTGTTTAGTAAATGAAAAGAGAGGTTGAGACAAGATGAACTCTTTAAATAAGGGCAAAATACTTTATCAATCCAAACCAATTTTAGAGTAGTCCATCTTCCTCTCTGGAGAAACACTGGGAGTAAAGAGATGAAATCAGCATGCTTTTTAAAAAACTCTAAGCAAGTATACCCGAACTCCCTAGTGGGATGGCTACAACCTCAGTCAGTATGTATCAAAAATGTGGAGAAAGAGTTTTATTCAAATGTAAATTATGTTAACTCAACAACCAGGACTTAGGAGAGAAAAAATATGAGCATGAGATGAAAGGTGGAAATAAAGAATGAGAAGAGGAATGAGAAGGGAGTTAAAAATCCTTGAGAGAGACAGGGAAGGCATATGTATGGTATATGTCTTAACAAAATGGTAGCTAATGTGTATCGTATATTTAGTGAGACATTTCAGATTAGACATTCTACGATGAATGAGAAAAAGGGTTGAGGCATAAGGATGGAGAGCAGAAAAGGAAGAAGAGGGCATAAAGAAAAAAGAAGAGGTTAAGGGGGCAGGGAAAACTTCGGCTTTGTTTATTGGCTTCTGTGTGGGGGAGTTGATCACTTAGGACTGAAACTGATTTTCTGGTTTCCTGAGAAGTGGTTTTTGTTGCTTGTATTTTTAGCAATTGAGTCCCAAGGGTGTTCTCACAAAGGCCCCTGTAAACTTCCAGTTCCTATCTTTTTTTTTTTGAGTTGGAGTCTCAATCTGTCACCCAGACTGGAGTGCAGTGGCCGCTCCCGGCCACCGCAGCCTTGACCTGCTGGGCTCTGGTGATCCTTCCGCCTCAGCCTTCCAAGTAGCTGGAGCTACAGCGTGTGCTACCAGGCCCGGCTAATTTTTGATTTATTATAGAGATGAGGTCTCGCCAATTTGCCCAGGTGGGTCTTGAACCCACAGGCTCAGGCAATCCACTCACCTCAGCCTCCTAAAGCGAAGGACTACAGGCTGAGCCACAGAGCCCGGCTCAGTTCCTATCTTTAACTGCTGGGATCTACCATGGGACGAGGGAGTGATGGGCTTTTCTGCTTGGGTTAAGTTTACGACCATCATTCAAACATGAAAGCAATAATAAGGCCAATATTTACAGTGCCTCACTAAAAATTTACAAAAGGATTTTATTTTTCTTTACTTCATTAACAAAGTTTTTAAACTGAGTTTTATGAAGGTTTAAAAAAATTGTTCATTTGGGGCTTACGTAAACTTAATAAAATTAGTGCTATGAGACAACCGCATGTTAAAAAGGAAAAACATTTCCTCCAAATACTAGTGAATCCACAAAAGGAACAATACATTTAAGTGAGACTTTTTTCTTTTTTTATTTGATAGGTTTGTTACGCTCAAAATGTACCAGGAACAGGAACAAAAGTATTTTCTAAAAGAATTATTTTTTGTGAACCATCAAAGAGTTATATAATCAAAGTAAAGGCAGAAAAGTATAGCTCTGAAAATAATTGGTCATGTTATACTTTAACACATGTGCGGGTGTGTCTCCAGAGGTTAGTGAGGTTATTTTATGTATTTAAACTCGAGGGTAAGTTGATAAAGAGTTGTGGAGATTTGCTTAGATCTCTTATATCCACTATCTTTGCTTCTGGAGATACTGGCCGGATATAAATGAAATGGGTAAGTGGAAGGGTTCTGGTCAGCAAATAAGCTTGCGTTCTCTGTCCCTTCCAAGGGATCAGTTGCATTAACTTCCTGCCCTAACAGACTTGGAAATGGAAGGACAGAGTTCAGCAGAAGGAGTAGTGCTGGTGGCAGGACCTAATTTAACAACATCTTTAATGTTTTGGTTTAGAAGGAGCTAGGGAGCTTGACCATGCAGAAGTGACGGCAATAAAAGATACCAACACCTTCCTATATGTGGGAGCTAACTGTAGACCATCAAATCAATATTTTAACCTCAAGGCTGTTGATCTCAAAGTTAAATATAACAAACCATATCATCTGCCTTCATGGATTATTTTACTTTTTTTAAAATATTAGATCATGTATGAATGAGAAGCTATCAGGGAAATGCAGATAAGCCATTACTTTTTTCAAAGTTATCTTCAATCAAGAATAGTTTGTATATTTCTTTTATAGTTTGTATATAAGTAGTTTGCAAAGTGGTTTGTATATATGAACATGTTTCTCATATGTTGCCCGTTCATAGAGTTCTTTTTTTATTTTTTCCTAGAAAATGTATGTTCCTTTTAAATGTTGAAATAGTTAGGTCCTTTCCACATGACCCAGCAATTCCCCTATTGGGAATATACACGGAGGAACCCAAATCATTCTACAAAAATGATACCTGCACATGCATGTTTATTGCAGCAATATTCACGATAGCAAAAACATGGAACCAACCATGCTGCCCATCAAAACTGGACTGGATAAAAAAATGTGGTACATATACACAATGGAATATTATGCAGCCATAAAGAAAAACATACGGACTTCGCAGCAAGTTGGATGGATTTAAGTTGATCATACTCAGTGATCTATCACAGAAACAGAGTACCACATGTTCTCACTCATAGGCAGACCTTGAACAATTATCATAATACTGTAAGAAAGGGATTGGCAGTAGTGGGAAACTGCCGGGGGTGGGGAGGGCACACCTCATCAGCAAGGGTACCTGCATAATGAACATTTGTATACCTAACCCTGAATTGTACCCCACATCTTTAAAATAAAATATAAATAAAAGTAGGTCTTAATAAAGACCTAGTTTTCTTGCACTAGCTCTCAGAAAACCCTACAGTCTTCAAACAAAATTTTTTTCCCCTAGAGGATGAAATAATTTCTCAATAATAAAAGGACGGTAAATGGAGACAATACAATGCTTAAGGAAGGTTAGCAAGTTTTGATCCTGTGGGCTGTGTGATGAGAAGAGGCAACTCAGTACCTGTGCCAGAATCCTGCACTTGGGAGAAAAATATGGAGCATGTAACTACAAATGATTGAGATGAAATTCAATGGAGGAAAAGGGGAATTCTTTTTGAAAAGTATAGTTTAAAAAGCAGACTTTCCAAAACCACACTAGATTTACAGACCAATTTCTCATTCATTTAAAAGATTAATGAAGATAGATTTAAGTGAAATTGACCATTAAATCCCCTACACATTTCAACAGAGGACAAACATTGCATAAATTCTGTTACAAAGACAATAAAAATTGTAAGAAATAATAAGCGATTGGATATTCATTTAAATAGGACTCCTCCTATAAAATATTCTAAGATATATATAAGCCTGAAAAATTATTGTTCTATATAATTTTGCTTTACAATTCATGCAGATAATTTGTAAGAATTTTACAAATGGAAAGAAGTACCCTAAAACAAAAATTAAACAAACCAAATACATTTAAAAAACACTAAAATTTACTGATAAGATGATTGTGTGGATCACATTAAAATGGTCATTTTTAGTAAACTTCGTTTTTAGAGCAGCTTAGGTTTATAGAAAAATTGAGCAAAGAGTATCCATATGTACTCCCCCATACTCCCACAACAATTTTCCCTATTAATAATGTCTTGTATTACAGTGGCAAATTCGTTTACAATTAATGAACTTGTATTGATATATTATTATTAACGAATGTCCATAGTTTACATTAGGGTTCACATCTGCATTGTACACTCTGTGAATTTAGATAAATGTATAATAAAACATGTATCTACCATTGTAGTTCCGTACAGAGTAGTTTCCCTGCCCTAAACATCGTCTGTCCTCCACCTATTCATTTCTTCCTTCCTCCAGTCCCTGGCAATCACTAATCTTTTTACTGTCTCCATAGTATTGACTTTTCCAGAATGTCATACACTTAGAATCATACAGCATGGAGCCTTTTCTGATTGGTCTTTTTCACTTAGTAATATGCATTGAAGTTTCCTTCACATCTTTTCATGGCTTGATAATTCATTTCTTTTTAGCATGCCTTTTAGAAATGATAACTCATTTCTTTTAGAATAATATTCCATTGCCTGGATGTACCACAGTTTATTTATTCATTCACCTACTGAAGGGCATCTTGGTAACTTTCAAGTTTTGGCAATTATCAATAAAGCTGCTATAAATATCATGGACATAAACTTTCAATTTATATGAGTAAATACCAAGCATATGATAAGAGCATGTTTTTGTAAGAAACCATCAAACTGTTTTCAAAAGTGGGTACAGCATTTTGTATTATCACCAGCAATAAATTGTAGTTCCTATTGTTCCACATCCTCGTCAGCATTTGGTGTTATCAGTGTTCTAGATTTTGGCCATTTTAATAGGTGTATAGTGGTATCTCATTCTTATTTTAATTTGCAACGTTATAAGTAACATAAGATGTTTGAACACTTTTTCACACGCTTATTTGCATCTGTATGTCTTCATTGGTAAGTTGTCTGTTTAGATTTTTTGCCCCTAAAACATTTTTAATTTAAAAAAACACATATCAATTAACAGAGAATGTTTGGAAAAAATTAAAATGTTTTCATAATCATAATTACACAATTTTGTCATTTTTGTGTTCTCTTCTTTCCAATGATTTTGTTTGTTCTTGTTGAAATGCACAAGAATTTGACACAGTTGTCATTATGTGCATACCGTTTTACATGCTTCTTTTGTTTAATATATCTTAGAATTATTAATGTAACATTATACATAAATAGATTACAATTTACTTAATCATTTCCCTATATTGGATATTTAGGTTATTTGCATTTGTCATGCAATGTTTTTAAGGGTTTTTTTTGACAAAATAAATTTAAGGATTTAATTTTGAGTTGTAAAATGCTAATTCTGCTATATCTATTCTTTGTAGATTAAAATTGCCTGATGGAAATGCAGACTTATTTTGTACATGGGAGACAGTTTCTATACAGGAGACAGTGTCTAGTGGAACTGTTGCCTATAAAACCAGAAACATGAGATCTCTTAGTATCAACAGAAGATTATAGATAGACAAATACCATTTTAACATGTAACAAAATGTTGACAAGGCTTTGCTCCAGTGGATTCTTCAATGTATGTTATTTAATTTGGTGGTTGTGCAAAACCCAGAAGATAGGTTATATAGTTTAGATGGTTTTATAATTGATTGATCCCTCCAAATTGCATGTTGAAATGTGAACCCCAATGTTGAAGGTGGGGCCTGGGGAGAAGTGCTTGGTTCATGGGGGCAAAACCCCCAGACATGGTTTGGTGCTGTTCTCTACCCGTAATGAGTGAGTTCTCACTCTATTAGTTCACGTGGGAGTTGGTCGTTTAAAAGGGCCTGGCACTTCCTTCTTTCTCTTGCTTCCACCTCCTACCATGAGTAAAAGCTTCTTGAGACCTCAACGGTAGGTGAGCAGATGCTGATGCCCTGCAGAAACAGGAGCCTCTTTTCTTTATAAATTACCCAGTCTCAGGTATTCCTTTACAGCAATGCAAAATGGACTGGTACAATAGGAAAGGGTCTTCTAGGAATACAACCCTGCCTATCATAAAGATTCCACTGCCAAGCCGGGCTCGGTGGCTCAGCCTGTAATCCCGCTCCTTTGGGAGGCTGAGGTGAGTGGACTGCCTGAGCCCGCGGGTTCGAGACCCGCCTGGACAGCGAGACCTCATCTCTACAATAAATCAAAAAATCAGCCTGGCGTGGTAGCGCATGCCTGTAATTCCGGCTACTCGGAAGGCTGAGGCGGAAGGATCGCCGGAGCCCAGCAGGCCACTGCACTCTAGTCTGGGTGACCAAGTGAGACTCCAACTCAAAAAAAAAAAAAAAAAAAGATTCCACTGCCAGAACATCTTTGAAGAATTTCTCAGAGGTAGGACTAGTCTTGAGCTTTGGAAGTTTTAATATGTTCTCTAGGACCTTAGCATTTCTAATTAGAACCTTAACGTTTCTTATGATTTATCAGAATCCTGTCTTAGTGTGGAGGCTCTGTAACCACTTTATGAGGTCAGGATGGGGTCTCTGAGTTAGAAAAAGGATTAGGGCAGGAAAGGAGTATGATTTTAGAGTTAGAGGGCTGTCATTAACTCCTTCTCTTCCTTGTTCCTTATCTATAGCACCAATCCAACTGTACTTTTTGAGAATTAAATGATACAAAAACATATACAAAAAATCCAGCATCTAATTATTATTATTATCTGAATCTTAATCTGTCTTTTGGAACGTCTCTCATCTACTCCTCCCTACTCACAGTTTACTGAAATTCTGTCAAGGAAAGGCCATTCTGTGGTATATTTGCGTGACCAGGATTCTCTGGGTTACAAGTGATTAGAAAAAAGCACTCAAGCACTTAAGAAATTGCACTAGCTCAAGAAAAAACAGAAAATCTGTTGGTGTATAGCTAGAAGTAGCACAGTAGATTCCAGGACCTCACACAATATCATTAGGCTGCCACTTTCCATTTTTTAACTCTGTCTTTCTCTGTGCTGACTTCCTTTTCAGGTGCCTGGGAGGTGGTAAAGCTAGTTACCTGATATTCTAGCATCTAAGTCTACCATCTGAGTAAAATTTGTGCAAACAGAATATCTTCTCTTCTAATAGTTTCACCTGAAGTCCCAGATCTGATATCAATTGGCTAGGCTAATTGTTCCTATTTCCATCCTTGACTTAATGGTTGTGAGTCTGACGGGCTTCCATCCTGGGATCATGTGAGATGGAAATGTCCACTCCAACTGAGTTTGAAAGGCAAAATAGCATGTGTGTATTCTTACACATTCATATAGAAATTTATTTTGTACCCCTTTTAAAGAAACATTGTAGGAAGGAGGAAGAGGGGGGAAAATCGCATCTATTCTAATTTGTTCTTTCTGAGGGGAGTAAGAACTTCTGAACCAACTGCTCCTGCTGCAGAAGTTGCAAGAGAGGTACCCTTGTGGAAAGATAGGAACTGCAGCCATCTTCCCTTTCCACCCTACTATTTGGTCCAGTTCCACCCCTTTCTCTGAATTTTTACTGGAAGTTCTAAACAAATAAGGATGGTGTTTGTGAATCACAGAAATATTAGTTTAACTGTGGAGGATTCAAACAGGGTAGCATTATTATTATTATTACTATTATTACTATTATTATACACTATAAGAAGGCCTGGAGCAAGTAGGCCTGTATGGTATTTTTCATGATTCCCTCAGGGACACAGGGGCCTTCTATTGTTCCTCAGACACTTGTAGGATATGGATTTTGTTCTCTTGTGTTTTCCCCAGAGCTCTCGATATTTTTTCCACCTCTGCCTTACCTCAGGAAGAAGTAGAAGGCAGAGGGCAGAAGATGTATGCCAGCTAACTGTCCTCCCTCAGAAAAAGAGAGAAAAGTGGCCCTCGGCAGCCAGGAACTGGCTTGGCATTATCAATGGGCCTTGTTGTTGCTAGGAGCTGGCCTGGCACTCACCGCGAGGCCTTAGCAACTGCAGGGACAGCGCTGGAGATACCAGAATTATAGAGAGAGTTGCAGAGAAAAGGGGGAAAAAATTCCTAAACTTTGATTATTCACAAGTCAGACTCGATTTGACCTCACTCCACTGTACACTGCCCAGGTAAACCCCTGTAAATACGATTTTAAAAAAGTTGCATTAGTCTTCTGTCTGGATTTATGTAAATATCCTCGGAGAAAGCAAACCAAGAAAGCAAACGGCAAAACTGTGAAACACAATTATTGTATATTTGCAAATAGGAGAACCTAGTTTTGACATTTTCTTAAACAATCAAGATGTCTCTTTAAAAAATTAAATAACTCAAATGATACATAAACACATATGTATTATAAAAAATTCAAATAATATGAGCTATATAAAGTAAAAATGACAACCCTCCTTTCCCTTCTTCCACAATCTTCTCTCACTAGCAGGAACCACAGCTAAAATATTAGTGCATTTATTAGAAAAGCTTTCGCTTTACATGCATACTCATAATTTAGTTTTTCTTTTGTGTGTGTGTCTTGTTTTCTTCCCTGACACTTACAGATTGCTTTCTTACCAATACAAGTAGAACTGCTGAGGTTACGATTTAACTTTAGCATTTGGGTGGACATGGCTAAACTCCAAAATGTCTTTTTCCAATTTCCATGGCCACAAATGTGTATGAAAGTATTCATTTCCTCTTATCCTCACTATCCCACTATCACTAAAGTACTTGGTACCCCACTGTTGTTTTAATTTGCATTTCCCTGATTACTTCTGATGTTGAGGACCTTTCTACATGTTTATGGGCCATTAGGAATTCCTGTTCTATGAATTGTTTGTCTTTATCCTTCCCTTGCTGATTTTTTGGGACTGTTTATGTAGTATCGATATTAATCCTTTGTTACAATCATGAGTTGAAAACATTTTCTCTCACTCTACACCTTATCTTTTAACTTATTATGATGTCTTTTTCTTGTGAGAAATTTTATTTTTATGTAGTGACCTTCAAAAAATATTTTCCTTTTAGCTTCTGGGTTGTTTTTTTTTTTTTTAAATCCTGTGATTGTAAGAATATTCTGCCTTATTTTATTCAAGCAGTTTATAGCTTGGCTTAGGTTTAGCCCAGAATCTGAGCTTTATTATATGTTATAATGTAGATAGGAATCAAATTTGTCTTTTTTTTCTGCATGGTGTAGAAATCACAAAAAAAGTGAACGACACTTTTATCTACCTTATAGGATTGTGAGACTGATTAGATAAATTATTAGGTGAGAAACACTTACGATGGTGCCTGGAATATTGTAAATGCTTCTTAATATATGCTAACAACAAATATTCCCCAAATAACTCCCCGCCAAAAAAGCAACAAAACCAATCCTCTTTTTAAATGAATACACCATATTTACTATAATTTACATAGATAAAAGGGGCTGTTTTCAGACTCAATTCTGTTTTATTGATCTCATTATGCCAATTCCCTGTTTTAGTTACTATAACTTTAAGATATATTTGCTGTTTGAAAGAACATATGCCTCTCATTGTTCTTTTTTAAAAATTACATTCTTGCATGTTTTTGTACAGATGAATAGAATTATCTTGTTAAATTCCATAAAAAAAAATCTTTTTGACTTCAATAAAAAGTCTAAGTTTCCATAGAAATCTATTTAGGCCGGGCTCGGTGGCTCAGCCTGTAATCCCGCGCCTTTGGGAGACTGAGGTGAATGAATTGCCTGAGCCTGTGGGTTCGAGACTCGCCTGGCAGCGAGACCTCATCTCTACAATAAATCAAAAAATCAGCCAGGCGTGGTAGCGCGTGCCTGTAATTCCGGCTACTTGGAAGGCTGAGGCGGAAGGATCGCAGGAGCCCAGCAGGCAAGGCTGCGGTGGCCGGCAGCGGCCACTGCACTCCAGTCTGGGCGACAGAGTGAGACTCCAACTCAAAAAAAAAAAAAAGAAATCTATTTAGGCTTGTATTACATTTATGAATGATTTTAGGGAGAATTGATATCTTTACAATATTAAATTTTCCTGTTGCAATGGGATCACATGTGACATGTTGCTCCAAAAATTTGTCTTATTTTATGTACTTCAGTAAAATGTTAGCATTTTCTTCATATCTTGCTTCTTGATTGTAAACTGACTGAAATACTCCTGATGTTGTTACTGTTAGAGTCAAGTACAGGGGAATGATATGAGAGTCTTGTTGTATCTTAAGCATTTTGACTTGGTCAAGATCCCATCTCTGAACCAATTTCTGTAACTGAAAAATTGTGGCTTAAGCTTAATTCAGGTGTCCCACCTGGAACTCCGGACTTTGGGAAATTACACAAGAAGGCAGAATGAATGCAAATGTCAACAACTCCAAGTTGAGGGCATCTTTTTCTTCTATAATGATATTTGCTCTGCTTTTTTTTATTATTAGTTTCTTGAGCATTTTTTTTCAGAAGTGACTTCTGCATTGTATACTTTGAGTTCTTATGTGTATGAAAGTATCTCTTGTTTCCTAGTTCACATGAATGATAAAATGTTTCACTGTCTTCTTTTATTTTTGTATAGTAGATGAAAAAAATTGATAGCTGCCTGACTTTTTTTTTCCTTTCTAAATAACCAAGTTTGTCTCCCTGAAGAAAGCATGTAATATTTTCCTTTGTTCTTGGAGTTAAATACTTTCGGCTGAAAGGCTAGGTGTGAGTCTTTTAATGTGCATCCTGTCTAGTATTTAGTATGTGTTTTTGATATGGACCTCAAGTAGTTAGCTTATAAAAGTTTCTCTGAATAGCTCTGTGATTCTTGCTTTTTGGGGGAACTTCTATTATATACATTTGACTTCCAGATCTATCATCCATACAACATCTTCTTTCATGATTTTCATTATATATGATCAAATACATGATCAAATATATAATAGAAAGTATGTGTATGAATGTGTATGTATGTACGTAATAGCTCCTTTATCTGGTGTTTGGTGTCACTTAACTGATGGCTTGCTCTATTATTTAGTTCTTCCATAAAGGATTTAAAAATAGAAATCATGTATATTTTATTTCCAAAAAGCTTCTTTGCTTTTGTTTTATTGACATATTTTCTTTCTTTTGGGGGACACATTCAGTAATTTTTTTTTTAAGGCTCATTCAACCTTCCTTAACAGCAGCTTTCATTCCAGTAGTTAAGATAAGCATTCCCCAAAGTTCATATGTTGGAAACCTAATACCCAGTGCAGCAGTGTTGAGAGGTAGGTAGGGCCTTTCAGAGGTGATTAGGACATAGCACTTCTGCCCTCATGAATGGATATATTTTGTAATTGAGGAATGGGTTCATTATCATGAGAGTAGGTGTTTGATCAAAACCGGTTTGGATCACTCTTGCTCTCTCACTCTCTTGTGCTTTCTTGTCCTTCCACTACTGCCTTAGGATGACACGGTGTGAAGACCCTCATCAGATGTGAACTTCTCAGCATCCGGAACTTTGAGAAAGAAATCTCTGTTCTTTATAAGTGACCCAGTCTCAGGTATTCTGAAACGGCAGCACAAAACAGACTAACACAGTCCACCTCCTTGAAATAATCAATTATTTTTGTAAATAATTTGTGTTTACAAAAATAATTTTGTATGTTAATCTATGTAAATTGGGATAATTACATTCAGCACCATGGGCAATGCTACATTGTCAGGCATAGGGACAAAGGAAGCAGTTTATTTTTCAGTTAGCTAATGGGTATTTTTTTAGTCTCTTTTTAGGATTAAGGAACAAGATGGCTGGGGTACTTTTTCTATGAATTGAGTGGATCCTGTTAGCAATCTGTTGAAACCCTTAGAGAGCCTCAGGATTGAAGTTCCCTGTCCCATGCTTTGCCAGAGTAGGCCAACTTCCTCTCAGTCTGGTTCTTATTGTATTGTGGAGAGTCCTACAAGTCTTCTGTGGTTGCAATTGAAAGCAGATCCTCAGATGTTTGCAGGGTTTCCTTCAGGCTTTAGAAATATCCCACACTTTTCCTCATCTCCTCCCCAACTGCCCTGCATGCCTATTATTGCTTGAGCCACCTCAGCTGTACATCGGGCTAGGAAAAGAAGCAAAGTGATTGTGTCTAGGCCACTATCTCCCGAGATTTGTCCTGGGTTTCTCTTTTGATGAGATTATCCCCAAGAGGATCTGAAGCTACGTAAGCTTATTCCTCTTCAGCAAATGCAAGATGCGCTACCCATTTCAGCACAGTAAGTACTCATTTCATGTCGTCAATAGGTTTTAGGAAACTATTACTTTAAGCAAAATAATGTACTGCTGTTCTTGATTAACGTTGTTTTATTATAAGGCTGATGAGGGAAAAATGATTTTGGTTTTGTTATATGTCATTCTGCTTAAAGTTGCAGTCTCAAGAGCTTATTGACAATATTAAGTGAGGACTTACTGTATATTATTTGCCTTTTGGAAAGTTATTCAGGCCGTGCTTGGTGGCTCAGCTTGTAATCCCAGCACTTTGGGAGGCCGAGGCAAGTGTGTTGCCTGAGCCTACAGGTTCGAGATCAACCCGAGCAACTTGATGAGACCTTGTCTCTACAATAAATAAAAAATTAGCCGGCCGTGGTAGCGCATGCCTGTACTTAGAAGGCTGAAGCGGAAGGATTGCTGGAGCCCAGCAGGTCAGTGCTGGGGTGGCCGTGAGTCTGCCACTGCACTCCAGCCTGGGCAACAGAGTGAGACTCCAACTCAAAAAAAAAAAAAGAAAGAAAGAAAGTTATTCATATTGCTGAACTCTTGTAATCTAGAATAATTTATATCTGTTTAAATTAATGATAGGTGTCTAGAGGATTTATTAGTTTTTCAGAATATGCTAATGATTGACATGGTTTAGTTGCCATGAAAGTTCACTTTGCCAAATTATTTACTCACTCAATAAATAGGTATAAATGCCTTCATTTTGTCAGATACATACTCAGTACTGAAGTGTATTCCAGGAATCTTCACTGTTGTTTATGTGACATAGACACTCTGGGGAGAGAGCTGTCAAGCAAACTTGTCTGTTCTATTGCTCACCTCAACTACAACTTTTGTTTATCAACTTGAAAAATGTCTTTTAAACTTTGTGGTAGATTAAAAACACAGTCATAATCCTTCACTAGTCCCATAGCCCAAATCTTTACAATATGATTTTGTAGCTTCTTTCATCAAAAGGTGGAGTCTGTTTCCCCATTCCTTGAATCTGAACCAGTCTTGCAATTTGCATTGGACAAGGCTTGTGGCAGAAATGACAATTTGCCAATTTGGACCTGAGGTCATTGGAGGTCTTGAATGCTTAGACTTTCTTTATTATTTCTCTGTGCTCACTGTATATTTTAGTTTGGGATGGCCCGCTAAATGGTACTGATGAGCCATTTCAGCTGAGCCTAGAGGTACCATCAATCTAAGTCTAGCCTAAATTGCCGTCTTGCAGAACTGTGAACTGAATAAATGATTGTTTTAAGCCTCTATGTTCTGGGGATATTTTTTATGGAGAAAAGATAACTAATAAAATATTGAGGTTAAATTCATAATCTTATTGTATTCACTATTAATAGGCTATAGTAAGATATAAGAAATTGTTATTAAATTATTTATGGGAATTTTGCTTTATTTTTATTTTCATTTAATGTGTCTATATCTGCATTTAGACCTACATCTACATCATCTATGTCTATATCATCATTTATATGTAACTATATTTGTCTGCATGTGTGTATTAGGATGGTTAGCTCTGTTTAAACTGGACTTCAGAGTCTAATGCATCAAATAGCTGAGATGGGGGTTACCCTAAGCATACATTTGGATGATTTAATTTGTATCAGCAGAAAGAGAGACTATAAGCGGATGTTTTGGAAATAGGCACCTCAGGAGAAAAGTGGGAAGAAAAAAACATTATCTAATCTCAATCCCAGTCAGTATGATGGAAAATGTGTGAGCCTCATGAACATTTTTCCATTTTTGAAAAACATAATTTGGTTTTGGTACATTGATTGAAAGGAACATACCAGTTGTGATGGTTAATTTTAAGTATCAGTTTGACTGATGGGATACCTAAATATCTGGTAAAGTATTATTTTTCAGTGTGTCTCTGAGACTATTTCTGAAGGAAATTGGCATGTGATTCAGTGGATTGAGTGGGGAAGATCCGCCCTCAGTGTGGGTCAGCAACGTTCAAACATCTGGGGCCCGATAGAACAGAAAGGCGAAAGAAAGGTGAATTCTCTCTCTTTCTCATGGAGTTGGGACGCCCTTCTCCTCCTGCTGTGGGACATCAGAACTCTAGGTTCTGTGGCCTTTGGACTCTGGGACTTGAGCCAGCGCTGCCCATTTCTACCTCCTGTCCCACTCATTCACTCAACAGGTTTCTGAGGCCTTTGGCTTTGGATTGAGAGTTACACCACTGGTTTTGGACTTGGACTGAGTGACACTACAGTGTTTTTAGTTCTCCAGTTTGCAGGTGGGCTATTGTGGAAATTCTCAGTCTCCATAATTGCATGAGCCAATTTCCCTAATAAGTTCTCTTTCTGTCTATCTGTCTGTCTGTCTGTCTGTCTGTCTATCTATCTATCTATCTATCTGTCTATCCGTCTATCCATCCCGTTGGTTCTTTCTAGAGAATCGTAATACACCCCTGTTTTGACAACTTAAGATTGATGCTCTAGGAGGCTCTGATTTAATGGAAGGCATCAGCACAGTGGCAGTAGAAAGAAACTCTAAAGTAGAGTTACAGTCAGTTGAAGATTGAAGAGGAAAATAACATGAGAGGGCTGTTTGTGAGCCCAAGTGTGTCACAAAGAGTGACAAAAATCATTATGGGAGACTTGGTTGGAAGAGGTAAACAGATCTTACTTAAACAGTCTTACTATTCAAACGAACATGTTATTTCCCATTGGTTGGTGGATTCTGAAGCTTTTAGGTCACTGTAATAACCAATCATTTGCTCCCAAGGGTCCTTTTGATTTTACATTTTAAAAAAATGTTTGCTAGAAGCTAAACATGACAACAAGTAAACAAACAAACAAAAAACCATAAAAAGATAATATTAATATAAAAGGATTCACCTAATGGCAAATGATGCTAACAGATTTTTAGAAATAAAGAAAATCTGAAGATAAAATGTACAAACAGAAGCAAAAATAGTCAATAGCAAGCAAAATGTACTTGTCTGTCCCAAATGAGTTCTTTATATTACCCAGAAGTGCTGCATTTTAAAACCAAGTTACTCTAAATATACTATGATTCGATTCAGTTTCTCTTAAACATTTTAATTTCATTATTGGAGTAATATTTATGACGACTGAGACTGAAACATGCCTTACGGAGTCAAATTCTTTCTGTTAAACTTTCCCCTCTTAAACTACCTCAGAATATAATCATTTTATTTAGGAAAGATTCCAAAGGCATTATTCTGTGAGTGGTGTTAACTCTAATTAAATTCTAATAAATAAAAAAAAACAACAGCCAAGCATGAAAGAAAACTGTATCATTTGAATGGAACTCTCTCATTTGGGCTGCACCAAGTTTTCCTGATTTTTTCCCACTTCAATTATTCCTTTTTGGTGCTCTTCTGCCCTTCATCCCTAAATATAATGCTTTTCAAGGGCCTATCCTTACCTTTTTTTTAATCTTCTCTCTTGTTATTTTCTCTTTGAAAAAGCTCATCTAATTTGGTAGCTTAACAATGAAGATGACTCCCAATTCTTTACATTCTCTTCTATCCCTTATGTAAGTGCCTTCATTTTCAACTTCATTGGCACTTAGCCTTCATAGCCTGTCAGCATCTCAAGCACCAGCCACCCAAATCTGATTTGATCAATTCTCATCACTCTTTTTTTCCTTAATTCCTACCTCTTTTGTTGACATTGAACACTGATTATCAACTATACACAAAACCACAGATTTTGTCTTCTTCCCTCTTTGCTTTTACACAAAAACCAAATGACTACCAAGTTCTGAGGCACCTATAGTCCATGAATATCTTACAGCTGTCCTTTCCTGTCTATTCATACAAATACACTAGTTCAGTTACCAATATCTCTTACCTGGGCCATCATACTAGTCACCTCATTGATCACTTTAACTCACATATATATTAAATTGTCCTCCAATTAATTTGATTACAATATGCTTTTGCTTAGAAACCTCAAAATGTTTTCCAGTGCTCTTGAATAAAGCCCAAATACATTATCTCCATTTAAGCTTTTCCATTAACACTTACCATTCTAAACCTATATCCACCTGGCTTTCTTTGAATGCCATAGATCTAGTGAAACTCTTCTACCTTCCTTGTGCATGCACACTGATTTCCTGTCTTGGTTCCTTTCTTTCTTTCTTTTTTTTGGACTACTAGATATTTGTTCTTCCCATATAAAAATATTCAAATTATATGTATCCATAAAAGTCCAGCCCTAATACAATCTCTATTATATTATCAGCTAAAATTTATCTTTATCAGCTAAAATATATTGAACATTTACTTTATGTTAGATTCTGTGCTAAGTACATTATCTCATTTAATTATATAACAAGATATTACTAGTCCCATTTTACAGATGAGGACATTGAGGCACAAAGATGGTGAATGATTTGTCCTAGATCATACAGGTAATAAGCAGTTGGATTGCTCATTTTTCTCTACCACATACCCCTTATCCTTTTCCTTCTACCAGAGGCAACTGATGTCTCTCTCTTCCCAACTTCCATAGAATTTTATCTGTACTTTTAGCTACCTCCCTTTTATTATATATTTTTCAATACAATTTAAAAAATTACAATTTGGAATACATGTGAGGATTTGCTACATAAGGAAACTGCATGCAGGTGAGGTCTGGGCTACTAGTAAACCCTCTCCTCCCCTGGTAGTGGACATGGTACCCAATGGGTGGTTGTGTGCCCCTTGTCTCTTTTCCCACCCTCTCCCACAGAGGAATAAAAATAAATATCATTGCCAAAACACCCAAATATAGAAATTAAACAACACACTCCTGAGTGACTTTTGAGTTAACACAGAAATTAAGGCAGAAATAAAAAGATTCTTAGAAGCCGGGCTCGGTGGCTCAGCCTGTAATCCCGCGCCTTTGGGAGGCTGAGGTGAGTGGATTGCCTGAGCTCACGGGTTCGAGACCCGCCTGGGCAGCGAGACCTCATCTCTACAATAAATCAAAAAATTAGCCGGGCGTGGTAGTGCATGCCTGTAATTCTGGCTACTCGGAAGGCTGAGGTGGAAGGATCGCCGGAGCCCAGCAGGTTGAGGCTGCGGTGGCCGGGAGCAGCCACTGCACTCCAGTCTGGGCAACAGAGTGAGACTCCAACTCAAAAAAAAAAAAAAAAAAAAAAAGATTCTTAGAAACAAATGAAAACAAGGACACAACACACCAAACCACTGGGATATAATGAAAGCAGTGATGATATTTATTTTTATGCCACTGTGGTCTACGAAGATGCCTGATATGAATTTTTTTAAAGCAGGATTTATTGAGAGGATAGAAAAGATCCCACAGGGGAAGGGGACCCAAGGGAATTGCCCATTGGTATGATTTTGACTTTTAAAATTTTGTTCATGCTTGATTTATGTCCAGGTACGCAGTTGATCTTGGAGTATGTTCCATGTGCTAATGAGAATAATGCATATTCTGTGGTTGTTGAATAAAACGTTCTGAAGATGTTTATTAGGTCCAATTGGTTAAGTGTTGAGTTAAGTTTCTGATTTCGATTTTTTTTTTGTCTCAATGGTCTGTCAAAGGCTGTTAGTGGGGTAATGAAGTCTCTGACCATAATCGCATGGCTGGTCTAGGTTTTCTTTTAGTTTAATTAATAATTGTTTTATAAATCTGGGTGCTCCTATGTTGAAGGATATATATATATTCAAGATGGATATTTCTTGCTGATGGATTGAGCCTTTTATCATTATGTGGTGTCCTTTAAAACTTTTATTGGTTTAAAGTCTGTTTTGTCTGATGTAAAGAATAGCTACTTCTGTTCTTTTTTATTTTCCATTTGCCTGGAAAATCTCTCTCCATCCTTTTACCTTGAGTCTGTGTGTGTCATTTGCAGTGAGACTGGTTTTCTGAAGGCAGGAGGATGAATCTTACTTCTTTAACCAATTTGTCACTGTATGCCTTTTGATTGGCACATTCATTTATGTTTAAGTTAATTATTGATATGTAGGGGTTTGTTTCTGTCATATTGCTACTAAGAGGCTGCTTTGCTTTTTAGGTTTTGTGGCTTATTTGTATAGTTTGTAAGCTCTGTGCTTGTTTATGCTTTTGCAAAACTCATTATTTTGATTCCATGCTTAGAACTTTCTTAAACATCTCCTGAAGAGCATGTTTGGAGGTCACATAGTCTCTCGGGGACGGGATGTTAGGGAAGGATTTTAATTCTCCTTCATTAATGCAGCTAAGCTTGGTGGGATAGGAAATTCTTGACCGGAATTGCTTTTCTTTAAGAATGTTAAAGAGGAACTTCAGTCCATTCTGGCTTCTAGGATTTCTGCTGAGATGTCTGCTGCAATTCTGATGGGTCTTCCTTTGTAGGTAATCTTTCCCTTCTCCCTAGATGCCTTTAGGATTTTTCTCTTTCATGCGTGCCTTGTGGAGCTAGATTATTATGTACCGTGGGCATGGTCCTCTCATGTCATGTTTTTCAGGAGTTCTCTGAATCTCTTGCACCTGCACAGCTGCCTATCTAACGAGATAGGGGAAATTTTCTTGGTTGGTATCTTGGAAGTCTTGTTCTAGGGTGTTTTCAATTTCCCCTTCGCTCTCAGGGATGCTGATCAACTGTAGACTTGGTCTTTTTACATAGTCTCAAATCTCTTTAGGCTTTACTCATTTTTGCTTATGTCTTTTCTTCTTGCTTTTTGTCAGCCTGAGTTAGGTCAGTGTTTGATCCTCAAGCTCTGAGATTCTTGCCTCTGCCTGTCCATTCTGCTCTTGTTGTCATTGTGTTTTGAAATTCTTGGAAAGAATTCTTCATTTGCAGAATTTCAGATTGATCCTTATAATGACCAGTGAATTTTTCACTTCCTGCACTGTTTTTGTGGCCTAGGTGTTCTGTGTGTCTACCTTCTCATAGAAATTGCTGAGTTTCTTTGCTTTCCACAATCTGAATTCTATGTCTGACATGAGGGGATAGGTCATTCTGGATTAATTCCATTGCTTGGGATCTGGGAAGCCCTTTTGTGAGTGTTGGTTTATTAAAGGTTTAGAGATTGCCTGTGTTTTTTTGCTAGTTCTTCCTCATCTTGAAGGCTGACTTTTCTCTTATTTTTTGTTTTGTTGTTTTTTAATTAAAGTTGCTACTTTTGGGGAGTGGATGTTTGTGTGTATGTGTGGTTTTTTTTCCTGTCCTTTCTCCTCTGGACTGCCTGTTGGGGTGGTGCAGTGGCAGAAAGTGTGGTGATCAGGGGGAAATCACCTGAAACTGCTTCGCTGGTACAGTCTTACAGAAATGGGATGAGACATTTTCTCTCTTTCAGAGTCTTTCCCGTCCCTCCAGGACAGGCTACAGGTGTAGCCTTGTCCCAGACTGCTTGTCCCATTAGCAGGATTGGCAGGTGGCCAAGTGGGGCCCTGCAGCTCTGTTCTGGCTCAGGTGCTTTTGAGGGGTGTGAATTGGCCTCCTGTCTGGGCTTGGACCGCCTCTTTCACCCAGAGGTAGAAGGGAAGCAGTGGGAGATTGTAATTTCTTCCTCTATCCACAGGTTGGCAAGGTCACTATCATCGCAGCCTTGTGCAGAGGCCCTGTCTCTTAGATCATACCCTGTTCCATGGGAGGAGACATAACCACAATAGAGGCCCCCTAAGGTCCACATCTGCAACCCTGACCTAGGGCCATAAGGACTGCCACTGCCAGAGAAACTTCCCTAATTTGTTGCGTTGTTCTTACTGGGTGCTGTGGAAGGAAGGAGGAGAGTGTGTCTGAGCAGTACACACTGCTCACAGGGTGTTTCCCAGTGAAGCTCACCATGGGGTAGTTGGCAGCTGTAGCACGGGACTCCTGGGAACTGGGGTTCCCCAGGTTATAGGTGTAATCTGCCAGTTCCTCTGTCTCTACCAAGGGCAGCCCTCTGTGTCCTGCCAGTGCAGGAGGAGTTCAAGGGGGAATTCTGCCCTGTCTCTCCCTCTGAGACAGCAGAGGCCCACATTAGGTATGCAGAGAAGAAAAGCAGTTTTTTTTTTTTTCTTCTCTGCTCACCCCTCTGTTTCCAAAGGTGCTCTTCTGTTCTTGCATCAAGGCCACCTCCAGGTGTGTCCAGGGCTTGGGACTATCTATCCTCCAGGTCATCTCCAGATGACTGTCTGATGGACCTCAGCTTGGGTTTTCAGGTTGACCCTCAAAGCCCTAGGTTCACTATTCCATATGGGCTTCTTTGCAGAGAGCCGCAATCAAGCAGTTTCTTTAGTCATCCATCTTCTATTTATCTGTGGCTTTTGTGTCTCTTTCAAAACTGAGGCAGAAGTCATACTAAATTCATCTTGTTATCTTTCACAGTTCTTTGGGAAAGGTAGATGCTCAATTAGTATAAATGAATACATAAAACATATTAGTAATATATCAGTGGTTCTATTCTATTTATGCCTATCTTGGATTGTCAAAAAGAATTTTAGAGCGCTTACCATGTTTACAGTACAATTTCAAAAAGGACATAAGAGTAAAGGAAGGAAAAACGAAGTGAATTCGTAAATAAGATTGGTTCATAACAACCATGTAATGTGGTCTAGAATTATTTGCCAGAAGTGGGCCACGAACTTGGTGGTAAGCTGAGGCAAAGAGAGAAATGCAATCATTTATTTACAGTGGCGCCAATGGTCATGGGATGGAAACGGGTAAGTTAATGATGAGAACCCAATTATTCCTCAGCCATTTTTTTCAATTGTCTTCATCAGGAGGCTTCTGTTTGATATAGCAAATAGCCTGATCAGCAATATACTTAAAGTACAAGTAGCATGAGTTACCTTAAAAACCAAACTTATTCTCAGTGCTGCACTCTCAAGAATGATAGATAAGTTACCCCAGAATAGAAATAACTGTACAGTAAATAGTTGTATTTCAGAAGTGGTAGAGAAGGTCACACATTATTCAGGTGATAACTGTATCGAGCTGTTTCACGTAAATTGTAGAGGTCATGATGATATACTTCATGTGGTAGTTCTGCTTTCACTTTCTTTTTTAAACAGAAAATGAGAGAGCAATTCAGTGTTGTAGTGGATTTCTCAAGATTCTTGGAAGTTATTAGCTACATAGGGGGTCCTTGTTACAATCCTTTCACATAATGGAAGGAATGACAAATACTATTACAGTATGATTATATATCTATATCTGTGATATCAAAACTATAATCACAGGTGTTATAGCCAGGATTGACAGTATATAGTAACAATAATATATACATATAATATAAATGTACACACACGTACATAAACATATACATACACATATTTCAACACATACTTGATTTTACTTTACAAAATAGTCTGTCATGAGCTATTTGACTTTGGTGTTCTCTCAAAGCCTAATCCTTTTTGTCATATAATTGTCACTTATAATGATTATTGTGCTTTTGAGATGATGAGACATATTTCATTACTACAAATAAAGAAACTTCTTAACAAATTACTCTTTAAGGGTGAATAAGAAATTCTATGCACTGACATCAAAAGAAACCCTTGAATTTCCTACCTGGTGTTTACTGTCAAAAAACACAATGGGCATTCAAGCAGGTTCTTGTAAGAAAAAATTCTGTTTGTTTTGCCACACTTTTTTCCATTAATTTAAAAACCAGTGAAAGCCTGAAAACACTGGGAAGTGTGAAAATAACCCCCAATTTTGAGTTTTCAAAATGCTCTTGGGAAGCACATTTGGTGGATAATTGCAAGTGCTTTGTGAAAGAGCTTCAAAACTGCATGAGCTTCTGTATTAAGTATGTATCATTTTGGAGCACAGCAAATCTTTTTTATGCTCTCTCTCTCTTTGTTTGATGAGCCTCATCAACCTATGCTAGTGATGAAAGCTAATTTGCACAGTTGAACAGCTCTATAATGCCTGTTAGTTAACTATCTCCTTAAAAATCATGAAAAATAATTAAACATTTCCTTAAATTCTGAAAATTAAAACCTTTTAAAAGTCTGAAAATTAATTCAAACAACAATAACAATAAAGCATCGTATGTAACCTTGCTTTTTGTGAAAGATGTATATTTATATGTTGTGGCTACATAATGAATTGTCATAACCCATTTAGAATGCATTGTGATATTTTATAGCACGCATTACCATCTAGTATATAGTATATATGAACCACAAATATCCATTCTCTTCAATAGAACAATTCCTTCCATGATGGTCAACCCCTAGATTTGGTTGGATGTCAAATCTAAACCTCTGCGTTTATTTCTCATATGATTTAGTACTGACCTTTCTTGAGACTTTGAGCTACTTGAGTGTATGTGTGTGTGTGTTTGTGTATGTTGTGTGTGCGTGCACATGAGAGAGAGAGAGAGAGAGAGAGAGAGAGAGAGAGAGAGAGAGAGAGAGAGTGTTTGTCTTCTTGATAATAGCTGTCATTATTCCGTAATTATTTTTTACTAAACAGTGTGATATGTACCTTACACACATCATCTATTTATTTTTATAATAATCTTATTTAGTAGGTATTATTATACCAATTTTAGACAAGATAAAACTTGACCTCAGAAAGATTAATTAACCTAGACACATCATAGCTAGCCACTGACAAAATGCTGGAATTACAGCGTATGTAACTCTGACTCCAAAGTATAAAAGCCTTAGCCACTGAATTTTTGGGGTTTTTGTTATTGTTGTCCACTTTTTATAGGCCGACTAGTATTTAAGGCTAATTTTTCACAAATTTTACTTTCTCAGATGTGTAACAAAGAACATTTAGAGTTGTTACTCACAGTCTAGATCACATTTAAAGAAGCTGTTGACATGACATAAAAACTTCTGAGTGTGAAAGGTCTCTTTTCCCAGCTGTCTGTACATTTCCAAGAACTTGTCTGCATTGCCCTTCTCAAGACCACTGGATTGGAAAGTAGGTCATATATGTTCAGGATGTTCCCCACTCTGGGTTCTAGACTGTTTCATTGTAGGCTGCAGCTCTCCACACCCTATATCCTATGTCCTATGGCTTCTCAGTAGGATGGATGTTTCTCTTGCTGATAAGTTCACAGTTTCAAAGAAACTGTATCTGCCCTTTGATTTGTCTTGGACTGCACATGCCTCAGCAGAATCCACCTCAGAACTTCCCAAAGTCAATGTTCATGGAGTCTCTTGCCCTTTTTTGAGACAACTTGGTTCAATGCCAGCAGCTCACAAGGGCTTCAGGTAGATTCAACATAATGACAAAAGACTGAACTTAAAAAAGAACCCTTTCACTAAATAATTAAAATAAATGTAACCAAGATACACTTGCACAATGAAGTGCAGGTGGCAAAGTTGAGGCTGTTCATAGGAATAATCTCATTTAATCCTCACAACTACACCATTGTTTAACTGTTCACCACAACATTGACCATGTTGTGGTGTTCATTTGTTCATTTCCTTTGCTATATAGTATTTCATTAAATGGACATTATACAGTTGATGGACATTAAGTTTTATTTCCTATTTGGGACTATTACAAATTATGTAGCTACAAAATTCTTGCATATATACATTGGTGGGTATATATAAGCATTTATATAGATATTAAAGAAAAAAAAACTTAGGCAAATCACATTTAACAGAGTATATTTGTGCAAAATGCAATTCATGAATCAGGTAGCACTCAGGACAAGAAACAGTTCAGAGACTTCTGCCCAGCAGTATGAACAGTGAACTTTTATAGACCAAACAAGAAAACAAAGTAGGTAAACCACCTGATTGACTACAGCTGGGCTTTTGCCTTATTTGGGCCTAGTCTGACCAGTTGGCTGTCCGTGACTGGCTGACTGTGATTAGCCAAAACTTGGCTATTTGTTATAAAAAATATACTACTAAGTTAGGTTTCAGTTTGTTTACATATTAAGTTTGGTTGTGAATTGTTATGTAGAAACTCAAAGTATAGAGATAGCCTTAAGCTAATGGCCTTCTGCTAATTTTGCTTTAGCAATTTCTTTGTTTTTGGTCAGTCTCTCTATCTTGAGAGCTTAACCAAAATCTTGGACATTGACACCACTCTCATAATGAACTTATTAGGTTTTGGTATGGAATTCACTAGTCAAGATATCAGGTCAATTAATAATTCTTTGCTTTCTTTATGCTTTTGTTGTTATAACCAGATTGAGACATTTTGATGCACAGTGCTTGGCTAAATGCATGCATTAAAGACTCTTGAGAGGATACAGTAGATCAGGGAGATAGTTATCAGGAGGATAATGCCAAGAGACTAAAATATGTCCCTTAACCAAGATCCCAATGAACCAAGTCAACTAAAATGAAATAAAAAAAGAACTAAAAGAGTAGTCTATTGTTTTAACCAAATAGACTCCTTGTTGATTTCTTGTAATGGAGTTTCTGCAACACCACATGTGTCAATTGCAACAGAACATGATAGCTACTGAAAACACTCCTTCTCCTATTAAGTCAACATAGAGTCCAACGAAATTCTGCTCTCTAAAACAACTTTAGCAAAGTAGTTTAGAGAAAATTGTTGGGCATCACTAACCTTTGCAGTAGAGACAATAATAGTAGCTATTGTTTGAGGTGTATTTCTCGTCATAACCCCGTTTACACTTATGCTAAGTCAGGGAAGACTCATTCTACCAAAAGACAACCATTTAGAGGAATTTATACTGCTGGAAAATTCTTCTTTTTTCTGTGTTGGAATATCAGTAGAACTTGTTATGGTGTGAGCTAGAGGACCTTTAAGATAAATGTAGGGATTTAGGTTTAACATGACATATTCATCATTCAGTTCAGTTTCCTCTGGAAGCAAATTGCAAGGTGCAAATTAAAAGGTGAGACTGATGGTCAGTTGTCAATTGGTTATGGAGTGATAGTGGTACCATCAGAATCCATAATCTACATTGACATTTTATTTCCCACTTATTAAGACATGGAATGGCCTATGCATAAAGTTGATCATTAAATCCTCCACAATAAAATGTATCCTGGAGGGCACAACAGACAGTTCCCTGTGGAGTGCTTTGTGTATTAGGGGTCACCAGTAGAAAAGCATTGGTAGTATTTAGAAAATTAGGATTCAAAATTTGTCTACAAAGTGTCAAATTATCTTTCCCTTTGGCTTTCTTAGTTGATTTTTGGCATAATTGAACTGCAAACCCTTACTCTAGGTTTTGCCAACTGTCAGACTTAAACAAGGACTATTAATACATAAATTTAAAAGCCAACACTAAAGAACGAATCAGATGTGAGACTTGAACAGAAGTTGCTCTTGGAATATCAGTAAAAGTTATTATAGTGTAAGCTAGAGGATCTCTAAGATAGTGTAGGCATTTAGGTTTAACATGACATATTCATCGTTCAGTTAAGTTTCTTGTGGAAGCGACCTATTGTGACATCACAATCATATCATTATCTTGCCACACATAAACAGAATGATGGGACTGAGAAAAGAAAAACAACGTAGGTTTTTTTGTGGTAACAGAGGAAAGAAGTCTTGGGAAAGTTCTCCACATTTAGGAGGTCATCTGTTTCTAGGAAGAACCCATCCTGGTTAGTTGAGATCTCCTTCAGGTGTCTACTCCCAAAAGTTGGGGGAGAGTGGGAAGGTTTCTTGAGTTGAGAGATGTGGACCCAAGACTCAAGCTCTGGAGTTCTGCTGCAGTGTGAATGGTTAAAATACAGTATGATTCCTTCCAATAAGGCTCAAGAGCAATCTTTCTCTGGAATCATTTCCAAAAGACACAATCTTCAGGTTCTAGTTTGTGAAAGGTCTGATTGTGTTTGTGGGTCACAGAAGGCTTCTTTTATCTGGTGAAAATATTTTTTGGCTTAATTCATTAAAACTTTGTGACATTGAGTCATGCCAGAATTTGTAAGAGTAAGAGGTATATGAGGTTCTATTATTAGGGGCCTAGGTGTCCCAGTAACTATTTCATAGGTTAATTTGTGTTTTCCAGTAGGAATGGATATTATTTCCATCAAGGTCAATGATAATACCTTTAGTCAAGCAATCCAGTTGATTCAGTTAAATTTGCCAATTTCAATTTTTAGTCACTTTTCCTTTCAACTTTTGCAAAATATTGAGTATAGTATAGGCAGTGGTAATGCTATTGTGTTTGTAATACCTTATTTAACTGTTTTATAACTTGCTTAGTGAAACATATACTTATATTGCTGAAGATTTTTTCGGAATGACTAATTAAAAAACACATTTTCTTTTTTCCCCAATTTATTTATTTGTTTTTAATTGAAAAATAAAAATTGTACATATCTTGTGCATAACATGATGTTTTGAAATATGCATACATTATGGAATGGCTAAGTTGAGCTAAGTAACATATTCATCGCTTCACATACAGTAGCCTCCTCTTACCTACAGTTTGACTTTCTGTTATTTCAGTCACCTGCAGTCAACCACAACCTGAAAATAGTACATCAGTACTCTTGCACTTTGTGGCTCCCATTAAGTAAAATAAGGATTATTTGAACACAAGCATTGTGATACTGTGACAGTTGATCTGATAGCCAAGACAGCTACTAAGTGACTAATGGCAGTTGGACAGAATGAAGTGGGATGTGCAAGACTTTTATCATGCTACTCAGAATAGCAAGCAATTGAAAACTTATGAATTGTTTATTTCTGGAATTCTCCATTTATATCACAATTCCTAGGTCATTCACTTCACTTCATCTCATTGCATAGGCATTTCATCATCTCACAAATCACAAGATGAAGAAGGGAGAAGAAAGTAAATAAGATTTTTGAGAGAAATAGCAACCATATTTATATAACTTTTATTACAGTATATTTTTATAATTGTTCTATTTTATTATTTGTTGTTAATCTTTTACTTTGCCTCATTTATAAATCAAATGTTATCATAGGTATGTATGTACAGGAAAAACATGCTATATATAGGGTTTAATACTATCCATGATTTCAGGCATCCACTGGGAGTCTTTGAATGTGTCCCCTGTGGATAAGGGGAGACTACTTACAATTTTTTTTTTGTGGTGAGAACACTTAAAATCTACTCTCTTAGCAATTTAAAGGATATAATGCATAAGGAAACACACTTTTCAATAACCTTTTTGTTGTTGCTATAACATTGGCCTTCCTGCATGGGAAACCTTCTACTCGACCAGAGAACATATGGACTGTTACAGAACATTTTGATATGTCATTGAGGATGGAAATGGAATGAAATCTGTCTGCATGTGTCAAATGATTCAGCAGGTGGTGGAACTGTAACACCTGAAATTTTAATTGTCTTACCAAGATTATAGGTTTGACAAAGTAAGTGTTGGTTATAAACCACTTTAATAATTTTAGAACAGTTAACACACTAGTATTTTTTCATAGGTTATGTCATTTTTGGCTACTCCATAATGAGTCATGGAGTGGAGAGTTTTTAATGATGGAAAATTTAAAAACTCAGCAAGGATAAGGTAGCCATCTGGGATCTCTGTGGGTCTGTGTTTAACATTACATTAATAATTTTTCAGATTCCAATTTTGTTTTTTCAAATCAGACATACAGCACTCTTCATTAAATAAATCATCACAGATGATTTGACTTGGATCAATCTTATGAAATTCATTCAAATTGCATATTCTGACTCAGCATGAAAATCTGTCAAAGCATTTCCTTGGTATTTAATTAATTCTCATTCTGCTTGATGTTAGGTTAGCAGTTTTCTACAACCGTTTTTCATTCTGGAAATTCTTACACAGACTAACGGTATAATCGTAAAGTTATCAGAAACCTGTACTTATCAGAGTCCATTCCATGAATATATTTAAAGACAAAACACATTAGGTCTATAAATGTTTGCAGAAGCTTTCAGGGAAGTACCAGAGTAAAACAATTAACTGCCTATGGATGACAAGACTTAAAATGGCCACGGTTAAAGATCTGATTAGTGTTCATTATAATGTATCAGGCAAGTAAGTTTTGTTATTTCTGTGACATACAATATTTTAAGATAACAAGAATTATAACTGATAGACACACAGACATAAACTAGGACTCTCAGATCTCTAGGAATTTCATACAATTTCTGAAATACATAATAATGACACCCCTATACAATATTAGTTAAAGAAAATCCAGAATCACTTATTATTTCACAATGCTTTCCATACAATTTAACGTATTGAGTAAACCTAATTGGTTTAACATCTCTCTGTTTATAAGGAGAAAAAAAACTTCTTTTGTGATATCCCAGAGGCCCATTTGGCAGCTTCAGAAATTAGTTCAAGGTCAAAAAGTCTTAATTTACAATTTGATTTTGTAAGGTTGTGAAAAACGTCAAAAGGTTTAAACCACTTGATTAAAATAGGATAAGTCACTGTGAAACGATGCTTATTCATTTAACTAGAATAATAATTAAACGAGTTTAAAAGCAAATTCAGAAAGCCAAATAGTTGCAGGAATAACCTTAATCTTTTAATTGAGAAGACTCAGTTTTCTTAAGTCATCAAAGACTTAATAAAGAAACACATAAAATTATATTGATAAATACAAAATTTTTGTTCTCTTGGCCAGTTACTTAAAAAGTAAATAAAAATCTTTCACAATTTCTTGTGAAAGCACCAGTACTCCAAGAAAACCATGCTGTTTTAACAGAAAGGGCCAAGTTTTAGTTATGCATCAGTATGCTTTTTGATATTAATGCTCAGTTAGAAATATATAGGACCCGGCAAGGTAGTTCACGCGTTTAATCCCACCTCTTAGGGAGGCTGAGGTGGGAGGACTGCCTGAGGCAAGGTGTTCAAGACCAGTCTAAGCAACTTAGTAAGACTTTGTCTCTTTGGAAAACCAAAAGAAAAAAATTACCCAAGTGTGGTAACGCTTATAGTCCCAGCTACTCAGGAGGCAGAGGCAGAATGCTTTCTTGAGCCCTGGAGGTCAAGGCTGTGGTGAGCCATGATCATGCCACTGCACTATGGCCTGGGTTATGGAGTGAGATCCTACTAAAAAAAATGTAAACAATTTCCTTCAAATCTTAGCCAACTTGATCACACATAAAGTTTCTTTCCCAAGATTTCTTAAACAAACCTCCTATAGTTTTCTTATATCCATTCAATTTTTGTACTATACTTTTTTTCTCATTGTGAAACAGCTAGTCATTCTATTTTAACAAAAATTACTTTCCCCCTTAACAAATAAAAGGACATTCACATAACTTAGTTTTTTCTTTTTTTGCACCAAAAACACACTTAAACTTCTTTGTATGCATAGTGTTGTTTCTCCTATTATTTTTACTAATTTCAGTTACATATGTAAATTCTTAACCCTTAATATCTTAATTTCCACTGAAAACTAAGAAGCAAGCAATTGTAAATTGCCTGTCATATACTGACAATTTAACACCACTTCTCTAATTCTAGAAGCCTCTGTTTCCTCATAGTACAATATTCAATGTGGCCCAAATCATGCTTACTAAGGAGACTCAACCAACTAAGTAAATTCATAATCTAATAGGGTCCAATTTATTATTTTTTTTAAGATATAGAGATTATTGTGTGATTTGATTTTTTTTTGCTTATTTAAAGATTATGAGGCTGTTTTAATGTGTCATCTGTCTTTTAGATGCTTTATTGTTTATCTTTTAATTATCTTATTTGCTTAAAATTGATTTTTGTGCATAGTGTGAAATAGGGGTCAAGGTTCAATTTTTTCCATATGTATATTTCATTGACTCAACATCATTTATGGAAAAGATAGCACTTTTTTAATCACTCTACAGTACCACTTAAATCATAATTCAAGTGTCCATGTATGAGTGGATCTGTTTCTAGACTCTATAAGACTTTTGTCAGGTTTTGTGTCAAGATTATTATGGTCTGGTAAAATGGAATTAAAGCTATTCTTGATTTTTAAAAATTACCTAGAAGTGTTTTTTAATCAATTGGTGTTATTCTTTTATTATATATTTAATATATATTCAAAATTATTTGTGAAGCCACTTGGGCATGAAGGTTTTGTGTGTATGTATGAGTGCGGGAGCTGTGTGACTTAAAAACAGCGATAAGATGTAATGGCGATTGGGTAAGGTTCTGTCAATTCTTCATATATTAAGAAGACAAAAGGCAAATGTAGAATAGTGAAAGAATTAGTAAATAAAAATTGGTGGGATTGCTGCAAAAGAATTGGAAACTCTTGGATAAATTTTGACCTAAGAAAATTATTGGCTTCTCTGGGTCTGGAGCTGTTATTTTAATATGGGCTTGTAACAAATGCATCTGCTATTTCTTATAAGAAAATAAATACCATCAGTGAGTTAGGCTTTCTGTTTGGCACATAATATAAGATCAGAAGTGAGCATGGGTGTACACTGTGTTTTATAGCATAGCTATAACTTTGAGTGTCTATTTTTTGTTAAATTTCTCAAAACCAAAATACCTCTTAACCTTCAAGAAACATGTCAGTATCTTCATACTTATAAATGATCATAAATTTGTAAATTTTCAATGTAAAGTAGGAAACTGTTTAATTAATTTCCTTTGTTCCACCTTCCATAAATACATGCCCAAACTATACAAAGATAGTTATTTTATTTTTCTTCGAGAAGTTCAGAAAGTACTTCTTACATTTTGCAGTTGATCTTGTATCAAGTTGTTTTTTTAAACATTGTCTCAATCCTTCTAACATTTTAAGTCCTTTTCCTTTTGGTTATTTTCTCATGGAAATAGAAAAAAATGTCTTCTAAAATCACAAAGAGGAGACAAGAAATTATTGCTTAAAGAAAAATTTGGTATAAGAAACCAGATGATTTTTTATATTGTAGGGAAGAAGAAAAGAACCAAATATGATGAAAGAAGATACGTAGGAAAAAAATGCTGTCTTTAACATTTAAAAAATACCTTAGATATGTTTTCATAGGATGCCCCAATTTCCTGCACTGCCACAGTTGCCTTTTGCATAAAGAAATGCTGAGTTTTATTGAAAAGGTTACAAACAGGTTCTTCCAATTTTCCTTTCTCTATGTTGTAAAAGCAGTGCACTTTTTAAACAGTGACAGACCCTTCACACTTTATATTCTTCTCATTTTAAAGAAAAAGAAAAGTTCAAGGAACCAAAGGGATATCAGTAGTTATTTGACATCACAAAAGACTGAAAATTTCAAGAAAATAAACATCAAAGCCTTTATTACTTTTGATGAAATCTATCTCACTTTCTAAGAGTAAGCCAATACTAGGACACATAAAATTTTTAGCATTTAAATACACACCGATATATTTCAGCATGTATTGCCTAACAGCAAGGACATTCTCTTCCATAAACAAAATACAATTACTACAACGTGTAAGCTTAACATTGACAATTCTATCATCTTACGTATAGTTTGTATGCAAATTTCCCCAATTGTCTCAGTGGTATCTTTTATAACATTTTGTTTCTTTAAATTGTATTCAAGATTCAAGCAAGAATCATACATTATATTTAATTTGCCATATTTCATTAGTCTCCTTAATCTAGTATGATTTACCAGCCTTTTTGTGTTTTTATGACATTGGCATTTTTGAAAACATCTGAGTAGTTGTGTTGAAAAATGTCCTCCATTTTGGATTCTTTTTTCACTATTAGATCCAAATTAATCTTTCTTTTTTTTTGCAGAAACATAGGTGACATTGTGATTTCCATGTCTCACTGACTGCTATTTGGTTCATTGCTATCTGCCGGACTTTTCCATTGTAATAGGCTATAAAAATGATACATCAACACAATGAATATCTTGTTTGTCAACATTTCTATACCTATGGGTTTTCTTGCTTGAATCAATAATTATTATGGTGAATGCAATACTATGCATACTATACAATACTAATACAAATACTTTTCTATTTCTATTGTTTGATGGATTTTGCTTTTAGGTTGAGTTAACACATTGCACATGTTTTGCTTAAGGTTGTTTAGTATCCCTACCACTTACTAGCAATATCTCAAATTTCCTTTGGCAAACCACTTATCTCCTGTTCTCCTCCATGTGATTTGGAGTTCTAAGGATGGGTCAAGATTACAATCTAATCTCACCTCTCTTGCCATAATGGGTGTTTCTGGAATGAGCACATGACCCTCAAAGCACTGATGATATTGATTGCAACAGATCTTCTGAGACTTCTGCAAAGGTGAAGCTCTTCTTTTCATAGTAATTACTAGAGATAACCATCATTCTTTCTCAAAAACTTCATACTTAGTGTTTTAATTGTTTTATTGACTACCTCTCAAGTATCACTGTTATGGGCTGAATTGTGCATCTGCAAAATTTACATGTTGAAGTCTAATCCCCCAGTACCTCAGATTTTGACTGTATTTGGAAAGAGGGGGCATTAAAGAGATAATTAAGGCTAAATGAGGCCATTAGAATGGGCCTTAATCCAACATGACTTGTGCCCTTATTAAAAGAGGACATAAGTCCCTCTCAACAAACTGAGTATGGAAGAAACATACCTCTAATAAAGACCAGACATGACAAACCACGGCTAATATTGTACTGAATGAATAAAAATGGAAAGTCTTTTTACTAAGATCTGAAATAAGACAGAGTCCCATTTTTACCACTCCTATTTAACATAGTTTTATTAGTCTTTGCCAAATCAATTAGGTAAAAGAAAGAAGTAAAGGACATTTAAAGCAGAACGGAAAAAGTCAGATGATCCATATTTGCAAATGACATGACCTTATATTTAGAAAAATCTGAAGACTCCATTTAAAAAACTCTTAGAACTGTTGAACAAATTCAGTAAAGTTGTAAGATACAAAATCAACACATAAAGATCAGTAGCATTTCTGTATACAATCAGCAATCAATCTGAAAAGGAAATCAAAGAAACCATCAAGAGAACAGGGAGACAGACCACAGACTGAGAAAAAATATTTGCCAACTGTATCTCTGACAAAGGCCTAACATCTAGGATCTACAAGGAACTCAAATGTGCCGAAAAGAAAAAAACAAACAGCCCCATTACAAAATGGGCAAAAGATATGAACAGACACTTCTCAAAAAAAGACATGAACAGCCAACAGATACATGAAAAGATGCTCAGCCTCACTAGTCATCAAAGAAATGCAAATTAAAATCACACTGCGATACTACCTAACTCCAGTCAGAATGGCCATCATCACTAACTCAAAAAACAGCAGATGCTGGAGAGATTGTGGAGAAAAGGGAACACTTCTGCACTGTTGATGGGAATGTAGCTAGCACAATATCTGTGGAAAACAATGTGGCAATTCCTAAAAGATCTAAAAATCGACCTCCCGTATGACCCTGCAATCTCCCTACTGGGAAGATACCTGGAGGAACTCAGGTCATTCTTTGAAAAAGATATCTGCACATGCATGTTTACTGAAGCATTATTCACAAAAGCAAAAACATGGAACCATCAAAAGAGGACTGGATAAAAAAAAAGTGATACATATGCATGATGGAATATTATGCAGCCATAAAAAGGACAAAATGATGAACTTTATAGCAACTTGGATGGACTTAGAGTCTATAATGCTGAGTGATTTATCACAGAAGAAAAGGACTGAGTGCCACATGTTCTCACTCATAAGTGGACCTTGAACAGTTATCATAATACTGTAAGAAAGAGATAGACAGTAATGGGAAACTGCCAGGGGCGGGGGTTGTGATTAGCAATAGTGAGAAACTGCAGGGGAGGGGGTGCATACCTCATCAATGAGGGTACCTGCCTAATGAATATCTGTATACCTAACCCTGAATTGTACCCCACATCTTTAAAATAAAAAATTGAAAAAGTTTTTAAAGCAATCTTGTTTACAATAGCTACAGAAAGAATATCTAGGTATAAATTTAACCAAGGTAGTGAAATATCTCTACAAGGAAAACTATAAAACACTGATAAAATAAACTGAAGGAGTGACAAAAATTATAGATATTCTGTGTTCATGAACTGAAATAATTAATATTGTTAAAATGCCCATATTGCCCCAAACAAGCTACAGACTCAGTGCAATCTCTACCAAAATATCAATGACATTGTTCACAGAAATAGAAAATACAATCCTAAAATTCGTATGAAACCACAAAATATTCTAAATAACTAAAGAAACTCTGAGCAAATAGAACAAAGCTTGAGGCATCACACTATCTGACTTCAAATTATATTACAAAGTTATAGTAGCCAAAGCAGCATGGTTCTGGCATAAAAACAGACACATAGGATCTATGGAACAGAATGGAGAACCCAGAAATACCACACATTTACAGCCCCCTCATATTTGACAAAGGTGCCAAGAATATACAGTAATTTGAGGAAAAGGACAGTCTTATAAGTGGAACTGAGAAAACTGGATATCCATACGCAGGAGAATGAAACTAGATCCCTATCTTTCACCACATGCAACAATCAACTCAAAGTGAATCAAAAATTTAAATACAAGACCTGAAACTATAAAATATTAGGAACTATAAAGTAATAGAAAGCACTATAGGACATTGGTCTGGACAAAGATTTTTTGAGCAAGACTTTGAAAGCATATGCGACCGAAGCAAAAATAGACAAATGGAATTACTTCAAGCTAATAAGCTTCTGCAGCAAAGGAAACAATTAAGAAAATAAAGAGAAAACGTACAGAAGCGGCGGAAAATGCTTGCAAACTATCCATCTGACAAGGGATTAACAACCAGAATATATAAGAAACTTCATCTCAATAATTTAAAAAATATTTTAAAAATCGACAAAAGATCTGAATAGACATGCTTTCAAAAAAGATATACAAGTGGCTAAGAGGTATATTAAAAAATGTTCAACATTACTAATCATCAGGGAAATACAAATCAAAACCACAATGAAATATAATCTCACCCCACTTAAAACAGCTATTATCAGAAAGACAAAAAAATAGATGCTGGTGAGGACACAAAGAAAGAGGAACTCTATACACTATTGGTGATAATGTAAATTAGTACAGCCACTATGGAAAACAGCATGTAGGTCTCTCAAAATACTAAAAATAGACCTACTCTGTGATCCAGAAATCTCACTGCTGGTTATATATCCAAAGAAAGAAAATCATATATTAAAGAGATATCTTGCTCTCTCATGTTTGTTATAGCACTATTAACAATAGCTGAATATGTAATCAACCTAAGTGACCAGCAATAGATAAACGGATAAAGAAAAGGTAGTATATATGCACAACAAAAAATTATTTAGTCATAATGGAAAATGAAATCCTGTTATTTGCAGCAACATGGATGGAATGGGAGGTCATTATGTTAAGTGAAGTAAGCCAGACACAGAGAGGAAAATATGCAGGTTCTCACTTATATGTTGGGGCTAAAAAATTTCATGGAGGTAGAGAATAGAATGGCAGTCACCACAGTCTAGAAAGGGTAGGGAGGAAGTAAGGGGGATGAGGAAAAGTTGGTTAAATGGGTCCAAAAATACAGTTAGCTAGAAGGAATAAGTTTTAGTATGTATTAGTACAGAAAAGCATAGTATAGTAGTTAACAATAATTCGTGTATTTCAAAATAGCTAGAAGGGAAAACTAAAGTGTTCCCAGCACAAAAATAAGATAAATGTTTAAGGTGATGGATATTCCAGTTGCCCTGATTTGATCTTACGCATTGTATATATGTATCAAAATATCACATTTAGAGATACCAAATGATGTCTCCAAATATGTACAATTATTATGTATCAATTTTCAAAAGAAAAAATTGTAAATAGTTCAATGAGATAGATATGCCAGGGCCCAATACTCTTTGTGCAGCTGCCACTTTTTTTTCTTTGAATAAATAATAATTTTGTTACTTAGGTGAAATAAAATCCTAAATTGTAGAAAGGCAGACTATCTGGACACAGACATGCAAGGAGGAAAGACCTCAGATGTTCAAGAAAGACATATGAAGATGCAGAGGGAAGATGGGCATCTACAAGCCAAGGAGAGATGTCTCAGAACCAAACTAACCCTGCAGACAACTTAATCTTGGACATTCAGCCTCCAGAACTGTAAGAAAATAAATACCTGTTGTTTAAGTCACTCAGTCTGAAGTACTTTGCTAGGGCAAGTCCTAGCAAACTAATGCAACCATTTGGTGATAGTCCAGTGTCAATGGTGAGATTCCTGAGCTATGGGAATTGCCTATGGAATCTCAGGATAAAGGCAAAACTACAGAATGCAGAGCCGAGAGGTACAGAGAAATAGCTTTTGGAACTAAAGGCAACCCTTCAGCAAAATATTATGTTACACAAACCAGTAAATTCTACACATTGTTTAAACCAGTTTAGATTATTTTTTTCCCTCCAAAATGCAGATCCTCACCGATGCATGTAGTATAACACCACCATTCTAGTCACTTCATTCCCACCTAGAGTTGCTGACCAGCTTCAGATTATCTGTTTCACAGGATAGAGCTACACTCAAGGCAGAGGCACACTCTCAGGAGGAATCTGATGGAGTAGCTCAAGTTTCCAGCGAAGAGGATGAGTTAGCCTGTTGACTGTGGTTGGGATGTGGGAGAGTTGCCTGAGCCTTCTTGTAATGGGTGTGATGTGAGTCAAGGGCAGAGGTTCTAGTTGAGAAAGTGATACTTCATATGAATGCTATGAAAGGTCAATGGAAATAAATTTCAGGGGAACATGTGTAGAACTGCTTTACCCTTTGTTCGATGTTTGCTCTGCTACCCTGTTTCCCAATTTCTCAATCACATTGTGACTTCTGTCTTTTCAGTTGAAGTTGCCATGCTTATTTTCTGTCTCCAAGACAAGTTGTGAGGATGAATTGAATAATTTGAAGGCCATTTCAAGTTTCTTAGGGAAAAATCTTTGACCTCTAGATACAGATTTTGACCTACAATTTTTAAAAATTTAATGCATCTGTGATTGTACTTTAGGGGTAAGCAATTGTTGGACAAATTAAACATATAATATGAAGACTCATTGAATATTTATGTGTTTGTATCAGCTCCCTATCATATGCAATAAACACATGAATACAAGAAAATTATCTATAAAATTATTTTTCCCAATTTTACTCATATTTCTTACTTTTTATAAGAAAAACTGTAGGAAGTCTAATAGACTTTCTAGATTTAACTTCTGAGAACATAAGGAATATATATTCACTTATGGCTTGATAATTAATTTTGATTTCAAAAATAAGTATAGTGTCTTTGGTTTTATGAATCAAAACGTACCATTTTAAAAAGAATTGATTTTACCATAGATGGATAAATAAATAAGACACTTTAATAAGCCTAATAAAAATTAAATAATGAGACTATCAATTTAGCACATATTTTGAGTTTAATGAGCTTCATCCTGGATACCTAGTGGAATAAATAACAAATTTAAGAAGTTTCAGGGTTATCCCAGTCCCTAGCAGTTCCATGCCAACTTCTGTATTCTCAGGAAAAAGCAATAGTTAGGTTCTTGAAGGCTCTGTGGTTCATGACAAAATTATTTGGATAGTTCAGTCCATTCATTTTGCTGCAGTTAGTAAAACCTTGGTTAGCAGAATGGTTTGGGGATCCAGATTACCTATATAACATTGCACATGATACATTTGTTGTAGGATATTAAGTTTTAGGAGGTTAGGTTGTTAATTAATAAATATATCTTATTTTAAGAACATTCAAAAGATGAAAATAGGTTTCCCTCCAAAATATCCAAATGGATGGGACTTACAAATAGCTCACGAAGGACTGTCATCACCTCCATGGGTGTAGCTGAGATAACCATGGTTGCTTGTTATCTGGATAATTTCGCAGCCTTCTAACTTGTTTCCCAGACATCATCCTTCCCCCTTCATTTCACTACAATGCGTTGCCTTCCCTAGGGTCAAGATATCTTTGTAAAATATCTGTAATCTCAAAATAAACTTGTTATCATGGAAGAAAAAGGTAACACGCAAAGGTTTTCACCTCTAGGTGGTGAAACACATAGGACAGTAGAAAAGGTTTTAGCCATTCACTTGAACTTCAAGTGATAGAGTCAAGTGCAAATAGAGTCACAGAAATTTAAGAGATGGTCCATTATTCTCCTTGACTTTGCCTAAGACAAATCCCAGGGCCTGACACATTAAACCTTAAACCTTTATTCTCTGAGTACATCCTGTGGAGGTTTGCTGAGAACGTCCCTCCTATAACTTCTTCCTCCCCATCTCTCTTCCTTAGCCCATTGGCCCCTGTCACCCATCAATGAGCAACCCCCCTTCAGAGGACCCTTCCTACCCCATGGCATGGAGGCTCTTCTTACTTTGGTTTTCATTGACAGATGAGCTGGGAATATAAATGAGTCTTTTGGATTCCGAGAAAGGAGGAGGGGAGGGTGTGTGAGCTCTTACCATTTGGGGTCTCAGGTTGGACTCACTAAAAAATAAACCTTTACCCTTTGAAGATCTTTTCTTCTTCTATTCCTTATCATGCCAACAGTATTGTCTTGCTTCTTTCTTTTGTCTTGAATTATATTACACTATTTATCATGTCATTCCCAGACTTACCAAACCTTAGACTTGCTGTGTGAGACCTCACTTGATCAGCCCTCTGCCTCCCCTTCCATTTCCCTCTTAGTTATCTAATGCCTCTATGCGCGAGCTATAGAGGACTTCTCTGGTTTAACACTCAGCTACCTCAAGCCTTCATAAATGTCTGTGCCTAGAATGATTTTCTAACACCTCACACTCTCACTCACCCCTGGTCTCCTCTTTATCTTTCAATCATTATCTTAAATGCTACTTTCTGAGGCAACCCCCCTTAAAGACAAGGTTAAATCTCTCCTCATGTGTCCCACACTGCATATTGTGTAACTCTTTTGCAGGAAACATTTTTTTAAAACCTTTCTTCATTATAAATTTATAATTTCAAACTTCCAGAGATGTTGCAAGAATAGTAAATAGAACATCTTTTACCCGAATTCACCTGTTGGTAATGTTTTGTCCCATTAGCTATATTGTCTGCATTCTCTCTTTCTCGCTCTCTCTCTCACACACACACGCAACATATGCACACATGATATAACTTTTCTGAACCATTTAAATGTAAGTTGCATACATCATAGCCTTTTATCCGTAAATACTTCAGTGTGTATTTTCTAAAAACAAGGATATTCTCTTTCATAACCACAGTAGAGGTATCAGCCTTAGTAAACTTAACATTGGTACATTACTTTTATCTAGTTATCATCTATATGCCATTTTTGGTCGATTCACCTCTCAGTGTCCTTTGATGGCATATTTAAAAATAGTACAGATCTAGTTATTTAGCTACCTTACCTCAATCTCAAAAAATTTAGTCCCAGAAAATTTTCACAGTTTTTTTTTCTTTTTCGAGATATTGATAGTTTTGAAAAAATAAATTCCCCTTTTTCTTTTAAAGAGAACATTTTAAATATTGGTTTTGTTTGATGTTTTATCATGATTATATTTGTATTCTGCATTTCAGGCTGGACTAACGCATGAGTGATATTGCGTTGTGTCTGAGATACCATTGCTCTTTTAATGATTTCTTTGTGTCTGTCCACCTTGCTGGATAGTAATCACCAGGAGGGCAGTGGACAGCTGTGTTCTATGTGCATTTTTAGCTCACAACTGACCACAAGGTCTGGCATATTATATGTGCTGAATAAATGTTTGATGACTGACCAAAGTGACAATGTAGATTGTCACTTAGATTTTCTGAAGACTGCCTGATATTGAGGTGCAGTTTTGCACTGCTGTGCAGGATTATCTTGTTGCTACTAAATTAAAATGGCTCAGGACAGGAACCCCAGGCTCTTTGTCTTCCCTTCCTTGATCAAGAAGTTGAGTCAAACTAGGTTTACTTCCTTCTATATCTCTTTCCTATTACTGTTGTAGGTGCACAGTCCTCAGTGATTATTGAGTATGCCCTGTTCTGGGTGGCCTCAGTGTGAGAAAATACATATTTCTCTTCATTTTGTCAAAAAGGCTGAAGGCATTTTTTTCTCAGACAGCAATGGATGCATATTAAATGAACTGTAATTGTCTGCTAAATGTATTTCATAAACAAGCAAACCGGAGCTAGACTTTTTTGAGCCTTTAAAATACTTAGGATACTAAAAATATCCTGTCAACCTTGAGCACAAAGCTGTCAAGCCAGAAACATTAAGCATTTCTGAAAAAGAATTCGGAGGAGGTTGGTGGAGAAACATTGAAATTCATTGTGAATCTCATTTTTTAAGAATGAGGAGGCAGCTATAACATTGATGCGTATTTATCCTAAATGAAAGGAATGAATGAATTCCACTCACACTGTAGGACACACAACTCACTGAAATTTTGCACATCATGGGATTTTCTCCTTTTGCTTTCTAGGAGTGTCTTCTATGGTTGGTTTGTCAAACAGGTATATGTCATTAAATGGCGAGGCTAAAGCTAAACATTTAAAAAATAAGAATATATCTATGTGTTTATATATACTGAAGAAATGTTCCTAAATATGAAAATGTCTCAAAATGTTTTTCAGAGTTTGACAATTTTTTTAAACACTCCCATTTGAAAAGTATCTGCAGTAATGAACTGCTAGTCAGAACTAAAACTGAGAAAGGGAAAAAAAAAAATAAAGCAGCGCAGGAATGATCCTCAGTGAGGAACATTTTCCGCTGGGGAGTCCATTGGCATTCAGTTGTCTCTTTTAATTATCCCTTGTGTGATTCAACCATTATTTATGAGCTTCTTCTTGTTCTTAAAGAGCTCTGGGCTCCGCTTGCCAATGTTATGGCATATGACGAGGCACAGTTATGCGGCGGGGGGTGCGTGTGATAATGCATTGGTCCACACTCCTGGCATGTTTTCTATCTGAACTCATCAGCTGCCAAAAGGATGCAGAGCTCTCTCTTTAAAGATAAAACACTAACTGGGGTTTCAACATTGTGTGGGATTTGGCAGGCATCACATGTTCCTGCATTATTTAGGTAGAATACAGTCTCTAAAATGTGAGCAGTACATGTTCAATAAAAATCATTTGCATGGGATTTACACCAGTTTCTGTCTGATAGCATCTCTGCCACTTGCAATGAGGAAATGAATTCATAGAAATAGTCTGATCTTAATTAGTGTAGTTGTTAGACATACAAATCAATTGAAGCATTTCACATTTTTATTTTCAATCCAAACTTCCCTCCCACCTCCAAACCCAGTTTGAATTAAATAGTCCATTGTGGATCTGACTTGCTTTCTGCTGAGTTAGAATGTTGGTATGAAATGTAAAAGTGACAGAAACATCCCGCTGGTTTCTGGATTAGTCAAAAAAGAAAGGGGGCAATAATTGATAGTGAAAAACTCTGAAAAAAATGCAGTTGGTGAACGTTGCTAGCAGCAGCATAGTTGTTTAAAACAAATTGGTACCATTGATTTAGAATAAGGAGATAAATGATCATTAATAAAGTTAACAGTCTTTTTTTTGTTGTTAGTAGCAGGATTTGGCTCCATCTCAAGCTAAGTAAAAACATCAGTTAATAAAGATTTTTAAAAATAAAAATTATTGTGGGCAGAATTGGTACTTAATATATTTAATTGAAATGTCATGTCTAATGCAATTTTTTGTTCTTTTCTGTGGGAAAAAGAGATCCCTAACACTGAAAAATCTCTAATTGACCAGGCCTCCTGGATGCCAGTAAACAAATAGTTTAATAGAATTGACTAAGAAAATCATGGTGTTCCACTGATTTTACCAGCCTATAACAGTTTACTAAATTGAACTCTTAACTATATTGGCATAATGCAATAGATACAATAATTGAGAAAAATAATAAGTTCTTATTCATATTTAAAAGGACTATGAATAACAGTACATATATTTTAGTGTCACAGCAATCAGTCACAGTAGTTATTGGTTTGGTCAAAATTAGTCTACTAAGATACAGGTTATATAGTCAGAAAGAGTTTGTTTATTTAAATTCTTCAAAAACAATATTAAGGGCTTCAGTGTCATCAATACAATTTACTTATATATTCAGAGGTTTGATTCCCTTTCTTCTCACCATCCACACATTTAGGCGAGAATATAACAAAGCTTTTTAAATGAAACATTGTATTTGCCATTGACATACCTGGAATCTCCAGCGTGCAGATCTTCTTCCAATAACTGGATAAAATGTATATGTTTCAAGTGTATATCAATGACTTCAAGTTTAAATTATCTGTTGTCAGAGTTTCTACTTAGTCAATTGACCATAAAGATGAATAATTTAAAGAACCTACAAACAAATCTATATTTTACAAATTCTTTAATCTTATCTGTCTGTATTAATAATATAATCTGAAAGTTAGACATTCCATCTGTGATACTTACTGCTTTCCTTCACCATCTATGGAATTGCTTTAAAAATAACTAGTTAGAGTAAATATTACTATTACTCATAGTAATAATATTTTTATCTGGTTGTAAATATTTCAGTAATTGAGAAGCTGTCAATTAGGTCATTTTTTATTGATTTTTATCTTCAATATGGTTAAGATTACACAAGATCCATAATTGTTTATAAAATATAATAATCTGCTGATAATAAAATATAGATTTTTATGTATCTGCTTCCTTAAAATACTTTTGAAAAATTTATATCTCTTTAATGACATATTTTAAATGTAGAGAAAACCATCTTTAGAGATTGTTCAATTTATCCCCAATCCAAACTGCTTTCTCCGTCAGGTAATCACTATTATGAAGTTGCCATGTGTCTTTTTTTTTCTTTTTCTTTTTTGAGTTGGAGACTCACTCTGTTGCTCTGGCTGGAGTACAGTGGCACGATCACCTCTACCACAGCTTGACCTACTGGGATCAGGCAATCCTTCCGCCTCAACCTTCCTAGTACTATAGCTGAGACTATAGGTGTGTGCCACTATGTCCAGCTAATTTTTAAAAAAATTTTACTGTAGACATAAGGTCTCACTATGTTGTGCAGGCTGGTCTTGAGCTCCTGTGGTCAGGCAGTCTTCTAGACTCGGCCTCCTAAAGTGCTGGGATTATAGGCGTGAGCCACCATACTCACCAAAGCTGGCATGTGTCCTTCTTGACAATGTTTTATATTTTACTGAGTATTCATGTGCTTATAATACCATATTGTACTATTTTGTTTTTAAGCTTGATATAATTGGTATTAGATTGTATACATCACTTTGCAACTTGATTAATTGACTCAACATTGCTTTCAAGATTTATTTATAATGCTACATAATGATTTAGTTTTTTCAATTTAATTGCCATGTAACTGTGGTTCTCAAAGTGTGGACTTTGAACCAGCAAAGTTGGCATTACCTGGGAATTTGTTTAGAAATGAAAACTCTTGGATGGTGGCCCAGATCATTGATCAGAAACCTTAGGGATGACCAGCCATCTGTATTTTGATAAGCCCTCCAGGTGATTCTGATGTTCAAGTTTGAGAACCACTGCTATGTACTTGTCTACCATATAAACTTATTTGTTCATTGGCATATTCATGGATGTTTAGGTTATTTTCAGTTTTCATTTTTTTTCAATATTATACTCAATGCTTTACTGAACACCCTCCGGCAAACATTTCCTTGAGAAGTGAAATTGCTGGGTGAAAGAAACATAAATGCCAGAGGATATATACATTGACTTGAATCGTTCTTTATTTTATTTATTTATTTTTAACATATTATTATTATTATTATTTTGAGTTGGAGTCTCACTCGGTCACCCAGACTGGAGTGCAGTGGCCACTCCTGACCACTGCAGCCTCAACCTGCTGGGCTCTGGAGATCCTTCCGCCTCAGCCTTCCAAGTAGCTGGAATTACAGGTGGGCGCTACCACGCCCGGCTGATTTTTTTGATTTATTGTAGAGATGAGGTCTCGCTGCCTAGGCAGGTCTTGAATCTGCGGGCTCAGCAATCCACTCATCTCAGCCTTCCAAAGGTGTGAGATTACAGGCTGAGCCACCGAGCCCGGCTTATTTTTTATTTTAAGATTGTGGGGTACAGTTAAGGGTTAGATATACAAATATGCATCGTTCAGGCACCCGTGTTGATAAGGGGTGTCCCTCCCGTCCCCAGACAGATATTGACTACCATTAATCTCACCACTCTTGGCATCTCTGTCCCCCCCCAATAGATTCCAACCACTGTCGATCCTTTTCTTATAGTATTACGATGGATGTTCAAGGTCCACTTATGAGTGAGAACATGTGATACTCAGATCTTTGTTGCTGTGAAAGATCACTCAGTATTATAGACGCTAGTTCCATCCAGGTAGCTGTGAGATTCATGATTTTGTTCTTTTTTATGGCTGCGTAGTATTCCATCGTGTATATGTACCATATGAACAGACACTTCACAAAAGAAGACATACGAATGGCCAACAGACACATGAAGAAATGTTCAACCTCACCAATCATCAAGGAGATGCAAATTAAAACTACACTGAGATATCACCTAACTCCAGTCAGAATGGCCATTATCAATAACTCAAAAAGTAAGTTGCTGGAGAGGGTGTGGTGAAAGGGGAACACTTCTACACTGTTGGTGGGCGTGTAAACTAGTGCCACCTCTGTGGAAAGCAGTGTGGCGATTCCTAAAAGCTCTAAATATCGACTTCCCATATGAACCCACAATCCCCCTACTGGGAATATACCCTGAAGAACTCAAATCACTCTATAAAAAAGATACCTGCACACGTATGTTTATCGCAGCATTGTTCACAATAGCAAGAACCTGGAACCAACCATGCTGTCCAGCAAGAGGATGTTAAAACGAACTTTTTGCTATCTCAGCTTGGGCCAAAGTCAACAATAAATAAGTAGGGATTATAAGGGAGGTGACCACAGACTTGAACTTTTAGATCACCCACATTTGTCTTATAAAAGAGATGTGCAAAACTATGAGAAAGAGTTGAAGCTTAAAAGATGGCTTATTTTTTGGACAGAACACTTGTAGCAATGAATTGTACTTCCATCATGGAGAGCGGTGGGGAGCTTTTCTCTCCCAAAGGAGAAAATTTAGTAGGACCGCTTACTGAGTCTCTTATGCATCCCCAGAAGCCACGGTACAGTGGCCAGTATCTAATTGAGGATGATACTCTGCTGTTTTTATGGAGTGAAGAGACTTGTTCTCCCAGAAGCTGTCAGAGTATAGGATGAATAAGTGCTTTCTGAGCACCAGACATGGGTCTTGAGCAAGAGAGCTGGGAACTGGCCTTAGGTGGTCTTAGTCCAATTGGAGACATCCCCTGCAGAAGTGAAGAGACTTTGACAGAAAGAAACTGGTAGCGAGTGCTGCCCTCGGCCTGAGGAATAAGTTTAAAGTGATCATCCGGAAGTGCATTTATGTAAACCTATGTAATCACTGAGGAGTAATACCATCATAAAGATCTCTGATGAACTCTTGAAAGCGTTCGTGAAAAAAAAATGTAACTTTAGTTGCCTGTCCAGACAAGAGAGCACTGATGCCCACTCATGACAATTCTAGCCAAGTAAGATCAATCCTGTGAGCCAAAGCCATGTTCTCCTCAGGTATCTCTCTCACTCAGTGTCTGCACTTGACAGACATTTGTAGAGTCTTGGCAAACTTGGCATTACCTGGGAATTTGTTTAGAAATGAAAACTCTTGGGTGTTGGCCCAGATCATTGAATCAGAAACCTTAGGGTTTCTGCCCAATGAGGGAGTCTTCAATGGTCCCCCCTTTTTTGTTCCAGAGCAGTTTATTTGGCTTGCCAGAATGTTTTCAGAGATAAACCATAGTCTGAGGCTCTTTGTACACTATCTTCCAATCTTCTTTTCTTCCCTGTCTCCTTTCACAGGTCTTCATCAAGGTCTGAAGGATTTCCTTGCTTCTTGTCTCCCTCTCTTATTTATTTTTCACAGGTGTTATCCAAATAAATCTTTTGCACTTCTCACTCTGTCTTGCAGTCTGTTTCCCATAGGATCCAAACTGACAGACATCCCCCCAGTTCAAACACCACAAAATTACCTCCCAGAAGTAAAAAACTGCCTATTTGCATGCCAGAAGTAGTTAGGGGAAGAGAACATAAAGGTGAAATAGAAGAAACACACACACACACACACACACACACACACACACACACACACACACACAGACCCCAAAGCCAGAGCGTCATGCTCTCCCTTTCACATTGTAGGCTTGTCCCCTAACATAGGTTGGAGCTGGGGGACAGACAGAAGAGACTTTGTACTTTGTAGACTGTTTGGAGTACGCAAGTATTAAATACTGAAATGCAGTTATCATTGTGTCTTAAAGCAACCAGAAGACTTCAAATTCATCAAGAATCTGTGGCTGAGCTGCGGAACTTGTCAAAGGAGGAAAAACATAGTTGTTTTAGGATTGTATTCTGCTTGTTGAAAGTTAGAGTTTTACACATTTCAATTTCTAATGTAGGAGTTTTAATATACACCTCTGCTCACAGGAATGGAAAGTTCTCATTTTACCACATCCTTCCCAATTTTTCTTTCATCTGACAAAAAGTTTTATAATGTTTAAAAATGAACAGGTTCTGTTCTTGGGACTTTGAACATATTAACTCATTTAATTCTCATAACAATTCTTGGATATACATTACTGATGAGAAAACTGACACAGAGAGGTTAGATAAGTTGCCATAGTTAAACAACTAATAAATGGGAGAGTTACATTTGAAATCAGACAATATGTGTCATTTGAAGAATTTTATTTTTTAATTTCTTTGCCTGTCTGATGAATGTCATCTTGCATCTACCTAACTATTATAGAGGTTGAACACCTTTTTGCAGAATTCTTTACCAAAAATTCAAGTTTCCTTTCTTATAAATTGTTTGTTGATACCATATACCTATTTTTCTATTGAGTTATTTGCTTTTCTTATTTCTAGGAATTCTTTATATACTCATGATACTGATCATCCCCTGTTGATCATATGAAAAGAAAATTCCATTGCTCAGTCTGTACCTAGTTTTTAAAATTTTTTGTAGATTTTTTCATGCAGCTGTAAGACAATATTATCACTCTTTCTTCATATACTTTTTGTACTCTGAATAAGAGTCCTTTCTCAACTTGAGTTCTTGATACTCTACATAGGCTTTTAAAGTGTTGATTTTTTAATTTAAGTTTTCAATACTTATAAAAAATTTATATTGGGAAATAATGTAACTTTTTCATTTGCAAAGTAAACTGTTGCAATGAGTTTTATTGAAAACTCATCTGTTGACTTCTAACTTGTATCATCTCTGTCTAATGCCAAACTTCCTAACAGGGGTGCAGCTCTTTGTAAATTTCACTTCACTACCCTCTATGTCTACTTCTGCAACAATACCAATGTGTTTGAAAACCAAAATCTTACAACAGTTTAAATATCTGCTAGGGTGAGTCCTCCCTTCTTCTCTTTCTCATTTCCTTTTCATTCGAATTCTTTATGCTTTTCTTCATTATTTGCTTTTGAACACATGTGTTTAAGTACGTTTGGAGTACATTTCTTAGTTTACAAGCATCGTTTCTATTTTGTTTTGCTTTGGTTTTCTTCTAGTTTTATTGATGATTTATATTTCTAGGACTGACAGATTTAGAAAATAAAAACCCAAGATGCTCAGTGAAACTTGAATTTAAGATAAACAACAAATAATATTTTAGCATAAGCATGCCTCAAATATTGCATGGAACATGCTTATACCAAAAAATTATTTGTTTATCTGAATTTCAAATTTCATTAGCTATCCTGTATTTTATCTGGCAACCCTTACTATGTTAACTGTCTTGACATTGAAATTAAGAAAATGCAGTCTGTATGGTATTGATTCTTTGAATTTGGTTAAGACCATCTGTATGTTAATGTTTTGTAATTATTCACATATTTGAAAAGAACAGATATATTCTTTATTTGTAGGCCGCAAGGTGCTATATACACTTATTAGATAAAATTCACTAATTGTGTTTCTCCAATATTCTATAACCTTACCATTTTTTTCTTTGCTTTATTTCACTTCCTGATAGAGGTGTAATATTATTGCATATTTGTCTATTTCTTTTTAATATGAAACTATATTTACAACCAATGTGTTAATTGTACATACATTTGTAGTAGTTATATAATTTTTGGTAGCTTGCTGTCTTTGTCTTTAAGTACTGTAACTTATTCTTTTTGCTTTTTTCCCTTAAATTCTATTCTATTAACATTTTTATTGTTAGCATAATAAATCTTCTTTTGGCTGATTTTTTTTTGGTCTTTTATGACTTATTCTATCCCTTTAAACTTATTCAGCATTATCTGGTTTTAGGTAAAAGTTTTATACAAAAATTTAACCGGATTTAGAAAAATGAATGTGATAAGTTGCTGTCATTTTTAATTAGTGAGTTCATTTAAGTATGTTGAGATTTCTGGTGCACATTTGGAATTATGTTTACTATTTAATTGAAGTTTTAAAAAATGTGATTTTTTTCACAATTAAGTTGAATTTTTCATTCTTCTGCTACTTTTGAAATAATATATTTTATTTATATTTTTTAGTGTTTACCCAATTTTTTTGAAATACACAATTAGCTATAAAATTTTTGAACAAAGTCCAGAGTGAATCAGTATCTTCATCCTTTGAATAATATTTTTAAAAGTTTAATATTTTAATTACCCATGGAAAAATATGCCACCTTCATTGTTTAGACTTTTGAATACATCTTTCATAAGAACGCATTTTTAGTTAAATTATATTTCTTCCTTATATAGTAAATTTGATCAAATTTGCCAACACATTTTTATCAGTTTCTGATTAAAATTACATTGTTCTGTCATTTAACTCCTTTGTTTTCATTGTTCATTTTGCTGATCAACATCTTTTGTGAAATCTTTCAGAAAAGGTCTGTGAATAATAAGATATTAAATAAAAGTCCAAATTCATTTCCACTTTATCTGTTATCATCCATAATATTCACACCAAATGTCTAGGGGGAATTATCCTAATAACTTTTACAACATTTACATGTGGCTTCCAGGTCACTGTATACTTTTAAAACAAAGCTAAAATAAAGTGAACAGAACTTTATATTATTTTTATTATTTTAAGAAGTGAAGAAATAGAAGCTATGTTGTAAGGAAAAATTTTAAAAATAGAAATTATAATATTATATGAATATTATTATTTTGTCTCATTACATTTGGTTCTAGTTATGATTAACTTCTGAAAGTGATCACTTTTTTCTTCTTTGAAGTTCTCTATTAACCATCTGTAAAAATATTTCCATAAAGATGATAAAAAGAAGTGAAATGCAGTTGCTAAATAGAAAAAAATATATGCAGTTTCATTAACTACAAGTATGAATGACTCTGGAGCAATCTTGTTCTTACCCTTTTACAAATCAAAGCTCTTTGAACATGCATTTTTGCAAAGCTTGCTTTCAGCATTAGATTTTTCTCTTTGTATTTTCTAAAGAGAAATTTTAGCAAATAAAATATTACTTCCTTTTGGAAAGGTACATCATTACTCGGTGGCATATTGTTTAAATGTCCAAAAGTTGTTCTTAGAAGGTCTCATTTTGTTAGACTCAGAGGTTTTTGTGAAGAAAAAGGAAATTAAAGAAACATACTAAGGGGTCCATCAGGCTAGACAACACCTACTGGCAGCTTAAAATATATATACGTATATATTCTGAATCTTGTCAAAATGCATTATTATTTGCAAGGTTTTCTTAAATTACATAAAGGGGGGAGCTGGATTTCCCCCTACACTATTCTTTTGTGGGGATAGTTCACTATCACAAAAAAACTGCATGTATAATAAAATCCTATTGTAATTTTAAAAAAGATTGCTCTTTGTAAATTCCTTTGGAAGGGTTTTGCTTAAAACAATCTTTTATAAAGATGATGTGCTTTTTATGAAAAACTTCATAAGTCTACCACCTTTACCTATATTAAACATTCCATCATGCTTTGTGAAATGTATCATTAAAATTGTGTCTTGAGTTCATGTTGTCACAGCAATTGATTTTCTTTTTGGGAATGCATTGACACTGAAAATACATAATGCCATCAGAAGAATACAGAAGAAACTTGAACTGATAGGTTACTCCTCATATTGTGTTTAATTTCCTCAAGTCCTTTGGACAAGTCTTATAGAAATATAACAAATAAAATATCTCAAATACCCTAAAAAGGCTGTAGGTATACAGCTCAGAGGTATTCTCAGAGATATGTAAGAATATTATCATTATAGTTTAATACTCTGGTGTACTTTTGTATTAAAGAAGGAAGTTCCATAAACATTCTGGGTTTAATCATAAAACAAAGACAACTGAGTCTTGAAAAAATTAAAAATAAAATTGGAAACCAATGATTATTTCTTCAATATAAAAAAAGAGTATTTTGGGGCAATATCTGGGACACTGCTTAGCTCTTTCACTAGGTTGCTTCCCATTGTTCTCTTACATGAAAACTTTGTGGATCACTTTCAGACAAGATACTCAAAATTTATCAGTATAGTTGTACCATTTGTGTTTGGGCAAGAACTGAAGATTTTTGAATCAGTGATGCTGAAAGACTACAGACATATCACAAATTAAATTTTGAGGTGGTAGACTTGTTTCTTCTACTGTAAATAGAATGACCTAGAATTTTGAACAGTGATCTACGAAGTATCTCCACTTCTAAATTTATAAGAGTCTACATGTCCCATGAATCTTATTTGGGCTTTTGTTGAGTACCATGAACTCTCTGGCCACATTTTTATGCCATTTATCAACTGTGGAGACACTCATACTCAACTTTCAATGGAGAATTAGTGCTGCTGCTTCTGAGAAGTGGTGGACTTTTCCTTGAACTGGAAATCTTTGTGGGCTCCATTGGTCTTCCGTGAGGACTTCCTCCCCACAAATAAGAACAATTGAATTTCTAATAGTACATGAAGTACATCTTACAATCTGTTCCCAGAACAGCAACTGAACACACCAGTACCCTCAGATGTTGAGGAGTGATTGGGAGCTAGCCATTCAGTCCTTTTCAAATTCGAGATGCAGGACTGGGGTTCTCCCTTTTGTACCATTGAATTCTTATTTTTAGCTCTGTTAAAACTGGAGGTAGGAGGACAGAATTTTTCAGATAAGCAAAGTGAATATTGGTTATATGATAATGACACTGGAGTGGACGGTTAATTACCAAAGAAATACTATTCTTGAATCTAGAGTGACTATTAGACTTTTCTGTCCAAAAGTTCTTAGTTTTAAGATGTGCCTGAGATCAGCAGCGAAGAAGGGAAAAAAGTTTCCTTCTTCTGGAAATTAAAAAAAAAAAATTGGTCTTCCACCGATTGACGTTGTTGAACACAGCAGGTGGCAAAAATTTCACCTTGTCTGTAACTGAAAGCTGGTGCAGAACAGGAGTTTACCCTGCTTGGATGGAAAGGTAGAGAACAGTTTGCATAGGACCTAGGATGCCAGGGTAAGACATCTGAATGCTCTTTCAAGGTACTTGGAAATAATGAGATACATTTGAGAAATAAAACAATAAAATTAATGCCATATTTTAAGTTCAATTTGATAATATATCTAACATATATTGAACACTGACATAAACCCCAAGTAGTTTTTTATGCATTATTTAGTTGAACAAAACTATAAGGAAATAATAGTCCCATTTTATAGATGAGAAAATTTATGTTTGGATTGATAAACAAACTTGCCCAACATTGCACAACTAGCAAGTGCAAGAATTGGGAATTGACTCCAATTTATTTAATTCCAAAGACTGCATTCTTCCACGAAGCTAGGCACGTATCTAAAGACTGAGTTAGTTAAACCAGAGTAGATTCAGTGGGAATGACAAGGCAATGATCAAAGTAAGGGATATTGGGAAGTCAGATTCATAAAGACTTGAGACTTAACAACTGATAAGGAAGTATGCAAACTATAAATTTTCTTTCCTAGGTGACTGGAAGAATATCATCACTAGGAAAGTTTTGAGTAGCAGTTGGAATGAGGAAAAAAGATCATCCCTAAGCTTTTTTTCCAGCATTCAAATCGTGTCTCTTTTAATGTGAGTTTGGACTTAGTCTGATTTTCTTACAATGGTATGCTCAGTTTGAGGTGGCAAGTACTTGGCTGTTATTGTACATGGGGAAAAAAACTAGGAGAGAAATTAATTCACTATGTTTGGCATGGCAAGTTGGTGGGCTGAGGAAAACCAAGACTGGCTCAGAGATCCAAGATCAGCTAAGAGGAAAAGTTCTGAAGAAGACTTTCAGTGGCATCAGGCATGCTCAGAAGAACAAATGCTCCAATGAAGAGCACTTTCATCTTATGATACACAAGCCACTTGGTCAAGTTCTTTCATCAACATTATCTCCTTTGCTTCTCCATTCCTGACTTTGGTAACCTATTTACTAGTATTTTTTTATATATAAATATTTGCTTTAAAATTGTGGGGTACAGTTAAAGGTTAGGTATACAAACATTCATTGTGCAGGTACCCTTGTTGATGAGGTATGCCCCCCTTCCCCAGACAGATATTGACTACCATTAATCCCACCTCCCTACCCCTCCCTGCTCCCCCCAGTAGTTTCCCGCCACTGTCAATCCTTTTCTTATAGTATTATGGTAGTTGCTCAAGGTCCACTTATGAGTGAGAACATGTGGTACTTAGATCTTTGTTTCTGTGAAAGATCACTCAGTATTATAAACTCTAATTCCATCCAGGTTGCTGTGAAATTCATGATTTTTTTTTTATGGCTGCGTAATATTCCATTGTACACAGCCCTGCATTCCAGCATTTCATCTGAATATGCTTTTCTTTAACAAATTCTCAAGCTGTAGTACTCCATTTTTCATTAACATTTATGTAGAAAGAGCCCTGTTTTGACCTAACAGTCATGTTGAAAATAAATTTTGCCCATCCTTATGATTGTCTTTAGGTTCCTGATATATTTGAATTTTAATTGACCAGTGAGGCAATGGTCTTTTCAAACTGCCTAATGAGGTAAGCACACCCTCATATAATAAGAATGCTATGATGTGTGATGCCCCCCAGAAAAGTCAGAAGCTAATTCTCAGCCCACCTCTATCTTACTAAGAAACGTTGACTACAATTTTACTTCAGCTGAATGCTGGCCTTGTCCAACACAACAATGGAGTCCTAATCACAGGGTAGTGAACTTCAAGGTTCCTTTCTAACATAGCTTCATAGTCTTCAACCATGATTCCAAATTGTTAAAAAAAAAAAAAAGAAACTCGACAAGATCCAAGTGGGAATTTATAAGATGAATAGAGAGAATAATTATTGACTTTAATTTATAGCCCATGGGCAATTAGCGTAGAAGTTATAAAGAAACTTTAGGCTGCAAAAGTGAGGCGAGAAAGGATTTTTTAAAAGTTCAAATCAAAAGCAAAACTTAAAGCTCTGTGATGAAACAGGTTTCCCTTGCTACTAATTCTGAGATTGCTCACCTTCTGGCTAACACATTCCTGCCAAGTGCTGCTTTGAATGTGGTTAACCTAGGGCTCAGAGAATCATGTGACCCAATTAATCTTTTCAGGGCGTATTAAAATATGTACAGCTGATAAGAGTGTAAAGATAAATGCAAATATTAGATTAAAACTGATAAATTATTTTTGTTCATTGTTCCACTTTTTCCCTACAACTTGTCCGAAATGGATTTTACTCTATTCCAATTGCAAATAGTATCCTGGACAACTTGCTCTCCGTTTTTAGTCAAAAATCTTCCATTAGTGAAAGCAAACTGAAATGCATGACTTATTCATTCTCTGCTTCATTCAGTTCCTTTTTCACATTTATCTACACATGGTTACTTCTTAGTCTTTTTGTTTATGGAGAGAGAGGAAGAGTGGGAGGGAGAAAGGGGGGGAGGGAGAGAGAGAGAGAGAGATCGCTCATGTGTGTGTATTTTGAGAATTAGCCCTTTTCATAGGAGGAACAAAACCCCTAAATGTTGAAAACAATTTATAAACAACATTCTACTGAAATTAGAATTAATGAAGCTTATTATTTCATATTAAATGGCTGGATTTTTTTGAATTTATTATATCCAGGTACCCATATTAATTACATTTAGAAATTTCTTATAATTTTCTGTTAAAAATATATGTCAAGATAATAGAAAATAAAAACAATCACCATTTATCCCTTTATTAGGCTTTAAATAAAAATTATAACCTGTGCATCAAAAAATAGGGAACTGATATGTATTGTGTATTGCAGCCTAGCACTTTGGGGCAGCTTCCTTCTTTTTGGGAATCTTGCATTGTACCCTTTCCATGTCTCAATATACTCTTAAGAAAAAGTCCAGCACTAATTCATACCATAGTGAAAACGGCTGCCTCTTTACAGTTTTCTTTTATCAACTATATTTGCATTGTAATGGGGTTCACTCTCTTAAGCCATTTGGGTGAACCTTCTGCAGAGGTGTTTTCCTGCATCAGCCAGCAGTTGGGAGAGATCTTTTGGGGCAAGTAGTGAGGAGGTGAGGAGGCTCAGGGACATCACATCTTTGTAGAAAGATTTTTGTGTTCCACAGTGTGACTTATCAGTAAAGAGGCTCTGGAGTGGGATGATGACTATGTTATTGGAAATGTGTGGTCAGACGACACACAAGGACATGATCTGTCCCTTCCCTCGATGTCTTGGTACTGAGTCTCCCAGAACCTTGACACTGTCCTGAGAACAGGAATGAGTTTAAAATTTCCTGTCAGCTTGTTTGGAAGGAGGCTTGAAGTATAATAGAAATTGAATTATAAGTCAAAAGAATTAGTTTTTTGCATAATATACTTTTTGGTCTAGGGTTCATATTCTTTATATAAGAAAAACTGCCTTCATTCAAACAGCTTACATAATAGGGTGTTTCAACAAAAAGATTTTTAGAAGAAATCAACGTACATATATACATTCAATTAGGAAGTTAAAGATAAGAAAATGCAACATCTAAGACATTGCTTACCAATAACTTTCTGTATAAATTTTCCATACAAATATATTTGTAAAAGCACTCCTGACTATTTACTTGGCAGAGAAGCTGCTCAGTAAAATGCATACTCTAGGTATCAGTAGAGGGGAGCTCTGGTTTCAGACACACTCAAATATGTACCTTTTGATCTTTTGAGGATATAAATACATACAGGGCACGGGGGAGCTAATTAACCTAAAATCTGGTTATGCTATTCATCAGCAGATGGACCCTCAGTTTAACTTCACTGTAGGAAAAAATGGTGATATCTCAATTATCAAATCACCTAAGAAATAAATTACTTTGAGTATACACCTATCCCTTGCTTAATGACTTTAACTCTTCTCTGAAAAAACTGTCACTAAATAAAAGGCTGTTAAATTTTAAAAAATATTAATTCTATCAGGAAAATTTATTAAGAGTTCTACCTCAAACCATAAAAACAAACAAACTGGCATCATTGAATAATGAGAACAATGTTATGTGAGTATAGATAATAATTTAAAATATGGTTTGTATGTAAATTGTAATGTAGTAACTCAAGAAATGAGACTTCCAAAAAGTTGGTGGCAGGTGAAAAGAAGTAGAGAGTCATCCTTTGAAAGGGCATATTTCTTCTCAAATCATTTTATTCACCTTCTTCAATCTGTTTGGGAGCTGATGGTTAGCCTGTACTCAACCTACACTTAAAAATGATGTTAGTGAACAGGAAAATATTTTCTATCTGGAATATAACTTCTTTTTTTATATCAATATTTTTTATTTTGATATTGTGGGGTACAGTTAAGAGTTAGGTATACAAATATGCTTCGTTCAGGCACCCTTGTTGATAAGAGGTGTTTCCCCAGCCCAGACAGATATTACTACCGTTAATCTCACCTCCCTTCCCCTTCCCCACCATAGTTTCCCACCACTGTCAGTCCTTTTCTTATAGTATTATGATGGATGTTCAAGGTCCACTACATGAGTGAGAACATGTGATACTCAGGTCTTTGTTTCTGTGAGAGGTCACTCAGTATTATAGACTCTAGTTCCTTCCAGGTTGTTGCGAAATTCATGATTTTCTTCTTTTTTATGGCTGCGTAGTATTCTATCGTGTATATGTACCACATTTTTTTTAATACAGTCCTCTTTTGATGGACAGCACGGTTGTTTCCAGGTTCTTGCTATTGTGAACAATGCTGCGATAAACATATGTGTGCAGGTATCTTTTTCATAGAGTGATTTGAGTTCTTCAGGGTATATTCTCAGTAGGGGGATTGCAGGGTTGTATGGGAGGTAGATATTTAGAGCTTTTAGGAATTGCCACACTGCTTTCCACAGAGGTGGCACTAGTTTGCACTCCCACCAACAGTGTAGAAGTGTCCCCTTTTCACCACACCCTCTCCAGCAATTGTTATTTTTTGAGTTATTGATAATGGCCATTCTGACTAGAGTTAGGTGGTATCTCAGTGTGGTTTGGATTTGCATCTCCTTGATGATTAGTGAGGTTGAACATTTCTTCATGTGTCTGTTGGCTGCTCGGATGTCTTCCTTTGAGAAGTGTCTGTTCATATCTTTTGCTCACTTTATAATGGGGTTGTTTGTTTTTTTCTTTTCAGCACTTTTGAGTTCCTTATAGAGCCAAGATGTTAAGCCTTCGTCGGACCTGGAGTTGGCAAATACTTTTTCCCAGTCTGTGGGCTGTCTTCCTGCTCTATTGATGGTTTCTTTAGCTTTGCAGAAGCTTATCAATTTAATGAGGTCCCACTTGTCTATCTTATCTCTTATGGCCTGTGGGTTTTGGGCTTTGTTCAGGAATTGGATGCCAGTTCCAATTTCCATAAGGATATGTCCTGCATTTTCTAAGGTTCTTATGGTTTGAGTTTTTACATTTAGGTCTCTAATCCATTTAGAGTTAATTTTTGTGTATGGGGATAGATAGGGATCTTGTTTGAGTCTTCTGCATGTAGTCAGTCAGTTTTCCCAGCACCATTTACCGAATAGGTTCTCCTCTCCCCAGTGGTAGGTGGTGGAGGCTTTGTCGAAGATGAGTTGGTTGAGAAATTGAGGTTTTGCTTTTGGAATCTCAATTCTTTTCCATTGGTCTATATGCCTGTTTTTGTACCAATACCAAGCTCTTTTGATGATTGTAGCTTTATAGTAAAGTTTGAAGTCTGGTAATGTGATACCACCTGCTTTGTTTTTTTTGCTGAGGATTGTTCTGGCTATTGTTGGTTGTTTGTGTTTCCATATGAATTCCTGTATTGTTTTTTCTAGGACTAAGAAGAATGTTGTTGGTAATTTGATGGGTATTGCATTAAATCTGTAGATTGCCTCAGGTAGGATGGACATCTTCACAATGTTGATTCTTCTAATCCATGAGCATGGGATATTTTTCCACTTGTTTGTGTCATCTTTGATTTCTTTGAGCAGTGTTTTGTACTTCTCATTTTAAAGGTCTTTCACATTTCTAGTTAGGAAGATGCCAAGGTATTTCATTTTTTTATGGCTATTGTGAATGGAATTGTGTTTTTTATTTGGGTTTCTGCTTGTTTATTATTGGTATAAAGAAATGCGATTGTCTTTTGCATATTTATTTTATATCCTGAGACTTTGCCCAAGTCCTTTATCAGTGTAAGGAGGTTCTTGACAGATTTTCTTGGGTTTTCAAGGTACACAATCATGTCATCTGCAAAGAGAGATAACTTGACTTCCTCTTTTCCTATTTGAATACCCCTGATTGCCTTCTCTTCTCTGATTGCTCTAGCCAGGACTTCTAATACTATATTGAACAGGAGGGGTGAGAGTGGGCATCCTTGTCTTGTTCCAGTTTTCAGGGGAAATGGTTCCATATTTTGTCCATTTAGGAGTATGCTGGCTGTGGGTTTCTCGTAGATGGCTTTTACTATTTTTAGGTATGTTCCCCGTATGCCTAGATGTTCGAGGGTTTTTATCAAGAATAGGTGCTGGATTTTATCAAAAGCTTTTTCTGCATCTAATGATATGATCATGTGGTTTTTGTTTTGACATCTGTGGATGAATTTAATTGCATTTATGGTTTTACAAATGATGAAACCTACTTCGTCATGATGGATGATTTTTGAGATGTGTTGTTGTTGAATCCGGTTTGCTAGGATCTTGTTGAGAATTTTAGCATCTATGTTCATCAAGGATATTCACCTGTAGTTCTCTTTCTTTGTTGGGTCTTTACCTGGCTTGGATATCAATGTGATGTTAGCTTCGTAAAATGATTTGGGGAGAGTTCCATCTTTCTCAATTGCCTTGAATACCTTCAGTAGGATTGGTATCAGCTCCTCCTTAAGTGTCATGTAGGATCCTGCTGGAAAGTCATCTGGTCCAGGGCTTTTTTTTGTAGGTAGTTTTCTTATTACACAGTCAATTTCCTTGATTGTTATTGGTCCATTTAGGGTCTCAGTTTCTTCTTGTTTCAACCTAGGCAGGTTGTGTGATGTCAGAAAGTCCTCCATTTCCTTAAGGTTTTCAAGTTTGTTTCCATACAAGTGTACGTAGTAGTATCTAATGATCTTTTGTATTTCTTCAGGATCAGATGTGACTTCATCTTTTGTGTTTCTGATTGTGTTTATTTGGGCTTTTTCTCTCTTTTTCTTGGTCAGTCTAGCTGGAATATAACTTCTTAGAGTACATTTATTCAGTGTTTTTAGGTGGAAAAGTGCAAAAAAATAAGAATGAGATGTGAGAAGAAATTGGCTAGGGAATTTTGGGAAAGTTCTTCATTCTTCTGAGATAGCTCTTGTCCCTTTCCCTCTTCTTATGGAAATTATTGATCTTGGCTATGAGGCCTAAAGCCACAATAGACATTTTGGATACTGGTTTGAAGCTAGCCTAGGAGGAAAACAAGACAAAAGCTCATACAAGGATGAGGAGTCACTGGATTAAGGCAATCACATTTCAAAGTGTTAGCGCTCTGAAGAAACTCAAACTCATACTACTGAAATTCCAGACAAGGACAGTGGTAGAGGGACCATATTGGGGGCAAATTTAAGAATTAACAGACTTATAGGAACATAGATCTAAGCAAGGAACGATGATGGTTGCACTATATGGTATGTCCAGATTAGATAAGTAGGCAAAAGGAGAAAGAGGAATGTTGGGAACCAGAGAAAGGTAAATATTTGCTTTCCAAGTGGTCATGGTCATTTTCTGTGGGTCAGAGGTTTGACTATGTCACTGCTTAGACACTTTCTAAAGAACATGAATCACTGATAAATTACAGTGGGATTATATGAAAAGTGTTAATAATAAAACCTTTTTATTAAGTCAGTTGGGGTGAGTAGGATTGTCCCTGGAATCTTAGAATTTTAGATAAACCCATAAGAATATGCTAGATTCTGACTAGGGCGTTATCATTTCATGGATTATGAAGCTTGTGAGTGGTATGAGAACAGAGATACCAAAAGAATATCTGTCTCCAAATATCTATCCTAGTTGGGTTTACCAACTGTGGGAAATTAGCACCCACAGTCAGTTCACTGGGATAAACAATGAATGATCATCTCTGTTAAAATGTAAAATTGTTCATAGTCTCCAAACTGAGTAGAGAGGTCACCTAGGGTCCCACTGCAAGCTTGAAGAAGCACTGCAGTATGTTTAAAGATTAAAGGAAAGACATCATAACATCTGTTGCATATCTTGTGAATTATTAGCTCAAGATAGTTAATATTTGTAATGTTGATCACCACTTTTTTTCAGTGAAGGTTCTGGAGCCCAATCTGATTCCACAGTTTGAGAAGTTTGTACAGTGTCAAATAAGTGCTACGTTTTTAAGACATAAATGCTTATTAAGGTGTTTGGGCCTAAGAATTTAATAAATGGGATTGTTAGGCATTTCTTTTGGCCTAGGGATGACATGATATAATTATATCATGTATATATATATAATATATATATATACGTATATATATATATGTATATACATATATTATATATATATACACACACACACACATATATACACTTAGACTATTTTTTTTTTTTGAGTTGGAGTCTCTCTCCTTTGCCCAGGCTGGAGTGTAGTGGCATGCACGCTCATGGCCACCCCAGCATCGACTTGCTGGGCTCCAGCGATCCTTCCGCCTCAGCCTTCCGAGTAGCCAGAACTATAGATGCGTGCTACCATGCCTGGCTATTTTTAAAATTTTGTTGTAGAGACGAGGTCTCGTCAAATTGCCCGGGCTGGTCTCGAACCCGCGGGCTCAGGCAATCCACTCGCCTCAGACTCTCAAAGTGCTGGGATTACAGGCTAAGTCACTGAGCCCAGCCTACTGAGACTATCAAGGATGTCATGAACCAAGATAATATGGGAAACCCTGCATTCAGTTATGACCACTCACAATAACCTTGTGTAAATATTTTAACTACTTAGAGTCACTGAACACAACATAGGTTTTTATAGGGGAGAAAGAATCAGAAAGCTCTTTAGCAAGTATTTGTATAGTTTCCAAGAAGGCTTTTTGGAGAGTCACTAGAACTTTGGATTCCTGAGAGCAAAGATTCAATAAACATGTGGCACATGGTTAGTAAACAAACAGGCCTTTATGTGATTTTGTCTCAATTTGCTACTGAGCCGATGGACCCCAAGTCTCATCTGAACTAGGTCTACATTTCTGAAGCTTGGACTGAACTGAAATGTCTTTAGACACAGATTAAGGCAAATAGCTATTCTGTGTATTAGCGTCTACTCTTCAGCATCGAGTTCACCAAAGCCTCAATATCAGAAATGCCTTTAATAGAAAGTGGTTTAATAGGCTTTTATGAAACAATCTTTTTTCTTTATAAAAGGAAGTCCAAACCATTAAAATATTACCACAGGAGGCAAACTATATCACTGACACTCCAATATCTATCAGCCGTGAGGTGTCTCCATGTAAGGGATAGTCATTTCTCATAAGCAAACACTAGAGGACTATGATCGTAGACGGCCAATACCCCTTAAGTATCTCAAGAGGCGATACCCTGTCTGGGTTACTCGTTACGATACAACTCCACTTTTCTTAGCTTTATAATACAAAACCATTATCACATGTTTAATTTTTGGGTGTCTTCACGGTGTTCAGGTTAAAAACCTGAGTAATTTCTACCCATGGTTTTGTTCAAACTCTACTATTTCACCCAGAATTATTGTATAGTTTAAAGTTAAACAACAGAAGAACACTAGGGATTTCTTATCAACTTATCCAGACATTGACGGAAAGCATTCATAAACTGGGATTTTTTTTTTTTTGGTTGGATTGGAGAAATTCTAGTGTGTCAAAAACTTTCTTTTAGATCATTCTCTTTTAAGTTCTACTGTTCTTACTGGTTCCTCTGCACTTTTTCTCTCTATATCTGTCAAATAACAGAAATGATTTTGTGGGATTTTTTTTTCCATGTTAAATATAGGCTTTGAAAAAAATTCATTGCAATTGAGCATGTCATTTATCCTTCTGCCCATTTTTCTTATATTAAAAGGTCTCCTGCTGGAATTTAATTTCAAGTTAAATCTTTACCCCACCCTCAGGCTGTGAGACTGAATTAAATAAATCCCACTAAAAGTAATAAACCACTCTTAGCTGTGGTCTTGTGATATCAGTTGTCAGCCTGTCAGAGCAAATCTGAGTGTTAAATTCACTGCCTCTGCTAGTGAGGAAAGAATCAGAACACCAAAAAGCCCAGGGTATCAGAACTGCTGCAGTCATCCCAGTTTCATCTCAGCAGCAGGACTTAAGCATGCAAGAAAATATCTTTGAAGATGATTTTCTTGATGACACTCTTTTAAAATTCATATTGATGGTAAAACATAAAGACTCAGCTATGGTTATTATACTTTATTTAGTAATGTTGCAAGCCTGTAAGCTCTAGTAACCAAAAGGCAGAATTACTTCTTTTTTGGGGAGGAAAGTCAAAATAGGAATTTTGTACTGATGGGGAGTGATAGTGATGGATTTTAGATTTAAAGTGTTAGACAGGATTGGTGTCCAAATACATGTCAGAAAGGTGGGCAATTTGAGACAGATAAAGGAAAATAACATAGGTCATCCATTTTCCCCTTATTAAAATTTGCAAGGAAATTAATCCACAGAACATAGCCAATCCCTCACACTTCCAAATAAAATGCTCTAAAAGGAAGAAATTAACACCCTCCCTCAATGCCTTGTCCATGATGCTTGGATCCAGTACCAGGCTGGATTTATGGGTGTGACTAATAAAAGATGACAGCTGGCTTCAAATCTGTTGCCTTGTCATTCAGTGGACCGATTTACAAAATACTTGTTTACCCTTAAAGCACTGAGCTTGTCTAAATAAAAAAAAAGTCTTAAAAAAAAGGACAACATTGGTTTTTCCATATTAAATTCTGAAGAGTTAAAGTTGTATAAGCAGCCAAAAATCAATACTGTCAGCGATTTGGTATTTTTAAAGAACAGGACAACAGCTCAGCAGATTAACTTCCTCCTCTCCATGGATAAGCACAATATTGCCTTCTGAAGAGATATAGCTAGAGGAATTCCCGGGGGTAGGGAGTTGAACACAGACAATTCTCTGAACAAGATTTCAATTGAGAATTCTGGGGTATAGAAAGATGATAGACATTCCCCAAATAATTATTATATCTGTAACTCATCTTCCTACGTCTTTATTCAATCAAGCGTTGGGCATATAGTTAACACTGAATGCCTAGTCATTTCTCAAGCCCTACCTCCTCCCTTTTAATGTCCTTATTACTCCCTGATTTGGGGAGGAAAAAGGTTCTGGGGGAAGTATGTCCTAGAAAATAGCTTTTCCTCATATTTTAAAGTAAATATTGGCGGTGAAAAATTACAGTATTTGATTTACTACACCTGCACCTGCAAAAATAGTACAAGGCCATAACCTTTTCTATCCTTATGAAGAGATTATTTTCAAAATACAAATGTAGGGAAAATAATTTTCAGGAAAAATTACAGAAAAAAACCCCAATGCACCATACTGACCTCTATTAAAGAATTGGACTTTTTAGACGGTGGGCAAATACTTTCACATCTGCCATGAGGTTATTTAGCAGCAATAATTTGAACCTAAGCCAAAGAATTTTGTATTTATTAAGCCTGGGTCTTAATTTTTAAATTATGGGAATACCTGTTTGTTAGAATTTCCACTTAAAAAATTATAAACCTTCTTTAATACATTCCCACTTACAATTTATTTGCTTATTTAGCAAGTCATCTGAAAAATAAATAGACTTTGAAACCAGAGAGGTCTAGTTTGAAGTTCAGTCATTCCACATGCTAGCTGTTTAATCAGGGGCTAACTTTACCCCTTTGAGCCTTGGTTTATTCATATGAACAATGGGCATCCCACTACTGTTCTGTGGGACTGTGGTGAGGATGAATTAAAAAAACAAAATGTTTGAAGCAGCCAGCTCGGAGCCTAGCATTTGTCAGAAGCTCCCTTCTGACTCCGAATCTACAACTTTCAGTGCTTATGAGAATCCACGTTGATACGTTTACCTGAAATTCCTGTAGTGAATGTCCTCCAAAAAAGAGAGATTTCAAAAATATCGAGGGTTTTCTTATTAGATCATGAACTTCGGATCATAAAACTTAACTTTGGACTTGAATTTTCATGAACTGAGACAGTTTCATAGTTAAATGATGAATACATCATTTGCAATTTTATACATTTATTTACTCAATAATGTACCAATAGCCCATTGTATGCCAGGATTTCTGCTAGGCTTAGGGATCTCATAGTGAGCAAAATTACAGTAAAGTTACTCACTTTACAGTGAGGAAAGTAGATAAGAAACAAACAATGGTGGTCACAGGTAAGCGCATGGGACCATGGGAACATATGGAAAATATAAAATTGCCAACTGTCAACTGTAGTCCACAAGGAACTTCCATTTCTAAATTCTCCGATCCCATTCCACATTTGTAACTACCAATTTCTATGTTTTACATCTGCTTCCCAATTTGTTTAAGATCTAAATATTCCCCTTTTGAGAATGAATGAAGACTTTCTAATGTTGTCCATTATTTCTAATTTTATGACAGAGTTTATACTGACTACTACATCAGGTATGACAACTCTGTAGTTGAGGGGTCCAGAAGCCAATTTAATGGGAAGATGCTGTTCAATAAGTAGTACAAGCCATCTTCTTGGTCAGTATCTATTTCTTTCATCATGTGTCTACTGCTCAACATTCTAAATATTTTTTCTTATGAATTCAATTTCCAAAGTATTTATTTTATCTGTAAAACAAAGTCAGATTAGAAAATATCAGTGAACAACACTGGGAGCCTCCTGCTGAACAAGATGGCTCCTATAGTCAGAGTCAAAATAATGACAATAAAAATATCATTGAGCCGGGCTCGGTGGCTGTAATCCCGCGCCTTTGGGAGGCTGAGATGAGTGGATTGCCTGAGCCCGCGGGTTCGAGACCCGCCTGGGCAGCGAGACCTCATCTCTACAATAAACCAAAAAATTAGCCGGGCGTGGTAGCGCGTGCCTGTAATTCCGGCCACTTGGAAGGCTGAGGCGGAAGGATCGCCGGAGCCCAGCTGGTCGAGGCTGCGGTGGCCGGCAGTGGCCACTGCACTCCAATCTGGGCGACAGAGTGAGACTCCAACTCAAAAAAAAAAAAAAAAAAAATATATATATTTTTGAGCCCTAACTATGTGCCGGTCGGTCATTGTTCTAGAGACTGACAGCCACTCATTCAACAACAGTTCGCAGGCACATTCACAGAAGATTTGAGGTGTTGGCCATGAGTTTCACCTTTGCGACAGAATAGAAACATTTTGCCTGAAATCATCTAAGTTAAAAGAGTGCTATGTGTGGAACTTAGAGGATGATCTTTCTGGGCAAGAATTCCTGTAACAAAGAAGAAAAGATGAAGGATTATATCTCACCTTATCTGAGCTCATGGGGCATGATGAGTGACTTTTTATTTCATAAATAAACTTAAAAAAATTCTCTTTTCTTATAAGCCGTTATTTTGCTGTCCATTTAATTCAGTGTGGCCCAAAGGGACATGATTGGCAATTATTTTTTGACTTGCCAAAGTATATCTCCTTGATTTTATTTATTTCCTAGGGAAAAATAATTTTGCTTTAGCGTTTCTAAATCTATCTGCCACTTTTCAGAAACCTAGACACATAGTAAACTTAGGGATTGATGTATTGTTAATTTATAAGCTAGATGAGAAGCTTCCTCTTGGATTATGAGATACATGTGTTAAGTTTCTTTGTATTTTTTTCAATAACTAGTTTAGGCCATCTACAGTGTTGATGTCTAGTAGATATTTGTTGATTGCTTGGCATGTGATTACAATATAAAGATTTTGCTCCAGTTAAATGCTAAGGAAATGTCACATTCTCATTTTTGTTCTCTACAAATACTGATGTCTTCTGAAGATCAGAAAGTCTTTGCTTTTAAAAAGAATTCCCTTTATTCATATCAAATTGTGAGCTAGAATTTTTTTATTTAAAGTTTTAATGGCTCTGGGTACATATTTCAGTATTTCTAAATCAAATAATCATAGCAGCGTATGAGAGCTGGAAGAAACTTTCTGCAGCATTGTGTTCAGGGATTACAAACTCAAATGCCTCCAAGGGTCAGGCAGGTAACATAAATACGTGAATCTAGATGGGTTTAAGATCATAGGGAGGAGGAAAGCAAAGCCTGTAGCAAGCTAGAAACTGTAAAACCTGTTAAATTCAGACCCAATTCCAACCATAGAAAACAGGTTTGAGGGTTATATTTGGTCCACCAGTTGCCTGTTTATAAATGCTGAAGTTAATCCCTTAATTTCAATTATTAGTACATTTAATCCTGTGCTTATCGTTTTTTTTCAAGAAGTAGACAAGCCTCATATAGTTACAGGGTCAGAAAGAGTCAAAAAGGCACATAGGCTAACAACCTTAAATTGTCTTTAAGTCACATCACAAAGCTGGTTTATTTCTACTTTATGAATTATTATCTAAGTACATATGCAAGGGCAGGGGATTTGAGCCTTACAACTATTTTATTTGTGATTTTTTGGGCTTTGTTTTTGAAGTAAGGATGTAAAAAGACCGGGTTGATTTCTTTATGTGTCTTTCACTGACTTTGCAGTCAGATAAACCCAGGACTACCTTTTATGTGCTATGTCACCTTGGACAATTTACCACGTTCATGGAGCATCACTCTTCTTAACAGCACATTGGGTTTCTTTACCATAAAGTTAATTTCTGGATTAAATAAGAAAATTTCTGTAAAGTGCTGAGCACAAAACTTGTTCATATTTTATGATCAGAAAATGTGAGTTTTATTCCTTCTATGCCCTAAACCCCTTCCCTTCTTTTATTCCCCCGGATCTGGGCCTAAACTTCTTTAAACCAGTCGGCAATAAATTGGTCTGCATTCTACCCTTTCACTCCAGCTGAGATCATCAACAGTGCCGTGGGTTTTGTTTGTAACACATTGTTAGATGAATCCTTTTATATAAAAAAAAATGAATGTAAACATTTTCTTTAAGGAGCTTCCTTGGAAATTTCCACCCCCTGGTTAAATAACAATTTATATTCTTTCAAGCACATTATTATTTTTTGGTTAATGTATCTTTCTTCTTTGTACCATTTCTTTCAGAAAAATAAGATGTTACAGAAGGCCTCCAAATATTAAAGGGTCTTTAAATGTTCACAGTAGGGAAGCTGGTGATTTGACAGTGCTGGGAACTACTCTCTTATTACTTGTACATGTCTTCAGAATGGCTATAACCTGGAGCCTTGGTTAGATTTTGCAGAAGAGAACCTCAACCAAGCACCCTGTTTCAAGACACCATAACTTTTTAGAATTTTCCAAGAAGGTTATTGAATTTGGTCAATGGTTCTATGCTGTTTTATTACAACAAAAAGGTAAAAATGTGCAATGGACCAGCTAGAGGTGACATAATTAATTCAAAGCTATACATTGAGTAGGTGGTATCAGTTGGGCTGGCTCCTTTTTTAGTCTTACTGAGTAGATTTCTTTTAGACATGAATCAGTAGAGAGAAATATGTTCTCCAGCAAGCAAAAAGAATGCAAATGTGTTTTCCCTAAAAAGCTATACTTCAGCAGGAAGACAGCACATCCACATTTGTTATGTAGTTCATGTATTCCTTATTACTCTGTAACCAGAGGGTTAAAGATGTCACATCTAATGGCATATTTGATGACCTTGTTTACCTAAATGGTAGCCACTGTTTCACAGCTTTGGCTATTGTCATCTCAGCCTCTACTCTCTTTTTAAAAAATAATTCCTGGCCACATCTGATTCATATTTGTTTTTTGACAGTCATTCAGAAGAAGGGTACCAATAGCCTCGCAATTGCTTCTTTTTCTTTGGTGAGCACTAATTGTTCTTAATTTTGCTCTACTTTTCCAGTGGTTGAAGCTGCCCCTTTCAAATGGCACCTAGAACATTCCTAAATCACTCAGTTCTTTATCTCATTTTCTGTTATTTGTGATTTCTACGGTCTGTTTTCAATAGGTTCAGAGTTTGTTCTTTTTTTATTTCGTTTTTGTTTCCTTCCACTTTTTTCACAATTCTTTTAATAATTTTATTATTGACATAAGAAATGCCTCTCAGTTCCTTCACTCTTTTTCTCCACATGCTCTGGGTCCTTGTCATCATCAGCAACTGCATCCACTACATAGTCTCACCCTCAGTCCATTACCACTGATGATCCAGCAGGGCAAAGAGTTGTCTTGTCCTTATTGTACATGTTATCAGGATAACTACAGCCTGGGGACCCAACTGGATTCTCTGAAAAAGACAGCCAGTCGAGTGTTCTGCTTCAATACCATCAGTCTCATTCTTGCTTTCTGGTCACTCCTTCTGGTGTCCTGCCTTCTGAATTCTGCCATTCCATCCCCTCTGATTTTATCACCCTTTCACTGTTTCTCATCTTTGTCTGTAACCTCATTTCCTTGTGTATTAAGTTTACACTCCATGGATTATCATTGCCACAGGTGTACCCCCAGAGTTGGGATGCAGCCTGAGAGGCCAAGTGCGTTCTTGACTTTGCACAGGAGATAATTCAAGAGGGAGCCGACAGAATAAAGTGGAAGCAAGTTGATTGGAGTAACAAAGTACAAAAGACTAGGCTACTCTAAAGTCAGAGCAGCCCACCAACTGGCTGTATTTGTGGCTATTTCTTGATCATATGCTAAGAAAGGGGTGAATTATTCATGGATTTTCCTGGAAAGAGCTGGGAGTGGGTCCTGAATCAAGGAGCCCTTCCTTTATTGGGTCATATAAGGTAACTTTCAGAAGTTACCATGGCAATTGTAAACTGTCAAGGCGCTGGTGGGAGTGTCATTTATCATGTTAATAAGTTATAATTAGAATATAATGAGCAAAAAGGGTAAGTAGAGATTGCTTTCCTCTACTTAAGAGGTTGCTCTTCATATGATCTTAGTTTGAATGAATGTTTGCTGATTTCTAACTGCATCCTGTTGTTTCAGTTCAGGCCAGTCATCTGGACCTTGGGAAGCTATGTAGCTGCCGTTTGCTTGAGAAACTAGTCCTGAGGAAGTACTATATAATCATGCTCGCTTTTGCATACATTTTCACCTACCTTGCCCCTCTCTTTCTTTTTCACCCTCCTAGCAAAAACCCAACCCTCGATAAACCCAACTCAGATCACCCAGATTGCCCTCTGCCTGGACTTAGCTAAAGAAAAGGACACACTTGTGAAACGTGTGCCTTCAAACCACAGCTGGGCCTTATGCAGCTTGGCAAGCCTACTCCACTTCTCTCCTCTACTCACTTTCGTCTCCTAAACGATCGTTCTATTTCCTTTCTCTTCTCAAACTGCCTAGGCTGCTCCACCATGCTTACACTTAGCCAGCGGTCTTGCCTCCCGTTTCAGTTTGAAAATAACTTGCACAGGCCGCCACTGCCAGTTAGTATTTTTAAAGAAAGCTGAAACTCTTTTCTCAGAATATTCCAAAATCATTAAATTCAGTCAAGAAAGGATTTTATTTCTTTGCTTGATGTTTTCAAAGTTCAGACGTCATACACACTTGTCATTACAAACACCTATAATCCCAGCACTTTGGAAGGCTGAGGTGGAAGGATCATTTGAGAACTGGAGCTCGAGGCTGTAGTGAGCTATAATCACACCACTGTTCTCCAGCCTAGGTGACAGAGTGAGACCCTGTCTCCACACAAAAAAATTAGAGTTAACGGCATGGTGGAGCATGCCTACAGCCTTAGCTACTTGGAAGGCTGAGATGGGAGGATTGAACCTAGAAGTCTGAGGGTGCAGTGAGCTATAATCATGCCACTTTATTCCAGCCTGGGGGAAAGAGTGAGACCTTGTCTCTAGAACAAAAACCAAAAAGGTCTTATATCACAAGGTCGAAACCCAAGACATTTCTTAGTTTTAGGCAAATTGGATTGGTGTATCACCTTACTAGGGAACAACACACTGTACAGGCATACAGAGTAAAAATGTAAAAAAAAAAAGAAAAAAGAAATAGTAGTTTCACCTGGCTACCTTCTTATCCTTCCCTATCTCTATATGTATATCAACACAAACAAGCATAAATGCAACAAATATAGAGGGTTTGTTCCCTATTGTTTTTACTGAAATAGTATCTGGCTGTACCCATTTATCTGCAATTTATTTCTTTTTTCTTGATTTAAAAAAAACATTCCTTTACAGAGTGCTTGAAATAACAAACTGAATGTGCGTTTCAGCAAAACTGGATCCAACCAGCTGAAGCTGATAAATAACCATGAATTTTCAGTGATCCCAGGACACTAGACCCTTAGTGGACCTAAGCAAAGACTCTTTTCCTGACTAAGGAACAATAAGAATTGTGAAACCAACTGTGTACAGTTCTATGGATTCATTGCTTCTTTGTCAGAGTTTAATTTTCAATTTTGATTGGTATAACCACAATGAACTACACATTTCTAATACAAAGTCATGGCTTTTCCTTCTCAGTGAACCACTCAGTAAATTTTATTTGCTTGTGAGTGTTCTGTTGGCTGGTAAGGTAACTTCAGTTTATTTTATTATTATTTTTTAATTTTATCGTAAAGATGTGGAGTACAAGTCAGGGTTAGATATATAAGTAGTTTATGTGCAGGTGAAGTTTTGACCTCCCACTGGTCTTCACTTCCCCTGGTTTAGGATCAGGTGTTCTTTGTTTTAAAATTTATACCTAGCAATATACACCGAATGCACAAACATATACACACATGATTTTATATACACAAATAATATCATACATTTGTATTTTGTTATTGTTGTTTCAGTGAGGTCTTGATTTTTAAAAATTTCTTTCCTTTCCCCAACAGGTCGTTGCTCAGATTCCCTGTGTTAAACTGCTGAATATCCTGCTAATTTTCTGCATGTTCACGAGATGTATGTGAGACTTGTATAATCATGCATAATAAAAAGTGGATTTTGGTTTGTTTGCTCAATAAAAATGTATCATATTAAACACATGGGAGAAAGTCTTCAAAAATGGTTCTCGATAATCCCACCTCATGGTATTCACACCTTTGCTTAATCTCTAGTCCTTGGATATGAACCGGACCTAGTAACTCTTGTTTCTAATGCACATGGCAAATGTGATGGCTTCTCAATTCCATGCTTAGATCATACAAGATTGACTTCTGTTTTACGGGCACTCTCTCTTGCTTGCTCATTTTGAAGAAGCCAGGTGCTTCTTTGTGAGCTGATTCTTGAAGAGATTCGAGTGGTGAGGAACTGAGAGTGGCCTTGGGCAATAGTTAGGAATTGAGGACCTTATTGAGCCATGCTTCTATTCTGGGCCCACAGAAACTCTGAGATAATAACTGTTGTTATTAACCATTAATAACTATTGTTAATTAAGTTGTGGGGTAATCTGTAATGCAGCAATAGATAATATTACACATTTTGCTAAATATTACTTTTCTTGTTCAACAATACACTATGGAAATCTGTCCAAACTAATTGTTATGCATTTGATTCATTCTTTGTAACAGTAGCATAATGTTACCTGGTGGGGATTTGCCATGAGTTATTCAGATATTTCCTTGTGGATTGTCATTAGTTTACCATTAGATTTCTAGTGGTGAAAGTTCTAAATTAAGTGCCTTAAATATACAATTAAAACTTTATTTTCAATCTTATTTTCTACATTTCAAATGTTTATTTCTGTATTAGGAAAAATACACATGTAGGATAAATATTAATACTAAGAAAGTCACTTTTTCTATAAAGGACTTTAGGAGAAAATTGTGCTGAAATAATTTTAGAACAAAATACTATTAAGAGAGAATCATACTTTGTTTGTTTTGGAGAAATTATTTTGACATTAAAAAATTAAAATAAATACTTTGTTTTGTTAACTTTATGAACTAGATAAATTTGCTCTAAATTCCTGTCAGAAGTATAAAATTAATGCAATTATTTAATCTTAGGCTAGAGAGGGTATTAAAAATTGCCTAGTGTAATCATCCATTTTGTATGTTAAATCATTTTAAAACTTTTTTGTTGAAAGATATTTTAAATGATAATTTCTAATTTTACAAATAGTACAAATACATATTCTCTGTGTAAAAATGTGAATATTACAGACAATACTGAAGTTCCCTGCTTGAATTTCTTTTCTCTGTCCCAGAGAGAACCACAACTTCTTGGTTTGTATATTGATATGTGGTTTTGGGTTTCTTTTGTATATTTTAAAGCCCATTAATTCATCTAGATATATGTATGTACTATAAATTATATCATATTTTATATATCATTCTACAAGTTGCCTTATTAAATGGCATTTGAGAATATAATTTTAACATCACCTTCTACAGTGTTTCATGACTGATAATTAAGCTTTAGGAATAGGTAATGATAATTTATTTCTTTTTTGTTATTTTTATATTAAGTTAATTTTTTTGTTGTTATGGTGTCATGAAGAATCAGTTTCATTTTACTTTCCAACAGTACTCTAGCTTCAATGTTAATGAAATGATGTTAGTAGCTAAGCTGGCAAACAAAATTCCTTCAATTTAAAATGTTTCTAAGTACATTTCACCCAAGGAAATATTTTGAAACCATGTGAAGCTGAAACCTTGCCTGCAAGCATTTCTACTGACAATCACTTTTCTAGTTTAAGTAAGGGCTAGATATGTTTTTAACATTCGACGTCCTAATGCCTTTAAAACAAAATTTTTCAGCCACAACAGCAAAAACACATTTTAGAAATGCCTGTTAGTAGAGCAAACATTTTAACCAAAAACACATTTGAACTGTTAAAATCCCTTTCTGAACCAAATGTTTTGCTTCACAAATGGCTTTTAGATTTGCTTTGGTTCAACTCTATTCCTTCTTAAACATTTCTTGAGGATTTAATAAATTAAGAGCTCTTATTTCTTGGAATATCTGTACAATTTAGATTCAGTTTGGCGGATATTTATGGAGCATCTTTTTTGTGCTGTCATGTCAGGTACTGATTCAGTGGTAAATACTACACAGTCCTTGCCTTAAGGAACATGATAGCTAACAAGAGAGACAGAAAACAAAATCATGCAATAAATCTAATATAATGTAGCCAATGATAATCATTACTTAATTTAATCAATCAATCAATGATTATTTTTAGAAATTCTTCCTTGGGCCGGGCACTGTCCTAAGTATGGAATATATCTTTAAGATGGGATCTGCAAAAGGACCCAAGGAGTAGTAACCAATCTCTTCACAGAAAAAGCAGATCAGGACAAGCTTTTTGAAAGATGATACAAGAATCAGGAACTTGAAGGAAAGAAAGCAGACATTGCACAGGTGAAGAGAAACAGTATCAGCAAACACGTAGTGTTGAGAAAAGTATTGCGTGCTGGAGAAATAGGGAATCACATTTTGGCGATGGGTGTGGGGAAGACAGAGGATCAATTGAGGGAAGTAGACAAGACCAGGTGAGGATTTCACCTATAGCTTATTTTTAGAAAAGGACCCTCTAGACTATTTTAGGAAACCAAGAAGTCATGAACTTATGCTATATCTTTTTATTTATTTAATTTTTAATTTTAATTTTTTTATTTTAAAGATATGGGAAGCAATTCAAGATTAGGTATACAAGTGGTCATCGTACAGGTAAGGTTTGGTCCCCCTCCCCCATTCCCCAGCAGTTTCTTTTTCTTTTCTTTTCTTTTTTTTTTTTTGAGTTGGAGTCTCACTCTTTCGCCCAGGCTGGAGTGCAGTGGCATGCTCATGGCCACCGCAGCTTTGACCTGCTGGGCTTAGGCGATCCTTCCACCTCAGCCTTACAAGTAGTTGGAGTTACAGGTATGCGTTACCACGCCCGGCTTATTTATTTATTTATTTTTGATTTATTGTAGAGACTAGGTCTCACCAAGTTGCCCAGGTTGGTCTCGAACCCCTGGGCTCAGGCAGTCCTCTCGCCTTGGCCTCCCAAAGTGCTGGGATTATAGGCTGAACCACTGTATTCGGTCCCCTGGCAGTTTCTTACAGTATTGGAGCTCCAGCGGCTCAATTGGTTAGCACCTGGTACTTATACACTATATCTTAATATTCATGCTGAAGCTCAGCTGCTTACTAATTCGGTGATAAAAAATTTAGACTTTTTACTACCTTAATAATCCTTGAAAAAGAAAATCTGATAAATTTTCAATGGACTGGAAAAAGAATGTTCAGCAAATTATACTTAGTAATATATTGGTGCTTAGGTGCAATATGACTCACGGTGACATAAAAAGGTTTGGGCTAAAGTGGATCAAGTTCACACCCATACCACATTCTGGTTTCCCCTGTAATAGGGCATTTTGTCAAGGGCCGTACTTTAGTAGTGTGAGAGTCTTTCATAATGCCTTTGATTTATATTGACCAGCAAGGAGTTTATCCAGCAGTGGCATATAGAACAGGCTGACAATTCTCAAAAGGTTTATGTCACTACTAAAGTGATATTGATTTTTGAAAACTTCTATAGAGCTGTCAAGATTTGAAAACATTGTAAGGTGAGTCAAAATAATGTACTACAATTAAGGGGTCATCAGTGTGATGCAAATACTCCCTATTTTGGTCAGATTTTCACTATTGAATAACTAAGAGTAAATCATTTAAGCCTCTGGGTCTTATTTTCTATTAAACTGAGGTGATCGGATAAAAATCTATTCTAGTCTTTTTTAGTTGTAAAATTATGCAAATCAAAGTTATCCGCTGTGTGGTAAAATTGTCCCTCTTCTGAGTGACAAAAATATTTAGTAGTTAAGCTGCTGGTAGAGCTGTCCAGTATCAGAATATATTAATTAATTAATTTGATATTTACTAAGTACCCGCTATGTTAAAACGTTGTTATAGGCAATGAGGCTATGATGACTGTGGTCATTTGCAATACTAATCAAAGTTTTCTGCCTCTCTGAACTTTATAGATACTTGGAAGAATCGCACTTCTTGGCCTCTTTGTGGCTGGATAGGGCCCTGTGACTACTTTTGGTCAATGAGTTGTCAGTGAAACTGGCATATGTCATTTCTGGGTCACAGCAATTGAATGCCAGTTTGAGATCCTCAAGTGCTCTTTTATCCATATTCCAGATAGTAGCTGTAGCACCAGCCTGAGCCCTGGGACAAAACTCCAGTTGAGCTGCGATTGACATACAGAATGGACGCGAGGGAAACTTTGTTTTGAGCTAGTGAAATTTTGGGCATGTGTGTCACTGAAGCCTAACTTGGGCTATTGTGGACTGACAGAATGGGGAGCAAGATAGACAAGGCTGCTATTCTCATGGTGCTTAAGGCCAGTGAGAGATAATAGTAACATAAGTAGAAACAAATGAACAAATGATTTTAGATGAAGAATGGTTGGGTTAATGGTGAGGAAGAATACAGATTTAGGGGAGGTTGTCATTTAATGATGCACTGTAGATATTTAAATTGAGTCAAATTGACAAGGGGTCAGTGATTGGAAAATCTTTGGAAAAAGTATTTTATACCCAGAACAGCAAAGGACCTCTGCTGGGATAAGCTTAGCATATTTAAAGAATAGAAAAATGTCATGTGACTGGAGCCCGGAGATTGCATGTGAGTTGTGGAGTGTAATGTTGGAGAGACAGGCAATGGACTCTCTCAACCCTGGGGGCACATTCAATTCTCCTACAGTACTTCAACAAAATACCAATACCAACCCCTGTTTCATGTAGTGCAGAATGGTAACAGACCTCGGTTTCCTATTTTTTAAGTTCCCTAGATGATTATAGTGTAAGTTGAGTAAAGAATTCCCGATGTAGAGTCTTTTTAGGTTATGGATAATTTTTGATAATTAGAATTTTACTCTAAGTTGTTGGGAAACAACTTAGAGGTGACAGAACTTTTGTTTTATAAAGCAGTCTGACTTCAATGTGGAAAATGCATTACAGGGTAAAGATTGGTAAGAAAACTGTCAGAAATTTAGATGAGAAATGGTGGTAGCTTGGATCAGAACCAGGTGTTAATGGATAGAAAAAATTGTTGGATTCAGGATATATTTTGAAACTGGTGCTGAATTAACTTGCTAATGTATTGGATACATTTATGGTGAGTGAAGGGAGAAATAAATGGCTACACCCAGATTTTTGGGTGAGAGACTGAGTTAAAAGGACAGCCACTATCTTAAATGGGTAAGATTAGAGCAGTAATTAGTTCAGAAACTGAAAAAAACCAAGAGTTCTTTTTAGGATTTGTTATATAAAAATTGCAACTACTATATATTCAGTAGAAACATAAAGTGAACAAACATCAGAATCTGGGGACTGGAGGGGAGATGAGGAATGAAGATGTAAAGTTGGTAGTTATCAGCAACTTATCAGCAAATGGCTTTTGGAGCCAGGAGACGTGTATTTATTGTTTTGTTTTTTGTTTTTTTTTTGGAGTTGGAGTCTCACTCTGTTGCCCAGACTGGAGTGCAGTGGCTGCTCCCGGCCACCGCAGCCTCGACCTGCTGGGCTCCTGCGATCCTTCCGCCTCAGCCTTCCGAGTAGCCGGAATTACAGGCATGTGCTACCACGCCTGCTGATTTTTTGATTTATTGTAGAGATGAGGTCTCGCTGCCCAGGCGGGTCTCGAACCCGCGGGCTCAGGCGATCCACTCACCTCGGACTCCCAAAGGCGCGGGATTACAGGCTGAGCCACCGAGCCCGGCAGGAGACGTGTATTTAGAGCAGACGGCCAACAATTGAGTCTTTGTACACTCTAGCACTTAGAGGCTGAACAGATATGGACAAAACAGAAAATGCTGAGAAGTAACAGTCAGCAAGATAGAAAGAATATCAGAAGCATATGCTCTCATAATATTGCCAAGCAGATGCTATAAGGAAGCAGTAATCCACTTGTTGATTTCTGCTGCAAGGTAGAGTAAAAAGAGGACATTAATAACACCCAAGTATAGTTCTTCTTTGTACTTATACCTGATTTACTTTAATTCAGTTCAATTCAATTCAATTTGGTATACATTTAAGGAAATGACATGGTATAGTATAGTGCTTTTCAAATATTTGGCATGAACTCTTTTTACATGGATTTTTGAAAAACAAAGCACCCCTTGCAAATTTTTAAATTGGCCTCTAGAGATTCTTATCATAAAATTAAATAATGGTTGCAAATTATGTAATCTTTAACATATTGTAAATACTTATACTTAAGATAAAATTATTACTTCTCTTTTTAAATGTACCCAGTGGAATATTAATATCATAGACTATTATTCATTTCAAAATATACATGAACAAGTTATTCTCTGCCAGTTGAAATTTTAAAAAATATTCTTTTTGAACTTATGCTTTAATTCTTCCTTCCCCGCTGAATTTCACCTTAATATATTTTTTTGTGGGGAAAATTTTTACTGATAACTCTATCATATGTAAGGCAATAACAATACATAAAACATTAAATTTATTTTTGAGTTGGAGTCTCACTCTGTTGCCCAGACTGGAGTGCAGTGGCTGCTCCCGGCCATCACAGCCTCGCCTGCTGGGCTCCGGCGATCCTTCTGCCTCAGCCTTCCAAGTAGCTGGAACTACAGGCGCATGCTACCATGCCCGGCTGATTTTTTGATTTATTGTAGAGATGAGGTCTTGCTGCCCAGGCGGGTCTCGAACCCGCGGGCTCAGGCAATCCACTCACCTCAGCCTCCCAAGGCGTGGGATTACAGGCTGAGCCACCGAGCCCGGCTAAAACATTAAATTTAAATTTTAAAACTTCTAGTACTTTTAAGTGTTAAGATTATTCTTCTGGAATGATGTCAGCAAAATGACAGAGTAGGTAGCTCCAAAATCTCCTTCCCTTGCCTCCTATCTTCCAGAAAGATTTTTAAAAAGCAGATACTGTCAGCACCAGCTTTGTCAGAAGTCTGGAAAATAGCGGAGTTTTGCAGCAACCAAGTGCATGCTGAATTTCAAAAATGTAGGAAAGCATTGTGATGTTTTTACTTGTCCTAGTGTCACTTTTCTTGGTGTGCCTGCAGTCTTAAAGAAGAAAGCCTGTGGCCGGGCTCGGTGGCTCAGCCTGTAATCCCAAGCATTGGGAGGCTGAGGTGAGTGGATTGTCTGAGCCTGAGGGTTCGAGACCTGACTGGGCAAATTGGTGAGACCTCATCTTTACAATAAATCAAAAAATCAGCCGGGCGTGATAGCGCGTGCCTATAGTTCCAGCTACTTGGAAGGCTGAGGTAGAAGGATCACCAGAGTCCAGCAGGTCGAGGCTGCGATGGCTGGGAGCGGCCACTGCACTCCAGTCTGGGTGACAGAGTGAGACTCCAACTCAAAAACAAAACAAAACAAAACAAAAAAAACCAACAAGAAAGCCTGCATTCTCAGTGTGGGACTCCAGTCCGGAGGGAGCAGAGCTGACCTTATTTGCAAATTGTTGTACATGTCTGTTTTGATCTGTTTGGGTACTGCCCGAGGAACTAACTTAAGGTCCTTGTCCCTATTTCACCTATCCACAGCTTGGGCTGGAAAGGTGGTGGACATTACTCAAAAGTCATGCAAGGCGATCTAACTGCAGACACTTCTTGGAAAAGATTATTGATAAAACACACAATAGACCACCTAAGGCCCAGGAGTAAAAGCTGGGGAGAATTTCTCTAGAAAACTGGGTCATTCAATGCACTGTGAATATGGGGGAATTTAGAAAGCCACGCACATGTCCAGGACAAGGTGCATGCTCAGGAAAGACCAGAGAAAACCCTAAGCTTCCACCTTAGGCTGATTCTTAGTTAGGGTCAGTGCAAGACTGGGTGAGTGTTAAAAAGATCATCTGACATACAGCCAATATTCAAAGACTGGAAGAGGGTTTTATTTATTTATTTATTTTAGTTCCTGGTGTTGAGGGAAGTTTCTGTCAAAACACCAACTGAACAGAAGCTGAATAACAGAGACTTTAGTGACTACACATGATAGACAATAATGTCTTTGCAAAAATAGTTTGAGAAAGTCACTAAGCCAATGGGATACTACAGCCTTCAACAACAGAAAGAAAGAAAAGAAGGAAAAAAGGAAGGAAGGAAGGGAGAAATAAAGAAAGAGGAAGTAAAGAAAAAAAGAAAATATTGGGGAAAGAAAAATGTGATTTCCCGAGTTACCACATTATAACGTTCAAATGTCTAGTTATGAACAAAAATAAAGAAAAAAAGGCTTAGTAAATAATAAAATATGAAAAGAAATCATCTGTGAAGAAGCCCAGAAATCAGACTTACTGGCAAAAACTTTAAAATAACTATCTTAAATATGTTCAAAAAGCTAAAAGAAATCACGGGCAAAGAGTAAGAGAAATCAGGAAAATATGTATGAACAAAATAAGATTATCAATAAAAAGATAGCAATTATTAAGTGAAACCAAACAGAAATTCTGGCGCTGAAAAGTATAATAACCAAAATGAAAAGTTCAGTTCTGTGGAAAACAGTGTGGCGATTCCTAAAAGATCTAAAAATCGACCTTTCATGTGACAATGCAATCCTCCTGCTGGGAATATACCCTCTATGAAAAAGATATCTGTACACGCATGTTTACTGCAGCATTATTCACAAAGCAAAAACATGGAATCAACCATCCTGCCCACTGAAAGAAGACTGGATAAAAAAATGTGGTATATATACATGATGAAATATTATGCAGCCATAAAGAAGGACAAAATTATGAACTTTGCAGTAACGTGGATGGACTTAGAGTCTATAATACTGAGTGATTTATCACAGAAACAAAGAACTGAGTACCACATATTTTCACTCATAAGTGGACCTTGAACAATTATGATGATACTATAAAAAAGGGATTGGCGGTAGTGGGAAACTACCAGGGCTGGGAGGGAGCACACCTCATCAACAAGGTTACCTGCATAATGAACATTTGTATACCTAACCCTGAATTGTACCCCATATCTTTAAAATAAAATTTTTTTTAAAAAAAGTTCATTAGAGGGTTGCAGTGGCATAACTAAGCATGCAGAAGAAAAAATCTGTGAAGTTAACAATAGAACAATAAACACTGTTAAGTCAGACAGTAGACTGAAAAGTGAAGGAAGAAAAGTTAAACAGAGCCTAAGGGACCTGTGGGATATCATCAAGCAATTCAACATATGCATTATGGGAGTCCCAGAAGAAGAATAGAAGGAAAGGACCAGAAAGGATATTTGAAGAAATAATGGCCAAAAGCTGCCTAAATTTGATAAAATACACGAATTCATACATCCAAAAAATTAGGTGAACTTCAACCAGAATAAAATCTGATAAACCCACATGACAACATATTATAATCAAATTGTCAAAAGATCAAAACACCAAAATGTAGAGCATACAATGAAATAGTATTCAGCTATAAAAAGGAATAAAGTTCTGATAGATGCAAAATATGGAGGAGCCTTGAAAAAATTATGCTATGTAAAATAAGCCAGATACAAAAGGGAAAATATTATATGATTCTATTTATATAACATATATAGATCATGCAAATTCATAGAAACAGAAAGTAGATCAGATATTACCAGGCACTAGGATTGGGAAAATGTGGAGTTATTGCTTAATGGTAACAGAATTTCTGTTTGGGTGATTTGAAAGTTTTGGAAATAAAATTAACAATTGCACAACATTGTGAATGTAATTAATGTCACTGAATTATATTCTTAAAAGTGATTAAAATGAAACTGGTTGACCACATGCAGAAGAATAAAGCAGGATTCCCTACCTATCACCATACACAAAAATCAATTCTAAATGGATCAAAGACCTAACATAAAACCTCAAACTATAAGCTTCTTAGAAGAAAGTGCTCGAAATATTCTGCACATTAGAATACGTAACCAATTCTTGATCATAACACTGAAAGCATATGCCATAAAAGATAAGATAGACAGGTGGGACCTCATCAAACTGACAACCTTTTGCAAAGCAAAAGAAACCATTAAGAGAGCATGGCGACAACAACCCAGAGAATGGAAAAAATATTTGCTAACTATATCTGATAAAGGCCCAACATCCAAGATCTACAAGTAACTCAAACAAGCTGAAAGGAAAAAAAGAAACAGCCCTATTAAAAAGTGGGCAAGGCCAGGCATAGTGGGTCAAGCTTGTAATCCCAGCACTTTGGGAGGCTGAGGCAAGAGGATTGCCTGAGCTCAGAGGTTCAAGACCAGCCTGGGCAACTTGGTGAGACCTTGTCCCTACAATAAATAAAAAAATAAGCCAGGCATGGTAGTGTGTGTCTGTAGTTTCAGCTACCTAGAAGGCTGAGGCAGAAGGACCCCCTGAGCCAGAAGGTAGAAACTGGGGTGGCCGTGAGTATGCCACCGCATTCCAGCCTGGACAACAGTGTGAGACTCTGACTCAAAAAAAAAAAGTGAGCAAAAGACATGAACAGACACTTCTCAAAAGAAGACATACAAACAGCCAACAGATACATGAAGAAAATGCTCAGCCTCACTAATCATCAGTGAAATTCAAATCAAAACCACATTGAGATACTACCTAACTCCAGTAAAAATGGCCATCATTAATAAATTAAAAAATGACAGATGCTGGAGAAGATGTGGAGAAAAGGGAACGCTTCTACACTGTTGGTGAGAATGTAAATTAGTTCAACCTCTATGGAAAACAGTGTGGCGATTTTTAAAAGAACTAGAAATTGACCCACCATACGACATAGCAATCCCCCTTCTGGGAATATACCCAGAGGAACGCAAATCATTCTACACACATGTTTATTGCAGCACTATTTACAATAGCAAAAACATGGAACCAACCCTGCTGCCTATCGAAAGTAGACTGGGTAAAGAAAATGTGGTACAAATACATGATGGAGTATTATGCAGCCATGAAGAAGGACAGACATATGGACTTTGCAATAACTTGGATGGATTTAGAGTCTGTCATATTCAGTAATCTATTACAGAAACAAAGAACTGAATGCCACATGTTCTCACTCATAAATGAGTCCTGAATATTTATCACAAGAGAGGGCTTGTCCTTAGTGGGAGACTGCCAGGGAGGTGGAGGGCACAAAAAGCATCACTAAGGGTACCTGATCCTAAACCAGGGCAAGTGAGGACCAGGGGAAGGCCCAGACTTCACCTGCACGTAGACCACTTATGTACCTAATACGGACGTGTGCTCCACATCTTGAAAATAAAATAAAATGAAAGAAAATGAAATTTTAAAAATGATTAAAATGGTAAATTTATGCTATACTTATTTTATTATAATAAAATGTATTTTAAAAATATGTATTCTTTTGGATTGAGTTATCATTACAGTTATTATTAGTATACAATTGATTATAACATAGATACACATCTACATATATTGTACATTTTCATATTAATGATCAAATATAAAAAGTATGCTTTATTAAGAGTATGTGTTTTAATAAAATATATGAAAATTAATTTTCCAAAAAAAAGTCATGCATCCACTGATGATGCTTATTTACTGCTAGAGTGAGATAGAGTTCAGAATCATTAATTAATTTTTTTTTTTTTTTGAGTTGGAGTCTCAGACACTCCCTTGCCCAGACTGGAGTGCAGTGGCCGCTCCCAGCCACTGCTGCCTCGACCTGCTGGGCTCCGGCGATCCTCCCACCTCAAACTTCCAAGTAGCTGGAACTACCACGGCACTACCACGCCCAGCTGATTGTTTTTGATTTATTGTAGAGATGAGGTCTCGCCAAGTTTCCCAGGCGGGTCTCAAACCCACGGGCTCAGGCAATCCACTCACCTCAGCCTGCCAAGGCGCAGGATTACAGGCTGAACCACTGAGCCGGTCAGAATCGTTCATTCTTAGTTTGGCTTTATCTTTTATCTTGGGGTATGTGCTAAGAAAATGTGTTGGCATACCACCCAATCACCTTAATGATCTTCCCCCTTCTTGGGGAATGGTTAAAAGGACTCAGCCACAAGCAGGTAGCAGCCATTGCCTTGCTAGAGCCGGTGTGGCCATGTGCTCTTTGAGCTATGGCTGTCGCCACGTTTCCTGACTTTGGCCCCTCCCCCACCTTGGGGAGGTGAATCTTCTCTCTTCCTTCTCTTTCTCTCTCTAATTTACTTTTAAATAAACTTTTCTTTCTTTGCCAAAAAAAAGAAAGAAAATATTTGGCATAAATAAAATATGGGAAAGGAGGGAATTTTGTAAAAGCAATGTCACATTCTCCTTAATGTTGCAGTCGAAAAAGGTGGTAGAAGACATTTAGGCCGTCTGTTCTTCAACTAAAGTCAATGTTTTGAATTAGTCTCTGTGATATTTTCCCCCAAGAACAACGTGCCAAAGTAAAATAAGATATTGAGAATTACATCATCCAATGAACAGGCATAGCAGGTGATTTGAAATGGAAGGTGTGAACAGAAAATCATAGTACTTTAAACTTAGTCCCTTGGAAAGTCATTGTGTACCTCTATGGTCATAGGCACTTTTCAAACTTCTAGTTTATTAGAAAGAACATTAGGCCAAGTTACAGCAGATTTGCCTTCTAGTCCAAACTCTACTACTGGGAAGCAGAGAAGATAAAGAATTGGATGTGTTTCAATACAATTAATTGCTTCGATGCTATCTTTATTGATGTTCAAAAGCTAAATTTTATGGATGTTCTAATACAAGTTTTCAAGAGAAAGAACATTTAGCAAAGAAAGTACAGGAAAACCATAGTTAGAGGTTATCCAGGAAACCTTATGTGCAATTTAGTGTCCTTTCCCATCATACCTTCTATGCAATTTAGTGCTTGTTTCTGTACTTTTTTGTTTTGTTTTGTTTAGTGAGTTGGTCCCCATAAGTCAATTACAAGAAGATATTGAGTTATTTTACCCTGAATTAAAAGCTTCTTAATAATAAAAAGTACATCAAATAAGGAGTGCTGAGGTCAGTGTGGAAAGCAAAGGCAGTTTTTTTTTTTAAATTTACGAAATCTCTAATTTAAGCTCTTTCAACACCTCACAGAGGAAATACCACTCTGCTTACAGTAGGAAAAGAACAGAGAGAAGTTTCTTATGCTAGAAAGCTTTTTCTGATCATTAGGAAACTATAAACTTGTAAAACAATTTTGGCTGGTAAATGAGAATTCTTTGTAAATTTAAAAAAGTTAAATGAATGTGCTTATATACACCGTTTAAATACAGTTTGGCGGATACTAGGGCCATCTGGGCTTTGTCTACATCAGAAAATGACCTGAAGAAGAGCCATAAGATTTTCAAACATTATGGAAGACTCATGGTTATGTTCTTTTTGTTTCCAGTACAATCCTTTATAATTCATGCTCCCTGGAAGTCAGAAAGATCTTGGAAAAACTTAGATTAAGACCTTTGATTTACCTTATTTGAAAAATCTTCCAATGGCTTCCTTTTGAACTAGAATAGATTACAAACTCCTCACAATGACCTAGAAGGCTCCTACCTATCACAATGACCTCTTCACAGAGCTCCCCATTGTGATCTGTACTCCAGCCGCTGCCCTTCTTTTTTTGTCTGTTCTCTAACATACCGCGTTTATGCTTGTTTAGGGCCTCTGCACATACTGTTCCCCCTTCCCGGAATATTCTTTCCAAGATCTTTGCCTGACTGGTGCTTTTCATCCTTTAGGTCTCAGTTCAAAGTTATCGTCTTCAGAAAGGCCTTCCCAAACCACCTGTACCAGTCCATCTTGCATTGCTATAAAGAAATACCTGAAGCTGGGTAATTTATAAAGAAAAATGTATTTATTTTGGCCCACATTTCTGCATAGCACTGACATTTGCTGGGCTTTGCCAATGGTGGCTCAGGAAGCTTGCAATCATGGTAGAAGGTGGAGCAGGTTTGTCACATAGAGAGAATAGGAACAAGAGAGAGGAGGTGTCAAGCTTTTTTTGAACAATCAGTTCTCCTGTGAATTAATAGAGTGAGAACTTACTCATTACTGCAAGAAAGGTACCAAGTAATTCATGAGGGATTTTCCTTCGTGATCCAAACACCCTCTACGAGGCCCCACTTCCAATCTTGGGGTCACATTTCAACATGAGATTTGGAGGACACAACCATACAAACGATGTCAACACCTTTTCCTGTTCTCTTACTACTCTTTACCCTGTTGCCCATTAGAAAACAATTGTCTTCCTGACACTTATATTATTATAAATTTTATTGTGTAATTATTCACTTATTATTTGTCTCTTTATGTTGCAATTTTGTCAAAGGAAATCAATCTGGTTCACTATTGTATTATGGACATATAAAACAGTATACAGTAAGTGCATAATAAATAATTGTTCATGATTGACTAAATATTTTGGACTACTTTTCCCCTAGATTTTTTCCTACCAGATTCATCCACAGGCATTTTTCCTTCTGCATTGTTCACTTTGTTTTAATTCTTTTTTTAATTTATAATTTCAACAGTCTTAGGGAGGTAAAAATAGTTTTTGGTTACATGGTTGCATTGTACAGAGGCAAAGAAGTCTGGGTTTAAGTGTACCCACCATCTCCACCTGTGCACATTGTACCTGATAGGTGATTTTTCATCCCTGTTTGACTTGCGCACAGCAAAATTGACTTGATTGAGATAATTTGGTTCATTTGGTCTGCCACTAGGAAATATAAGCCGTCTAATAGCAGCAAAAAACCTGGGATCTGTAAGTTCATTCCCATTTTTGGAACTAGAATGAGAGGCCAAGATGAATTGTAAGAAGTCATGTCTTTTATGGTCTAGATTTTGATTCTTTGTATCTGGGTCTGCCAGTTGATGCAAAAGTTTTAGAAAATCAAGTTACTTCTTCCCCCTCTCCCCACCCCCATAGCATTCTGCGTATATCATGCCCTGCCCTCGTTGTACCAGAGTTTCCACTAGGGAAGGAGTCAGAACTAGAAGCAATGGCCTGAACTGAGTGGGCAGAGAGTAGCAGCTCCTTCCCTGACTGTGCTTACCAGAAATTACATTAAAGTTGGAGAGTTCAGCTCTGGGTTAGGTTTGCTAATGCAGTCCTCTTTTGACTGCAATCAATTTGTAGAATTTTCCTACTAAAAAGGTCAATCTCAAGAAGCAAGTCATGATGCAATGATATTTATCATGTGTACCCATAACAAACATTTCCCAGTTATTGACTATACTCAGGATATAGCTAAAGTTTGGTTGGTACCAAGAGTTATGAAACCCAAAGTATTAAGGCAACTGTTGAACCAAATCAATTAAATAGTTGTCCATGGAAAAGCTATTATTGTTTAAAATAGCAAACTACTACTACACCATGCGGCTGCCAATTTGTATTTCTATTTCTGAGTTATCAGCAGACTAGCTTATTAAAATAATTAAATGTCAGCATTTCCTTCTTGACTTCCCTCCATTCCATTACTTTCATTTCTAAATTTCAAATGAGTGTTTTCTTTTTAAGATGAAGAACAGGGAAAGCAAATAACATTAGTGATCCAAGGGTGATGTTCTTATTTCCCTTTATTTTCTTTCAGTTATAACTAAATGGAAATAATATTTTAATCTTTTATTCACAGATATTATTGTTTATACTTGGAGTACAATAAACTAAATATTTAAATTTTCATTCAAATGTAGGTCTAGGCCTTGGAAAAAAGACATTGCAATATTAAAATAATTGCATTTTTTAATTTAATAAGTGTTCGTCTTTTTTATTTAAAGAATCATTCTCTCATATTATTTCACAGGGTAAGATGATGCACTAATAGGCTTTAGTAAATAAATGATAGTGTAGGACTTAATAATCAACCCATCTTAGAAACCATGGTATATATGAAAACTTTCAATATTATTAACATCTGAGGGAATGCAAATATCTGCAAGACTTAAAAAGAGTATTGAGCAAGATACAATTTGACAAATGTAGGTAAAGATTTGGTATTAGATTTTTCACAAAGATTTTATTTTGGAAAAAAAGAGAATCGAACTAAAACAATTATCAGTTAAGATATGATTTACTATCTACATTCATGATTTTAGGTTTTCATATTCCCTATTGTGCTGACAGCCTTAGGAATATTTGCTCTCTGAAGTTAGTAGTGAAGGTTTAAAAATCATAAAAGATTTTCTTTTCATCTTCCAAGAAGAAACTTTTTTTCTTCTTTGATCCAAAGTTACTGATCCCAAATTTTTAATCAGCAAGACCTGTTTCATTAACCTTTACATTTCAACTGAGAACAATAGTTTATCTGTTACAGTGCGTGCTCTTTAATAATCTCTTAACTAAAATAACCGCTACTCAAACATTTAGTTTAGTTACAATTTTTGCTTGCCTTAGTTAGATTGAAAGGAAACAGGCCTATAGTCGAATCTTGGGTTGGGTGCACATGAAAATATAAGTCTTTTCATAGTTTATCTTTCCTCTGGATTCAGTGTTTTAAAAGTACACTTGATTCTGCATTTTTGGGCTACAAGCATTGAGTCAACTGTCCTGAAAGTCCTCTTAATCTTCTATTCCCCTATTAATACTGAAATGTGTGCTTGTTGAAGGATAAGATCGTGTCTATGTTATTTTTTTTGCCTACTACTGGGCTGGCAAATAAGTTTCATCTCTGTGTCAGTTGCAAATAGATTGCTAGTGACTGCCTGGAGTAACGTTCTGAGAAGCCATCTGAGGTTATGTCTGATGTGGGAAAGACCACTGTGTTTGATTAGCAATGTCTCATGGGCACTGATGGAAAGAATAGCTCTAAAACTATGTGTTTGCTGTCCTTATCCTTGTGCTTAGTAAGGTACCTATTACAGATTGGCATATGATAAATGCTTGCTAGATAGGTGAATGAACTTGAATTTTATTTGGACAATCTTCTTAGGCAGTAAGAAAACTCAGAGGTTCTTTTTGATCCTAACCTTCCAAATTTTCCTGCCACTCAGTCCAGAAACTCCTCCTTGGTTTGGTCGGATAAAATCAGTAGTTTCTGGGCCTAGCCCAGATTCAATTTCCAAATTTGTCAATCTATGTCACTTACTTCTTACTTAAATTATGTATTTGTCCTATAAGAGAAGGATTGGCATTAGTGGGAAACTGCCGGGTGGTGGTGGGGGGTGGGATTGGCAGTAGTGGGACTCTGCCAGGGGGGGGGGGCATACTTCATCAACAAGGGTACCTGCATAATGATTGTTTGAACACCTAACCCTGAATTGTACCCCACATCTTTTTTAAAAATTATGTATTTGTCTTTAATTATGTATTTGCATTTCCTATAATTCAGGTTAGCAATATTTGTGACCTAGCCACTTTAGTTTTGTTGTGTCTATGCCCATGATTGGCTTTGGGCAGAATTATAGAAGTAGGCTAAGCATGTTCCCCATGGTCTGAGGCGTAATTCTGCAGTCTATTTTCTTCCCTTGTATGGCCTCTTCCATACTACCAAAACCCACTCTCAGGAAAGGGACTGCTCTTAAGGTCCTATATAAACTTTCATACGAACATTTTAAAAAATGCCTTTTCTAGTTCTAGAGTTAATGTCTTTATCTTACAGATAGAAAAATTTTAAGTTATGTTTAATAAGTAGTAAAATAAGTTTTGAGCATGTGACACCTCCTTACAGAAGTCAGTGTCCACTCTTCCTTTGCATATGTCTACTACAATTTTTCATCTTAAACTCTACACTGATTCAAAATTAAGACAGTCTTTATATACTCCTTTCTATACAGTAGTGAATAGAGCATTTATAAAGCAACAAGAAAACAAACAAATAGAACATCAAGAAAACAAAAAAAAACTTGATATAAATTTCTGATGATAATTTATAAGTGACATTCTTTTTGTCAATTAATAACACCTAAACACTTGGTTCAAAATATAAAGATTTTCAGCCTGTAATCCCGCGCTTTGGGAGGCTGAGGTGAGTGGATTGCCTGAGCCTGCGGGTTCGAGACACACCTGGGCAACTTGGCGACACCTCATCTCTACAATAAATACAAAAAAACAGGCCGGGCATGGTAGCGCGTGCCTGTAATTCTGGCTACTGGGAAGGCTGAGGAGGAAGGATTGCCGGACCCCAGCAGGTCGAGGCTGCGGTGGCCGGGAGCGGCCACTGCACTCCGGTCTGGGCAACAAAGTGAGACTCCAACTCAAAACAAACAAACAACAACAACAACAACAACAACAAATATATATATAAAGATTGTGTTATTTCTCCTTTCTAATGCTTGTCCAAAATGCAAATAATAAAATCTACTTTATAAGCTGTATTAGGATTAAACATACATAGCTTAGCACAAACCCAGTGTCTGGACTATAATAGACATTCAATAAATGATAGGTGATACTCTGATTGGTGCTGACTCAAGTCTGTTTTGCAAGTATGTTTTCCCTTCCCTTACTATGCTTATGGAAATTACTCTATCAAAACTTGAATATTTGTAGTAGTCAGGGCAGGGTGACCATGACTATTTGAAAGCTTCCAGTAAAGCAACATCTTCTACTTTTCCCAACCAAGTATTTTACAAGAGCTGAGGACAAGTAGCAAAAGTGATTGCTTTGAATTTCACGTTTTTTCCTGATTGCACTATTTTTGTGTGTGAACATGGTATACTATTCAAGCAGAAACAAATGTTTTAAAAAATATGTTTAAAAGGAAAAAAAAACAAAGCAATATATCTAAAATTTAAAATGGTTTTCTAAGTTATCTGGCTGTGTAAGTCCAAAATGATCTTCTGAGTAGCTGAGAATTGACTCCACGAATGCCTAGAAGCATATGCCATTAATCTGTTCTGTTTTACTGTATAGTTTATAAGCTGCTTGAAGAAAAAAAATATTGATAACCTCACAGGGCTTATTCTATTGGTGTACACACAATGAAATTTAATAACAATTTTCTGAAGAAATATAGCAAACTCTTCACCAAGTTTTGTGTTGCTTTTTCATAACATAGTTTTGTCACTGGGATATGACTACCTGCTGTGGACTACAATTCTCATCTTCCTTTGCAACTTGGTGGGGACATGTGACTACTTCTCACTATAGGATGTGAGTAAAACTGACTATGCCACAGGGTCAGAGTGGTAAAGAAGTGGGTGTGTTTGCTCCATGCTCTTTTTCTGAAAATTCTGAATTCAGGTAACTCTGAGGGATGTAAAGACAGAAGCTCAAGTTCCTTCCCACCACAATCACTCACACTGAACTATAATGGAGAAATACACTCTTACTGAGGTAAGATAAATTTGGGGTTTATTTGTTACCATGGTTAGCAATTTCCTAACCAATACAAAGCTTATTTTTCATTCAAGTGCCCTGGAATTCCCTCAGCCCCCAACACATTTGAGTTGCTTTTAACATCAAGCCTAATTTATGACTACACTGCTAAATTTGATTTTTATTTGTATATCAAATTTCAACTTAAATATCAAAATTATGACAGCTTAATTATCCAAAGTTTTGACATGCCAAATGTTAACAAATTTAGTGAAATAGTCATTACATTGGCTGCCTTTTGACACATCAAAACAGGATGGAGTAAGACCATCATAATATATTTGTACTATTCTTGTTATGCTTTTTTTCAGATTGTTGCTTAGAGTGATTATATATTTGATATCTTGGTTTGTAACTACTTTGTGGCCAATCAGGACTGCCAGTTGCCCATTGTCTGAACTAGAAAAGTTACTGTCTTCGGTTTTTCCTCAGCTAGTCACTGTAATAAGAAAGTCATGATAGTTATAAAACATGCCTGAATGAAAAACAAAACAAAACACCCAAAACAGAAGTTTTTGTTTGGATGGTGAAAAGGACTAAAAATCAAAGAGTAAATTACTTTAAATTGGTGTCTTTCAACTATAATTCCACTAAGTTGTTGTTGGGAGCATTTGGATGTCATATTTTTCAAACATATTTTTTCTTTATAATGGCAAAATAACGGTTATTTCGTCTTTTTCAAATATGAGTTGTTCTGTGCACAAACACAATTGTCTATCACTGGACATATTGCAGGAAAGGTCCAGAATGGTAAGTTTACTTTATTTTTAAAAACTAAGGCTGGGTTCAGTGACTCAGCCTGTAATCCCAGCACTTTGGGAGGCCCAGGTGAGTGGATTACCTGAGCCCGCGAGTATGAGACCAGCCCTGGCAATTCGGTGAGACCGTGTCTCTACAATAAATCAAAAAATTAGCTGGGCATGGTAGCACGCACCTGTAGTTCTGGCTACTTGGAAGGCTGAGGTGGAAGGATCACTGGAGCCCAGCAGGTCGATGCTAGGGTGGCCATGAGTGTACCTCTGTACGCCAGCCTGGGCGACCAACTGAGACTCCAGCTCAAAACAAACAAACAAACAAAAAAGATGTACCTTTATGATATTACAAATAAAAATTATCTTCCAAACTTGCTCTGACAGTTACCATAATATCTTGACATTTTAAATTAAAAAAATATCAAATTATGCTATGCACATACTTAAAATGTTTTAAATATTTTCCTCTTTTTATGTGGAGTCTTAACTATTTGCTATTCATCAGTTATCAATCAATAAACAGAAAGCTATCTGAAAATAACATTAATTCTGGAGACTGAATTAATTGTTGTGATGGCTGTCACTTTAATTGACAGCATAAATAATAATGTAGTGTGAGGGGGAGATGATATCAGTGTTCTGGGCTCAGGCAGACCTAGGTTAGTTCCTGCCACTTATTAGTTCATGACCTTGAGAATGTTATCTAAACTCTCTGAGTCAATTTTCATACCTGTAAAAAAGTAGATTAGAAGTTATATATGTAAATAATATATATTTGGCATGTATTGGGTACTTAATTATAACTGCAATCAGTTCTTTTAGCCTTAATTACAGGTGTAAGACCTTTCAAGTGAGAGATGCCTAAATTTAATAAATTTGAGATTTTTTTCTTTCTTTGTTTTTTTCCCTCCATGCTTTAGAGTCAGAAACAGTGATGATGTTCGGAAGAATTTTGTATCATCCAACTCTTGCCAGAATAATGCTATGTATCAAAGCATCTTAAAATGCAGTGACTGAGAACAATGGAAATTTATTGCCATGCTCTGAGGTTTGAAGGCCAATGGGTATATCTGATTTAGATGGCAAGTCCTTGGCTCAACTCCAGGCTGTGCACTGGGTTCAAGTTTGCTCAATGTGCCTTTAATCTGAGACCCATTTGGAAGGAGCAATGTTTACTGGGGATTAACTCTTCTTGTGGTGGATCAGCAGACACAAGAAGTCAATAAAACCATGCAAGCACATCTGTTAATTCTTCAATATAAAGCAACTGAGAAGGTCAAGTATACTTTCAATGGGAAAGTATACTCACAATGGGTCAGGAGAAGAGTGAATAGTTTGGCACATTCAAAGCATTACCATATTTCATAGTATAGGGTATAGAGGGAAGAATGAAAACAGTTTATATCATCAAAATAAAAGAACCAAACAGAGGGTTCTAGACTTTCATCACACTGCAGAAGAAATGGAATGAGATGAGGAATAGAAGGAAAGAGAAAAGGACAAGGCATTCCTGAGTATTGAAATACAACAGCACTAACGAGACAGACATTCTAAAGATAAATGATTTTAAAAGTAGTAGTTAGTTTTGAAAAATGACGTGTATTTAGCTATTATCACAAATGGAGACCGCAGAGTGAAGCTATTAAAATGGACTATGTATGTTCAATATTCAGACATATTCAGGAACAATCTAGTTAGTCTTGTATTATCTCTAGAAAATATATATTATTCATGCAATAAAACATATAATGCATTAAAAGCCATGAAAATAACTAGTTCACATGAAATAAACTATTTCCACAAAGTGTTAAAACCATTTTGGCAATATCTGTTTACATGAAACAGTTGTGCTTATATCTAATGACTCTATTAATTAAAACAGATATATCAGAACACTCATTTTTAAATAAATGATGAGCCTTAGTTTCATTACTGTGTATACTGAAAAGTGTTTTCTTAAGAACATTACTGTGAAAATATTTATTAATTGAGACTTTTTATAAGCTCAGATTGTTTTCCCAAATAGACTGGATTAATGTAATTTTATAATGAAAAACTACAAATTAATTTCCATTTAAGTGTTCAATCAACAAATTGTCTAGATGCTGAAAGTACAAAGATGAATTTGAAACAAGAATCCTTGCCCTGAGGAAGCTCAGAGAAAAAATATAATTTTATACAGTATGTTAGAAGCTATAATTGGAGAATCTACAAACCATTTTAGTGCATAGGAAGTGAAAGAATCATCAGTATAGTGGTGTTTGGGTTGAGATGGGAGGATAAGTAGAAGTTGGCCAGGTGAAAGATTGGTAAGGGCTATTCTGGAAGGAACATTGTGAAAGGGTAAAGAGACATGACAGATCTTAGTCATCATGGGAAACAAGTAATTCAGGATCTGGAACATCTATTTTGCAGAGAAGTGGTAGGAAACATGGTTGGAAGCATAGTTTGGAGTCCAAATTAACAGATGCGTTAGTCAGCTGCCTTACCTACAGTCCTTCTCTGATTCTCAGTTGCCCCAAGATGACCAATCATTGTCAATTGCCCAAATATTTTGAAAACTGCTTCTGTTGGGTGCTTGAATTGAGCACACATAGGGACTCTTGGGATAGCCAATTGCTGCCTTAAACCTGAAAAGTCAGCAAGGAAAGTCAGTCTTCAGAAAGGGAATGACATAAACATAGTGAGAAGCAGAAACAAAAGCTAATGTGGACGTGGTGGGGGAGGGGGAAGACAAAGGCAACTGGTTTGTACCCTAATGCTTCCCAGACCCTCATTTTGGGAGCCTGTGAGGCCAGGGGACACGGTAGGCCCTGTGCTCCTGGAGAGTCCTTTGGTATAAGTTAGTTCACCTTTTGTTGGGCTCAACCAAACCATCTTTCCAGTCCATTTCAAACTTTTGCCTATGTCAGGTGAGTAACAGGAAAAGATTTACATTTTATAAGGGTAATAATAATATAATGACAACAGTGATGATAGTTCCTTCTTACCGAGTGCTTACTGGACTGACAAAGTGCCAGGTGGGCACATTTTACAGATATTAACTCATGGAATCCTCCAAAGAGTCTGACAAGTTAGGCATTATTTTCAAACCCCAACTTACAGATAAGTAAACTGACTTAAATATGGAGTAAACCAGTCTAACCTATGGTCTGTGTGCCAATCAATAACAGTGGCTATTAGACAGACTAACATATTGGTTATGAAGACTGCGAGAGTCAGAAAAGTCAGTGAGGAGATTGTTGCAAAAGGCTTATCATGGGGCATCGTGGGCTAGTGGAGTGGCAGTAGGGATAGTGAGAAAACGACTAGTTTAAGAGCTACTTAGTAAATAGTATCAACAGAACTAGAATGCGGCGAGAGAGAAGGGTAGTCGAACATTTTCCCCAAATTTATGACTAGAAGAAGAGGTAGGTAGTGGTGCTAGCTCATGCCCTGAAAGAGTGAGCACCTTGTAAGTCTCTGGGTGCAACATTGACTTTGGTGCTATTATTTTTCCATGTCCAAGCCTGAGCCCCTCACGTCACCCACTTGCCTCTCTCCCGCCTCAGCTTCTCAGTCTTTCCTCCTTCAACCTCAACCCCGGTCAGATTATAGATTATAATTATAGATTATAGATCTAGATTGATCAATTGATTTCTTTTTTCTTTTTTCCCCCCTCTCCCTCCCTTCTCTCATCTATCTTCAAAATCTGTTCTTTCTTTTTCTCCATATATTTAGATATTTGAAACTTTAGAAAATATGGAGTTATGCTTTACCCCACTCATCATCTGTCCTTCAATTTTGTCATTCTTCATTGAGGCAATGAGTACAGGATATTGTTCTAACTTAAAACTAGAATGGCCAGAAATAAGGAACTAGTGCCTGTAATCCCAGCGCTTTGGGAGGCCAAGATGAGGGGATTGCCTGAGCCCATGGTTTGAGAACAGCCTGGGCAACTTGCTGAGACCATATCTCTACAATAAATCAAAAAATTAGCTGTGCATGGTACTGTGCACCTGTAGTTTCAGCTACTTGGAAGGCTGAGGCAGAAGGATCGCTGGCGCCCACAGGTCGATATTGGGGTGGCCATGAGCATGCCACTGCACTCCAGCCTGGGTGATGGAGTGAAACTCCAACTAAAAAAAAAAAAAAAGAAAGAAAGGAAAAGAAAAAGAAAAAAGAGAACCAGGATCACAAGGAAAGGAAAATGTTTATGTTTCCTTATGATGGATTGTTTCAGTAGCACCCTAACTGCTCTCTATCCATTCATTATTGAAATCAAAACTGCCTTGAACACCCGGTTGGTGGAGATTTGGAGCCTGACTGCCCCTATATGTATTTCTTCCTGAGCCCATTTTCTGTTCCTTCATCTCTTCTGTTCTTTCTTGACTCAGCTTCCCAACTCAGACCAAGCTCTTATTTTCCATCCTGGTCTCTTGAGCCAGCATTACTATCATTCCCTGACCCACTGTCTTACCTTTTGGCCTATGTTTTATATTTGCTCTCTCTTCTTTTATAACTTATCTCATTCAGGTTCCTGGCTATCACCCTGTTATATATCATTCTGTAGCTGAAATATAACAAAACCTTCTATAAAGTTGTCTATTCGTTTGCAGTGCCCATATCTCTTATTCCATATTTATGGTGCAGTGTGAATATTTGGAATGGCTTTAAATAAGGGCATTCTGGTTAATCTAAGTTTCTAGCTATTCAAATGGTTGTCCTAGTCCTGTCTCCTTATAACCAAACAATGACTTTTCTTCCTTAGTCCCTAATATCCAGCTAGAATTACCAGCCATCTTGATTTGCTCAGGACTTCCGTAGATTAAGCACTGAACATCGTACCTCTCTCTCTTCCCAATCTCAAATGAACCAGGAGAGTTACCCCACATCCCCACATGGTCTTATCTAGCCTTAATCTATCTCTTTTATGATCACAAAACCTGGTTTTAAGGCACTCATTTCTTTCCTTCACTTTGAATTACTTCAGTAGCCTTCTAACTAGTTTTCAGTCATTCCTTATTAAAATCTAAATTGCCTTTGAACACTAGATTATTTTTCCTACAGGGTTGTTTTGGTATTATCATTGTTTTGTTCAAATACTTTCAGCGCTTCTCTTTTGCTCATTGAATAACACTTAAATGCCCTGGGCTGATATTTGATGCCCTTCATAATCTTTCACCAGCCAGCCTTTCTCATTTTTCTTTTGGTGACTCAGGATTCACTTCAGTATCTTTTAAAACTTTGCAGTCATTATAATAAACAACTGGATTGTGTGTGTAGGGGTGTGTGTGTATGTGTGTGTGTGTGTGTGTACTGTGACGTGGATTACGACAGTGACTCAGTACAGATTTCTAGGTGATAAAATTGGAATAAAGCAATTTAGGGATATATGTCCTCACATTTCTCTCCTTCCTATTGCTTATGTTGAATTACAGAGTATATCTTAAACTAATTTTTATATAGGTCAAGATCAGTTTAGCACAATTATTAGGGCACATTCAATAGAAAAATACACCATAAAACAATCTGGAAACTAACCATTTATTTAGTAAGCCATGATTATTTTTCTAGTCATTCTCACTGATGAAAGCTAACCTTGTTTTATAAATTATTATCTTGTTATTTTCAAGAGGGCTCAATTACTAATTACAACTTTTCTAGTTCTGTGTTATTGTTTTGCAGTAGCAAAAGAAGGTGACTCTTAATTATTTTATTTATTTGGCTTCATAGTCATTTTTTAATGTACTAAAGAAAATAACAGTGGACCACGAAAAACACACCCCGTATGCCTCCCTTCTCTATGACTGAAAAAAGGTTTTTTTGATGGTTTTCTTCATGTGGAAGAATAACTTAGAGTTTTCTTCATTTATTCTCAGCTTCTTTTTTTTTTCCCCGGGATTTTCAGGCTGCTTCTCCTCATCTTTAGTTTTATTGATGAGTTTACTTTTTCCTGCTGAGGGGTTTAGGGCATCTCTATTTATAACCCTCCTAGCCTAGTCTAAACTCCTAAGGGGTTCTGCTTGCTCATCTACCCTTGCTGTCCTCCTTGTCAAGACGTTGGTGTAAATCCAGCATTGCCCTTCAAAGCAGGCAAGTGGCTATTAACAGTGGTTGGTACTTGCTAATATACATACTGCCATTCATCATCCCTTTGTCCTTTTGTTACTCTGATGCCAACAATCCCATAGCTGGTCTCCGCTGTGGATTTTGTCTATTTTAAGTACATTTCTTATTAAGAACAAAATTATATAAACATTTTGTGCTTTAGTATGAATTGACTGTTTAAAAATAATCTTGGGCTGACACTGTTTCAAATGAAAATCTCTGAATTATATATGATTTCGTTTGATAGACTTCTTTGTTTGAGTAAAAGTTTGCATCAATACCCATTCTTTTCTACTTTCTCCACCGAAAATCTATGAGTCCCTAGGACTAAATATCACATACTGTAATAGGGGCTTTGGAGTTTGTGATGATTTTAAAACATTCTGACACTTAGGCCATCTAGACACAGGTTCTAGGTTTTCTCTCCTTGAATTAGGGTAGGTGTGTGACTTTTGACCAACAGAGAATGCTAAAAGTGACACTCTGTGATTGCAAAGGCTAGGTGATAAAACATCAGGCAGCTTTTTGTCTTATTTGCTGAAACACTTACTTTTGCTGTCTGGAGTTACTATGCTGTAAGTCTGACTATCCTGAAGAACCCATGCTTTGAGGAGGAAAGTTTGAGTTATGTGAAAAGGCCACATTGGGCGTTCCAGGTGGTAGTCCCAGCTGAGCCGAGTCTTTGAGTGTCTCCATATGAGGTACCAAACATGTGAGTGAAAAAGTCTCTAGACAATTCCAGCTTCAGTCATTTAATGTTTTTAGGTGATTACAGATATCTTGAAGTGAAGATAAACTATCCCATTGGAAGCCTATTAAAATTTCTGACTGCAAAATGTATAACACTCCACTAAGTTTTGGGGTGTTTTCCTTATTAGGAAATAAGCAATATATTTTATGTGACTAGGTTATTTATTCATTTTTAATTTTTAGTTTTCTCATCTTTAAACAGAGAATAGTAACAATGCCTTTTTTGTTGGCTTTGTTTTTGAGAATTGAATGAGAGAATGCATGTAATAGTGCCAAAGGAATGAGGGCTTGATTCATGGTAACCACCATTACTGTTACTGTCAAATAATAATAAGCATTTCTTCTGCTTTTGGTAAGCCTCGTGATTACTGTTTTAAAAAATTATGATTAAAATACACATAATATAAAATTTATCATCTTTATCATTTTAAAATGTGAAGTTCAATAGTATTAAGTATATTCACATATTCATATATTGTTGTATAACCAGGACTCTTCTTATCGTGCAAAACTGAAACTGTATGCCCATTAAACAGCTACTCTCATTACCCCATTCCTGTAGACCCTGGGAGCCTCCTTCTATTTTCTGTCTCTCTACATTTGTTTACTTTAGGTGACTTCCTTAAGATATATCATACAATTTTTTACTTTTTATGACTGACTTATTTCACTTAGCATGATGTCCTCAAGGTTTATCCATGTTGCAGCATGTGTCAGAATTTCCTTCCTTTTTAAGGCTGGATAATATTTCATTGTATGTGTATGCCACATATTGTTTATTCATTCATTCTTTAATGGGTATCCTTTAGTGAACAGTGGTTCTTGTACATTTTAGTTTTTGTAAATAATGCTGCTATGACCATGAGTGTACAAATGTATCTTTGAGATTCTGCTTTCAGATCCTTTGGGTATATACCAAGAAATGGTAAATTTGCTTTTAATTTTTTGAGGAACCAACATATTTTTTTCCATAGTGACTATACTCTTTTACTTTCTCACCAACAGTGCACAAAGGTTGCCATGTCTTTACTGTCACTTGTTATTTTCTGTTTTTTGTTTGATAGTAGCCCTTTTAAAGTGTGTGACTTGGTATCTCATTATGGTTTTGATTTGCATTTCTCTAATGATTAGTAATGTTGAACATCTTTTCATATGTGTATTTGTCATTTGTTTATATTCTTTAGAGAAATGTCAGTTGAAGTTCTTTGCCCATTTAAACATATATTTATATATATTTTGTTATATTGTAGGTTTTAAAATATATTCTGGATATTAACTTTTTTTTTTTTGAGTTGGAGTCTCACTCGGTCGCCCAGACTGGAGTGCAGTGGCCGCTCCCGGCCACCGCAGCCTCGCCTGCTGGGCTCCGGCAATCCTTCCGTCTCAGCCTTCCAAGTAGCCAGAATTACAGGCGTGCGCTACCACACCTGGCTGATTTTTTGATTTATTGTAGAGATGAGGTCTCGCTGCCCAGGCGGGTCTCGAACCCGCGGGCTCAGGCAATCCACTCACTTCAGCCTCCCAAAGGCGCGGGATTACAGGCTGAGCCACCGAGCCTGGCTTGGATATTAACTCTTTATCAGATATATGACTTGCAGATATTTTCTCCCATTTCCGGGATTGCATTTTTACTCTGTTGATTGTGCAATGGTTGCTTTTTAGCAAATATCTTGACATATTATCAATTCAGTCAAAATCAAGTTTTGAAAATGCATCATCAAAAATGTAAATATGGTAATAGAATTAACCTTAAATCAAGAATAATTCTCATTTTAAATCAGGCTTCATTTTGAGATTAACAAGATGGATAATTTTGATGAGAAAATCAGATAAGCAAAGTAATATTCCTTACTAACATGATATATATTTTCTGGAGCAAAGGGATATTCTTTGGTCTTGGGGTCTTGTTAGTCAGTACCAGCTCCTAGTAAAGTGTACAGTGTCCATCAGTTGCTGTACTGGTACACTCATTGTAACTCACAGAGACTATTACACTGACTTTTACCCATCATGCCTTTCAACTTGTTAATGGAAAACCTCTGTAGTCATTGTTGTAGCCCTTGAGGTATGTGCAGCAACTTAGTGTAGTAGATATTGATCTTATTTTGGCTCCAGGTGCTGATGTATAGTAGAAAGATCGGTTTTTATTTCCTTTCAAGGAATTCAGTTTCCTTTTCCTTGGAGTTGCCTTGTAATTACATACCTCAAAGTATTTTTTAATTGATCACTTGAAGTTTTCTCTATCCAGATATCTGTATCTATAAATCTCCATTATGCTTTACTTTAGCACAGATGCTTTAAACTAGAGATTTATGTTCAATTCAGACTTGTCAGTTAGGGAGAAACTAGTATGAGAATTCTGTGTAGGATATTAAAAAATAACAAAATTTCTATAGAAGTTTAAAAACCACTAACCTCTAGGGAAAGAGTTGACCTTCTTACATGTGAGGTATTGTGAATTAAGCTTAATATATACATTTTGGAGACACCAGCCAACAAAAATTATTATCAGAAGTTAAAAATTTCACCCATGTGTCAACCCTCTAAGAGCAATGTAGCACCTGTTCTCCTGAACTTTTGAACATTGGATAGATGAGGATGACTGGTTGGATTTTGATTTAAATCCATACAGGCATACAGCCCAGTTTTTAAGAGCTTCAATTTAATTTCTTTCAGATTCTGAGTCTCTGAACCTGTAAAATACTTAATGATGCATTAAATATATGTTTACCGTGAGAAACTACAGATATTTGTACATTGAAAGGAGAGGCAATAGGAGTCAAGAAACCTGTAGGTCTGCTTCTGTCAGTAATTACCTCTATGACCATGGGAAGGTAATTTATACTTTCAAGAGGTCATTTTCCTAATTCATCTAAGCTCATGTAAGGCTCTAATGTTTAATTTTCTTATATGTCTACAAAAATTATACAGTGGTATGTAAAAATGCTTTCCCATTTACACACACATAACCCTCCTTATGTTATCTTAACTAACTTCATGTCAATTGTTAGCACTGCCAACTTACCCCACATTACATAATAGTATACAAACAGTGCTTACCTGTTTAATTATTTATATATCACACTCAGAGGGCATATTATGATGAATCCATTATGGATGCAGAATGGACAGAATGAATATATTATGGATCCTGTCCCTCACAGTCATAATTTCTGAGACATATCTGCATGACTCTGGCAGGGCATTGAGTAATAGTCAAATGTAGCACAATAAAAAAATTGGCATTAATATAGAAAAGAAAAAGTGATAACTTTCACTGCAGTTTAATGTGAATATTAATTTTATCATGACAAAGAGCATGGTGGTAATTCTCTTTTTGTTATTAATATCTAGATAATATCTAGAGAAAAGTGACCAGAAAGGGAAATAGTTGAGAATCATTGGCATGGGCAGAGAGGTTAAAATAATTAGGATGTTCAGTCTAGATTGAAGATGTCTTGAGGGAATTGACAACTATTTGTTAGTAATTAAAGTGAATCCTTTTACATTTGGGAGGTAAAACAGAGACCAGAAGGTGAAAGTTTGGTAAATTCAATTTACATTTCATGGAGATAGTTTTATTCACTATGAAGAAAACCTTCCTAACAATTGAACAGCCGAATAATAGACTCAGTTGCCTTGTGAGACATATCATTTTCTATAACGGGAACTGTTTGAGCAGAGATCAGGCCAGTAGACAAAGTTCAAATGGCTTGCCAGGCAGGCTACCTAAATGGTCCAGGTGGCTCTGTTGAGGCAAATGAGCAGTGTGTATTTCATTGAATGTTTGCCAGATCTGATTTTTCTAAAGAACCAAAAATCAGACATTTTTATGTTAGCCTCTTGATATATACATGTTGGCTTAAAATTTTTAAGAAGCTCTGTAGACTAAGCAAGACCCATCTGGTGTGAGCATAGATAGATCATCTAGTTTGATCTTTGAACTTTATTTCTGATACTTAGTAGCCATGCTATCTGTAGGCCAATCACAAAATTGGACATATGAGAGGTGGAAACACAAAGAGGTTGGGGTATCAAGTCACCAAACTTCAGGAATGAATGAGATTTACAATGAATGTATGATGATGTAAAGTCACTTAAGGCACTGACTTACACATATGCATAATCATATAGGAACAAGAATCACTTCTCCCAACAAAAGCTCTATGAGAAATAATACAAGACTGTGAAGTATTGTCCAGACATAGATTGTTTTCCCCATACCTGCCATCTTTCCATCCGGGAGCGGCCACTGGCAAAGGCTGGTTTCTGAAGTGTATGCATATTACCAGTAATGAGTCATGGGATGCAGGTGACCAAGCCAAGTTGAAAACAATGTCATTCATAATCAGTGTAATTGTACTCACTGGATAGGAATGTGAATGATTAACTTGATTGCTTTGATTATAAAACTGCTTGCTTTATTGCCTGGAGGCACAGATTCTTCACCGATCTGCCACCATTGGTACCTCAGTAAGTTTTAATAAACCAGTGCTTTTCTCTGCTGGACATCCAGGGGACATATTTGGAATATATTAACATTACACGCAAGCCCTCTCAGATTTGGATTAATACATTGCAAATGCTGTTAACATTTCTCCAAAGTTTCTAAGTAAATGGTGTAAAGATAGAACGAATGGGAGGAAAATTCAAAGAGATTCTCTAGAACTATATAGTGCTTCAGAAAATGAAGACTGAGTGTACAAGGTGGTAGAGGGAGGTTATATCTCACAACAGCCAGTAGCTTAATATTGAATATTAGACTTCTGCTAAAAAGTTTCCCAGTCTCCCAATGGACTGCTTTGTGTTCTAGGTTTCCAAGACTCTCTCCTTTCCTCCTTTCTATCTTGTTGTCTCCTGTTCATTGTTTCTCTTCCTCATCCCCACATTTAATTTTTTATGCTTCTTCACGACATTCAACTCCTCACCATTCTTTTTTTTTTTTTTTTTTGAGTTGGAGACTCACTCTGTTGCCCAGACCGGAATACAGTGGCATGCTCAGAGCCACTGCATTCTCACCTGCTGGGCTCCAGTGTTCCTTCTGTATCAGCCTTCCAAGTAGTTGGAACTACAGGTGAGCATTACCATGCCCGGCTAATTTTTGATTTATTGTAGAGATGAGGTCTCGTCAAGTTGCCCGGGTGGGTCTCAAACCTGCGGGCTCAGGCAATCCACTCACCTGGGCCTCCCATAGCACGAGATTACAGGCTGAGCCACCGATCCTGGCCACCATTCTTTCTTAATCTCCCTCTAATTCTACCTTTGCTTATCCAAAATCTCATAAACTTACTTAACTAAACATAGGTTCTACATTCCACGTGTAGGTCTTTAAATCACACGTAACACTTTAGAATCTTCATAACTATCTTTCCCTTCACAGGATCCTGTTCTTGGGTAAGATCTTGCACATCATCTCTGTAAGTGAAAAGTCAATAGGGTTATCTGTTTTTCTGCTATGAATTTAAGTATTTCTCTTACAAAGTAGGAATATAAAAAGTCAGCTGTTTTTGCTCTAAATTGTATGTATTTTTCAATTGTACATAGATAGCATATATAAATCTATTTTACAAATACATTGATGCAAACAGGGACATCTGCTGCCTGAAGTCTGCTGAAAGTGACTGGATCACGGCAGCTCTGGAAAGACTGGGGATGTTGAGGGCTGGCAGAAAATGACACAAAGGGGAAAACCCAGAGGCAGACACCATGGGGAGAAGAAAGCGGGGAAAGAGAATATAGGTTTTCATGTCCCAGAGAATAATAGTTATCAAAATTGTTGTTGAGATTGAAGGCATCCTTCTTATTCTCTCCATGTTTCAACCAACTTTAGCCGAAAGAGGACTCTTATGCTTTTTCTCTTCTATCCTTTTTTCCTTTCTGACTCACTTCTGTTACACGTGCTCATCCAAATTATTATGAGGTGTTGGAGGGAAGGCAAAACTTTACCCTACCCATCTTATGGTTTTCAGCTAGAGCTATTTAGAAAAAGATTAACAACAACAACCCAGTTTACTGACGTGTGCAGAACATATCACACAGGCGAATCCTAAGGAAAAGTAACTCAAATGGTGGCATAGAACTCAGGCTTAGATAGCGTCTACAACAAACAACAAATATGCCTTTGTAGAGGAATGACAAAATCAAGGAAAGTGTTTTTTAGGCTTCCAAGAGTGAAAAGCTATGGAAAGGTAAATATATGGGAGGAAAGTAATGGAGTGAATTTTGTTTTTAAACTCTTGTACTGTCTCTGGGTTGATAAGCACCTAGCATTATCTCTACTAAAGAAGAAATTATATCCTGCTTTTAGGTAGAAAGTGGGAGGTAGAGAAACTTTTCCTACATTTGCTGCTTCTTTTTTAAATTAATTAATTAATTAATTTTTAAAATTATTATAAAGATGTGGGGTACAATTCAGTGTTAGGTATACAAACGTTGATTATGCAGGTACCCTTGTTGATGAGGTATGTCCCTCCCTCCCCTAGCAATTTCCCTCAACTGCCAATCTCACCCCTCCTTTACCGTTTCCCACTACTGCCAATCCCTTACTGATAGTATTATAATTGTTCAAGTTCCGCTTATGAGTGAGAACATATGGTACTTTGTTCTTTGTTTCTGTGATAGATCACTGAGTATGATCGACTCTAAATCCATCCAAGTTCTTGTGAAGTCCATGTTTGTCCTTATTTATGACTGCATAATATTCCATTGTGCATGTGTACCACATTTTTAAAAATCCAGTCCAGCTTCTATGGGCAGCATGGTTGGTTCCATGTTTTTGCTATTGTGAATAGAGCTGCGACAAACATATGTGTGCAGGTATCTTTTTTGTAGAATGATTTGAGTTCCTCCAGGTATATTCCCAATAGGGGAATTGCTGGGTCATATGGAAGGTCAATTTCTAGTTCTTTCAGAAATTGCCACACTATCTTCCAGAGAGGTTACACTAGTTTGCATCCCCATCAGCAGTATAGAAGTGTTCCTTTTTCTCCACATCACCTATTTGCTGCTGCTTAATTGCCTTCAGTTCAAAGTAATTTTTATGTGAAAGAGGCATATTTTGAGTGACATTTTCTGATTTCTGTTTGTGTCCCCAAATTATGGCAAGTCCATTTTTAGCTTGACTCTTACTTGCTATTAGAACTTTCTGCACTCAAATGCAGTGAACTTTCTTTTTTGCTCCATTTAAGTATGGGTAAATAATGGTTTATCAGTTCTTAAAGTGTGGTTCTTAGAAGCAACAGCTGCATCACCTGAGAACTTGTTACAAATGCAAATGCTTGGACCCCACCTCAGAGTTAGTGAATCAGGAACAGTGAGAGTAGGGATTAGAAATCAGTGTTCTACAGTGTGGCAATTCCTAAAAGTTCTAAAAATTGACCTTCCATATGACCCCGCAATTCCCCTACTGGGAATATACCCGGAAGAACTCAGGTCACTCTATAAAAACATACTTGTATGTTTATCACAGTCTTGTCCACAATAGCAAGAACATGGAACCAACTGTTCTGCCCATTAAAAGAGGACTGGATTTAAAAAAAAGGGGTACATCTACACAATGGAATACTATGCAGGCATCAAGAAGAACAAAATCATGAACTTCACAGCAACCTGAATGGAATTAGAGTTTATAATACTGAGTGATCTCTCACAAAAACAAAGAGCTGAGTATCACATATTCTCACTCATAAGTGGACCTTGAACAACTACCATATTACTATAAGAAAAGGATTGAAAGTGGTGGGAAACTGCGGGGAGGGAGGGGGGGTGGAGAGGTGGGCGTTGGGATTGACAGTAGTCGATATCTGCCTGGGGAGGAGGGGGCACACCTCATCGATAAGGGTATCTGCATGGTGAATATTTGTATACCTAGCCCTGAATTGTACCCCACAATTTTAAATAAAAATTAAAAGGAAAAAAAAAAGAAATCAGTGTTCTAATAAGCCCTTTAGGTGACTCTAATGCGTGATCAAGTTTAAGAGACCATTGCTAGTCTTCAGTTAGCTTAGCCAGGCCTCTATACTCTGATTAAACTGTTCAACTTGAGATTTGCTGTATGGGCGTGGCCAGCGTCAATTCACGTGAAAGCTGAAATTCAGCCTCCTATCTGTGCCTGGCTTTCCAATCCAGTTTACCAGAGAGTTCTGCACTTGGGGCAATAAAATAGATATTGTGCTTCATTTTGCTCACTTTTGATGTATACTCTCAGAATTTTGAAGAAGAGTGCTAACATTTGGGTACTGGATTTCATCCCAAACCTCTTCTAACCTGGTATCTTGGCTGAATTTATTAACTCCTTAGAAAGGAGTTAGCAGTGGGATGAGAATAGAGAATAAAGGTAATAATGATAAGAATAATACAAGTTAAAAGATAATAAGAATAGGAATAAAGGTAGTAAGCGAATACTTTTAGGTGTAGAGGATGTTCAGCCCTGGGAGACCAGCCTTGATTTACTCAGTAGCTCCAAGAAATCATGGTTAGGACATACGCATGGCAAAATGAAAAGTCAGGTAACTAGACAATTTGTCTGATATATTATGAATTGTGTGTTTGTGAAAGGTGTCTTTGGTTAGGGTGTTTGGCACAAAGATTTTTGAGAGCAGTTTGATGATAACACTATGGCTCTATGAGAATGACCCAAGATGCTGGGACATAAAAGCCTATCCTAGGCACAAATTTCTCTCACCTCCCTCAACCAGAGAAAAGGAGTAAGACGGGGATGAGATTCTATCCACATGGTTTCAGTGGCATCCGCAGTGTTAATACAGCACAACCTCTTTCCTTGAACACCTTTGATTGAGCCTGTGATGAACGTCTGACCCATTTGGGAAAAAATGTGCTATTGTTCAAGAACTTAGTACTAATTCCACAATATCACATGGCATAGATTAAAGTGGTGGTTCTCAAATTTTACCGAGCATAAGAATTACACAGACGGCTTATTAAAGAAGACTTCTGAGCGCTATACCTAGAGTTTCTGATTTAAGTTGGTGAAGAGCTGGGATGACGTATTTGAAATTCTAACAAAGTCCCTGGCAGAGTTGATACTGCTGGTCTAGCAACCATACTTTGAGAATCACTGGTTTAAGAAATAGGCTTTACCAGGCAAAGAAGAAGATGGCTTATCTCATTATACCACAGAAAGACTTACTAGGGCCGGGATACTTTGCTGGACAAGCAATGTGGAGTTTTCTGTGTTCCAGTAGAGAGACTTCATGCCCTCATGGGAGTCCTTATAGAGAAATCAGGAGAGCAACCACTAGGGAAGGAAAATCAATGTATTTTCATGCAAGGCAGTCTGGAGTTAGATGCCAGCCCTTTACATCAGTAATCTAGAAATTTCGAATGACTAGTCCAGGGGAATTTGAGAGACCATGGGAGTTATTTTTTTTTATAGAGAAAGGGAGTGCAATGGTTCTTATTGGGAGAAGAAAGGGAGAATTTCCTTTCTTTTCCATCATTCTTCCCTCCTTCCACTTTGGTCCTAGCTGGTTCATTGTCCAGGCAAGTCAAAGAGGTCCTTCAGGATCACTTTTGGTAATATTACTTATCACATGACACTTGATATCTACTCCATACTCAAAACCTCTTGTTCCATTAATTTTACTAGGTATAGATACCTGATCCAAATTGAACTCATCAGTGTCTTTTCTTGAGAGTTGATTTCAGAAAAAAAAAAGTCTACTTTATTCTACCTGTCCCTTAAAACTAATGGGATATAAACACAGGTTCTGTGGCCTTTGGTCATTTTCAGCCATCTGCCATGGGAAATCCAGCAACTTTCTCTGAAGGAGAAGAGAAACAGTAAGCCTACTTTTAGAGGAGCAAATATGAGAGATGGGGAGAGAAAGCCTAGAAAGTGAGTTTCTGCTTCTAGAAGCCTCTGAAGCCTGGCTGAATTTCGATTCTGAGGATTTGTGAAATAGCCATGGGATTGTCCTCTTTTGGCCTAATCTGTCTTGTGATGGATTCCTGTTCTTTGTAAGAAAGAGTACTGACAAAGACATCCTGCTTCTTTTAGTAGTTATTATTTCCAAGCAAAATGGCACATTGAGTCACAAGAGATTTTTTCATAAAATGAATCTAGCCAATCCTTTAGAGCGTGTGCTATATTGCATTACATCAACTTTTCTTTGCAGAGGCTGCGTTATGTGGTGGAGAGCTGCTTGGAGTCAGTTGCATTTTCAGCCACAGGCTTTGGAAGTTGAAAATGGCATTTAAATTTGCTAAGCCTGAGTTTTTTTATTTTTATTGAAGGAATATATCATTTATAATGCAGTGTTTTTTTAAGAATTGACATAAATAAAAGTACCGAGTACAGTCTGGTTTTAATGTGTTTAAATTTCAAAACACATATTCTAATTTTGAGACATCACCAAAACATGATGTATTTACAAAAAGATAAAAATAATAAGCATAAAAACAAACAAAAAAATAAGAATTTCGCAAAAAAGAAAAGAAAAGAAAAAGGAAAACTTCAGGACCACTATAATTGCTAAGTGTACTAGTCAAGTTTTTCTAGAGAAACAGAGCCATATATTTATATTTTGCAGAGAGGTCAGGAAGGCTAGAGACCCAGACCTGCAGTTCAAGTCCAAATGTGGTCTGCTGAAGAATTCTCTCTTTCTTGAGAAAGGTCAGTCTTTTTCTATTGAGGCCTTTACTGATTGAATACAATCAACTCACATTATAAAGAATATTCTGTTTTACTTATTAAAATTTTACTAACTGTTAATTGCATGTAAAAAATATCTTCACAGAAACACCTATAATAATTTTTGAGAAAATATCTAGTTACCAAGGCCTAGCCAAGTTGATACATATGATCAACTATCAAATTAAGACTTATTTTAAATTTAATTTTGAGTTTCCTAGTAGACAAGGAAAAAAGCGAAGCTTATTTTTATGTAGTCTTCTGTTCAGAAAGATAATTTCCTTAGTAGAGATAATTTTTTTTCTGAATATTAAGTTCAAAAATATTATATAGTTTCTCTTATATAATCTTGTGTTGTGAATCTTGACCTATATTAGAGGCAAAGTTTTTAAGAATTGTTGTTTTATAATTAATAGAGAAGTGTTTTGTATGGTTTTTTTCTGGTAAAGACTCAATAAAATCAATGAAGGCTACTCTTCCTAGGATCCTTAATTGGTGATTGGCTTTTGGGTACATTTTTAACTCTCACTCCCCTCTCATGAATTGGAGCAAATTTATAAATATGTAGCTACTTTTACTTCTTCGGGGCTTGACTAAATCAACTTTTTAGATATCTTTGAATTTGGAATCATGCCATCTCTTGCATCCAATCTGTCACTAAATTCTGTCATTTCTGACTCCAATATTCTTTAAAAACTGTACATTTCATTCCCTTCTGTTGCCAATGCCTTAGTTTAATCTGTCATTGTTTCTCACATGAACCCTGGCAATAGCTTTCAAACTTAGCTCTGTTCCTGCTTTGGTCACTTCCAATGCTGTCTGTACATGGCTGCCAGACGGCACTTTTTCAGGACACAATTATTATGTTACTTCTTTAACAATTATCTCCAATGTCCTGATGCATTAAAAAACAAAGTTTCAGCAACATTCTTCCACATGCATCTTAATCTTTGACCATATCAGATTATTTAAAATATTTAGAAAATGTCATTACTTCAGACATTTCTTAGAAAATGGCATTACTTCAGACATTTCTGCCTCTGCACGTTGCAGTTTCCTCCACTTGGAATGCTCTATCCTTTTGATTAGCTTAGACAAATTCCAGACCTTATTTAAGACTCAACTTAAAAGCCACCTCCTTTGGTAGACCTTCCCTGACACACAGAAGTAAGAAGTCACTCCTTTCTCCTTCCCCCAGAGCAACTTGAACATTTGAGTTACATCTCCTTGAGTGTTAAAGTCTGAAATTAAGACACAAAGTAAAGATCACAAATAGTTACAATCACCCTTGAAATTCCCTTAAATAGCCCACCAAATAGAATATGTTGTCTATATACATGTCACATTAGAGACTGATGTACTATTGCTCTGGGTGTCCTACACAGCATATTTTTCTTAGATGCTGGGAACGGTTTAAGCTTTTATTAATTAAGCACCAGTAAAGCAGTTGAACTGTGTTTAATTTTTGTTTCATGATATGTAATAAAGACGTACAGTGTCTTTAAATCTGGACAGGTACTTAATGCTTCACACTGAGAGGTACATGTGTGCTCAGCTCAGGCTAATGTGAAAACTGTTGACTGCCATTTTCTGTCACAGGCATATGGTAGGGAATATGCTCATTGAAAGTAACTGTTTAAATAGTTACTTTCTCCTTTTCCTTTTTTTCTGTCTCTCTGTCTCTCTCTTTCTCTCTCTCTGTCTCTCTCTGCGTCTCTCTCATGCCATACTTGAATAGTTTAACTTAAGCAGGTTAAATGTATACTCTACTGTGTACAGCCTAATTCTACTTTATTATCCTAGCTAGAGCACTCATATTCTGAGGTAGATTGTTATTTTGCCCTCAGGAATTCCCAGGTCATCAGAATGAAAAACTCCATGAGTGCAGACCTGTATTTTTCATATCTGTTTTTCTTCCTTATACATATCAGGGCTTCAATGGCCTTCGTGAATGGATGAGATGAGTTAATAGAAGGCAAAGGACAAGGCACTGAAATTTCCTTTGGCCTTTACTGTGAACTTTCAATGTGATGAGGGGGAAGCTTGACATGCCTGGCCATTTGTGTCAAGGTTCTGCACAGGAATTAATTTAGTCTGTTTGATAGGCTTGTGAAAGATAATATAGGACAGTTAAAATATTGCATAAATGCTAAATAATAAAGTGACAAGCACAATATGTCAGGGGACGCATAGTAATGCAACTATGTCTGTAAAACATTTACTGTATTTTGTCTCTAAAATGTACAACAACAACAACCTACCAAATGGCGGCATCTGTGCTTATTTCCTCCCTGGTCCTCGATATTTGGAATCCTTTCAATGTTCAATGCCCAAAAATGCAATAAATATTTTTACTTTGGTATATCCTTATTTTAACACTGGAGTTGGTACCAGCCAGGATTGTGGGGTTACTCACATCATGTGACTCTCCTCCCACCATTCAATGTGTTTACCAGTGAAAACTGATAAAATGAACATCAAAGGCAGCCTGGGAGGGAGAATGAATGGGAGGAGACATTGCAAAATGCAGACATAGAGCTCAGTGCAGAAGGCCCAAGAGGGCTGCTGTTTACAGGCAATCTTGTTAGAAGTGGTGGGGGGTGCAAGAGGTGTGATAATAGATATGTATGAATTCTGATCTCTTTGAGCACCAGGTGGCACTACTGCCTTCTCTCCTGGCTACTGCCTACCTGTGATAGCGACAAGTCCAGAAACAGATTTTGGAGGAAAGGCTGGGAGATAGTTGTAGAGCTACATAGGTCAGTAGAGGAATGAGTAAATAACACAGAGATCAGAATATTCCCTATTTATCATATCCTAAGAATGACTCTAATCATGGGGGTTCTGTTGATTTTTAATATTTCTCAAGGCATCAAGGGACATGATTTGGTATTGCTAAACTCAAATTTATCAATAGCATATATCATTTAGCTTAGAGTATTACTAGATTATAAATTTATTAGTGAGTTGACTTGCTAAGGTCCTAAAGGCAGAGAAATGTACAGAAAACAAACGACAAAGCCAAACCAAACCAAAACACAACAAAATCAATCACTTCACACATATTTAACAGTCTATCAGAAAGCATGTATATCTGCCTGTAGTATCAGGAAGGTTCTTTCTCTTTGGCAGTAGTTGGTTTCTTGAGGATACTGTGAATGGGATAACTGATCAAATTCTCCTTTTCTTAGTGGTGGTTAGTCAGTTTAGAAGTACATATGGAATCCATCTGTAGTTAGTATAATATTTTGCAGGATGGTAGACAAATTTTAGCCTATCCCTGACTTTATCTTGCATTTGGCTTCTACATTAATTTTTCTTTCACTTTTAATCTACATGATCTTGTAGAAGTGTATATGCTTTTGAAAACTTCTTTACCTACTTTCTAAATTAGAACAGGCAGTCAAATGATTAACTATATAATTATAACAAATCCTTATTGGATATACAAGGCTGGGTACCCAGAATCAATATAATTGTTCCTGCACTCAAGAAGTTTACAACCAAATGATAGACTTATGAGAAAATGTGCCCTAAATAATCTTTTTTTTAATATAAGTTTTTGTAGTAGCGATATCTAAGAATAAACTCAAGGGAAACAGGAGTACTAGATTCAACGATTAACTTTGTAGTTCTACTATTGGCTTTGTGTGGCCTCCGGCAAGATGGATAACCCTCACCAAGCATTCATTTTTCATTAGCAGATTCACCTTGGGACAGTCAAACTCTTGGAGGGTGTAAAGGGATGAAGGGCATAGTGTGTAATATTTGACTATTGTTATGCAACATTTAATTATAATATTATTCTTAGCAAAACTAGTAGGGAAAAAAGGTCAATTTAAATCACATACTAAAAGGAAAAGCTATGTTTTGGCTGAAACTTAGCATATTTGCTATTTAAAAAGTGCCACCCTATTGAGGCTACAGGTATATATAGATGCTTCTTTAAATCTAAAGCTGCTATTTACAACAGCTTGAAACAAATATTTGGAATTGTGTTCTTACTGTACAAAAGTAAATATATTTGAAAAAATACAAACATATGCCTTTCTAGGGTTTTAAGCCTGGAAGAGAAGGAAACTAAAACGACTAAAATTGGGAATATTCTCCATAGGCTTCTTTTCAGTAAATTTTAGAACAGTCAAGAACAAAAATACCTGACACTTGCTTTAAAATTATTTTCCCAATTATTTTCTTGGGTTATAAATTCTATATTTTTAAAAACAGATATCTAACTGACATAACGGGGTGCATTACTTTTGTAGAAATAGTGATGAGATTATTTTGGGATGAGTGGAGAAGAAAGGAGGTGGAAGACACAGAGGGAGGAAGGTAATGGTTCTTATTCTTAGGCTCAGTGACTTTGTGGAAAACCATGGGTCAGAGACAGTGGACCATAATAGGCCCAGGAATCACATAGACCTGGGTGGAAGCCAGCCTAGTCTGTTATACTGTGCAGGTTTCTTAACTGCTCTGATCCTTGGATTCATCTGCCTTGTTGAAAGGATGAAATCATGCACAAAGTTTGTAGTTCAGGGCCAAGCCCACAGGAGAGGTTCATTAGATGGCAACTAATAGAACAGGGATGATTCATTCAAAATCATCTCCTTTTATTCCTGTTTGGTAGAGGCATAGAAATGTTGGTTTTGCTTCGCTGCAAGTGGTAAATAATATGGGGTAAAAAGTATGTTAGTTATCCATAATTGTACACAAGGCCAGTGTCCTATTAGTTTTCTCGTTTTAAAAAGCCACTTCTTCCAAGTTCTTGTTTGTCACTGAAATCTGTTTGATCGATAGCTAGCCTCCATGAGTCCTGGTCTTACCTGCTTTCTTTATTCATATTCAGGGTGCAGGGGCCACATTTTATACAAGTTTTATAGTAGCCAGCACACGGTCTTGGCATTTACTTTTTCCTCGTGACATAATTTTTCTGATGCTACCATGGCAGCTAGGACAACAACAGACCAGACTGATGCTCTTGTCCTTTTAAAATTTTATTTTCTGAACTTGCCATGGGTGACTAGAGACCAGACCAACACTTTTTGAACACATTAAAAGGTAATTTAACAGGGCAAAGCATCCTGTTGAACAAATTATATACAAAGGAGGAACAGCTCAGCCCCGACCTCGGGTGAGTAATAAATGAAACTTTCTTAAGTTTTCTGGAATGGAATTTAATCTCTACTCTGAACTCACAGTTCATTAGGTTATACCCACTTATAATAATCATTTGGGGACTCTTTTTTTGTTTTCATGTTTTGCATTTTAATTCAGGGGCCTTAGAAAGTGTCAGGCGTTTGACCTAATTCTTGGTATCTTCATGTATTAGTGCTTACCTCTGCTGAAATATCTTCACACAGCACTGGTCCTCAGAGTTTGGTCTACACAGCTCACCTCTTGGACCATGGTCATTTTTCTTTGCAAAACCTCTCAGCCTGAGTTGAGCCCTTGACACTCCAGGTTCTTCGGGCATGATCAGCTGCTGCCTTATCGCTCTAGGGAGAGAGCTCTGCTTCCATCTGCTTTACAGCTGCCTGGGTTCCTTCCTTTTCTGCCATTCAGTCCTCACACATCTGGAATAAAAGATTTAATTAAATTTACTTGTGAGGAAACTAAGGCTCAGAGAAGTTCAGGAACCTTTCCATTGTCACATATTCACAAGGGAGGAATACCTTTCCAAAGCAAAGTCCAACTAACTTTACAATTTGGGTTTCTTCCATTGTGCAGAACTGCCTTAGTTATTTCAGTTAAAGTATCAGGGCTTTTTAATTCCCATGCTAAAACCTACCATAAAGTACTACTTTTTTAAAAAAAATTATTTTACTGGTAACATTCTTCTCAGACCTGGAAATGACAAGGGTAATATATATATATATATTTTTGAGTTGGTGTCTGTCTCACTCTGTCGCCCAGGCTAGAATGCAGTGGCACGCTCACGGCCACCCCAGACTCGATGTCCTGGGTTCAAGGGATCCTTCAGCCCCAGTCTTCCAAGTAGTCAGAGCTATAGGCACGTGCTACCATGCCTGGCTAATTTTTGATTTATTGTAGAGACGAGGTCTCGCCAAGTTGCCTGGGCTGGTCTTGAACCTTTGGGCTCAGGCAATCCACTTGCCTTGGCCTCCCAAAGTGCTGGAATTACAGGCTGAGCCACCGAGCTCAGCTGGTACCAATTTTTATTGGTTTAAGTTGTTCATTAGGTTCTTAGATGGCAACTAATAGAACAGGGATGATTCATTCAAAATCATCTCCTTTTATTCCTATTTGGTAGAGGCATAGAAATGATGGTTTTGCTTCACTGCAAGTGGTAGATAATATGGGGTAAAAAGTATGTTAGTTATCCTTAATTATACACAAGGCCAGTGTCCTATTAGTTTTCTCCAGTTTTGAAAAAGTCATCTCTTCCAAGTTCTTATTTGACACTGAAATCTGTTTGATCGATAGCTTGTGTCACCTTAGAAAGTAAAAACTGGAACTTTCAAATGACAATATTTCTCACAATCTGGTCTATATTGGTTTTACCGGAACTACTTATTAAAATGTTTATTCTTGGACCCAATCACAGCCTTACAGAATCATTATTTCTAGTATCTGGGCCACGGAATCTACATTATTAATAAGCTCACCTCACAATTACTATTCATGCCAGATTTAGCAAATCATTGTTTTAACATGTATAGACAAGTTTATTTTGATCTTGGTAAGGACAGGCAGAAATATCGGAACTATGTGGTGCTAAGATCTTGAATTGTTTTACCAGGCCAGCCAGCTATTGAAAACTTTGGAGATGAAGGAATGACCTTGATATTGGGGAAAAAAAAGAAAACAGAGGATTAACAGACGGGATCTTGAGACAAATTTCCTCTCCTTCTTGATTTTTGCCCGCAGGCGGTCCCATGTGAGAATGTATGAGCTGGCGAGAAAACTTATTTGGAATTTAAACCTAAAGTAACTTCTGGGTTAAGAACTATATTCCCAAATGAAATAACTTCGTTATTATTTTTAATTCCCTCTGCCCAAATACCCTAAGGCCTTAAGCTGCTTGATATAGCAGTCTAGGAGTGAGTATACTTTCAGAACCAAAGCAGCTTTTCTGTTTTATTCTTCACATCATAGTAGAACTCAGTTAGATGTATTGAATGCCTGGGTTCAAAACTTCTGAAATTTGCACCTAAATTGCACCGGTAAAATATGTCCTCACACATGCAAGCAAGTCATTTTACTTGCAGATTATTGTTTTGCATATGCAATTACTTGCTTGCATCTGGATATACATTTAGTGGGACAATTAAATGTTTACGTTAGAAAATTAGATCATTAATTTTATGTTTGTTTATATAAGACTTAGAACTTAAACTTCCAGAATGTTTTTAGGCAGAAAGATCAATGTATGCTGCATATGGTTTTAATGGTGGGGAGAGGTATATACTTTTATTCAGTCATTTGTTAATTTGTCAAATATATTCTGAATGCCTATTGTGGGTCAGGTGCTGTGCTAGACGCTAGAGTTACAGTGACAAAACAACAGCCCTGGCATCCAGACATGGATATTAACACTGTCTTCAGTCAGGTTTAGAAATTTGTTGGTGTCTTGTTTGATAACTTCAAAATAAGCAGTTTTCATTGTTTATAATCATCCAAAGTTCAAGTTATAGCCCAGTATGTGCCGTATCAAGCTGAAAATTGACAGTTGTCATTTTTCTTTCACTGTCTCCAGTTGACAGAGTAATTAATAAAAGGGATAAAACATTTCTTTTTTTTAAAAAAAATTGGAGTCTCATCAGTCTCCCAGGCTGGAGTGCAGTGGCACAATCACCGCTCACCGCGGTCTCAACCTCCTGTGCTCAGATGATTCATTCATTCAGCCTCCAGAGTAGCTGAACAACAGGTGCATGCCACCGCGCCTGGCTCATTTAAAAATTTTTTTGTATCTTGCAGTGTTGTAAAGGCTAGTCTTGAACTCCTGTGCGCAAGCAATTCTCTTGCCTTAGTCTTTCAAAGTGCTGAGATTACAGGCATGAGTTAATCTGAGACTATAGCACCTGGCCATGGGTAAATCTTTGCTGAGTCCATTTTGCTTTCCTTCTAATTCACAACATTAATGTGGTGGTTTGTATGTCTTTCGTGGAATTATTGAAAAATTTTTGGATAAAAATGTTGGGTAGTATGTGGATGATTCATAGAAGTATAATTTGGTGAAAATTAAAGGTTGAAGATAGCCTTTGAGTGAATGCTCTTCCTATGGGATGATATACAGGGGTTTTGTGATACTTTTATACTTTTCTCTGTGTAAGAAACTATATTTTAGAGTACTTAATGCGTTGGGACACTAACTTCAAGACTAACCTTTGCAACAATGTACCTCATTGCTTCATAAATAAAAAGATATTTGTACCTGAGCACACATAAGCATCGTGTATCTATAAAGTCTGTCTGAAACACTGGTTTGTTAACTATATCCAATTTATCATTTAGAATGAATATAATTCTATTTTTATCAATATTTTGTGTTGAAATAACTTTGAAGGCATTTTTGGTTCAGTTACCTTACCTTATCAATGACCAAACCAAGTTAAGTGAATTTTAGAGTTCACATAGAAGCTAAGGCAGAGTAAAGGCTAAAATCTGTTACACAGGTGTTCATTATTTAAAAAAAAACACAACCTTTTGTGAAGAAATTAACAGAAGCCAATTAACATTATCCTTGCAGATCGTATGGTGATGTTGAATGTGGATCTTCTTTATATAAATGTGGGAGGAAGACAAAAAATATGTAAAATCAGAGAAGAGTCAGAAAAGCAATTCCTCTTCTATGTAAGTTACTGTTCTTTCCAGTAATCACAAAGCTTGACATACGTCAAGGGCCAATAAAGATGAGAGAAGCAGTGATGGTAAAGGAAGGAACAGGGAGAGAGATATTTAGAAATTGTATGTACTTACACTGTTTTGTTTTGTTTCAATCAGGGTCCCAACAGAAAACAGATGTCAAGCATAAATTAAGAATATTCTAAGAAAATTTATTTAAATAGGAACCAAGTACAGAAATATGGACTTGATATAAAAACACAAGAAATAGTACAGTAATGCTGGATTAGTAACCATGGACCTGGTACTACCTCTAGGACTAAAGAAATGAGCAGATAGAGAGAATGGTTACTAGAACCCTAAAAAAGAGAATTTTCTGGAGAGGTTGCCCTGAGAGGACCAGTGATCTTCAGTGGAGAGACACAACCTGACTGAGACAGGGGAATCTGAGAAAAAGAAATATCCTAATGTTGTCTACCTGCCTCTGATTTCTTGTGGGTGTTCCTATTGCCAATTTTAAATGGAAGCCAGAAAGCAGAAAGACTATTGATGCCATCCACCAATAGGAAAGAAGACAGTTGGAGAATTGTGGGTAGGGATTTGCAATTGCAAACAAATAGCACAAGGGTATGCTATTCAAAGAAATAAAGTCAAGTACTCTTACAAGGATGTGTGTGTGTGTGTGTGTGTGTGTGTGTGTGTGTGTGTGTGTGTATGATTTCACAAGACAGTATAAGCTAAAATACGATGAAAGAATAAAAGAGAGAAAGAAAAAGAATTGGCGCCATTGAAACTAAAAGACCCATTTGTATAATTGTTCAAAGGAGATGGAAATGTATTTGTCTCTAATGGAATAGTCCAGAGATAGGTGGAAGTAATAATCTAGGACAGGTGGCAGCTCTGCTTCATGAGGGCATCCAATGACAGATTTGTTCTGTATTTTCACTTTGTTCAGTAGCATTGTGTTTAAATTTTAGTCTGCAAGAAGACCAAATTAGAGTGTGAAGAACATGTAGCTTCCCATTAAGGAAGTGACTAAGACATTACACACACCATTTCTGTGTCAACAAATTTTTGTATTCCTAGATCCCTTCTGGGTTAGACGCCTCTGTGACCTTCAGCTATTTGTTTCACCTTTCCCATCTGCAAGGATAGGCAGCTGGACACCTAGGGCAGATCAGTCTTATCTTCAGAAATCTGGCTCTTCTATTTGGCCTCTACTGTTTAACCAGGCTTCATACCTAAATTTCTTGGCTTTCTCATTATGTCTGAACTTAGATGAAGCATGACATCACAGGGCATAGTGTTTGGTCCTCTGAATGGCTGCCGATGGGGCCAAATACAATCTAAAAATGCAGTTGATTTTCCATAGGGTAACTTGAACCAATGAGAAATAGAAGAATGAAGGAAGCCCAATATTTCTCTAGTTTACAGTGTATAATTTTCCATACCCCTTACAGAAGAAGAGTCTTTGGAGAAGAGTGTTCCTTTGTGGCCTGTCTGGAAAAGTTCTATACATGAACAGATGCAACTGCCAAACAGCTGTGTGTTGTTGAAACATAATTTTACATCTTGCATAGCTCACGTGCCTTTATCCTTATCTTCAATCCTTTGAATTTATGCCTCCCCCAAAAGTTTCTTCAGTTTTATCCTTGATTCAGTCTTTGTGTTCTAAGAAATCTGAGGTAGGACACAACTATTCACATCTGTGTGATCAGTCCTGCTCCTTGATAAAACTGAAAGCAGAGCAGGATTTCTCCGAATGAGAAAATCATGGAATTCTGGGAATAGTGAGAAGTTTTTACCAAAGGTAAACAAAATAGTCAGGAATAAGACCAAGAAATAAAGCTAAAAAAAATTAAAATGTGCAACATAATGCTTGACACAAAGTAGAACAAAAACTTGATTTAACTTTTACCAAAGCAAACAAAAAATAAAATATTGTTCATTTCTCTGTACTACGAAAGAAAAAACAGAGAAACCTGAATCTTTAGAAAACCTCAAGTTCTTGATATAAACAACCAAATTTTCTTCCTGAATTCTATATTGCTTATGAGTACTATCAGAAGTAAGTAATGTGTGACTAATAGTGATTTCATAATGAAGATATTTGATCATATCACTCAATAGGAAGTCTGAAGGTAAGCATCCAAAGTTTTATTTAGTGGTCCTTCGATATCACGAAGGACCCAAATTCTTTTCATTCTTTGCTCTTCCATCTTTGGCATGTTGTTTTTGATCTTAGTTTGTCTTCTCTTGGTAGCAAGATGTTTGCTCGTGTTCCAAGCATCAGTGGTAGGAAGTAGGGAAGGAAGTGACGGGTAGGGTACAATTTTTTTTTGCTCTATTGTGTCTCATGGACTTTGGGAAGATCTTTCCTGGAATTCCCCTACACCAACTTCTGTTTATGTCACACCTGCCAGAATTGTGTCATCATGATTACTTGAACCTGCAAAAGAGGCTGGGAATGTGAGCACTTGCCTTTTTGAGCCTGAGAACCTGACAAAGACAAGGAGATTGAGGAAAGATTGATGGAGCAGCAACAGGCAGTGTTTTTTAGAGTACTATTGTGATAGAATGAATGATAGCCTAGGTAATACGCTGTAGTAAATGCATGATATATTCCCTATAGCTATACCTTAAGCACATTTCATATATGCCAATGCACCATATGATGCAATAGAAATAATCCCTCATGATGGGGTTCAATAGGATGTAAATAGTTGCAGCCTAGACATGTAAGCAACTGACTTGACTTGCATATTTTGGAATATGGGAAAGTGATCTGAGCGTTCTGAAAACCTGTCCCTGAATCTCATTTATCTTAACCAGATTTTCAAGACTAATGTATATGACACTCAGCTCCAGATTATATTCCATAGCAATTCCTGAGTATGACTCTTTGATTTTTCCATTTGTATGTAGACCCAGAAATGCTAGGAGATAATCAAGGTAGGGATAAAGTTACCCGACTTTGGGGGAAAACTAAGAAACCTAATATAAATGTATTCATGTGATTTTTGCTTCGATATAATCGTGCCAGGGGCCAGGATTCTGCTCAGAAAATTATTTCAAATTGGCTTCAGTGCCTGCACAAATGACCAATAAAGGCCCCCAAGATATACTCCATATTATATTGCAGAAATAATTATACCTGAAGAATTTTAGGGCAAGTGAAATCACATGCTTGCCTGGCCAAAGTAAAATATCCATAAAGTACCCATAAAATGCTAAGCTTTCAGTAGTGCTATTTCCTAGTGTACCCTCTAAGATAAACTGTTAGTGAATATGCACCAAAATAACTAAATGAGGTAATTCATTGTATGGGGTTGTTATTTATGTACCAATTAAAAGTAATAGAATAGCTTCCAAAAATAACTACTTTAGTTTTAGAATAATTTCCCTATGCTTCCTTTGGCAATAATCAGCAAATGGTATTGGTGATTCAGGCCACTACTAGTACGAAATAATAAAACCATACTGTTTTTCTATAATAGAATCTTTGCATTTTTTCCTTAAAAGTAAAATGAACTAATATTTTTCGAGCACTTTATGTACTTAAATCTCTCAACACCAATGAAGTAGACACTATCTTCAAAATGTTAAGTGACTTAGAAAAGTTAAAGGGTCTGTCCAAGTCATACTGTTGTAAGTGGTGGGTCTGAGATAAAGAGAAAGCCTCAATCTAGTGACTCTAAAAGTATACTAGGAAGGATCATTAGGATACAAAAAATAGAACTGCCTAGAATTTCTGCTTGGCACAGACCCCTGATCTATGACTTAAAGGTCATGTGGTGAGGGAAGCACAAAGGGTCTGTTTACCTTTTTCTCAAGCTGTCTTTATTTTATGAGACAAAGCCTAGCAATGTCATGAGGTGAAGACTTCACAAATTTTTTCACAATCCAGCTCCATCTGCTTCATGGTAAAAAAAAAAAAAAAAATCTCATTCATGTTCTAACATTGGGCTGCTAGTGGTATTGTTAGTTTTCACCCTTTTCTTTGTTTTCACATGTGCCCTAGTGATAACTTGTATGAGACTATGTCAAGCATTACTAATTAGATACAATTTTAAATTGGATGCATTATCTTATGGATTTTAAAAGTGTACTCATATATGATTACTCCTTTCTGTATTTTAAAATTATCTTGTAAGGCTAAAATTCCAGTGTTATGCCTTATTATAACTTTCAGTACCTCCTCTCCCAACCATACACACACTCTAAATACACATATAGAACAAAAAATGGAACACACACATACACTCATACACCGTGCACACTACACCATCACACTCATTCACATACACCTGATTTCTTTTTAATGCCCTGAAGCAGTTACACACAACTGAGCAGAACTAGGGAGCACAAAAAAAAAAAAAACGACATGTGATACTACTGGAGGTACAATATTCTGATGTCAAATAACATGAGAGGGAAACTTGGAAAGTCATTTTAGCACTGCCTGGGAAGACCTCAAGTTTTTTTAAGTCTTCCATCAATTCAGAATATCACAGTAACAGACCTGAGTCAATATTTATTCTCTGTTAGCCACATCATGTGCAATGTTGTCCCAGGGACAGTGGCATTCTGTCCCTAGATTAGTCAAATAAAAACTCATTTATCTCTACCCATGTAATATTTGTTTTTGCTAAAGCAGATGATTAGCATTAACACATGCAACCAAGAAACATTTGTGAACTTTGAATGACAAGAATGGAAAAAGTCAATGCTCTACGTGGGAAACAAAAAGAAATGAAGAATAGAACCCAAGGATAGAGTGGATCAGAAAGGATTCAAGCTAAAAAGGCACAGAATATCTCAGAAAAATATTTATATAATGAAATAGGACATAGGTAATTTGAAAACCTGGTGACACAATCAGGATCTTTTTTGCTCTCAGTTAGCAGTTTCTAGAATTATTTCAAAATTTTCTGCCCCATCTGATTACATCTCATGTATCTAAACCAAAATGTCTTTTCTTTTTTTTTTAATCTTGGAAGACTTTATCTTTATATTCCCCAGGATTTACTTAATAAGTTTTCACTTTGTTGATGAAAGCTGTACTTCTAATAATTTCGCAGAGAGTGGTGATATTCTTAATGATGACATAATTATCTCTGCCCAATTCAGACTACCACATGAGACTTTGAATATTGTATGAGTTGGAGTTGGAAAACTGTTATTAAAAGTGAGAATAGTAGTCAGATGCAAGATGTTCACATGTGTAGTCCCAGCTGCTCAGGAGGTTTAGGTGGGAGGATCGCTGGAGTCCAAGATTTGGAGGCTGCAGTAAGCTATGATAGTGCTGTTGCGCTCCAGCCTGGGTAACAGAGCAAGACCCTATATCTAAAAGAGATTAAAACATTAAAAAAGAGATAAAATGAGAATAACAATTTTCCTCAATAGTTCTCTATTTTATCTAGATTCTCGGGTCATGCATGTTGACAGACTGCTAAAATAGTGCAAAAATGTAGTAATAGTGAAACACATTGTCCTTTTTTTTGTTTCCTGAAAAGAAACTACGTATCATCCCTTCTCTTAAAGGGACACATACATAACCATAATAACAAATAGACGTTCTCTAAGCTCTAACTTAAAATAGCAGGTATGGGTACAGAGATAAAATAAGATTTAATGCTCTCTGGCAGAAAGATGGCAGAAGGAGTTTGATAGAGGAGATCGGATTTGAACTGGACCCTAGAAGATGATTAGAATTAGCATTTCCATCTAATGATGGTGAAGTAAGTAATTTGAACCAAACTTTCTTATAAGGACAACTTAAAAAACTTTTCAGAATCATAAAAACAAATCTTTAAAGGAATCAAAATGTTAACGAAACTAGGAAGACTTATCAAGTAGGGCCCAGGGGAGGTTAAAAGTTCAAGAAAGTAGCTATAGCATTTTGGTTTGTGTTCTTCTTGGAAAAGCAAATTGAAATTGGTACTTGTCAATTCCAGAAGGTATGAATGAAAGGACGAGGGACTGAGCAGCACTGAACAGATTGTTATTGGATCCCAGGACCGAGATAGGAAAACTCCTTATCTTAGAGTAGGAACGTAAATGTGCTGTATTGCAGGAGGAAAGATAAGCCAGCATGCTGCCCCTAAACTTGTGTGAAGATTATCCCAGAGTTAATGTCCATTAGTATATGGCAAAAGCAAAGATAAATCTTCTCTGAAGAAAGGTAACATCATTTCAGCTCTCAAATTATGTCTACAAACAATCCATAAATAAAATATTTGGTACAAAATAAGAATAATCAGGCATCTAAGAAGATAAATTAACATGAGCAAAAGCCATTGTTAGGCACAGACTTTAATAAAATATCAATGCTTACTAAATGAAAGGAGGTAAAGATTAAAAAATTTAGCAGATAATAAAATGAAAACTTTTGAATAAGAAAACCTAGTTACCAAAATTGAGAACACAGTGGATAGACTTAATGGCAAATTATATGCAGCTGGACGAAAGGATTAGTCACCAAAAGATATAAGAATGGAAGCATGGTGGCTCACGCTTACAATTCCAGATCTTTGGGAGGCCTAAGTAGGAGGATTGCTCGAGCTCATAAGCTCAAGAATGGTCTAGGCAAAATAACAAGACCCGATCTCCACAAAAAATAACCACAACAACACAAAAATTAGCTGGACATTAGTCTCAGTAACTCAGGAGATTGAGGTGGAAGGATTGCTTGAGTCCAAGTGGTCAAAGCTATGGTGAACCATGATTGTGCCACTACACTCCAGCCTGGGAGACAGAGTGAGATCCCAACTCAGAAAAAAGCGATAATAAAAATAAAGATAAGAGAAAATATCCAAGCAATAAGACCAGAGACCACAAAGATGGAAAATACCAAATATAAGGTAACATAAAGGGAAGGTATAACACATGTTATTTGGAGTCCAAGAAGAAGACAAAACAAGCCAAATGCTAACCAGATTTTTTTTTAAGTTCAACTCTATGCTAAAGATGACACATCAGATAGAGAGGATTCAGATGGTTTGAAAGGACAAGGTTAAGAAAAAAGATGCCTAATAATTTCTACAGATAAACCATGGTGGGGATCATATTGTCCAAAGACTGTAAGTCACCAAGAGTAAGGGCAAGGGAAGAGAACTTTATTGGCAACGAATTTTATTATTTTTATTTTAAAGATGTGGGGTACAATTCAGGGTTAAGTATACCAATGGTCATTGTACAGGTAAAGCTTGGTCCCCACTTCACCTGATTGGAGACCAGGTACACTTATTGATGAAATGTGCACCCCTGGCAGTTTTCCACTACTGCCAATCCCTTTCTTGTAGTATTATGATAATTGTTCAGGGTCTGTTTATGAGTCGGAACATGTGGTACTCAGTTCTTTGTTTCTGTGATAGATCACTGAGCATTACAGACTCTAAATTCATCCAACTCGCTGCAAGGTTCATAGTTTTGTCCTTCTTTATGGCGGCATAATATTTCATTGTGTATATGTACTACATTTTCTTCATCCAGTCCCCCATTTTTTTCATGATGGGCAGCATGATTGGTTCCATGTTTTTGCTATTGTGAATAGTGCTGCAATAAACATGTGTGTGCAGGTATCTTTTTCATAGAGTGATTTGAGTTCCTCCAGGTATATTCCCAGAAGGCGGATTGCTGGGTCATATGGGAGTCGATTTTTAGATCTTTTAGGAATCACCACACTTTTTTCCATAGTTGTACAAGTTTACACTCCCACCAACAATGTAGAAGTGTTTCCTTTTCCCGGTGTCCTCTCCAGTATCTGTTGTTTTTGAGTTATCAATGGTGGCCATCCTGACTAAAGTTAGGTGGTATCTCAGTGTGGTTTTAATTTGCATTTCTTTGATGATTAGTGAAACTGAGCATTTTTAATGTATCTATTGGCTGCTCATATGTCTTCTTTTGAGGAGTGTCTATTCATATCTTTTGTCTACTTTTTAACAAAAGACATGTTGACAACATCTTTACTGGGTGTTGGTTACAGGATAGAAGAAGATGCTGAACATTAGTGTATTAAGAAATCATGTCCTGATACATTTATGATTAAAATGAAAAAGGAGAATAAAGGACTCCCAATTTGAAATTTGAATTATGTCTAGTGCCTTAGTTGGTAGAATTACAACAAATTCTACAAGGTCAGTCAGGTTCTGGGGAATGAGTGCTATTATCTTTTATAGTTTCTGTACTAGAGGAAACACAAATCTATAATCACATAAGGTAATCACTATGTTCTCCTGAAAATAAGCTAAAGGAAATGTTTACTATTATATTCAGTATGGCTGTTGTAATTATAACTCATTTAGTTGAAATTTACTTAATTGAGTGCAAATAACAAATAATAACTCAAGAGGGTGAATCATTCATATTCAATTAGATAGACACACAAAAGTTGTCATGCACAGTGATTAATAGACTTCACTCTTTGTTAATGTAAAGAGTAATTTTTAAAAAAACTTTATTATCCACCTACTCCTCTGCCCACAGTCTTGAACTATTTTACTAACTAATATGAAATGTTTAGTCCATTTTATGTAGCAATTTTATGAACTAATTTTTAACCACTTGGGCTATAATAGCATACCCTAGTCCTTCATCTTTAACACATGAAAAAAATTTTCCTCCTTCTTAAAGTTTTAATTTAACCAGGATCACATGCTCTTCTTATATGCTGAAGTTCATATCCATAATGCATTTTAGTTCCTGGAGTGAATAGTATTAGTTGATGCAGTATGTTTACTTAATGAGACAATAATACAGTTAATTATCTGTAAGAAAACTCAGGACCAATATAAGCACAACCCTCCATTTATATGTAAAGACCCTACATACATATTTGTATTAGTCTTTTTAGTGTGATTGACATTGGAAATTCATTGTATATATGAAGAAAAAACATTTAGAGGCTTTCACCAGGTAGAATTAACTTTCCTGATTGTTGTTGAGGAGTTTTTAATCCAGGAATATTTGGTAGTTGGAAAGCAGAGGAGATGGGAGCAATTTTCTTTTGCAGAGAGGCTGGAATTCATGGGTTGGGTGGGGAGATAGCAAGTCAAAAAAGAAACATTCAACATAGGACCAAAAAATAATAAATGAAAGTGGGGAACTCATTTTTTTTTAAATTTTAAAGATGGGGACTCATTGTTTTAATAGAAGATAGTTTGTGTTTGGTTAAACGTCTTTAGAAGGTGAATGCAAATTTATGCCATACTCAGTGCATTTTGGAAATATACATCTATATTTCCGTATACAAAATATATATATATATACTGAAAAAACTTGTCATGCTTCAGAGTATTGCTAGAATCCATAATGGGCTAGTTATTGTGACAGCATTTTCAAATGACTCAGAAGCCTAAGGATCCTAGAAATTACCTGAAGGAGCATGGTGAGCTCCAGATAGAGCTGCTAAGCTTCCTATGATGTGTCAATCCAAAATCTGCAAAAATATGCCCTTTCAGTTTCAAAGTACCATAGGATGGGCAGAAGCCTGGGAAGAACATGTTTGCCCTCGACAATGGTGGAAATTTACAGGGCAAAGTGGAAATGAAACCAAGTTGTAGGCATGCTGGTTTTGACAGCTCTGCTGGCACTCTCTGCTGATGCTCTTAATCTGGGGATCCTTTGAGAAAAGACGACCTCTTCAAATAACTTTGAACTTTTGAAATGGAGAACTCATTTTTGGAGGAAAAGAGGCTCATTATTTAGTCAAATTCAATCATGAACTCCTGAGTGATTTGGGGGAAGAAAACCATATCTTTAATGCCATTTGACTCATCCAGCAAGTCACTCACTGTTTTATGTATACTTAATGATGATATTAATGATTTGAATGAATGGTTATTGTCCCATTATGTGAACATAAAGCTAGGGGCGAGGAAAATGTTTTTAGGATCATAGTTTGATAAATTTTCCCTTTGCCCTTAATCGGTATCCTCATGACCTAGGATTATTTTTTGCTCATGAGATGTTCCACGTTACAGATAGTCCCTGCCTCCTGGGACTTTTACTCCTATAAACACGACTAACTTTTAAGTGTCTGATGCTTTTATTTGTAATTTCCACTTCAGCAAATATAAATAGGTGACTCAGCCTCTTCACAAAGCACATTTGAGAGTCCTGTGGAACAAAATCCTGTCTTTATGTCATCTCTTACCTCAGCACCCTTTGTGGATGAAAAATTAGGATGAGAAAGAGGTTAAACTCATCCCTGTCCATCTGTGTAATTGTCTGCCTAATAGAGAAATGTAAACGAAGTGGTATAATATGTTTGCCTGTGTCCATGGCATCTTTTAGACTGCCATTCTTAGGTTTTGCTTAGGTTACAACAGGTGACAGGGTTAACATGTTTTGTGTGTGTATGGAGGGAGTATAATTCAGTGACAAGAAAAATCTCATAGTTAAGACTCTAGCCCTTAACAACCAGGAAGCAACATATAAATCTTAGTTGTGAGTCAAATATGACTCAAGCAATGATAAGGACGGGTCACTCTCTTACCTCACTAGAAAAATGGCATAATTCTGAGAACTGCTCTTGCTACTCTAATCATCACCACCATCATTTTACAATCAAAAAGTGCTATTAATTCTATAAAGCAGTTTTACATTAATGATGTCTCTGATTCTCACAGATAAGCAGGTGGGTATTACTGTGGCTCAGTTTATGGATGAGGAAATCAAGGCATATAGCCATTAAATAATTTACTTAAAGTCATATAGCTAATTAGTATCAGATTGGAGCCTCTTCACCATCAAACTTGGGCTCTTAATAGCAAAAATTTTTAAATAAGAAATCAGCATCCTAATTTATATCCTATGCAAAGACAGTGAAAAATATTATTAATGACTTCGGAGAGTGTGAGAGGAGCTAGATTATATAAATGCTTAAAAATAAGTTTATCTTTCCTGATTAAGATTTTTTGTAATGATATTTTTGAACATCATAGTATTCATTTGCCCCAAACAAGGTAGAAGGCATCAGTGCAGTGGCGTAAGCTTTCAGAATAGTGAACTCAAGCTAAAAGGATATTATCTACTAAAATTAAGTAATAGATCCTTTACTGCTACATTTTTACATTTAAAAAAAGCAGCTTTGAAAGGTTAACCTAAGTCCTTATCAGAGTGAATATTTTCTGCTCTAGATAAGAAAATTGATGGGAAAAACTGAGTTCAGTTTAACTTGTATAGGTCAACGCCATGCTTAAGCAATTGCCAGTAAATGTGTTTTGATCATTAAGAACATGTTTACTTGCTAAATAAAACTAAATTTGAAATACTTGCTCCAGACTACTGATTCTATCAATTGTGTGAGTCAAGAAAACCAATTAATTTCTGTGGGCCTCAGTTTCATCATATAAAACAAGTGTTGGCCCAATTGAGTTCCAAATACAAATGTTCGCCCTAAACTTGACTAAGGGCTAAATAACTAACCCATTAGTTACCCCCTCCTCCCTAAAATCCAATTTCATTTTTGTTCTCTTTTACAGGTGAAGAGAGAAAAACTTGGGGGAAAATTGCCACAAAACCAACTACTGAATAAGAATCTTTCATTTCCTCACTGTGATATTTTAAAATGAAAACCTTAAAAATATCCTTCTGATTGCCGGAGCCCAGCGGGTCGAGGCTGTGGTGGCCAGGAGCGGCCACTGCACTCCAGTCTGGGCAGAGTGAAACTCCAACTCAAAAAAAAAAAAAAAAAAATCCTTCTTCATGTCATCTGACCTCATGCTAGTTTTTTGTCCTCACTCTTGTCCTAAAAGCAACCACCTCAATGGCTTTGCTGCTGTATTGGTTCCAGACAAGGCAAAAGTAAGCATTCCCAAGAAATCTTCAGACATACACCTTAAATTTCTAGGCTTCACAATTTTGTTTTATTCTTACCTAATTCTTCTGGTGCATTTTAGGAAAGAGAGTGAGAGAAGGAAGAAAAAGAGTTTTTCCAAATATGTGATGCTTAATGAGACTATTCCATTTTTCCTCACATCACATTAATTGTTTTTAATTTTTCTAGCTATCTTGACATTCATGTCATATGGAAAACTGAAGGAGCAGAGGGAGGCATTTATTTCCAGAAGAGGTCAGAGAGCATAATCAGGGGACAGAAACTAGTAAGTAATCAAGCATGCAGTACACACTTTCATTAAGGCCCATGTGTTACAAAACCACAATATTTTAATTTTCTGGTTCCTGCTGTTTATGCTGAAGAGGTTGTGTTAAGGTTTATTTCAGTTACATTTTGCAAAGGATAAAAGTGTTAACATTTTCAGTTATTAGAGATGCAATGTTTTAGTTTACGGTTCATCTTCATTTACATGAAAGGAAAAAACTCCTCTTGATGGTTAAATAATAAAGAAGGCTGATTGTTTACAGAGTCAAGTAACAAGACTCAATTGTGTGCCATGATCCAATCTCTCCTTAAATCTAGAAATTCGTATCCAACTTAATGATGGCATCTACTGGGAGGAGAAAATTTCCATGGCACATCTTTGTAACAACCCCAAATCTCATGGAAACAAGCCAGGAGAAAAATTTAAATGAGTGTAATCCTTTAGGAAAAATACACTTAAAATTCTTTTTCTCTTAATGGGAACTTTGTTTGCAGACAGTGAACAGTCTACCCAGATAACGCCAACAACATCTGCTGCTGTGGTAAGACCTGACCTCTTAATCACGAGCTATTCACATCAAAATGACTGCAGGCTGTTGGAACCACATGAGTTTTCCTGGAGAAGCCCCTTTTGACAATATCACACAGACTGAATGCCAAAATTATATTTTACCTTTTTGTTTTAAATGCAATTTGAGTAGACAAGGTAAAGAGAATACTCAGAACAAGGAAGAACATCAAATCAATCAAGCAAGATGAAGGCGATCTGATTTGTTTGGCACCTGCTCTGGGAGAGTAATGCTCTGGCATGCCTTTATTTCAGCTCAGATTTGTCAATTTCAGGAAATCAACTCTTTTCTCTCTTCGCTAAGTCCATCTTTGCTGTGACTGTACCAGCTGTTTGTTTTGATTACACGATGATAGACACCAGCTTCCTGGCCAAAATGTCTGAGAGAAGAGGAAGGACATAGGGGCAGGAAACAACCATCCTTCACAGGTTAAAGGTTCTTACCTTTAAATCTCCATCTCAGGCCATTGATCTGATAGCATATGACTTATATGTCATATAGTTGGAGATTTTATGGCTTTTCTAGTTGCCGTGATCCACAGTGGCTCACTTTATTTTCAGTCTGCTGCCATTTAAGGTAAAGCAACAAAGTAAAAATACCTTTCTCTTGATACTTATGGCTAACTTGGGAACTATATCTCCCAACCCAATATTTTAGATTATTTTACGTTTTTATAAATCTAGAGTAGAATCAGTGAATTTGAAGTGGCATTTGAGGTCATCAAGTTTACTCTACTATTTCATTCAGGACTCCTTTTTACAATATTCTTGGTAGAAAATCACCATTCCTGCTTGTAAATTTCTAGGCAGTGTGTAAGCTTTTCAATAGTGACAGTAGTGAAAAGTCAAAATTTTCCTCTAGGTAGTTTCTACATTAAAAATAAGAAGAAGAATCTGTTCTATAGAACATTCTTTCATATAAATGGAGAAAACACAAAACGAAACAAGAGAAAACAACTTCCCACACCTTCCCACATCGCATCCTTCGTGGGAAGGACTATCAAGTGTCAATTCCCTCTGTGGTGAGGTTTCTAGATCCCTCTCTGTCTTGGCTTTCTTCCTGTGGATACAACCTAGGGTATTTAGATATCTATGGAGAGTAGAATGTAACAGAGCTATAGAAACAAAGGATTTTAGAAATGAAAGAAACATCCACATTTTACAAAAATAGAAATAGGACCCAGAGAAGTTATGCAAACTGTTCAGTGTCACACAGACGATATTCTCTCTCCCAGAACAATGCTCTTTTTACTTTTTTTCTAAACTGAGCTGCTTATTAACTAGATGTTAACTGATCAGCCCAGACCTGGGGATCATATGCATGTGTTTTAACACCATACTATTTTGTTGTTTGTTTTATATTATTTATATGAATTATGCTAAACCAGGTCTTATATTTTCTCTTATGTTTTATCTTGTGGAGTTTAACTATGATGAAAGCTTCTCGGGATGGTTTTAAGTCCTAAGTCTTTCATCTCATCAGTACACTGTCTTCCTTTTTTTGACCTGTGCAACTGTTAATTGTCAGAATGCTTTCTATGTGCTTGTTCAGATTATTGTTAGAACTATTCGACAGAATGGGACAGAAAACAAAAAGAAACGACTTCAACAACAGAAAACAAACCTGTGCCATTATACTGGGATTTGGTTCTAGATAGAAAATTCATTAATTGAGACATTTTAGAACCATTGTTGAACCATGCATGTTTATGCTAGATTGTGTATTTACCCAAGTCATGGTTTTCCTCCTTGCCTACAAACATTCTGTGAAGGTCTTCTTGATGGTGCCTTACAGGAATTAAGAAATTGTTTAAGATCTGGTTACTATACAAAAGAAAAAGAGGTTATTGTGAAATGATTTATTCTTAGTATATTTCTTAGTAATGAAAGAAACCTCCTATTTCTTTTCTATGAACTCACAAATCTTCTGATGAGTAACTTAGTTTAGGATTTTGTCAGGAATTGATGAAAAATTCATAAATCATTGGTAAGTGAACATTTTTTGAATATACACATTTTTCTTGGACCTCACCTATTCATGAATTTCAAATATTATAGTATTTTGGAAATCATATGTGCAAACGCTTAATAGCTTGAGTTATCGATGTAATGGGCCTAACTGAAAATATTTAAAGTTGTTTGTGCACTATTTTTTTTTTGAGTTGGAGTCTCACTCTGTCGCCCAGACTGGAGTGCAGTGGCCGCTCCTGGCCACCACAGCCTTGACCTGCTGGGCTCTGGCGATCCTTCCGCCTCAGCCTTCCAAGTAGCCGGAATTTCAGGCATGCGCTACCATTCCCGGCTGATTTTTTGATTTATTGTAGAGATGAAGTCTTGCTGCCCAGGCGGGTCTCGAACCCGCGGGCTCAGGCAATCCACTCACCTCAGCCTCCCAAAGGCGCGGGATTACAGGCTGAGTCACCGAGCCTGGCTGTTTGTGCACTATTGCAAAATAATCTTTGGTTTCAGTTTCCTTTTATTGATGTATGCCCTGCCATTTTTAAGAATCAAAAATATTAAATACTAAGTAGACATAAATATGTGTTGGTCATGGAGAAAATGATATAAAAATACCCATGTACATAAGCAAGTTTGATCACTAGAACATATCCATTAACCATGAAGTCCTTTGTGTACCCTAGCCAGTTTCATCTCTTTCCCTCTTTCATCAAAAAAACAACTAAATTCCCCTTGTTTGGAGATATTATTCTGATTCTTCAGGCTCTCTCTCATGGTGTTTTCTTTCCTCTCTCACCCAGCACCCACACATGCAGTTTTCCTTGTAATCCCCTATTGAATGGAATGACAATGGTCATATTTTTTATTTATAATTTTGCTGAGGGCTTTGCACTTTGGGGAACTCAAGTTTAAGCGTGTGTCTATGTTTCCTAGTTGATTTTCACCTTGGTGGTTTACATTTACATACTTTCTCCCCATGCCTTGAGGACTGTGAAAATGTTCATTGGAGTTCAGCAAATGCCCTAATTTCAGTCAGCAAGTCGACTTTTGTGGGTTTTTCTCATCTCTCTGGATTACTATTTGTTCTTAGTTTCTGACCTTTGTTAGCTCTTTCTTGTAGCTCTCTATGTATATATTACTGAACTTACAATATTTTTATAAGTTCAGGAATCACCCTCCTGCTTGCATATTTCTAGGGATTGTGTATATATTCGTGTGTGTGTGTGTGTGTGTGTGTGTGTGTGTGTGTGTTTTCTCCTATTTAGCATAAGTCATTCTCAACAGGAGCCTTGGTTAGAAAATGAAAATGTACTCTATATTTTCCAATTTGAAAGCAATTCTCCTTGATGGGGAAGGCAGAATCAAAACAGGAGCTGAGTAATTAATTCTATTGTTTGTTGTGACCCTGCCTTCTGCTTTCATCATAACTGTTGCCTTAGTTTTTTTTTTTCAGGCCTTTGTTTATCCTCACATTCTATGCACACTCTTATTTTTAATTCTGATCTTCTATATTGGTATGTATAGTTTTCCATCTGATCATAAAATTTATTTCATGTTTTAGAAACTTTCACCCTTTATACTCTTTAGAAATGTGACCAAATTTATCTTTGCCAAGGTAATACAGAGTCTTGCCATCAGAAACAGAAACAGAAAATGTCTAAGAACTTGTATAAAGTTAGTTTTTGTTTGTTTTTGTAGACCTTCCTTACTTTACTACTCTACTTCTTTGTGAGTGTGTTTTGATCCCGTATACTGTGGGAGTCATAAATCCTTCTCTGGTTTATTATATAGTTATATAGAACATGAGCTTAGTCCTCTGAAATCAGTGATGGCTCATATCCCTAGGAAGTACTTTTCAACTGCAATCAGATATCAGCAGTTTTTAATAGGATTTTAGAACAGTACTGATTCAGCTTATTAATGTACAGTCTGATTTCATTTGAAACACTTAGCAAAAGACTTGGGTTGACCTACTCAAGCTAGAAAAGTAAAGTGTTATTGGTAATTCTTGGTTCTTAGTATCCTCCAGAGATCAGATGGGATCAACGGACATATAGTAGGTAGTTAAACACCTCTGTGGTGTGCTAAAAATGATTTTTGGTATATTCCAATATTCCATCAGATGCAGACTCTGAATATCACTTAAATCCCTTCTAGGGGTGAGGAAACTTGTATCATATGGACATCTTTTATAATCACTTCAGGTTTGTAGGGTATAGGTTCTGAGAAAAAAGATACAATTTGGCTTTAATTGGTATAAAAACTGAAAATAAGAAATTTATATTATCTATAAGTTTAGTAATTATTACTAATCCAAAAATAGTTACTACATATTATCCAATCAAATGATACTATATAGGACTTAATAATTGAATTATTGTTATTTGCAAATGTTTTCTTCACAAAGTAGATTAAGGCTAAATTTTTATTAACTTTAATTCTTATGAAACTAGATATAGTAAGAAAAACGACACAGATCTGTTTGTGAATATGTGAATTTTATGAGACATACTAATTTTCACTATCTTTCCTAACCTTTTGTGTTTGGAAATTTATATATTTTTTAAGCTGAAAGTTTGTTGGTTGTTTAGTTTTGCAAATCTGGGCCATTGTAATTTGAAATTTTATGGATAAGCCAGCATCTGAATTTTCTGATGTGTATTATTTATGGCTAAAGATAACTTGACTTTCCTGTAAATTTTGTGAACTTTATTTAAACATTATTGGCAAGATAAGCGTGTTCATAGGCACCTGCTTTTCATATATCCTTTTATTTTATTTTATTTATTTATTTTTTGAGTTGGAGTCTCACTCTGTCACTCAGACTGGAGTGCAGTGACACGCTCCCGGCCACCGCAGCCTCGACCTGCTGGGCTCCGGCGATCCTTCTGCCTCAACCTTCTGAGTAGCCGGAATTACAGGCACGCGCTACCACGCCTGCCTAATTTTTTGATTTATTGTAGAGATGAGGTCTCATCAAGTTGCCCAGGTGGGTCTCGAACCCACGGACTCAGGCAATCCACTCACTTCAGCCTCCCAAAGGCGCGGGATTACAGGCTGAGCCACCGAGCCAGCTCATATATCATTTTAGAATAGATTATATATTTTATGAATGTGTACGTCCCTAAGATACCATCCCTCAACTTAAAAACAAAAAAAAAGCCCATAGCCTAAAGGGGAAATAAAAATGTTCACAGATGATATAGGGAACAAAAGGAGGGCTCCAATTAGAAGAACAGGGAGATCTATTTATCATCAAAATCCCAAAATTGGAACAACTGTATTATGATTTGGATTGCTTTGCAATTGCAGCCCCAGTCCAGTGTGGTAACTTTTCTGATAGACTTGTTCAAGAAAGTAAGCCAGATGGAGAAATCATGGTAAATTGTGCTCCAGTGGTGAAGGTGATTTCAACATATTTTTCTGAAGGACAGGGGAGAAGGAAAGAAAGAAGGAACACCTGAAACTTGGTATCTTTTGTAAAGACATTTAATGTATAAAACATCTTTCAAGAACTATATGCTAAGGAAACATGTTTCCGTACCCCTCCAGTTTTTTGACTATCTTTGAACTTGTTATTGTAATAAGAAGAGAATCCAGATTAATATGGCCACCCTAGTTTGCATGGTAATTCTGCATACTTGCTAACTTCCAATAATGACCAGAATTCTGAGCTAAGAGAAATACACCACCACAAAGATGCAGTAGCATAAATGTATAGCAATGTTGTATTTTCAAATTTTAATCTTTGCAAATAGTAGAGAATAGGGATTTGAGAGAATTGTGTCTAATGGCAAAATCACTTTCAAAGAGAACAAAAAATATTTCCTGATTGCAATTTAAGAAGACTTTAAATACTTAGTTTTTGATGTTTGCAGGATAGCAAGTATTACATTTAAATTAAATCATTGGTAATCTGATAAATGGGATAACTATGTTGTATTATTTAATTTCCTTAATTACTAATGAGTCCATAAATCTATTGACCATTCGCTTTTTTTTTTTTTTTAAGAAGAAATAGATCTATTGCTTATTCATCTTCCTGACTTACTTGCTTTTTGAGATGGTCATCTTTTTATTTTTGATTGGTTAAAAAACAAAAACCATATGCTTCTGGCCATAATGGGATAACAGCATATTGACTTACTTTCCCTCCATAAACAACTAGAAAATTGGACAAAGCATATGAAGCAGACATTGAATAGTAGTGATTCATAGATGGGAAACAAGTGAGATGAGCCTATGATCAGCCCTACTTTCAGACTGTGTGTGAGAAAAAGAGCTTCAGTAATCTGGACAGGGATCTTTTTTCAGTCTTTGCTGAATATTAATACTAATTTTATGAAGCTGCAGTAAGGATGACTGTGGAGTTACAAGCTGAACAATTGTAACAGAATTCACACAAAGTGTGAATTCACACAAAGTGAGGGAAATGATTCCCACAAAGTGAGGGAAATTCACACAAAGTGTGAATTCACACAAAGTGAGGGAAATGATTAATCTCTAGTCACCTGGTGTCCTCATTTTATACCCAGAGAAATAAAAAAATGACCCCAGTAGAGCTAAATTACTCCCATATAAAGACTATGTCAAACCATCCCAACAAAAGCTTAAAGACAAGCCTTGAAAAGATCAAACTGATCCATGAGTGACTTATCTGTCTTCCAAAATGAATTTTAACAGCTCTTACAAAAAGACAATCAAATTTAGTTAAACACATTTGCAACTGGAATCTCAGAAGAAGAGAAGAGAAAGGCAGAACAACAACAATGACAAAAAATGATTGTGTTAATAATGACTAAACATTTTTCAAATGCAATGAAAACTTTAAATCAATAAATCTAAAATCATCAACAAATCCCAGGAAAAATCAATAAAAAGAAAACACTCATCAAGGCATATCAAAATCAAACTGTTAAGAACCAATTATGAAAAGGAAATTATCCAGAAAAAACTAGCAAGCATTGTATACAAAGGAACAAACACAGGAATGACTATATAGTTCTGTTTTGAAACTTTGGATTCCAGAAGAACATAAAATGGTATTTTTAAATTTCTTAAAGAAAAACTTGTCAATTAAAAATTCTATTTTCTGGAAAATTATTATTCAAAATTGGTGGCAATAAAAAACTTTTCAGAAAAACAAGTAGGCTTTTAAAAAATGTAAAGTGAAATTGATTCTAAAATTTATATAGAAAAGCAAAGGATCTAGAAGAATTCAACCAATCTGAAAAATAATACATTTGGATTTCAAGACTTACCAAAAGTTGAAGTAGCAAGAGAGTGTGGTATTGGCATAAGAACTGTCATATAAATCAGTGGATTAGAATATAGTCCACTATGGTCCACAAATAGATTCACACATATATGGTCAGTTCTAGTCAGCAAATATGCAAAAGTAATGGTGAATGAAGAGTTTCTCAATAAAGTATGTTGGAACAACTGGTTATCCATATGGGGGTAAAAAAGAATATAAACCTTACCTCACATCATCAACAAAGATGAACGAAAAACGGATCATAGATGTGAACTTAAAAGCCAAAACTTCCCCAGTTTTAGAGGCTAAAGTGGAACACATTGCAATCCAATGGTAGGCAAACGTTTTTATAGGACACAAATATCTGAAACCATGATTTAAGACATAAATTAATTAAAATTAAAAATTTCCACCCATCATTAAGAAAATGAAAAAATAAGCCCTCGACTGGGAGAACATATTCGCTATACAGGTACTGACAAAGGAATTAGAGCCAGAAGATATAAAGAACCCTGACAACCCAATAGCAACAAGACAAATATCATTCAATAGAAAAAAATGAGCAAATGTTTTGAATAGGCACTTCACAATAGATATAAGCAATAACATTAAGTACATGAAATTAAGTTCAACATCAGCCATTAGGAAAATGCAAAATAATACCACAATTCGATATCATTACACACCGATTCATATGATTAAAATGAGAAAGGCTGACAATACCAAGTGTTGACAAGTTTGTGTAATAACTGGTACTCATATATATTGATGGTAGAAATATCCAGTTGGGCAACAATGTGGTTAACTAGTTTGGATATTTCTCATAAAATTGAAAATACTCCTAATATATGACCCAGCCATTCCCCTCCCCAGAAGTTTATCTTTAAAAACTGAAAATACATGTTCACATAAAGACTTGTACAGAAATGTTTCTAGCAGTTTTACTTTCAATGGTTGAAAACTTCAAACAACTCTAATGGATAAGCAAATCAATAATAGTAAAACACTATCTGCAATTAAAAAACCTACTGATACACATAGCATTAACGAATCTTAAATATTAGAAAGCCAGACATAAAAGAGTATATACTGTGTGATTCCATATATAAACATCCGGAAAAGATTAATCTGATTTATAGTAACAGAAAGCAGACTAATATTTGCTAGGGGTCAGGGGAGGGGGAATGACATCAGGATGGGGAAATCATTAACTGGCAATGGGCACAAGGAAACTTTTTGGAGTGATGGAAATATATATTCAATGTGATAGTGAATGCATGGTTAAAAACTGACGAAACCCATTGGACTATATGCACTTAACATTGAAGCATTTTAAAGCATGTAGTTTATACCTCAACAAAGCTGATTTTTGAAAAAGAATAATCTTTTCTCTTTAATCATTTGTTTGCAGTAATTTTGACATACATAAATTTAAGTTTTTACACAGTCAAAATATATCAATCTTTCTCTTCACAGCTTTTGAGTTTTTGTGTCATGTCTAGAAAAGCTTTTCCTGAACATTTCATAGAAAGGCCATTTAAGGGAATGTTTTATAATGTAAATTCTGGCATCAGATAGCCATCAAGAGGCTGTTTACATTTGGGCGAGTTACTTAATCTGTCTATTTTGTAATTTCTTCATTTTTAAATCTGTGGATGATTACAGCTTCTACCTTAATGGTAGACAGTGACAAAATGCAGGCAAAGTAGTTAGAATACAAATGCGTACGTTGGAAATCTTAGCACCAGTTATTTTTATGAGCATATTTTCTTAGAGTGCTTTTTTATTTCAACTATTACAAATATTAAGATAAATATAGAGATTATAATGAACACCTGTGTATGCACTACTTCATTGTGTTAATTCTGTTCTACCACATTTGTTTCAGGTAGCCTAACTTTAAGAACTATGAATAGAATTGAATCCCTCTTGGTACTCTTTGATTCTAGTGTTTCCCCAACCTATATATAATCACTTGACTGAAATTCACGTGTATTTTTCTTGCCTATGTAGTAAAGTGGTACTATATATTTTTACATTTATAAAAATATATAGTTTTAAAATTTAGAATGTTATATAAATGGCACACTGTATGCTCTATTATACAACTAGCATTTCTTAGTCAATATATTGTGGTTGAAACTTTTTATGTTTTAACATGCTAGAATAATTTTACATTTCTGTTTCTCATGTTTATGTCTCTAACCTATCTGGATTTTATTTTCCTATAATGTATGATATAGAGATGTAATTTACTGCTCTTATTCAAATGATTAGCTGGTTGTACCAAAACGATGTGTACAAAATCTTGAGGGTGTGCCATTTTATATTCTATCGTACTTGGATATACAGATATTTAATTATATATAAAGAATGCTTAAAATATTGGGTATGTTTCTTGATTTTCCCTTCTGTTCTAATGATCTATGTCTTGAATTCCATGGCACTGCTGCATTATTTCAATTATTTTAGCTTTTTATATACCTATTATAGCTTTATTATATTTATGTTTGAATGTACATATATTCTAAAAACATATAATTATAACATTATAAGTAATGCTAGTTTTAAAATTTTAGATTTATATTTATAGGACATGAAGACAATTATTGTTATACAAGAGAAAATAAGCATTATGAATCTTGATAATTTAAAAATAATATTATAATAACACTTTTGGAGAAAGGGAAGACTCATGGAAAGAACTGTAAGGATGCTATAAAATACTTATTTTTCCAAGTAGGGAACCCAAAGATTCTGTCTAAGCTTATTTAATCAGGTAATGAAAGTCTAAATTTATAAGTTTAAGTTAAAACAACAATTATAAACAAAAATTGGTAGGTAGAGGAAGAAGTGGAGAAAGAATAACATGATAGTTAAAGAGATAGTTCTTTTAAGTCATAGTCATACACATCCCAAGCAAGTCTGATGAATAAGCATATTAAGATTGATCTGTGAATAACTTTTGTCTGTCATCCAAATGCTCTCCTTGGGATGATGAGAGTCTCAAAAAGGTAAGCTGTTGAAACCTTAAGGCTACCTTGATAATTCTCTTGGTATTATGCCAGTTTCTTTTGTTTGATCCTCTATCGGTTATTACTGAGAGTGAATCACTTATTTAGGAACACTATTGCCTATCTGAGAAATTTATTTGATAACATTCCTGTTCATTTATTAAAGTAATTTCTTCTCTGGACCTTTACTTATTGAAAGGTAGGACCTCAAAGTGACATTCTACTTTTCAGAAACCTCAGTTCTTGATCTGGTCGTTTCCTGACTCCTCTTCCTTTTACTGAAAATCCTTGGGAATGCTACGTTTTCTCACTTATAGCTTCACAGCTAATGCCTTGGTTTAGGAAGCCTCTGTTTAGGTAAATTCATCTTTTATCAAGTTAAAGTGGTTGGTTAAGTTCCATTTTGGCCCATTTGATCTGGCAGATTGGAATATACCACACAATAGCAAGCAATAGATAGCCCTGACTGATGATGGACCAAGTGGTAAGAGCTATGGAAGGATATTTTCAGATCTGATAGAATCCTTTGGCCATGCTCTACAGTGACCAAGTATTATTTGAGAAAAATGGCTTATAGGGATCAAAGGAAGAGAATTCTATGTATTACACTTTTGAGAGATTTTAGAATTCTAGTTTGTAACCAAATATTGGTTTCTTGTTTTCAAGATTTTAGAACCTTGTCTTTCTGGTCATTGAAGTGTAAAATGGTACATGAGGAGATAGGAAGGTACTTTGCTGTACTGGCTAAATTTACTATTTAAGCTTCAGAGAAACTGCTGTCAAGCTGCCCGACTCAAATGATAAGAGTTATTTTATTCCGTTTTTTAATATAATTTTCTGGCAAGCAGAAAATGATCTGTCTTAACACTTATATTCTCCCTGCCAATGCGCATGCAGTATGTTTGGACATATGGTCTCATTTTTATGATCTTTTAACCTTTATTTATTCTACATACCCTATGGCAGAGCTAATCACTTGTGGGACTTGAATGCCAGGGAAGGGCCCCATCTGGAGTCTCTGGGGAAAAAAAATGAGGATTGCTTACACGAGGGAAAACTTTTAAATATAGATGTATTCATCTGCATGAAATAATTTCAGTTCCACTCTTGATGCTCTTAACCTAGTGGCTTAAGAAAATGTAAGAGAAAAAAATCTATGGGAAAATTTTCATGTCTTTTCCCTGGGGCTTGACATTAAATAAAACTATGTAGTAAGCAACTTATGCTGGTCATCAACCTTCATTAGAGAATATTCTCTTAAAGCTTGGTACTAGAAATCCAGTACTATATTTTCACAAATGGATGCCATTTCAGTTGTTATTATGCCTGCCACAAATGGTAGTAAACCTCAAGTAACCATGGCTTAAGCTTGGTAGATATTTAATTTTTTTCTCCTGTAAAACAAGTCTGGAGTTATGGAGTCCAGACTTTTATGATAACTATTTGACTTACAGCTTCTTCAAGATTTCTGCTTTACTATTGCTACAGTGTGACCTTTGTCTAAAATAGTTTCCAGAGCTCCAGCCATTACTTCTGAATCCCAGGTAGTATAATGGAGGCTAAGAACCTTCTGCAGTAAAATCTTGACTAAAAGTAGTGGCTGAGATCACTTTGCCTCTTTCCCAATCTTGATAAAATTTTAAATATTCCTTTGTGTAAAATGTTTATATTAGGTATAAAACTTTTTGAAACTTAGACTTAAAAAATTCCCTTCTAGTTTTAAATTTGCTCAGTTTTGGCCTGGCTCGGTGACTCAGCCTGTAATCCTGTGCTTTGGGAGGCCAAGGTGAGTGAATTACCTGAGCCAAGTGGGTTCGAGACCCGCCTGGGCAACTTGGCGAGACCGCATCTTTACAATAAATAAAAAAAATTAGCCGGGCGTGGTGACACATTCCTGTAGTTCTGGCTACGTGGAAGGCTGAGGTGGAAGGATCTCCGGAGCCCAGCAGGTCGAGGCTGCGGTGGCCGGGAGCGTGCCACTGTCCTCCAGCCTGGGTGACAGAGTGAGACTCCAACTCAAAAAATAAATAAATAAATGTGCTAAGTTTTAAATTAATGGGGGTTGAATTTTGTCTCATACCTTTTTTGCGTTTATTGAGATGTACAAAATTTGATCTTGTATATTGATTTCTGTGGTGAAGTACATTGGCTCCTTCTTGAAGATTAAATCAGATTATCATATATGAAATAAATATATCTTAGTCAACCTTTCAATATATCACTGGATTCTAATTGCTGATACATTGTTTAGTATTTCTGAATTTGTGTTTTTTAAAAAAACTGCCTATAATTATCCATTCTTATTATACCCTTATCATGTTTAGTTACATTGGTTTCATACAATACGCTGGAAAATCACCACTAGACGGATTCTTCTTTGCTGGAAGAATTCTGTAAAATTGATTTTTTTCTGGAATAATTTATTGCTGAAATTATCTTTAGGTGCTTTTGTTTATGATGTTGGTAAATTTTTCCCCCTTTGTCAGTCTTGCTAGATATTTATCAATTTTGTTAGTCTTTTTAGAGAACTAATTTTTGGCTTTACCTGTTTTCTATCTCATTAATATTTAATCATATCATTAATTTATTTCTTTTACTTTATTTGGGTTGAATTTACAGTTATTTTTATAACATTGGAGTTGTCTATTTAGATCACTTATTTTTAGCTTTTCTAATGTATGCACTTATCGTTATAGACTTACTTCTGGGCCATGTTTTGCTGAATTCAGCAGATTTCTATATGTTCTATTTTCATTATAATTCAGCTAAAAATATTTTTTAATTTTTGTTATGAGTTTTTCTTTGACCTACAGACTATTTAGAGGTATATTGCTTTATTTTTAAATATGTGGGTTTGCTAGTTACCACTTTATTTCAAACTTAATTCCATTGTAGTTAGAGAACATAATATGTATGATTTTAAGCTTTTGTAATTTGATTAGATTTGCTTTGTGGCCCAACATGTGGTTAAATTTGGTACATGAAAAGAAATCTGCAGTTGTGTGAAGTGTTCCGTGTGTGTGTGTGTGTGTGTGTGTGTGTGTGTGTGTGTCATTTGGATGAATTTATATTGTTTATGTCTTCTATATACTGACTGATTTCATGCCAACTTGGGTTACCAGTTATTAAGAAAGGAGAAATAAAGTGTTTCACTGTGTGTAGTCTAATTCTCTTCTTAGTTCTGTCAGTTTTTGCTTTATGTTTGGATCTGAATTTTGTATGCATATAAATTTAGCAATTTGAAATTTTCCTTAATGTATGTACATATATATACTTAGGCTATATAACATGATGTTTTGATATACATCATGATTTATATACATCTGGATATGTAGTTAAATGATTACTATAATCAAATAAATTTACATATCTAACACCTTCTTTGGTTAACTTGTGTGTGTGTATGTGTGTGTATGTGTGTGTTAAGAGCATCTAAAATTTTCCTTATCAAATTTTCAGTATATCATACATTATTATTAACTTCCCTCAGAGTTGACCTTTTCATCACTATGAAATTTTTTTTCCTCTAGTACTGCTTTTTGCATCAAAGTTGACTTTAGCTGATGGTAGTATACTTACACCAGCTTTCATTTGTGGAGTGTTTGCATGGCATATTTTTTTCTAGTGTTTTAATTTTTCTGTGTGTTCATATACTTAAGTTTTGTCTCTTATAAATTGCCAATAATCAGGTTTTGTTTTCTACCTCAGTCTTACAATCTTGACCTTCTAACTGGAGTGTCAAATTTATAAACATAATTATAAAAATATAATTATTGCTAGATACAGAATTATACCAAATATCATACTATTTGCCTCCTTCCTATACATCCCACAAACTTTTTATTCACTTCATGTTTAAATAGTATTTTTACAGAGGGTTGAGCTATGTGCTTGCAGTCATTGTCTTTTTTTTTTTTTGAGTTGGAGTCTCACTCTGTCATCCAGGATGGAGGGCAGTTGGCATGCTCCCGGCCACCGCAGCCTCGACCTGCTGGGCTCAGGTGATTCTTCCACCTCAGCCTTCCAAGCAGCTGGAACTACGGGCATGCGTCACCAAGCCTGACTAATTTTTGATTTATTGTAGAGATGAGGTTTTGCCAAATTGCCCAGGCTTGTCTCGAACCCGTGGGCTCAGGCAATCCTCTCACCTTGGCCTTCCAAAGTGCTGGGATTATCAGCGTGAACCTCTGCGCCCAGCCTTCATTTTCTTTCAACACTAAAAATGTACCATTCACTTAGGTTCTGTTTTCATTGTTTCTGTTGAGATGTTAACTGTCAGTTTTATTGTTTCTTTTTCTTCTTTAAGGTAATCATCCTTTTACTTTGACAATGTTTTTTCCTTGTCTTTAGGAGTTTTTTTATGTTGTCTATGAGTGTGACTTAAATTTCTTTTATCCATTTTGGAATTCATTTTCTAAATCTGTCCCTCTATTCTCCCATAAGTCTGGACTATTCTGGTTCATTATTTCTTCAAATATTGCTTTTGTTCCTTTCTTATTCTCTCTTCTCATATTCTGTGTATGCAATTAGATGTATGTTAGACCTTTCCACCCTATTCCATATGTCATTTACATCCTTTTTACATATTTTCCATATCTTTGGTTCTCTATACTTTGCCCTGATTATTTTATGCTATCCTGTCTTATGGATTACAGACATATTCTGATGTGTTCCATCTGTTATGGACTCTCTATTTTCTAAATCTAGTCACTAGACTTATATTTGATTCCTTTGTATAGTTTATAGTTGCTTATAATTTCTATACCTTTTTGTTTGTGTTCTTATTCATGTTAATCACATTTAAGATCCATGTTTTATCATTCCAATATTTCAATTGTGAATGTGTCTGTTTCTATTGTCTGGTTTTTCTCTTGGCCCTTTGTCTTGATATTCCTGGTAGTTCTTTATTTTTTACTAGGTATTTTATATAAAAATTATAAAAGTTCTAGATGATGATTTTTTCCCCTAGAGAGCATTCACTCTATCTTATCATAGAGAGATTGAATGTGGTCTGATGAACATATTTCATTCAGGAATTGAGCTGATTAGAGGCAAATTTATAGTTTTTATAAATGTTAATCTAATATATAATTCATCTCTCCTTCCAAGATGTAGTCTTTTTGAATTCTAAACCTTGGGACTGGCATATTTAATATGGTCTCTATTCTCAACTCTAGTTTTTTTTTTTTCTTATCACTATGAGGCTGTGGAAAATTATCTTTGCTTTTCAGAACCTTTCCACTTGACTTCTTAGCTTCTTTCCTTATGCAGTTGAATAAATTCAACAAATACTCATATGAAACAATGGTGAATGCTAGGCTCAACTCACTGCACCACCCTTTTCTTTTCGCTTTTTGCTCCTTCCATTCTAGCTTCAGTGAAAGCCCTGAACTTTCTATCCTCAGCCTTGTGAGACTTGCAAAAGCTCTTCTGGCTTTTCTGCCTTTTAGCAGTCTTGCTTCCCAGATTCTCACCCTCTTATCTCGCATCAAAAATACAAAAATGCCATGAGCAAAAAAGTTGCTCATAGAACACATCTCACCTCTCTAATTTCCTCCCTGAAATGTATGCCCCTTAAGTGCTGGCTTCTTGGATAGCTGTCTGATGCTTAACAGACAGGTTTTGTTTTTGTTTTTAATCCAGATTTTAAAATATCTTTAATGGAAGTATTGGTCTGCCCAAAGCTTCTTGGGCAGCTATTTTTCATCTAGAAATAAAGTACCCCCCCTACTTCAAAATTAATGTCATATTAAATCTTTGCTCCAAGACTCAATTAATGAAGAAAGTCACTAGAAGTTAAAAATAGCAATATTTTACTAATGAGAAATTGGAGTTAAATAAAATATTTATAGAGTGCTTACTGTGAATAAAGGGTAGAACTATGCTTTAAATGATATAGTAATTATGATAATTACTTATAATACTGATAATAAAAGGCAAAATAGAGTCTTTCATCTGATAAAGCTTACAATTTTATAGGACACAAAAATGAATCCACTGAATTACTAGAAAAAATGGTAGAGTATGGATGTACACAAAAAAAGTGAGTTTGTATTCTACTTCAGGAGTTGGTAAACTATAAATGGATGGCAAGTCTGGTTCACATACCATTTTAGTAAATAAAGTTTCATTGAAACACAGCCACTGTCACTCCTTTATAAGTTGCTAGTTGCAGCAGAGTTTGTATGGACTGCAAAGTCAAACGTATTGTCAAAGTATTGTATTACAGAAGTAGTTTGTCAACACTTTTTCTAGCTTTAGCATTGTTTTGGGCCATCCTTTTTTTTTTTTTTTTTTTTTTAGTTACTCAAAAATTCCAAAATATCTCTAAGAATTAAACAGCTTCTTTCTTTTGTAACTCTTTAAAACTGTTCATGGTTGGGTACGATGGCTCATGCCTGTAATCCCGGAACTTTGGGAAATGAAAGAAGAAGAATCGCTTGACCCTAGGAGTTTGAGACCAGCCTGGGCAGCATAACAAGACTTTGTCGTTACAAAAAGAAAAAAGAAAATAAAAAATTAGTTGGGCAGTGTGGTGCACACCTGTATTCTTATCTTCTCTAGAAGCTGATACAAAAGTATTGCTTGAGCCCAGGAGCTGGAGGCCGGTAAGCTGTGACCAAGCTACTGCACTCCCTGACTCAAACTAAAACTAAAACTAAAACTGTTTGTCTTTACTGGTTCAGGTCTGAGATCTTGATTTCTGTGATTGTAATCTTCAATTATTATTGTTACTTAGACTGAACCTACAACCTAAATGTTTTGTTTGCAACCGACATGGTCTTCTAACCACGATGTAAAATTCCTGTGCCATTTGTTGTTGCATCTTTTCTTATCGTGGATAAAATTTATCTGGCTGAGATTATGACTGCACAAAAAAGCCTTGTTGAAATGTTGCCAATTTTGGAGGCAAAAACTCAATAAGGGAAAACAATCACTTTCATGTCTGGAGACATCCCTTGAGGCATTTTACTTCTCAAAGATCCCTTAGGGAATATTGGGCCAAGTGAAGTATTCCCAAGAGAAACAGAGGGCTCAAAGCAGCCAACTGTAATCTTTATGTATTTGTCAGCTTAGATTTCTCAATGAAGACAGCTTTTTGAAATCTTATTCTTTCTTTTCTGGTTGCATCTTTTTTCCCCTCCCCCCTCATTTTCATGGTGCTCCTTCATTGTGGAGGAACATCCTCCGCCCCTGCCATATGAAGAGACTTTTAAAAATCTCTCTCTCTCTGATTTGAATTACACACAAGTGTTTTGTAGTAACTGGTACTTATTTTGGCTCTTTGTGTAAGTAATTGAACACCCATTAACAAAAGATAATTGGTTGACAGAGTTTCATTATTCTTGGAATAAATAGAAAGTCTGTGGACTGAGATTGAAGAGGCAAGAGAATAGTCTTGGAAATGTAGAGGGTGGATTTACAGAATATGTTTCTGAGGTGCCAGAGTCACACTTAAATAGATGCGGCATGAATTCCTTTCATGTTGCAATCCATATTTTATGCCCACCCTGTAGTTTCTCAAATAACGTAAAAATATATGAATGGAAACCAGAAATCAAAGGAAAAAATTCATTTTTAAGGCAGGAGTTCTCATTAGGTGAGTGAGATAACAAATCCGAGGAAACTGGATAAAAAATAAAAATCAGTTTGTCCATAAATTGTTTCATCAGCATAATGTCAAACTATAGTCTGATGGACTCCTCTACTATTTAGCCATGCTGATTGCTTAAATTATATTGTGCAGTTAAAATGTTTTTGTCAATTCTTGTGAGTCTTCCTTACACAGAGAGGATTATGAGTATATCTCCTGATGTGTCTTTGTGTGTGAATTCACTGGTGGTATTGGTGACATGGAAAACCTTAAGTATAATTCACTAGTTACAGTTTTAATTGATGATATTGCCAACACTTGCACTCAGTTTTTCAAAATGATAGGTTTAGATCAACTGAAAGGGCTTACTGATGATAGCTCTTCAGCCCAGCTGAATTTGGTGGTGATGTTTCATACCAATTTCAAGTAGAGGGGTGAACACTTACATAATGAAGATTGCCACACAATCCAACAACTATATAAAGTATCAGATATGATCCATCAGAGTTGATAAGAGACATATAATTCATACAGTTTATAATTGTCTCTCTCTTTTTTTTTTTGAGTTGGAGTCTCACTTGGTCTCCCAGACTGGAGTGCTCCCGGCCACCGCTCCCGGCCACCGCAACCTCGCCTGCTGGGCTCTGGCAATCCTTCCGCCTCAGGCTTCCAAGTAGCAGGAATTGCAGGCATGCACTACCACGCCTGGCTGATTTTTTGATTTTTATTGTAGAGATGATCCCCAGGTGGGTCTCGAACCCCCGGGCTCAGGCAATCCACTCACCTCAGCCTCCCAAAGGTGCAGGATTACGGGCTGAGCCACTGAGCCGGGCAATTGTCTCAACCATTGAAAAAATTCTTGTTTCTATTAGATGTGAAAGATTTGGAATTTGGGCTTAAACTCGGACACTTTGCTATCTCAAGAGCCATTTTGTCACTCTTACATACTATTTTCCCTTTCCCCTCAAATACAGTGATTCTAATGAAAGGCAATGTTTTGTCTGAAACAGCTATTGATGGGTTTTTAGGGGGAAACACATCTAATTACTGGCAGGAAAATCCTTCTAGCTTATCTCTAGTTTTGAAAGATAAATGAAGAGACTGTAGATGCTTAACCAACTCCAATTATGTTTCCATTTAGATCATGCTATTGAACTTGATTTGTATGTAACCACAGTGAATAGTTTATGTCCAAGATCAGAGTTTTTTCTTGTAGTTGTAACAGAGCACAGTGGTGTATACACCTGCTAACCATAGGCTTTCATTAAGATGATTGATTGCTTGCAGTGATTTATTTGATATATGGGCATTCCTGTGGTGTGAGTTTTCACTGTAAAATGTACACAGTTCATCATTTGGGCTCTTCTCCTGCATAGCCATTAAAAGAGATTTTGAGCATGCATTCTTCCAAAGGCTTTTCCTTGATTAGGTAAAAATGTATTATCCTTGAAGAAATTATGAATCACTGAAAGATATTCTGGGTTGGGGGCACTTAATGAATATTATCATTTTTAACATTTAGATGTGTCTTCAACTTGATATCAGTGATTGTCAATTTATTCAGACATCTACTCTTAGAGTTAGAAGCAGATTTATAGTCAAAGGAATGCTCAAAGTCTAACAATGAAAAGAGTAGAAACAACCCACATTGGTTCATTTGAAGCCCTGGATTTCATTTAAAAACTCCTTTTGAACTATAAAACTATGAAGTCATTGAAGTGGGTGAATCCTTGCTTACTAGGAAATCTGATTCAGGAAAATATATATGTATACATACAACACAACATAATACATATATTATGGGTGATTTAGTAAGGTGGGGAGAGAAATGTAGTCAACTAAATACACTTATTGAAAGTTCTGGAGAAAATTTTTGGTAAATATGATTTTTACTGCCTAGTACATATTTCTAGAATCCATAATTTGGAACCACAGATACTAACATATTTATAGAGATATGTATTGTGCCCCCCCAAAAGATATGTCTACATCCTAGCCCAAGTGCCTGTGAATGTAACTTTATTTGGGAAATAGAGTCTTTGCAGATTAATTAAGAATCTAGAGATGAAGCCGGGCTCAGTGGCTCAGCCTGTAATCCCGCGCCTTTGGGAGGCTGAGGTGAGTAGATTGCCTGAGCCCGCGGGTTCGAGACCCGCCTGGGCAGCGAGACCTCAACTCTACAATAAATCAAAAAAAAAAAAAAAAAAATCAGCCGGGTGTGGTAGTGCATGCCTGTAATTCCAGCTACTCGGAAGGCTGAGGCGGAAGGATCGCCGGAGCCCAGCAGATCGAGGCTGCGGTGGCCAGTAGCGGCCACTGCACTCCAGTCTGGGCGACAGAGTGAGACTCCAACTCAAAAAAAAAAAAAAGAATCTAGAGATGAGATCATTCTGGATTTAGGAAACACCCTAAATGCCACGACTGGGTGTCCTTATAAGAGAGAAGAGACAGATATTTAACACACAGGGAAGAAGACAATGTGCAGATGGGGGGCAGAAATTGAGTTATGCTGGCACATCCAGGAGGCCTAGAGTGAAGAACTAGAATGCCAGGGGTCACCAGAAGCGGGAAGAAACAAGGAAAAATTTTGCCCTAGAGCCTTCAGTGGAAGTATAACCCTGCTGGCACCTTGATTTTGGACTTCTGGATTCCATAACTGTGAGAGAATACAACACAATGCTCATGTCGTGGCCCATGTGAATGACCCCCTTGAGATCTGTACCATTTGGTACCTGCATGACTGGACTGGATAGCCTTCCTTCATGTTTAGAAAACATTCACTTATCCATTGCAAAATATACTACCCAGTGTTGGTATTCATGACACTGCATGCATGGAATCTCTCTATTATACTTTTAATTACTCATTTATTAATCTTAGTCAGTAAACTATGAGTTCCTATAAAGTTTCTTTAGTTAAAATGTCAACCAAGTTAGTCCTATGGCTTAGGTATTTGTTTAGATTCCTTAGTAGCCCTCTTTGTGTTCTCTATAATTGTCCCTTTAACTTTCATAAAATGCTTATAAACTTAGCACTTCATATAACTGTATTTTCTATTGTTCTGCACACAAAGTGTTTATGCAGTAATAAAATGGGAACATATACAGGTTAAGCCTCCTGCCCTTGGATAAAGAATAATAAGAACTCAGGAAGAGAATTCTTTTTTCCAGAACTCTTATTGTACTTACTATCAATCTACTTGGGTGAGCACTTAACTAGACAAAAGATGGACTTCATCTCAAATTGTTTCTTGAGTATAAATCTTACCTTTGTCACAAGCTTTCCGAAAGCTGCAATTGCCTTAAACCCTTCATGGGACCAGAACCTCTTGGAGTGTTTCTGGTATAGTTGCTCAGTGAATGCTAATCCAAGTAAACTGATGTGTGGGCTTCTGAGTCAGACTTTAGCACTTTAGATCATTTCCAGAAATTTCTACAGGATGTAAGAATGTATAATTACAAAAAATTATCAAACCCCTCCCTCTGACATCTATTACTTAATTGACTCTCAAGTTTAGGAGAAATATTAAATATTATGGAAAGAAAAGATCTTACAAACTGTGATCAATTGTTTAGGCATAGACTAGCCTCAGAAAGAAATACACATAACACATTCCTAGAGGAAGGTAACTTTGGAAGCTAAATTTGTGACAAAGTTTTTTTGGGAAAGATAGAAAAGAAATAAGATATAATGGTTACAAAATGGTTCTGTAGATTGAAAAGTGGGCAGTTCTTTCAATTGGTAGAAGTGGAGAGGGTGGGTAACTTTAGTCCAGTGAGGGGGGAAAAAAAAAGAGCATGGCTTGGTCACTCTGTATTGAACTTGAGTATTTCTTATTTTAATTGACAACATTCACGTCTTTGAGCTTCTCATTTAGACTTTGATAAAATCAACTTGCAAAGGCAGATGGCAGGCTGTTATTTTTAATTCACAAGCCATGTTAAATGTATGCCATATGTTATAGAACTTTTCAGGCTCAGCCTTTTGAGTGCTACCACAATAAACTCACCAACTTACAGAAAAGGAAATCTGACAGGAAGAATTATGCACTTGCGGGTTACATTTTTGAAAACCAAAGTCAGTTACTTGTCTCTTTGCCTGATTTAAGGAGGGGGTGGGTGAGGAAGAAAAACCTTTCAGCAAAATGAGAAGCCACACATTGAAATGGTAATATCTGTGGAAAAGAGAAGTGGGATTAGGGGGTCTGATTGTTGCTTTGTACTGAGAAGTGATATGTCCTATCAACAGTATGACATCTCTGAAGAATATGTAAGGCAGCCCGTTATAATCCATACAGGGACTAAAACACGAGTTACAATTTGTATACTGTCAATGACCTTCAGCAGGGGACTCGTTTCTCTGGCCTTCAGTAGCACATATGTCAATTTTTAAAAAAAGTTGAATTAGGTAATCTCTAAAACCCCTTCCAGAATTTACATAGAATTTACATTTGTACTTTACACACTACAAATTACAACCCATACTTATGCCTGCTTATGGTTAATTACTGCCACTTTTATAGGTGTCATATTATAGATAATTGCTCCTTCTTAGAGCAATTCTTCACTTGACAAGACTTCTTCAACTGCTATTAATGGAGATCACCATGGTCAACAACGATTTCGTTGAGTTACTTTTATGAAATTGATTTATTTATTCATCTGTGTGTCTGTGATCTTTGTTAGAGGTTTAATATCTGAGACACTACATTTGCAATAGAGATATAAGCAAATATTTTGGCTACCTTTTCACCTGGAGAAAAGTCAGTTTCTGAAGACATTATCTAGATTCTAGTGATAAAGATTTGGAACACCCAGGGATCTTTATCCACTGATGAGAACTTTTGTCAGTGTCTACTTATCACAATATTTAATATGAAAATCAATATGCGTATTAAACTGTTAAAATGAGTTTTTATAAACCTCTTAATTCCCTTTTTGATTCCTTAAGTAGACTAGGAAATGCCTCTTGCTGCAAGAGCAAGAAGTGAAGAGGGGACTGTCAGATGACACCAGAAATATATGAATTAGTTGGTTGGGGTATAGGGGTGGAGAAGGGAGGAAACTTTACAGGAAAAACACAAAAGAAGACTGTGACTTTTGGAGAATAATTTATGTGATGCTTTTTCTTCCTGCTCACTGGACCCTTATCATTTTTAGTATTCTGTTCTTACTCTGGGAACCCTGAATAATACAATCATATTCAGCAGGTAATATAAGACATAAGTCAAAGCTTACCTAGTGTGTCTTGGGTGGGATGGAGACAGGTGGCGGAATGCCTGTTACTGAGATCTGAAATCTTTCATAAAGTATTCATTTATTTGAATTAAACTGTGTCCTCCATTAAAGGCGAGGATTGCACAGAAAGTATGCCTTTTTTCATAACTCGGAGTCACCTTTGTAGAGCCCTCAGACTCTTTTCTTATTGTAACTTCCTAGTTCCTATTTTAGAATAGTAAGGTAACATAGCAACTCCCTGAGATGATTTTCTTGCTCCTGCCTGGTTTGACTTTTGCCACTGTAAACAACACTGAAAGAGAGCTTCTCCTTACTTCCACACCCCTACCTGCACCACATCCTCCACTGCCCTCTATCCCTTTTACACTTATATACGCACATACATACACACAAAGCTGTGTTAGGCATTGTTCCCTGCCACCTTACATAATGTACTTCCCTAAGCACAGAGTCAACTCTTGAGGTGTTTGTCTCCTCTACTTCCTGAGCCTGTACTCCTTGAAGGCAGGGACTATGTCCTATTTATCTTTGTACTCCCAAAGCCTTGCTGAACTTGGTATATGTTGAGGACACAATTATATGCTTATTGAGTAAAAAAGATGAATAAAAGGTCAATGAAGTATGGATTGACAACCATTATCTGATGAGGTCAAGAACTGCCTCAATTTCAAGGCCATTTGTTTATTTGGTAATTCATTAGGCAACAGTTTAACTAATTATTTCACTGAAGAGGTGGATCACATCAGAAATCACTGCTTGCTCTGTAGACTTTGTTGTTTGTGTACGTATGTGTGTGTGCATGTAAATCCACACATGTATATTTAGAATGAGATGAACTTTTAAACTGAAAATTATTGTTTCACAATATTGGTTTAATCATTTCTACTAATCTTTTTGTTGCCTTCAAAGTTTCTGGAACATTTTTATATATAGATATCTGGTCAAAGTGTGCTGCACTGCCAACTGCAGTTGAGATTTGAGAGTCCAGAATAGATGGACCAGATGGGCAGCTTCCCTCACAGTAGAGTTTCCCAAAGTGCATTCAGCAGAATACTTGTTTCGTGGGGTGTTAAATGGGATGTTACTAGGTGTTATGAGAAAAGAAACAGAGATAGAGATAAAGACAGAGAGAGATTTATATACTCATATCCCATACATATCTGAAAAACATTTGAATTAAATGAAATTTTGACAGATTTATTCCTTCAAGATTTTTCAGAACCTTTAATTCACCAACAAGCTTTGAAAATGAACAATAAAGAGAAATTAATTTGAGTATTTCTTAGTTTTTAAAAAGATTTGTAAAACATCTCTAAGGACTATTGGTTCTATAAGATGGTAGGAAATTGCTGGATTATTAATTGGTAATTGAAGGGCATACTCTTATTGAGTCACATTTTGTGAATTTTTAGCTTCTAGTGGGTATGACATATTTCCAGCATCTCTGTTTGCCCTGAATTGGTAGGCAAGTGTTTCTATTTTTTTTCTGGATTTTATTTGACATCTGGCTTCTGGCCACAGTAGTAATGTTTCCCACTCATCTTCTTGGTTTCTTACTTTTTTTCAGGAAGTGTCCAATTAGGAAATCAAAAGCATCTCAAAATATTTTAAGCAGAGAAGATTTGATTCAGGGAATTGTTTAAAAGGTATTGGAAAGCAAATAAGATAGAGGGGGACTCGAAAATACAAAAGAAGATTTTTTTATTTTGTTTTGTTTTTAAAAATCATGATCTCAAAGCTGCAAAGCTAGAGCCACCCTGCCCTCTGGACCAGTTTGTTGGAGGGAGCTGTTGCCGCCTCTGCTGTAATTGGAACCATACTGATGCCACTGAGTTGGACTCCTCTAGGAGGCTGGACTCTCACTGATGCTGCTGAAACTGCCACCCACACAACTAAAGCCCAGTCACCTGTAATTGCCCTCAGTTGCCCATGGCTGCTACTGTTGAAAAGTTGGTCAAAGAATAACAATAATAAAAAAGCCATCTCCTTTCTCCCTATCTCCTACTGTTATTTTCTGTTGACAGAATTCATTGGGACTTCAACTGGCAAGGGGGTCTTAGAAATGCAGCATGCAGCCTCCCGCCCTAGTGGTACCTAGGAGATTATAAAAAGGCAAGTATAGAGATGAAAGCAATAGACACTCTCGCACATGGTTCATTTCTTCAGGTACTTGGCGTCCATAAGCACCATTCTAGTCATACTTAAGTTTTTACACAAAAATAAGAAGCACTGCACCTCTTCTTAACAAGATGTACTATACCTTTTGTAAATAAGAGATGCTCAACTGAATCACTGGTAACAATTTGTGACTTTATACAATTGTCTTCTATATAGATTCCTTGTATAAAATGCTCTGCTGACTTGCATTTGCTTCTTTATGTAGCTTACATTCTAAGGTTCATCATTACAGTCATTTCTTTACAAATTTTCTCTACTTCCCAGTTTTTTTCTATTCTCTCTGACAAATCTCAATCCTTGATCAGGCATGATCAGTTACATTTTTCTATGCCTGCTCCCCTGGCATGTAACTATTACTGGAGAAAACCAGGCAAACTAGCAGACTTGTATAAGAATAAGCTACAAATCACCAGCCTCAAGTGAGCATTTAGTACTGGCCAGCACTTCTTTACTAATATTGTCCTGTACTCTGTGCCCTAATTATTTCAAAATCCCACCTTGCTTTCTCACATTCATCCACTAATACTAGGAAGAGAGAAAGCCAGCAGCAGTGATGAGCTCTGCCATCGTCCCAGGAGAAAGTCTTACGTTAATCTGCATCCATATCAACCTCCCTTTTTCCCTTGTGCCACAAGAAGGAGTTTTTCATTCTCTTGAAGGCTAATGCTTTCTGGAACCCAGTATTCTCATTCTTCAAGATTTTTGCTTTGAAAAAAAATTCACACCATCATGGGTAATCTCTTCCTCTGCCTCTTTCCTATCACCAGATAAAAATGATCTAGAATTTTAAATCACAAAACAAAGCAAAATAACCCTCCCTTGTCTTTTACTATGTTTTAGCTACTTTATTTCTCTATTAGATCTCGGAGGTTGTCTAATTTACTGCCTCTACGTCCTCGTTTTTCAACTTTTCTTCTCTATGTCCCAGTTTGGCTTCTGCCACCAACTCTCCACTGAGATGGCTCATGTCAAGTAACCAATGAACTTCATTTAAAGAAATCCAATGGACAGACACTTTCATGCTCATCTTAATTGGCACAATAGACTACTTTATTCATCTACAAATTTACTCTTGTTTGTTTCTTAATATATCTCTTCTTTGAAAAAGTACTTATGTTGGTGTTCTTTAGACCCATATGTTACGGGAAATGTTATTTTTCTCTATACTCTCTCTAAAGATTTTCATTGATTCCCAAGACTCTTGATGACTATAAAATACCCCTCTCCAGCCAAGACCATACCTCTGAGTTCCAGTCTTGAATACCAACTAAATTCTTTACAACTGCACTTAAATGTCTCTCAGGTATTTCAAACTACAAATCTCTAAAATCTAGCCTGTGGATTTTTTTTTCAAGTAATTTTTTTCATAGTATTTCTCATTTCATAAAATGATCCTATCCATTAAAAAAAAAACACAAATATTTGGGAATCATTTTTATTTATTCTTTCTTTTATCTTCCTAGTTCATGTAATCAGCATGACCTCTGGATTTCATAGAAAATCATTTCTCTTTATTTTCACTGCTTGCTCAGGGCTCCATCTTTTCCCAATTAGACTTAAATCCATCCTCTTACTATGCTTTACAAGGCTATGCATGACCTGACTTTGGTCTATCTCTGACTTTATTTTTTCAGTCTTATTTTTCTCTTCCTTTACTCCCTTCAATCACCTTTGGATGCTTTTAGTTCTTCAAATACATCAAATTCTTCCCTACTTTAGAATCTTTTGTCATTCTGTCTTCTCTTTCTGCGTCTCCTTCCTTCCAACTCTTCAAATTCTGGCACTTTCTCATCCTCCATAGCTGGTCAAAAATGTTTACCTTCATTGAGTTACTTAGCTTCTTCCGTTATCCTCTTGCTGTATCTATTTTTATTTTCACCTTAGCACTGATTTCAATTTATGACTACCTATATATAATTTTGGTTTTATTGATTGATTGTTTGGATCTCTTTCTAGGTTGTGAATGCTACAAGGTAGGGAGTTCGTTGATTTTATTTAGTAATAGTAGATCCAGTGCTTGACATATACTACTCAACAATATTTGCTGAATGAATGGAAGCATGAAAGGTAAAGCCTAAATGGAATAACAGGAGGAAATCAATAGAGTATAATTGTTTGAATTTCATCTTTTGAGCTATAACAAAATGCCTAGATAGATAATTTTTTGGTTTGGAAGATTAAATACAGGGAATTAACATTTTTTTCCCACTAGAATAATATATATTAAACATCTGTGACCAATATCAAGGCTATCATCATAAAGAACCTCTTTGTTAGCCAAATGGTGAAGGGGCTCTGAAAATAATTGCAGACCAAGACTCCTGCTATGGTTTGAATGTGCTTCTTAAAAATGCAGATGTTGGGAACTTAATCCCCAATGCAGTAGTATTGGGAGGGGATACTAATGGGAAGTGTTAAGTCATAAGGGCTCCCCTGTCATGAGTGATCTTTTTTTTTTTTTAAGATAAATTTGTCACAATTTTAGTTACAAAGTTCTGACCTGATTAGATCTGAGTAATGTTTGTTCTCACTAAATTGCATGTTTTCTTTTTTTTTTAAATTTATTTTATTTTAAAGATGTGGACTATAATTCAGGATTAGGTATACAAGTGAACATTGTACAGGTGAAGTTTGGGCCTCCCTTTGGTCCCCACTTTGCCTGGTTTGAGATCAGTTACCTTTATTAATGTTATGTGTCATCCCTCCCTCCCCTGGCAGTTTCCAGCTATTGCCAATCCCTTTCTTATAGTATTATCATAAATGTTCAGGGTCCACTTATGAGTGAGAACATGTGGTACTCATTTCTTTGTTTCTGTGATAAATCACTGAGTATTATAGACTCCAAGTCCATCCAGGTTGCTGCAAAGTCCATAATTTTGTTCTTCTTTATGGTTGTATAATATTCCATCATGTATATGTGCCACATTTTTTTATCCAGTCCACTTTCGATGGGTAGCACGGTTGGTTCCATGTTTTTGCTATTGTGAATAATGCTGCAATAAACATGCATGCACAGATATATTCCCAGAAGGGGGATTGCTGGGTCATATGGGAGGTCAATTTTTAGATCTTTTTAGAATTGCCACACTATTTTCCTCATCCTCTGACTTTGAGGGCGTCTTTTGTGGTGAGATGAGTTTCCCGGAGGCAACAAATTGCTGGGTCATGTGTTTTTATACAATTTGCCATTTTTTGTTTTTTCAGTGGTGCCTTTAGTCCTTCCACATTCAGGCTGATTACTGAAATGTGAGAGTTTGTCCCTGATATAATGCTCTTATAAGACTATTTTGTTTTTGTTTAGCTTTTGTGTTCATATAAGTATGTGTTTTCATTTTTGTGGGTATGCTGCGTGTTCTGCTGCTTCTGTGTTTGTGACCTTGTGAAGTATATGGGCTTCCTTTTGTTTCTTTTTTCTTCTATGCACAACACTTTTTTAAGCATCTCCTGTAGAACTGATCCTAAAGCAGCATATTCTCTTAGGGACTGGATGTCTGGGGAAGGATTTTAATTCTCTACCACTGATGAAGCCTAGCTTGACTGGGTGGGAAGTTCTTTGCTGAAATTGTGTATCTTTGAGAACATTAGAGATTAGGGTTCAGTTCCTTTTGGCCTGTAGTGTTTCTGCAGATAACCCTGCAGCAATTCTGATTGGTCTCCCCCAGTAGGTAGTCTGACCTTTTTTCCTTGCTGCCTTTAGGATTTTTTTATTTTATACCTACTTATTATAGGTGAATTATTATATGTCCAGGAGTTTGTCTTCTCATAAGATGTCTTGCAGGAGTACTCTGGATCTCTTGTGCTTATATAATCATCTCTCTGGCCAGATGAGGAAAGTTTTCTTGAATGACCTCATGGAATATTTGTTCCAAGGTGTTTTCCATTTCTCTTTCTATTTGAGGTATTCCCATCAGATGTAGATTTGGTTTCTTGATATTATTGAACATCTTTTGGAGAATTTCCTCTTTCTTCTTAAGTTTTTTTTCCTATATTTTTAATAGATGGGGTTAATTCCATATTTTGGAGCTCTGAGATTCTTTCTTTTGCTTGGTTTATTCTGCATCCCATGCTTATCAGCTTGTTATTTATTTCTTAGATGGAGTTCTTTATTTCTGTTATTTCTAAGTATGCTTTCTTGAGTCTCTCTAGCTCTGTTAACATTTCATTTAGTTTTAGCCTTTACATTTCTTAATTTTTATTAATTCTATCCAATGATTCTCTGATCTCCATAAGTACCTTCTGGGTACTGTCATTCTAGGAGATAGCTATTGCTTGTGTCCCAGGAGCTGTTTTTTCTAGCACTCTTTGCTGAGGCTCTGATGGTTACTGGTAGTTTTTCCTTGATTTTTCTTCATTTATAGCAGTTCTGTTATCTTTCTCTTTAATTCCTTTGTTCAGTGGAAGCAGTCACTTCTGATATTTGCTTTACCTTTTGTCCTTCTTTGAGCTGGGGGCACTGGGTTTGTTCAATTATGAATTAGGGCTGGGAGTGGGGTATTGTGCTGTCTCTTCACAATTTTGAGCACTTAGGGGGTTGGAAGGGGCTGCAAGGATTCTGAACCTATTGGCCGGTCATAATGTTTGTTATGTGGTGAATGGGCCAGCTGGGACTCATTCTTCATCTCTGCACAGTATGACCTTCCAATGGGTATTCTTGCATAGCCCCTGAGTCCAAGACAGGGTATAAGAGGGAAAAGAGAGAAAGAGGGAGAAAGAGAGAAAAAGAGGAGAGAAAATTAGAAAAATAAAGAAAGAAAGAAAGGGAAAAACCCCGTAAAAAGAGAAAGAACAAAGAAAGAAATAGAAGAAGGAATGAAAAGAGAAAACCAACCAAGAAACAAAGCAAAAGCAACAAAACAAGATAATCTAGCAAACCAATACTCCTCCCCCCCAAAAAAGAAAAAGTTGATAAAGAGTTATCAGCTTTGGTATGTCTCTTTGAGAGGAGGGACTCTCTTGTGATGGATTCTGTGACTGCAGGGCTGTTATTGCAGGTTCCCTATTCACCGTTGGAACTTAAGATGTTATACTCTTTACCCTTTGCTGCTGCAATTGGTAGCCATTGCACACCTGGGTGAGGGAAAGGGGCTGAAATTACTTGACACAGTGTCTGTCACCCCCTTCCTTCCTCTCCCAGCTTTGTCTCAGCTCCCAGGGTATCCAGTTCACAGCGGACACATGGGGCTTCTTGTCTCTCTACTCTGCCTGCCCAATCTCTTTCACTTGTTGCTGGGGGAGGAGGATGGGTAGAGTAAGCGTCAGTTAGCCACTCACCAGCCTCCTTCTTGGGCAGTTTCATTGTCTGTATCTATTGCCCAGCAGCTGGCTCAGGTGGAGGTGGATCCATCTCTGGGACTCTACATTTGCTAGTGCCCACCCGGGTTTGAGCACTGGGAGCATTGTTCTTCGAGATCACAAAGAGCAGCCCCAACACAAAACAGAGATAGCGCCTGGTCTCAAGATGCAGTTCTGCTATTCCACAAGGTCCACCCTGTAGCACTGCTCTGCCCAGGCATAAGAGAATCTGCTCAGTTTCTCGGCTGGCTGCTGTTCCTGTCACAAATGGGGTTGATAGCTCCCTCTCCAGCAGTTACCAAGTTACCACAGTCTCCAGATCTCGGGGCCCAGGAGCTAGGCTTTGGAGACCAGTCTAGGTTCCAGTTGGCTTCTCCCTGCTGCTTCCTCGGGACTCTGTCTCAGGCTCCCTTACTGCACTCCCTCTGCGGCCCTCGCTGCCAGCATTCAGCCCAGCACTGTGGTGCTGGGGTCAGCAGTCGCTCCAGTAGTTCTTTCCAGAAAAAATGCTGCTGAATTAAGAAAACAGCATTCAGTTTCTATGCTCTGGAAAGTGCTAGGGTACAAGCAGAGCAGCTGCGGCACAAGCAGCTTCACCAGAAGGGCCTAGCCATTTGCTCTCAAGTCCCCACTCAGTCAGCCTCTCACATTCCCACTTAGGCACAGAAACACACACAGAATTGTCCATACAATCACTCACACACACAGGGACTCACGCAGGCCAACTGTCTATGTTGTCATCTTCCTGGAAATCTCCCCATGAATGGTCTTTAATCTCTTGCTTTCTCATGCTCTCCTGCCTTTCCTCTGTGAGATGACCCCCACCAGACGAAGCTCCTTGATCTTGGACTCCCAATCTCCAAACCAAACAAATCTATTTTCTTAAATTATTCAATCTATGTATTTTGTTAGCAGCAAACAACGAAGTAGGACAGCTCCCCAAAAAACACCATTATAAAGGTCTTGGCTGATGTCTACTAAGATTACCAGTTTCTCCTAAAATGTCTTGGTTTTTGCATGTAGTTCATTTACAAACCCAGAATTCTGAAGTTTTCATCACTTTGTTGTGTAACAGAGGTCTAGAATGTTTTATATTATTTAAAGTATTGAGGAGAAACCAAGACAAATTGAATTTTGAATTATCTGCTTCTCTTTCTCATGAAGCAGAGATTGAATAGAAGAAAGAATGCCTGAAAGATAACAAAGTATATTATTTTCCTTGGCCTGTCAATTATTGGGGCTGAATTGAAGTTGGGTACTATTTTTCTGTTAACATGAGAAGAGAAACGATTTTGTGAAAACTTTCCTTTACTTTACTCAAAACTCCTTCAGTTTCCATGGGAATAATAGCAGAAAGACCATTGACAAGCAGTCATAGAGAATAAATTCTCCCTGGCAAACCTGGATTAATCACAGTCAAGCGCTTGTAGATAGGGTCAACTACCAGTTTAAGAAGATTTAATTTTTAGTATGTTGCCCAAGTTTTATTTTTTAAGGATGCAGTTTCTTCAGTACCATTAAAAAAAGAAAGAAAGGGAGAATAAAAGATGAGAATCAAAAATTATACAAGATTTCTTCATGATTATAATTGATGTATCCTTATCTGGGTCTGTATATCTACACTATACTCGTATTCCTTAATCAAAGGGTCTTGCCTGGGTGTTTGCTTTTGGGAACTGTGAGAAAAGAGTGAAGAATTTGGGAGACTGATTCATACTTTGCAGTCAGTTTTAGAGTGCTGAAAAACCATTCCTACCACCCACCTCCTAGAAATAGAAGAGATGGCAACTGGGAATGATGGAAAGGATGGTCAAATTTTGGAAAACTCAGTGGTGTTGCAGAAAGAATGAGCAGAGAATAGATGGAGAAGTAACCTTGGAAGTATAAACACAATAAAACCCATTGAACTCTCTTATTTTTGTAATTGAGTTTTGTCTTTACACCAAAGCTTTTATGTTTTCTCCTGAGAGTTTGCAAAATGTGAGCTTGAAAACTCTAAAAGGTGTAATTCAGAGAAAATGGGAGATAATGGCAATAAGAAAGTTGGACAATCTTTAGTCCTGTTTTCAAATTATCTGAATATTGTTTATTTCTTATTTTTTCTCACCCATTTCTATTTCCATAATTAAGTTTCATTATTGACACTGGCAGCTGAAGGTCATTTTATTTTGCTCTTATTTGTGAAATTTTATAACTACTAAATTATAGCCAACCAGGAATGATTGGAGGACTAGCTTGTTTTAAACAGAGCATTTTTACTCCAATTACTAATTTTGAGTCCTTTATTTTCTACAGTACTATATGGAAAACAGAGTTAGGATCAGAACACTAAATGCAAACTACAAGATCCTGTACTCATGTAGCCAAAATTTACTTCTGTGTTCCTTAGCATCCAGGTAATGATATTGGTATTAAAAAACAGAGTTCTTGTCAGGCTTGGTGGTTCAGCCTGTAATCCCAGGACTTTGGGAGGCCGAGGCAAGTGGATTGCCTGAACCCGCAGGTTCGAGGCCCGCCCGGGCAACTTGGCGAGACCTCGTCTCTACAATAAATAAAAAATTAGCCGGGCATGGTAGCACAGGCCTGTAGTTCAGGCTACTTGGAAGGTTGAGGCGGAAGGATCGCCAGAGCCCAATAGGGTGAGGCTGCGGTGGCCGTGAGCATGCCATTGCACTCCAGTCTGGGCAACAGAGTGAGACTCCAACTCAAAAAAGCAAAACAAACAAACAAACAAAAACAGAGTACTAAATATTAAAATGAGTTCCTTAGAAGAAGTAAACCTTTCTTTGGTACTGGGAGCAGTATCTCCTGAGAGTTTTTATACAAAGTAGACACTCTGTAATAGAAATATATCTACATTACCTTCTATACAATAAATTCAGCAGTGAATTTTGTATGATAAATCTTGTATAATCCTTCAATACATTGAGTTTGGCTACATCAAGCTAAAGCATGATTGAGTATTGGTAAACACATGGAGGGACAAAGAATGCTGTCCAAGCAATACTCTTGATTGATTACCATAATAAAAATGTAGAATATCTAAGGAAGTATGTCATATCTCAGAAACACTATGAAATCATACTGGAAGAAAAAGTAATTCTCTTGTATTTTACTAGACGTTGTTAAATAAAAACTTGAACTACATTTTTAGCCTTTTCGTTGGCAAACTTGGAGCAACATTGACTCCTCCCTGTTTAAGAAACTAATTAAAGTATGTATGTTTTGTATTGTACAATTAGTTTATAATTGACTTAATTAAGCAAACAAATAGAAACATCACTAGAAGGACCGTTTTCTATTTCAAAGGCAAGATATTCCAAAACACAACACACATGCACAGCCACAAAGAATTGCTAATTGATGGTGCTGAATATTTTACTTTTAGATTATAATCAAAGGAATTTGACTTACAACTTAAACAAGTGGCATTTTATAAAAGGAAATAATTTTTTCCCCTATGTATTTTGGCAAAGGACAGAATTCCCATTAGAAACACAATATAGCTAAGGATCTATCCGTTTTCTCTTTTGTAATGGAAACATGTGTTTTAGTCTCCATAAATCCCACATCCCTTAAAAATCATGAAAGTGAGCTGGCTATATTAAATTTGTAAGAAACAGAGGAAAGATCTTTGCAGAATTTCTGCCAAATGGTGCCGGGCTTGGAAGAAGGTGTTTATACTCCATCTATCTTATCTTGGATTGTGACATACCATCTTAGGTATTATTAAGTTTTTATTGACTGAGTTAAAATACACTGAGTCAAAAATAAAATTTCCACATTTAGTCCACATTAAATATTTCCTTTATTCCTTAAATATCATAGCACTGATTAAGACAAAACAGAACTGATTTTTCATCTTACCCATTTTAGTAAAAAGCAAGTATTAACGGAGTAGCTCAGATTTTGATTATATCAAGGTTACTGCATAGTCAGGTAACACACACACAAACATATATATAACCTCTTTTGGAATTCTGCCAATTTCTTGTGACTTCTCCAAGTCAATTGTACATATAAGGTGCAATATGAATGGAAATCAAAGTATCAGTTATTCAAAATTTTTCTTCAAGCATCTACTTTATCCAGGCACTGTCCTAGATGCTAGGAATATTATAGTGAATAAAAGAGACAGAAATGGCTCAGCCTGTAATCCCGCACTTTGGGAGGCTGAGGGGAGTGGATTGCCTGAGCCTGAGGATTCGAGACCCGCCTGGGCAACTTGGCGAGACCTCATATCTACAATAAATCAAAAAATTAGCCAGGCGTGGTAGCGCATGCCTGTAGTTCCAGCTACTTGGAAGGCTGAGGCGGAAGGATCGCCTGAGCCCAGCAGGTGGATGCTGAGGTGGCTGTGAGCCAGCCACTGCACTCCACCCTGGGCGACTGAGTGAGACTCCGACTAAAAAATAAAAAATAAAAAAATAAAAAAGAGACAGAAATGCTTTGTTTTAGAGTTTACATTCTAGTAAATAAATAAATAAAACATGGAATATGCCAGACGGATTTTTAAAAAATTCAGACTATTTCTTTTTTAAAAATTTCAATAGCTTTAGGGGTACAAATGGTTTTCAGTTATATAGATGCAGTGTATATTGATGAAGAAGTCTGGGCTTTGAGTATACCCACCAATCCCACTTGTGCACATTGACTCAGTAGGTAATTTTCCATCTTTCCCTCTTCTCATCTTCTCCATTCTGAGTGTCCAAGGCTCATTATACCATTCTATATGACTTTGTGGGCCCTTAGCTCAGCTCCCACTTATGAGTGATTAGATGTGGTATTTGAGTTTTTTGTCCTTAGCTACCATTTCTTAATATCCCAAAGCAGACCTCTATTAGACCTGGTCTGAAGAATATGGTTTAGGCTCAAGCCTCATGGAGAAACTCTCCTTTTATTCTTATCTGTATTGTACTTAGGCAGCCACAGTGCTCCCAGGGATGAGTGTGCCCTACCTCCAACACAGGAGAGAAGAAAAGCACAGAAAGCCCATTGCTAAACAAGATTGTATAGAGTCATAACTGGACCAATCAAATTTTTGACTCCTTCTTGGGATGCAGCCCAGGTATTGGAGACACTCTCGAGTTAGAAGTAACATGGAAAGAGTAAACTCCCTCTTGGGCTACACTCTTCCACTGACTCAGAAACAGTAACTATATTCCTGTGGTGTTCATTGGCTTCATGCCCTGGAAAAAATTACAAAACCTAAATATGAATGCCCACAGCTCAGGATAGCTTGGCTATGCTCTGCAACAGGAGTGGCTCCCGTCCGTGCACTCTCACTGCTGTGATTCTTTTTAATTTTTATAGTCAATTTATCCTGCTTAAATATGGAGTAATGAGGATAAGGTTTTTGTCCCCCCTAAGATTACAGTCTTATAATCAGGTAAAAATTTCTTGGTGTACATGGTAATTATTTTAGGAATGTATAATTTCTTTTAAATTGGCGACTGCTAATGCACTAACTCAGAAGCCACTAACTCATTCGCAAACACGATCATTAGAAGCCAAGCAAAATCTGCCTTGTATAGTATAGCAGCAAAGCTGCTTCATTCTCTCTCTCTCTCTCTCTCTCTCTCTCATCTCATTAATTCTGTTTTCAGGTTGCTGGAGCAGGTGGAGCATTTTATCTTCTCATCTCATTAATCACTTGTGGTTTGCTGAGGAGAGCTCTATTAATACCTGGTCAAAAGACAGCCTAATCCATAACATCTTCTAGCAGCAGCAAAGCCAGCTGTGGGGCCAAAGTGTGCCTATGTAACCAGGCTGAAGTAATTTATGCAAACTAACATGATACATCTGCAAAGGAAACCGGCTTGCTCAATCCCAGAGCATGGTGATTGCTTTAACCCCACCTGTGTGATTGGCCCTCTGCAGCGTTGTGACATGATCAGAGTTGGCTTTTGCGCTCCCGACACTTCTGCTCTGTATCTCCTCTCTTTTCTACCTCTTCCCACACTTGAGTCTCAGGATGCTTCCAGAACCCAGCTTTGCCCTGCCCCTATCCCACTGACAGCTCTCAGTTTTTGGATTCAGACATTGTTTTTTAAAAAATACATTACCCCTTTCATATATATTTTTTTTAACTATGGCTAAATTTTTAGTTACAATGTTGAAATTTGAAGATGAAACTGTATGTGTTACTTGAAACTCCTGAAAATCTATGTGGGCTATTGTTTTTCAACCATTTAATCAACCGAGTTTTCCATAACCCTCACAAAAAGCTATGTATATTGAGTGTTAACTAATATCTTTTATCATTAAAAACTCAGTCTGTAATCCCACGCCTTTGGGAGGCTGAGGTGAGTGGATTGTCTGAGCCCGTGGGTTCAAGACCTGCCTGGGCAACTTGGCAAGACCTCATCTCTACAATAAATCAAAAAATTAGCCGGGCGTGATAGTGTGCGCCTGTCGTTCCAGCTACTTGGAAGGCTGAGGCGGAAGGATCGCTGGAGCCCAGCAGGTCGAGGCTGCGGTGGCCGGGAGCAGCCACTGCACTCCAGTCTGGGTGACAGAGTGAGACTCCAACTCAAAAAAAAAAAAAAAAAAAGATTGAAGATATAATACACAGCTGTATTATGAGAAGTTACTTCTCCGGGGTTACGCTTCTCCACTGACACAGAACTAGTAACTGTATTCCCACAGTGTTCATTGGCTTCATTCTCTGGAAATAGAAGATATACACTAGATTTTTCTGAGATACTTAAAATAGTCTAGGGATCCCCATAACTAGTTCCATGGATCTCTAGAACAGGTAGGTGATGACTTGTAGCTGAGGTGGCCCCCCAGGCTTCACACATCCCTGTCTAGGAACCCAAGATGCAGCTCTAGGAATGAAGCACATTCATTTTGGAAAGGTGAACAAATGATGCTTTATGTTTATCACTAAAGTAATTGTGACTGAGGTATTAAGTAAAGAAGCAAAGATTAAGGTTTACTAAGCAGAATAAGGCTTGCAAAGTCTGATGTTTAAAGACTTTAGGGAATTTTTTTGTTTGGTCTGTTGTTTAAGATTAAGTTATAGGGGAGGAAGCAGCTAGAGACCAGACAAAGCAAGTTGCAGAACTATATATTTTTATGACATATATTTCATCTTAAATAAAATTTGAATATAATTATCATAGGGTTAGAGAGTCAGAAGAAATAACTCTGTCAAACACTGGCTGGAATTCGGGTTTCTGTAATTCCTTCTGTAAAAGCAATGCTATAGCAAATTTGTTCTAAAACCTGCATCCAACCTGAGGTCAGGGGCCATGGTTTCCCACTGAAATATGCCATTTGTATTGTGCTTCACCTTCGATGCAGCACAGACTACTGGTGAGTCCGGGGATTCCCCAACGCCACTCTGATTCATTGCTTGTCGCAGGCATAGTTGAAGGAAATGACAACTTTTAGAGGCTAGTGAAAATAAGAATGCAATTTATTTCCCATCTACAGATTTGGACCTTCTATCTTTTGTCTCAGATTGAGAACTCAGATTAATAATTATTGTGAATTACTAGAGTGCAGTGAAGATTGGGCACAAATTAAACTGAAATTATAAGAGAATGCTGAAGGTTTTAGTTGACTATTAAATCAACCTATAATTCTATAACCAGAGATGCATAGAAATAGATCTCTTATGTGTCTTTTGGATTTGAAGTCCTGGTTCCCATTCTATTCTGATTTGGGTTTCTTTAATTTTTTTACAGTTAATGTGTGACTATTGTCCCTGGGACCTGATATTCTATGATGCTTTCTTTATTTAAGAAAAACAGAAACAAAAACACAAAACTGTTCTTTTTTGTGGTCTTCTGACTTCCCTGTATGCTGACATTAATGGGTCTCATGGTCTTGTCAATGACTTCCTCTCCCATTACCAACCCCCATGGAGGAATTTGGACAAATGAGAAAGGACCAGTTTCTCATGTTAATTAGGGTAACTAGAAATTTAATGAAAATTTAGCACAGTACTTCGCTTTTGCTGTGACTTTTGTTTGGCAGACAAATAGAGTTACAATACCCTGTTTGCTTATATTTTGGAATGCAATAGAAAGCTGCTAATGCAGTTCAGGCCATCATCCTCATTTAAATTTTTCTGATGGCTCCTAATAACTAGAATTTAGCAATCAACCAAAGTTCAGCACCCTCAAGTGATCTGACTCCATGTTGCATTTTGTTGCCAGGTAATATATGTCAGTTTATTTACTTACAAGACAACGGACTCCTCACCTTTGTTGATGAATCAAATCTGCTTTCTTAAATATATTTTGTGTGTCTCTTTAAGTCTTATAAAGTTTTATTGAGGATGGTGCACACGCTAGTTGGTTACATTGGATTTTTAACTAACCTGGGATAGGTGGTAAAACCTCTATAATCAAGAGTAATTTTATAGCACACTTTGTAATTGAATGACATTGTCTGTGTTATTTAGATGTAAAATGACCAAATCCATAGTGATAAATGTCATATTATACTCCAGGCTTGTCTGTCAAACTTGCATAAAATGATAAATGAGAGCATATAGAGGAAGGAAACATGATGAACCTAGAAACTGCATCACAGAAACAATGTTTCAGGAAATTGGGGTGTTCATCTAGGCAGAAGAAAGAACCTAATAGTAACATTTAAGAATCAGAATAACTGTCTTTAATAAGTGAGTTTTAATATATTTTCTACAGTTCTAGAAGGCAGAATTGTTGGGTAAAAGTTAAGAAAGCATATTTTAGCTTAATAATTCTCCAATGTAAACACTTATCAAGACATCACATTGTACCCCATTTATACAATTGTTTTTGTCAATTAAAAACAAAATTATAAAAAATTATGAAAAATTAAATGATGTAAACCTAAAAGTAAACAAATTGTATTTAAAATGAATGCAAAACATTGACAGCAGAAAGAGATTTCTATTAATTTGATTTTTTAAAGACCCAACAAAACAAAAACAGAAGGCAATGACATTTATTCTTTGAAGTGTTTTTTGGAGAAGGAAAGAGAGGCAAGAGAGTGCATGTGAGTCTCTGTCTAGATATTGAAGAAGGAAGGATTGGGGACAGTGAATTGTTTTCAAGGGCCCTTTCAACTCCAATAATTTATTATTCTGTGATTTAAGAGGAGGTCATAGGATGAAGTCCTAATTCTGCAGAAGGTAGCTTGATGATCTACATTGACATTCTATTCCATTATTTCTGTTTCTGGCATTTTTGTGTCTGTATTCCTTTGTGTACCTTTCTGTGAACCATAGCTATGATTGTCATTAACATAGAATAGTTTTTTATTTCTCCAAGTCTAGCAACAGAGGGACATGTAAGATGTTTTTGCCATTTTTATCCAGGATAAAGCATCTCCTCCAATTCCTAGCTCATGGGATCAAAGGTTCATAATTTTTATTTTAATTTAACAGGACAATTGATGTCTTATGGAAATTATGAATGTTAGTCCTTTAAAAATGCGCACATTCTCCAACACACAACGTCAGCATATACTTCAAGGGGCATGTGCCACCCCTGAAGTCCATCAACTCTAGAAGTCTTTGGGCTATTTTCTTTCTTTCTTTTTTTTTTTTTTTTTGAGTTGGAGTCTCACTCTGTCACCCAGACTGGAGTGCAGTGGCCACTCCCGGTCACTGCAGCCTTGACCTGCTGGCCTCCAGTGATCTTTCCGCCTCAGCCTTCCAAGTAGCTGGAACTACAGGTGCGCACTACCACGCCCAGCTAATTTTTGATTTATTATAGAGATGAGGTCTTGCCAATTTGCCCGGGCGGGTCTCGAACCCATGGGCTCAGGCAATCCACTCACCTTGGCCTCCCAAAGCCCTGGGATTACAGGCTGAGCCACCGAGCCTGGCCAGGTCTATTTTATTTCAATGAGGAAAAATGGGTCTCAGGAAGAAACAATAGTGCTGCCTGAGTATCCTGGTTTCTTGCTTCTCCTTGTAGTTTACTCTGCAGTGTGGCAGTGACATCAGGTATTGATCTAGACCATTCCTGTGTCGGGGTGCCAGCCCCGACCAAAGGGGGAAGGGTTAGTTGGGACCGCAACGGTGAATCAAGACGGAGAGAAGAAATGACTCTGAGGCTATTCTTCTGGGAACAGTCTGATCAGGACTGAAGCCAAATTTTATTCGGACTCCTTCCAACTTATATACCATTTTTCATATCCTCCAGCAGTGTGATAATCACTTGCTGGGGGCGTACAAACTTCATGATGTATATTGTGCTTTACAAACTATGCATCACAAGACCATCACGAGACTTGCAAGCTCCAAGCAGACAGTTTGAACTCCATGATGCCTGATGTGCTTCACAAATCTCACATCAAGGTCACAGGTGCACAATTTCAATACAGTTCATTTAAAAGTGTCTTCCATAGTGTTCAACAAATCATTCATATTATACTCTTTGTCCTAAACCCTGATTAATACAAAAACTTTCTTAGTTAACTCTAGGTTCAATCCAAGTTCACTGACTCCTAATATTTTTAAAGTTGATATTATCAACTTAACACTATACTATAATTTATAAGTTTACTTAAATGACTTAATTTTTATTTATTCCATTAACCTATTACGATTCAACATAGTGGCCTGTAATTCTACAACAATTAATTCAAAACTTATTTCTTACCATGACTTATATGAGTTTCATGATCTAGTGTTTGGGCTTTAATACTATGCTATATCTCATTAAGCTAATACCTTATCATTAAATCTTATAATTATCATTGACGTATGATTTTAGAATCATAACACTATAATTCTCATTCTATTCTAATAAAACTACGACTTTAACCCAAAACTTAAATCTTTTTTCCTAGTATATTAATACATGGCTACGTGTAAAATTTCCTATTGTCATATTAGAAGCAAAAACAACACTGTTGGGAAAGTTTCGGTATACTAATCAAAGGATCTTAAAATTGGCCTACAGGAACAGGAACTAAAGTCATAATCTGAGAAAAGGAAACTTAAAAAGCTTAAACAAAACCTAAAAGTTTTCTACGAATGCTTATTACTGTTTAAATCTTTCCGATGGAAATTGTATCGTCTTAAATGAATGTTTTATCCAAACAAGTCTATTCTAAAAATCAAATAGTATTTGTCACACTCTTGGATAATGGACTGCGCAGTTACTATGGCAATGGCCACGAGCTGAAGCAAACAGAGTTTCGGCGTGTAACAAAACTAGAAAAACGTCCTGCCTGGCTAGAGACAGGGCAATAAAACTATTATGATAATTTAGTTTCTAATCTTAATCCTAGGAGAAACTGCCTTTGGGAACAAGAGCTGACTTACCAGTCTACCAGGAAATAGAAGTTAAAAAATATCTAGAAAGAAGTAAGACTTAGAAAGGACAAGGTCATTCTGCTGTATAACATTTCATCAGGTGTATAGAGATTTATTTATAAGTTTTACTGCCATGTATGCACACTGGTCACTAATCACACGCCAATATTATAGGTATAACTGATATCCTATGTCAGAAGCGATCTTCCGGATGGGCCTTTACAGGCCTCAGCCATGTAGCTATAGATGTTGGCTCCCAACATTCCTGTGCTGCTTTCTTAGCATAGCTTTTCCTGATTCCCATGTCCTTTTCAGAGTACTATGTTGGCAAAACTACCAAAAAAGATTTTGTAATTTATAGCACTTTATTAACCCCATGTGACTGTTTTTGTTTGTTTGGCTTTGTTTTTAGCTAAACAATGTTTTAAGTGTTCCTGTAAAGCATATCTATCTTAGTTTGGGTTTCTTTGAAAGAAAATCACTAGATCAGGTGCAAGTAGCTTATTCAGAAACTGCAGGAAACCTGGAAGAGGAGAAAGAAGACATAAAGGGGGGAAAAATATAAAGTGAATAGAGTTGTGGGATGTTTGGACACCAACACACATCATTGTTTGAGGGCTTTTAGAGGTGGGTATCACTTCTCACCTACTGAATGAGTAGCAAAGAAGACCTCAGCAGCCAAAGAAAACTTTTCTGGAAAATAATTCAGGTGCTGGGATTGGGAAGTTGGGCTGGTACCCACTGAAGTAGTGGGGAGTGTGTGGATAGGGGTATGTTACCTGCAGCATTTGCTGCAAGAGCTTTTTATGATATTGTTCTAGAGATTTCTTTCAACACATGTCCCAGCAAGCTTAATAATATGTAAAATAAGGCAAGTTTGCCCAGGATTTTAAAATGCATTTTTTTTTAGAGTCCTACTTTCCTAGAAGTGTTTACTATTATGAGACTATGTTGTTGCTTTTTCTTAGTGGAGGAAAATTTGTTTAAAGATACCCACAATTCATTTTTCATCATAGGCTCAACTCATGTCAAATATTTTTTCAGAGTTCCTGGTTTTAGAAAACATGATGGTTATGAGCTTTACATTCTTTTATTCTCTTGGTATATCCTGGGAAGAGGGAGCTTTTGTTCTCATGGCAGTTAGGACTTTGGAATACACTTCTGAGTCTATTGAACTATTGCAATACTTTATGGATATAGACTCTAGAAGCATCTCCCGGGTGTATATGAATGAACCTTTCAATCAAAATACCTATATTCGTTTTTAGGCCTCCTGAGCTACCTCATACTTCCTGTGAAAATCACAAGACTACATAGGCTAATGTCACAGTATATCCCTGGGTTCCATGGTTAAGTGGGCTCTATACATTTAGATCATCTTTCTTGTGCCCATGGTTAGTTCAGACTCCCAGATACCCTTGCTCTTCATTCTCCCAAAACAGCCAAACTTATTACCTGCTCCTTTTTAGCAGATGATTTTTCTCTGCTATTTCACAGAGAAGCCAAGGGAAATAAACTTTAATTTCTTGCCACCAAACCCGTAGCAATCTGTGCACTCACACTCCCTCTTTTCTCCTCTCCCCTCTAAAGGTAACACTTCCATCTCTGTTCAGTCTATCTTCTGCTCCTCTCCACCTCTTGTGTCTTTTCTTCAGCAAGTGCATTGCTGCTCATTATCCCTTTCTAGCCAATGAAATGCACTCAAGTCTCTCTTGTCACTGGAAATAAATAATTCCATTGAACCCATTGTTATTTTATTTGCTACTCTATCTCCTTTTCACCCTCAGAGCTTTCTTGAAAGATTTATTTTACACTTGCTAACTTTGATAGCCAGTATAATAATCCCCTAAGAAATGACTGTGTCCTAATCCTTGGAATGAGTGACTATGTTATTTTGTATGGCAAGGGAAAACTAAGCTTGTAGACAAAATTAATGCTGTAAGTTAACTGACTTTAAGATAGGGAGATTATTCAGATGGGCACAGTGCAATCAAAAAGGTTTCTTAAATGCGGAAGAAAGGCGAAAAGTAAGTCAGAGTAATGTGATGTGACGTGATCAAGAATCAACAGCTATTGCAAGTTTTAAAAGGGATCATGAGCCAAGGAATGCAGGCAGCTTCAAGAAGCTGGAGAAGTCAAGTTAATGCTTCTCCCCTACAGCTTCTAGAAAGGAATGTAGCTCTACTTAGAGCCCAGTGACACTCCTTTCCAACTTCTGACCTCTAGAACTGTAAGAAAATAAATGTGTGTTGTTTTAAGTCACTGTTTGTGGCAATCTGTTATAGCAGCAATAGGCAACTAAATTCACCATTTTATTTCCTATTAATTCTACAATCCATAAAATCAAGCATTTACCTTTAACAGTTGTAAGTCAGAATTTTCCAGAGAAACAGAACCAATACGATGGATCTATGCCTGTCTGTCTGTCTATCTATCTATCTTCTATCATCTATCTAACAAAAGAGAATTTTTTAAATAAGAAATTGATTCACATGATTATGGAGGCTGACAAATCCCTAGATCTGCAGTCAGCTAGCCAGATGTCCAGAAAATCCAGTGGTATAGTTCCAGGCCCAGCCCAAAGACCTGAGAATCAGGAGAGCTAGTGGGTGGTTCCATTCTGAAAGTCAACAGTTGCTAGACACAGGAAGAAACCAGTGTTTTAGTTCCGGTCCCAAAACAGGAGAAAAACAACTATGACTCAATTCAAAGGCAGTCAGAAAGAAGGAATTATTCCTTACTCAGCCGTTTTGTTCTACTTAGGCTATGGAAAAATTGGAAGAGACCCGCCAACATTAGGGAGGAGAATATGCTTTACTCAATTTAGCAATTTAAGTGTTAATTTTATCCTGAAATTCCTTCCCAGATGTAAGAAATAGAAGGATTTATTTTCAAAATGAACCCTGGGCCATATTTAAATGCATTTGCTGAGTCACTTCCTGCTTCTTTGTTCTTTTTTCCTTGGGCTTTCACTTTGGCGGGTTTTTATGTTCAAATTTCAGTGGGAACCAATCAAAATGAAATCCTGTAAACCAATCAGCCAATAGGACACGTCAATGAAGGGATTTTGTAACAGCTCTATAAACCAATCAACAAATAGGACATGGGAATAAACTAATTATGTGACCCCATTGATGTATGCCATATAGGCAACATCCAGGAAAGTGATGTAACCTCTGAAGTACCCAGCCTATGGGAAAACAGGGAAGGAACTTGCGTTCTAGGGCACAAATATGGTAGCTGTAGCGGCTTCAGAGTGCCAGCCTACCAGACACCTGATCTTGCAAGACCATCATTAAAGTCTTGCTTCTGCTGCATTCCAAGTCTCTGTGTTCATCCTTTGATTTTGGGCAGGTGAGTTCATTTCTCACACCAGATACACACAAAATGTTTGACCAAATATTGGTCACCCTATGGCCCAGTCAAATTGACGGAAAATTAACCATCACAAAGATCAACTGCAATTTCTCTCATCAAAGTCATCAGCATTTATTTTGCTGCTAAAACCAATGGACAGGCCGGGCTCGGTGGTTCAGCCTGTAATCCCAGCACTTTGGGAGGCCGAGGCGAGTGGATTGCCTGAGCCAGCGGGTTCGAGACCCGCCCGGACAACTTGGCGAGACCTCGTCTCTACAATAAATCAAAAACTAACCAGGCGTGGTAGCGCGCGCCTGTGGTTCCAGCTACTCAGAAGGCTGAGGCGGAAGGATCGCCGGAGCCCAGCAGGTTGAGCCTGCGGTGGCCAGGAGCGGCCACTGCACTCCAGTCTGGGCGACAGAGTGAGACTCCGACACAAAAAAATAAAAAATAAAAAATAAAACAAAACCAGTGGACACTTCTCAATCTTTATTTTATTTGACTCTTCATCAGTACTTGTCATTTCTGGCCTAGGTAATGCTTCTCTAGTCTTATATATTACAGTATATAGACGGATGTTGTTCTCCATACGTGTGTTCTTTCTCTTGCTCCAGAAATTTTGTACCTACTTTTGCTTCTTTTGCTTGAAACATTTTCTTCAGTCACAATTCCCAATCAATGATCAATTTGCCTGTATAAATCTTACCAATCCTTCAATTCTTTGCTAAAATCAAAGCTCCTCGAAGGAAATTATCTTCTGTCTCATAAATTTATTCCCAATACCTACCACAGTAACTGGCATACAGTTGTTGAATCAATGAGAGAAAATTGACAAACAGGTTTTATGCTCTGGGAAGAAATAAAAGGAAAATTAATGAGATTACTGCTCACCTTTTTTGGGGGAAAATACCAGTGTAAAAAAGACAGGGTAGGCAATTCCCTAAATTATTTAGCTTAGTAATTTCTCTTGGCTTTGAGAGTAAGTAGATTATTGAGCATATTCAGGGACATTATTAGAAAAAAAACAAAAGACACTCTATTTTAAAAAATCTAAAATCATATACATTCAAGAAAAAAAGGAAACACTTCATTATCTTAACAACTTTATTAAAATATGATTAATTTACCAGACAATTCACCTGTTTAAATAGTGTCTTTTGGCCGGGCTCAGTGGCTCAGACTGTAATCCCAGCACTTTGGGAGGCCGAGGCGAAAGGATTGCCTGAGCCTGCGGGTTCGAGACCCACTCAGGCAACTTGGCGAGACTTTGTCTCTACAATAAATCAAAAAATTAGCTGGGCATGGTAGCGTGTGCCTGTAGTTCTGGCTACTTGGAAGGCTGAGGCGGAAGGATCACCTGAACTCAGCAGGTAGAGGCTGCAGTGGCCAGGAGCGTGCTGCTGCCCTCCAGCCTGGGTGACAGAGTGACTCCAACTCAAAAAAATAAATAAATAAACAAATAAATAAACAAACAAATAAATAGTGTCTTTCATATATTCACAGGTATATGCAACCATCACCAAAGTCAATGTTCAAATGTTTTTTATTTTATCTTATTTTATTTTAAAGATATGAGGTACAATTCAGGATTAGGTATACAAGTGGTCACAAATATTTTTATCACTTAGAAAAGAACCCCATACCCTTAAGCTATCACCACCGTCCCTGCCAGCTCTTATACAGCCATGCATCTACTTTCTGTATCTATAGATTTCTATATTTTGGACTTTCATACGAGTAGAATCATATGATATTGGTCTTTTGTGACTACCTTCTTTCATTTAAGCGTAATGTTTTCTTTTTTTTTTTTTTTTTTGAGTTGGAGTCTCACTCTGTCACCCAGACTAGAGTGTAGTGGCCGCTCCCGGCCACCGCAGCCTCGACCCGCTGGGCTCCGGCGATCCTTCCGCCTCAGCCCTCCGAGTAGCTGGAACTACAGGCGCGCGCTACCACGCCCGGCTAATTTTTGATTTATTGTAGAGATAATAATGTTTTCTAGGTTCATTTAGGTTGTAGTATGTATCAGTACTTCATTCCTTTTTATGGCTAAATAATATCATATTGTATGCATATACCACATTTTGTTTATCCATTCATCAGTTGATAGACATTTAGGTTGTTTTCAGCTTTTGTCTAGTATTAATAATGCTGCTATAAACATTTGTGCATAAGTTTTTGTGGACATCTATTTTTATTTATTTGAAGCATATACCTGGGAGTGAAATATACTGGGTCATATGGCTACTCTATGTTTAATTATTTGAGGAATGGCCAGAATGTTTTCCAAAGAGGCACCACCATTTTGCATTCTTACTAACAAGCGTATGAGAGGGCTGATTTTTCCACATCCTCACTAACACTAGCTCATTATTTGAATTTTGTCATCCTAGTGTGTAGCAGCATCTCATTTTGGTTTTGCTTTGCATTTTCCTAATAACTAATGATGAGTAAGTTTTCTTATGCTTATTGACTATTTCTTCCTTGAAGAGATATCTATTCATATTTTTTTCCGATTTGTAAATTGGATTATGTTTGTTTTTTATCATTGAGTTGTAAGAATTCTTTATATATTCTGGATACAAGTCCCTTATCAGAGATATAATCATCATTTTTCCCCATTCTGTGTCTTTTTTACTTTCTTGATGGTGTTCGTTAAGTACAGAAGTTTTTAATTTGATGAAGTCCAATTTATCTATTTTTCTTTTGTTGTTCATGCTGAGAACCCTTCACCAAATACAAGGTCATGAAGATTTACACCTATATTTTCTTCTAAGGGTTTTATAGTCTTATCTCTTATGTTTAGCTCTTTGATCAATTTTGAGTTAGTGTTAGTACATAAAGTTAAAAGTCCAACTTCAGTCTCTGCATGTGGTTATACAATTATTTCAGAACCATTTGTTGAAAAAATGTTCATAGATGTAAGGATTTATTTCTGGACTTTCAATTCTGTTTCATTGGTCTATTTGTGTATTCTTTTGCCAGTACCAAACATCTTGATTATCATGGCTTTGAAACTGGGAATTTTGAATCCTCTTACTTTGTTTGTCTTTTCCAAGATGGTTTTTGTATCAGGAGTACTTTGCAATTCCACGTTAATTTTTTTAATCAGCTTGCAATTTTCCATAAAAATGGCAGCTGGAATTTTGGTAGGGATTGCATTGAGTCTATAGATCAATTTGGGGAGAATTGAGACTGTTAAGTCTTCCACTTCATGAAAATGGAGAGTTTTTCTATGTACTTGGATCTTCTTTAGTTTCTTTCAATAATATTTTGTAGTTTTCAGAGTATAAGTCATGTATTTATTAGTTTATTTATAAGTATTTTATCCTTTTTGATGCAATTGACAATCAAATTTTCATTTTCAGAATTTTTATTGTGTTTGGAACCATAATTGATATTTATGTATTTATCCTGCATCCTACACATATATTAGTACATTAGAAAAATATACAAGACATATTTATCTGGGATGAGGAAGAATTTTTGACCCAAATCAGAGAATTCCTCAGAGGAAGGTAGTTGTTTTGGCAACCTGAAGGTAGAGTTTCCAAGTTCAAAAGACAAACAAGTAGCCATACCAAGCAAACAAAATGGGGAAGATATTTGAGAAAGGTAACCTCTACTATGTCATCCTTCCAAGCATACTTCTGAAAATAACCACTTAACATTTTGTGTTTTCTTAAGAAAAAAGTGGATCTAGTTTAAAATAACTTTTAAAGTATGTGAACCTATTGGTACCACAGAGATGAATTTATGTGAATTCAGAGGAAGATATTTCCATTTCTGATTACTAAGGAAAATCAAGGATGTTTTGGAAGGCACCTTTGACTTTTTATTATGATATACTGAAAAGTAGTTTAGAGCTACCTCAATATTTGTATCAGTTACATTTCTCAAAACAGAGTGTGGTTCTAAACAAGTATGGATTTTGGGTGCCATAATCATTCTGATTATTCTGATATATCTGAATTTTGCAATCCTCAAATCTAGTTCACTTCAACACCTATTCCAAAAGGACATAAACATAATATTAGCAAAATGAAAATTTCCATTACTAAACTATGTATCTGGTACATTCATTTTAGTCAAACTTCAAACTTAGCTAAGTCTTTCAGGACCTTTAATGTTTTCAAAAGCTCCTTAGAGAATCTTTCAAGCAAAGGAGACTTAAAGTCACACATTGTGAAGCTGAACAGTCAATGGGAATGCAGATAATAAGAACTTAGCAAACCATTAGCATGCAGCGGCTTCTTTCCTTAGAGAATAATTTTTTGTACAAGTGGACCTCATTCCTTCTGGACTGTGTCTTACCTCCAAACACCTCAGGAACAGGCTTCATTTGCAAAATTTTTAGTAGAAGGCACCAATCTCAGGCTTTCAAATAGTTCACCTTCAGTATTGCATGTGATAAAGATCCATGAATTTCATGGGATTCTTTTTTTATGATAGGCCATTAATCACTCTTGATCCATGATAAATTTAAATGCTAACTAATCCACTTTGAATAGGGATTAAGCTTCAGTGCAGGAGGAAAGTATTCATTAGAATTCATTATATCAATTTGTAATTTGAATGATGCATCTTCTAAATAAGGTACTGTAGTTTTAACGATTGCTAACTGGGAACTTAAACATCTTTATTGTTAATTAATGGAAAGAGCAATAATATCTGCAATAATTGAAGGAATCTTTATCCCCCTCACCTCCCTTAACTTCTTGAAATATCTAGAAGTTATTATTTTTAAGGCAAACAATGCCAAAATAGAACAATCACCATGGTAGAAGGAAAAAAACAACAAACTCAAGTTTCTTATGTCAAAGATAATTTGATGTGTATGAAAAATGGAATGCATATTGCCGACTTCCTTATTTTGATGTATGCTTTATTCACGTTGGACTCATTGTTGTCAAATTATTTTACAAGTTCAGCATGGAAATCAGATCAGATAAGCATCTATCACTGTCTTATATTTCCATATTTGGAATGAAAACATCTAACACCACTAAGCTAAAGTTGAGTAATAGCTCCCAAACCTAAGTAATATTTCATTCCAAGTAATTGCCACTCTAGTACAATGATTTAAAATTTGATCTCTAAGATATTTAAACCACAAAATCAGAATGAATTAGACATTCTTTTTCCTCTCCCTTAAAAAAAAAAGACTTCTGTAAGTAGCCATTTGAGAATTGAATGAAGAACATAAAAACTGGGGCCTTGATACCTAGAAAGCATTTCACATAACTTGAAATACTAAACATGGGTTAAACACAGTGAATTGTTCTTCTTTTTTTTGAGTTGGAGTCTCACTCTGTTACCCAGACTGGAGTGTAGTGGCTGCTCCTGGCCACTGCAGCCTCGACTTGCTGGGCTCCAGCGATCCTTCCGCCTCAGCCTTCCAAGTAGCTGGAACTACAGGCGCACGCTACCACACCTGGCTAATTTTTATTTTATTTTTTTTTGATTTGTTGTAGAGATGAGGTCTTGCCAATTTGCCCAGGCGGGTCTCGAACCAGCGGGCTCAGGCAATTCACTCACCTTGGCCTCCCGAAGCGTGGGATTACAGGCTGAGCCACCGAGCCCGGTTGTGAATTAATCTTAAATTTGAAATCTATTCTTATATAGTATTTTTGTTCTGCTGAACTGTGTGACTTTAAAAGTAATTTTGTCATGAAGATTGAGAGTGATATGACAGAGAATGCTTGCACTGTACCTGCAGGGTGCTAGGCACTGTACAGGTGCTCCATGCAAATGAACTCATTTAGTCCCCACAATAGCCTTGTAATGTAGTTATTATTAGAAGTATCATTTGAAATGTGATGAACATGAGGCTCAGAGAGGCTAAACATCTTGTTTAGCTCACAAAGAGACTTAATAATGGAGCAGGGATTCAAACTTGGGTAAGGTGGTACCAGAGTCCATGCTCCTATTTATTGTACCACCTTGTTGGATGTCCTACCTCTCAGTGATTGTGTCCTCCCAGTGATCCATTTCCTATATATTTGGGCATGTTTTCTGGCTTCCATAGAGAATAATCTCCTAGTCCTTCTTCCTCAGCTCATGACTGAACTTTTTAAAGCTTATGTCTTGAAAGGAGCCCAAGCTGGTCTCATAAACAAGTCTAAAGCTGCTCCAATGAAAAATGTCAACACTGAAGACAATTTTCAGAAAATTTCTTTGATTCTTCTGTTTATCATCTTACTCTTCACTTTCTTTTTACCACCACTTAGGTGACCTCTAAGCATGATGTTATCATGCATACATCATATCATGTTTACATCGTGTTATCATCATGCTTACATCATAGAGATAAGTTTTAACTGGGAGATAAATTTTAACTTCTCTGATTTTGACCTTAAGTTAAATACTTCTGCTTTACTTCTGTGTATTTCTGCTTTCATTTTCTGCTCCTGGTCTTATAATATCTTTTTATTCCTCATATCTTCCTCAGTTTATATTATTCTTGTGTTATTGAAAACTGAATTATTTATGTAGTGGTAAATAGATATACTCTAAGATCACTGGGATGACAAAATCACTGAGATGTAGGGTTACCCTAACACAATAACTCACCTCTCTTCCACCCTCCCCCCAATTCGGCCTTATTACCAGGATCAGGTAGTATCCAAGATATCCAGGGAAAAAGGAGATGGTGGAGGTGTGCTAAATCGTTTTTGTTTTTTTTTTTTTTGAGTCAGAGTCTCACTCTGTCATCCAGGCTGGAGTGCGGTGGCATGCCCATGGCCGCTGCAGCCTTGACCTGCTGGGCTCAAGTGATCCTTCTACCTCAGCCTTCCGAGAAGCTGGAGCCACAGGTGCGTGCTACCACGCCCAGCTTATTTTTTGATTTATTTTAGAGATGGGGTCTCACCAAGTTGCCCAGGCTGACCTTGAACCCCTGGGCTCAGGCAATCCTCTCTTCCTGGCCTCCCAAAGTGCTGGGATTACAGGTTTGAGCCACTGTGCCAGGCCCGGCGTGTTGATTCTTAACTGCCTTAATCCAAAAGTGATATATGTTCTGGTTAAAACTATTTTTTGGATCCAGCTTATGTGAGAGAGTGAATGGAAAACACGGGACCACATGGAATATCTGGTGAACATTGCAGGTTGTTTTCACAATATATTAAAACCGCAACAGTTTTTATGTATACATTTTAAAGCTGTCTTTTTATTCTATTCTGTCAACAAATGTATTTCCTGCTTAAGCTATTTTCTTTTTTATGATTGATGTATAATTGAGATGCCCTATAATGCTGAAAGCCTAGAATAAAGGAATTTTTTAATACTAATATCATAATGATGTTTTGCTATCTAGTAATGGACATTAGAGGAGTCAGTCTAGTAATAAAAATGCCATTTAGTTAGGCCCCTGAACATATATAAAAATTAGAAAAAAACCCTAATTTTACCAATGTGTTGCAAATCCTCTAATTTTTTTGCCCTATCCTCCATACATTTTATAAAGTGAAGTGTATATATTGAGACAATTTCCATAAGCGTATACTACAGACCAAACCAACTGAATCATGTTATTACCTTGTTGTTACAGGGAATCTCTCATTTATAGAATCCTAAGGTGGGAAAGCTATATCAGATGGTTCAGGCTTATATAACTATTTTTCAAAGAATAGAAGCAACATTTCAGTTTGACAGTCCTTTGTAAATAGGTAAACTAGTTAAGCATATGAATTTGCAATTCTTATGAGATAATAAGGGTGGGTATTTATGTTAAAAATGTGAGGTTATTTCTCTTGAGGGGGGTCATAAATCCTTATGAAGATTACTTGGTCTTAGAAATGAGAAGCAAATTTTGTTTTAAGTTGGTAAAAAACAGATGTCATAGAATGAATCTCTAACTTGAAACTTCCTTTATATGACTCAATCTTTTTTAAATGTTAAAAATCCTTACATAGTGACTTTCGTTAGAAATCCTCAAATATGTGTTGATCACTATATTGTTGGGCTTTCAGACTAGATGAGACCACCAGGTAAGAGTATAATTTCTATTCCCATCACCACATCAAGTGAAACAAAAATACTAGATACTGGATAGGAAGAAAAATTAATATAATTATAGATTATTGGCACTTGACATAAGGAGAAAATAACTCTTAAATTGATCAATCACTTGTCTACATTTTTTCAAACTAAATGATCTGCTTGGAAGACAATTTTAATGAACTGATACTTAAAATTCTTAGTTCATATCAAGAAAAATATAATAATAAAATAAGCTTCAATATTTTGACTCCCTTTTTTTATTTTTACATTTTTTTCAAGATGAATTTTTGTTGGTGACATCATCCATGTTGCAAATTGGTCTTTAGTTTTGGTTTTAGCAACTGTTGATAGAATTGTAACCCATTTTGGACAGTGAGTTTTACATATAACGGTTTCATTGTGGTATTTACATGTCTTTTTATTTTATTGTGAAATTGAGTAATAGAATTCTGTCACATTTTTTTCTATCATTTGTAGACTAAATCTAAGCTATTAATGCTTTCTAAAAGTTTGCATCAAAATATTCCTGTCAACATTGGAGGGAGTAGCAAGTCTGCATTTTTACCACTAATCATGCAGATGATCTTAGCAGGAGACAGTTTACCCAAAGTCAGGCATTCCATGAATTCATATGGAAATTTATTCAAGGCCTAATTGGCTGAATACAAATACCTTCACTGCCCTGAAATTTGTCCCAGTCAAATCCTCTCTTTCAAACCCTGCACAACAGAAGGCTTGGGGTCCCAACAAGTCCTTGTTTACATAGTTAAGCAGATTTTCTTTCTTTTTCTTTTGAAAATTAGCTCTACATTTTGGCATCCATGCTACCATTCCTGTGTAGAGCTTGTGGTCTTTAAGGTTGGAAGTTTGTAAAAATTATAATTTGTACATTAAAAAAAGTAAGACATGATACTAAATGATCAGGCCTAAAAATAACTTCTTCACTAAGTGCAATACCATGGTCATTCTGTGGAACCCGACCAGTGTCAAGACCAGATTTTGCAAACTGAGGGCCTGAATACAGGCCATATTTTGTAGACAATTGTGTTTTGCCAACATTCATTGTGTTTTGCTTTAAAAATATTGGTGCCTTTATTTTACAAAATCAGGATATTTTGCATAAAAGTTTAGATTTAAGAGTCTCTTCAAAACTCAGAAGCTGCAGTGGATTGGACCCACACTCCCTGCATTCAGCTCCTTGTTCCTAGAATCTGCTGTCTTTATTTTTTAAGTTTTATTTCTATTATTATTTTTACAGATGGAAATCTTACCACGTTGCGCAGGCGGATCTTGAACTCCTGGCTTCTAGTGATCCTCCCTCCTTGGTCTCCCAAAGATTTGGGACTAGAGGTGTGGGCCATCACACCCTACCATCTACCCTCTTTAGATGAGGCACATGTACTTCAGGTCACAGTGCCTCTGATGTCTACATTTTTTCAAACTAAATGGTCTGCTTGGAAGACAATTTTAATGAACTGATACTTAAAATTCTTAGTTCATTGCAAGAAAAATACAATAAAATAAGCTTCAATGTTTTGACTCCCTTTTTTTATTTTTACATTTTTTTCAAGATGAGTTTTTGTTGGTGACATCATCCGTGTCTCAACCGTCTTGTGAGTCCAGCTTCACTCATAGGCCTGACCTGCCTGTCCCTCGTAGTCCTTGAACGTGCCACCCCTCCTAACCCTAAGATGTCTGGGCCTCACATTTCTGGGCCATTACTGAATCTGAATGTGAACGAGCTCTCCAAAGAAATCAGGTATACCAAATTTTGCAAACCACCAATGTAGTTCACTGGACATTTACTATGTAAATCATTTGGCGATTTCCTTTTTTTTTGTTTTTGAGTTGGAGTCTCACTCTGTCGCCCAGATTGGAGTGCAGTGGCCGCTCCGGCCACCGCAGCCTCGACCTGCTGGGCTCCGGCGATCCTTCCGCCTCAGCCTTCCGAGTAGCCGGAATTACAGGCATGCGCTACCACGCCCGGCTGATTTTTTGATTTATTGTAGAGATGAGGTCTCACTGCCCAGGCGGGTCTCGAACCCACGGGCTCAGGCGATCCACTCACCTCAGCCTCCCAAAAGGGTGGGTTTACAGGCTGAGCCACCAAGCCCGGTTGGTGATTTCCCTTTTAAATAAGCCCTTGATTCCTGATCCACCATCCTCTGCCTTCCTTCTGTAATGTTTAAATATGTGGTATTTATTATATATTTCCTAAGACTCAGGAAAAAACAGGAAAAAGGGTTGCTCTTATGAATGTTCCTATAAATATAAAATTTGAACCAAAAGTTTTTTTTTATTTTCTATTTTTAAAATGTAATTTATTTATTTATTTTAAAAACATTTTCCCCTTTAACTGTTCACCGTAGGGCAGAAGATACATGGCTTGACTGCATTCTTGGGCAACAGGATCTAGAAGGTGGAGCTGCTGTGCATTTCCAGTGCACTCTTGGAAACCTTTTATCTCCCTTTTCTTTGTTCGATCGGGTTATATTTGCTTGATAACTTTCCCTATTGGGAAATGGGTGTGTTCACCTGTCTCATAATTTTAGAGCAAGTCTACATAAGCCTAGTGCTAAGTTTCTTACAAGATACCAAAGTCTTCTTTTGTCCTTCTTCTTTTTATCTTACAAGATTAAATGCCAGAAAAAGCTTTGCTCCCTCTGTGAAACCAGACTTTTTAAAGCTACATATTGAGAGTTATATAATTTACGACGCTTCTTCTCTTTTCATTTGGGTGACAAGAATTCCAAAACGAAATTTATAACTCAAATTTAATAATTATGTAGATCTCTGTGACTAGAGTATCTGTCTATAATGTCTTGAAGTATTTTAACTTCAGTTTTTTTTGAAATCATTTATTCTGATCTTTTTGAACCTGCTTCTGAGAATTATTTTGAGTATGTTTATATTATAATTAATATATTGCAGGAGGTTAATTCAAAAATTGAGTGAAGTTGGCTGTTCAATGCAAAAATAAATAAATAAACAAATTAATAAACTAAGAAGACTAACTGATTTTCTTTCAGCAAATAAGCTTTAGGCTAATGTACACATTTATAATTAGTTTTAACTCATTTTTTATTGTTGAATGTCAATTGATTGCCATTTAAGCTAAATGCATTTTTTAAATTGAAGTTCGATTTACATGTTGTGAAATGTGCTGATCTTAATTGTAAATTTTTATGTGTTGACAAATACACATATTCAGTTATCTAATACCACTATCGAGAAAGGAAATATTTCCACCACTTCCCTTGTACTCCTTCACTAGTTAATCACTAGACTCCAGAAATAAATTGTTGGTGTATTTCTTATCATCATAATTTAGTTTTGCCTGTTCCAGATCTTTTTGTAGATGAAATCATACGTATGTACTCTTTTCTAGAAGACTTTTATTCATTTAGCAAAATGTTTTGTGAGATTAATCTATGTAATTGCATATATTAGCAGTTTGTTCATTATCTTGCTGATTAGTATTTTATTATATGAATATGCCACAGAATTGTCTATTCTCTCATTGATGGAAACCAGGCTGTTTTCAGGTTCTGGTTACAATGAAAGCAAAGATTGCTAAAAACATGCTTATACAAGGTTTTTTGTGGTCATATGTTTTCATTTGTTTAGATAAATATGTAAGAGTAGAATTGCTGGTTCATGGAGTAGATGCTTTTTAACATTCTAAGAAAGAGCTAGATTTTCCACGCAATTTTGCTATTTTACCCTCCCATCAGAAATGTGTGTGCCTGGTTGCTCTGCATCTTCACCCACATTTAGTGTTGTCTTTTTCTTTTTAACTTTCTGGTGATGCTACGGTGATACCTCAGTTTGAATTTCCACGATGGCAAATGACGTTGATTACTTTTTCATACATGTTTTGACAATTCACATATCTTGTTTTGTGAAGTGTTATATGGTTATAAATATTATCTCCCATTTTATAGCATATATATTTTCTCAATGTTTTATTTCTTTTGATGAGCAGAAATTTTACATTTGTGTAAATTCAGCTTTACCATTTCTCTCTCTTATTAGTGTTTTGTTCTCTAAGAAATCTTTGCCTACTCCTAAACAGCACAAAAATATTCTATATTTTTTTCTGAAAGGTTTATAGATTTAGTTTTACATTTAGATTCAGGACATACCTCAAATTAATTTTTGTGTGTGATGTGAGGTCAGTGTGAATGCACAGATACCTAGGTTTTCCAAAATCATTTGTTAAAAAGACTTTTATTTCCTTACTGATTGCTTTACCTTTCTTAGTGGACATCTTGGTGAACAAGATAGCATATATGAGTGGGTTTATTTTTGGACTTCCTATTCTGCTCTATGGATATATTTCTCTGTTATTTTCCCAATATTACACTCCTTTGATTTCTAGTTTTAAGGTAAGTTTTCAAGGCAGGTGTTCCTCCAATATCATTCATCTTTTCCAAGATAGGTTTGACTATTTTAGATTCTTTGCATTCCAAATAAATTTTAAAAAAAGTTTGTCCATGTCTACAAAAAAAAATCCTGCTGGAATTTTGCTCAGGATACATTGACTCCATAGATGAATTTAGTGACAATTGACATTCTGACATATTGAGTCTTCCAAATATCAAGATGGTATATCTTTACATTTCTAGGTCTTTTAAAACTTCAGCGATATTTTATAGTTTTCATCTTAGAGATACTGCATGTCTTCTGTTAAATTTATCCCTGGGTATTTTGTTGTAAAATAGTACATATTATTGTACTGTAATTTTAATTCTATTATTCAGTTTTTTATTGTTAATATATAGAATGCAATTTTTCCCCATTAGCTTTTTATCCTGTGACTTTGTTAAATTTACTTAATAGTTGTGACAGTTTTTTATAGATTCTTCATGACATTCTACAAAATCATCCTATCTTTAAATAAAGACAGTTTTACTTCTTCCTTTCCAATTTTAAATCATGAATTTAATTTACTTCCTTATTGTACTCACTAGAACTTCCAGTACAATGTTGAACAGAAGTTGTGAGAGAAGGCATTCCTGTCTTATTCCAGATCATAGGGAGAAAGATTTCAATATTTAACTATTAAATATCATAGTGGCTATAGGTTCTATATAGATTACTTTTATCAGGTTGAAGAAGTTTTCTTCTATCCCCAGTTTGCTGAGAAGCTTTTTTTTCTAATCGTAAATGGAAGTTGAATTTTGTCATATCCTTTTTAAGAATCTATATTGTATAATTTTTCTTTTTACATCTGTGGATGTCATGGATTATACTTATTAATTTTCAAATGCTAAACCAATTTGCACTTTTAAGATAAATGTAATTTTGTCATTAGATTTTATCCTTTATAATATATTTCTGGATTTGATTTGCCAATACTTACTTAAGGAGTTTTGGGCCTATGTTTATGGGAATATTGTTTTGTAATTTCTTTTCTGATGTTGCTGTCTGACTTTTGTATAAGAATTATTCTGCCCTCATAAAATGAGTTGGTAAGTGTTATCTCTTCTTCTACTTTCTGAGAATATTTGTAGGACTCATATTATTTTTTTTCTCTAAATTCTTGATAGAATTCACCAGTGAAGCCATCTGGGCTTGTTTAACAATTTTAAATTACAGATTCAGTTTTTTTAATGCATATAGATCTATTCTGATAATCTAGTTACTATTGTGTCAGTTTTGGTAAGCTGCATTTTTCAAGAAAATGTTTCATATCTTTGATGTTGATGCATCATGAGCATAAAGTGTTCACAATAACTTTTGAAACCTTAAAGTCTGTAAAATTCTAGTTACAATCCTTTATTTAATGTTGATATTGGAACTTTGTGTTTTCTTTTCTTTTTTCCCAATTAATCTAGTAAAAAAATTTTAATCAATTTTATGAATCTTTTCAAAGAACCCACTATCTTTGATTTTCTATATTGTTTGTTTACTATTTTACTTTCTGTGTTTATGTTTGTTTTCCTCCATTTTGTTCTAATTGCTTTAGATTTAATTTGCTTTTGTTTGTATCACTTCTTAGGATATAAGCATAGATTATTGACTTTATATCTTTCTTTTTTTCTTCTATAGGCAGTAAGTTATACCTTTCCTTCTAAGAATGCTTCAGCTACATCCGTTGTATTATTTTCATAGCTTTTGTTTTTATCCCAGCTATATTGCTGAATTTTTTAATACAATAATTCACTTTGTGGCTTTAATTATAGCATTGATATTTAAAATATATAACATGGCAATGCTTTCAGGGCATTGGTAAATCGCTCTTTTAAAAAAGTCTGAAACACGTAGCATATTTTTCTGGTGAAGAAGCTGTCACTGTGAGAAAATGATCATGTTTTTAGGCTCATTAAAAATATTCTAATTTGAAAATAACAAATCACCAAGTTACACATGAGCTTTATGAACTATTATAATTTTTCTAGGTGAGCTGGCTCCTATTTATTAACAAAAGTTTCAACATTCAAAGAGGAGGAGCAAAAACTGAGTAAATTCAGTTGCAGAGGCAGCCATTCAAAGATAAAATCATCTTTTAATATCAGTAAAAATGTGAGTAAACACTCTTATAATCAATGTCTTCTTAAAGCATCAATGTTTATTGCAATTGCTCCAAACTGAAATGTAAGACAGTTTTTGTTTTCAAGACTTTTCTTCACTTATTTCAGTTATTATTCAATGTCCTGAGAATCATGACTCACTTGTTGAAAAAACAGGAGTGTGTTTAATGTAATCAATACTATTACAATTTCTTTTATTGCTATTTGAGGACTCTTCACCTAGTGTATTAACTATTCCTTTCCATATCTTTTTACTTTAGGGTCTATACAGTTGGTCACTAATGTAAGATTCTAAAGAAAGACAACTGGTCCCTTTTTAGTATCAATAGAATTGAGGCCAATTGTAAAAGATACATGCTCTTCCATCGCAGTGGATATGATCAAGTTTCTCCTTTCTCCTCCTTTTACTCTTCTCTTTCTTCACCTGCTCTCCTATTCCTTCTCCTTTCTTACTTCAAATAGATTCTTATTTCCTTAATGGAAAAGAATACACTTTCGTGGGGAGAATATACATATGAGGAAAAGCATACATTAATACTCATTTTTGTATAATTGAGTTTGGGCATTGAACAGAATGCCTTGCAATGGCAATGGTGGCACTTCCACCAACTAACATGTAGTGCTCAGATCCTAACATGACGGTCAGAAAAAAATGAATAATATATTAAAGTTATACAGTTACCACTGGTAAATGCCAGAGACTGAATCAAGTGGATATGGGAGAATATGGAATGGGCTACTTCATTCAAATTAAAGTAGAGAAAAAATTGGAAAAATTCATTGGAAGTAAGTTTTTCTTTTTAAAGGATAACTGATTTAAGAAAAAAATGGATAAAATACTTGAAGGAGTTCAGGAAAAATCATAGTTAATAAATTTAAGAAAGATGCTCACCTGCAAAAGACATGAAGGCAATGCATACTGAAATGGTGTACCACTTCTCACCCATCAGATTAGCAAAAAGTAAAATGTCTAAAAGTAATGTGTTAACTAGGGTGTGGAACTCCCATATACTACTGGTGGGAGTATAAAGTGATACAATCACTTTGCAAAGCAATTCTGCCGCACCTGTTATGCTTGGTACTTTCTAGTTACTCCTCCAAATTCACTTCCCAACTTTCTTTGTCCAGTTTTTTGTCCTAGAAGGTTGACCTTACATCAAAAGGTTCCCTTCGTCTCTGGCTTCTAGATGAGTTGTATTGTAGATTGGAGGGTGAGAGGGAAGTGAGGTTCAGGTATCTTTTTTCTTGCCCTTCCCACACATATCTGCTGTGTCCTATCCCTTAAACTTCAGATTCTGTCAGATATTTTCTCCCTAGACTTAAGCTTTCCAGGTCCTTGTAACTATTTCCTCCCCTTGCTACCTAATGTTTAAGGGTAGTGATGACTTCCTGCTCCTGCTAATCCCAGAGTACTGAACTATTTTTTAGGTCTCTAAACATTGAAAGTGCATAGTAAGTAATTTTTGTTAAATTCTCCTTAAATTTTTCAGTTTGAATGTGCCATCTGATTTTTGCTAGATCCTAAAAGATATCACTGATAAAGTTGATTCATGCATGCTTCTATAACTCAGCATTAACAAGTATTAGGTGTATATCCCTGAGATACTTTTGCTCAATCAGCTCTACATGAATATGGAAATATAATTTGTAATAACATGCATAATCTAAGTGCCCAAAAACAGGATAATGGATCAATGTATTGATGTAACATTAGTCAGCAGTGAAAATGAAATAGTAGAGTCAATGTACCACCATGTATACAACTCAAAAGTATAATTTCTCATGAAAAAAGTAAGTTATAAAAGGATATGGACAGAAAGAAGCCATTCATATAAAAATTAATAGTCATATAACACTTGTATTACTTAAGGCTACATACTTATAAAAACATATAAGAGAATGACAATTCAAAATTCATAAAAGTGGATTTCTAGAGAAGAAGAATGGAATTTTTTAGGAATCTGTAGAGGGCTTCAGTTGAAAGCCTAACGTTCTATTTTGTTAGATGGTAGAGGATGCAAGAGTTTTCAGTCATTATTACCTGATAAATTTTTAACTGCTTGAAATAGTTGATAATTTAACAACTTTTTTTTAAAGGGCAAGAGAAGTGTTAACCAACCTACCAAAAAAAGGAGCGTGGTCTGTGTTCAAAATTTTAAATTGGCCTTGGGTGACTTTGCCTTTACTTCTATCCCTATAAAAATGTTATTACTGCACTCTAAAATCATTCTTAATTATCAGAGGATAATGCCATCTGGTGATATCCTACATACCCTTTTGTAACATTTGTGTAGTTTTGGTTAGAATAGAAATCCTTCATCTTTTAGCTGTTTGTTCTGGACACTAGAATGAACAAATATGGATTTAGGTGACAACCGTGCTGCCAACTTCTTACTTGGGGCCAGCTGGGAACATTTTCAGTGCTGCCTAAGACAAGAAACCAAGAGACTCTAACAAGGCCACTCCATGAGACCTCGAGGACAAATTTTGCAATTAGGGCAGCAAATGAGGCACTTACACATTCACTTCTCTCCTCTTTTGGGATAATGCCCTCTCCTGCATTGTAGGATTTGTATTATTATGGAGATGGCGGAGGAAACTGAACAATTTTGCAAAATGGAGGAGTAAAACATCTAAATAAACTTTGTTGAAATTTATTATTTAAACAATTATATTGTCTATATAGCCCAAGACACAAATGGGCTGAATGAGATCAAGTTTTCCTTAAAAGTGCAGGGCAGGTCTTTATTTTTATTTTCCATGTTAAGCCAGAGGTGCAGGAAAGGGATGTAGTGACCTCCTGATGGTAACCATTAGTACATTATATCACAAAGTAGAATGCTTATTCTTATTGGTAGCATTGGAATATATACATACTCTGCCTAAGTTTGTGTCCTTACCCTGTTACTTACTAGCTATAGATCCTAAGCAAGTTACTGAACTTCCCTGTGCTTCAATTCCCTCATTGTAAAATGGGAATAATAATAGCACCAACATGAAGGAGTTGTGCTGAGGATTATATAAGCACTGAAAAGAGAGTCCAGACATGCAACTACCATGTGACGTGGCAATTGCACTCCTACACATTTATTCCCGAGAAATGGAAAGTGATGTTCACGTGAAAATCTGTACATGGATGTTCATAGCTTTATCCATAATATCCCTAACTTAAAAGAATTTTCTTTCAAAATGTAGATTTTATTATTATTTAAGTATGATGAGGTCAATAGATCAGGAAATGACTGACATTGTAAAGATAGTCTGCTACAGCTCCAAGAGAAGGGGCCACTGCATGTCACACAGGGCCACATGGGGGAAACACCAGGGATCATCAGGAGGTAGGAGTTGGGGGGAAATATGGACAAGAGCCTCTATTGTGGTTTCCACAAGGAGTGAGCAAGACAGGGCAAACAGGTTTGGGATTGACTACTTCGAATAGTTTCAGCAGGCTGTGGGGTATAGAGGTTGTCTGGTACCTGGCCCTGGGTGATGAGGGTTAGGGAATACTGGCTTGCAGTGTAAGAACCTGATAAAGAGATGTGTTGGAAGGTGGCTCCAGATTGGTAATTTGCATATGAAAGATGCACCTGCAGGTGAGTCATTTACTTTCCTTAGGTGTTGGCTAAACTTGGGGGCTAGGGGCCAGTTCCCCCAGGATCAATAAGGCCTCAGATGTCAAAACATCATGATAAAAAGATGTGTTTAATACAAACTCAGGTAAACAAACTGTGATACATCTATACCATGGAACATTCCTTGTAAATACAAAGGAATGAACTATTGATACAGGCAGGAACTTAGATGAATGTTAGCACATGGGGTCCTAGTGGTGGTGGTGATGATGGTATGTATGGGTGTAAAGGGCAACAGTAGAAATCCTTGTGTCTGCGGAATTGTTGTGTGCCTTAATTATATCCATGCCAATATCCTGGTTGTAACATTGTTTTATAATTTTGTAAGACATTACCATTGTAGGAAACTGAGTCATGGCTATATAGTCTTTCTTCCTCTCTCTCTGTATTATTTATTACAACTGCATGTAGATCTACAATAATCTCAAAATAAGAGATATAATTACAATAAAAACTAAGCATATAGTTGAAGCATATTAAATATTAATGTTATTTGCTCTATGATACTAGCACATTTGTAATTGAATGCATTAGTATAGATTAATTCATTAATTCCAATATTAATTTAGCAAATTTTTACTGATGCTTATAAGGTATGAGGTCTAATAGACTAAGGTTATAAAGATATGACACTTGCTCTCACATAACTCTAGTAAGAGAAGGAAAGAAGAAGAAATTGCTAAATATTCTAATAGGAAGCATAAAGGAGGAGTTAAAAGCGAGATTTAAATCCAGGAAGAGCCATGTTTGGTCTCCTCAATTTTTAATTGTGTTTTCTTGAACAATTTACTTAACCTCTTTATTTCTGTTGCTTCATCTAGAAAATGGTGATAAAATTAATTAACATCTTCTTAGTGCAGTTTAAAAAGTTTAAATGAAATAGTAAATTATTTTACTCTTTCAGTAAATATTAATTTACTATCTATTACTTGGTTCTGTACTAGATACTGGGCATCCAACAGTGCTTAAGAAATTTATGTCAGTCTTCATGAAGTTTCGAGTCTGGTGGTTCTTTGAACGCTCAGAAAGATTTGCTAAGAAATTGAATGTTTTCACTACAAAGTGTGAACTTTTCCCTTGGGCCCTTAAAAACAGCAATACATCTCTATTTTAAGGTAAATGAAAGCACTTAATGTTTGCTGCTGCGTGGGCTGTATAATGTTGTCTCTGTGTGTTTCTAAAAATGTATATATACACTAAAGTATATATTTCCATTATACTTTCATTAATATTTTCTCATCATGCATGTTTGATTTTTCATGGGCAGCAGGTCCTTGTTATCTACTTAGCAAGTGATCAGTAAGCAATAGCATGAAAAAGAGAAACAGATATATAAAATATCGTATGGGATAGAGATGATTTCTTTCAGGAAAAGCTTTTTGGAAAGTGGCATTTGAGCTGGACATTGAAAGAATGGAAAATATTCTAAGCATCACTTCAATCACATCAAATTGAAGAAATTTAGTACATATCACAGTACATCCTCAAAATAAAGAGCTTTATGTAGTAAAAGAACACTTTAAGTAGCATTCTTCATACTTTGACTTGTTTTACCCATAAATGACATCCTAAAAATGTGCCATGCAATGCTGACTTCTGAAGCTAGAGGGTAATAATACATTCAGCTGGGTTGAATTCTCTGTCTTTGATCTGAATATCCTGAAGGAATACAACAATTTTTTCTAAGCCCATTGTGTGAAATATCTTACTGCTCAGTGATGATGTGATGGGCCTTACGGCTGTGGCTCCAATCACTTATGCCAGTCACTCTTTTACTCAGTATTTCCTAGGAAACAGGGGTTCAACAGTATTTAGCCTTTTCTTCAGGAGATTTGAAACCAATATATCCTCACTCTGAAGAAATTCTTACAACTGTTAACTTGCTAAAAGAAAGACTCAAAATTTGTGTAAGAAATTATGCAAAATTCTTGAAAGGAATTTTAATTGTTAGACTTGGAAAATAACTATAAATGTTTTGAGACGATTAATGCTCTTCTCATTAACTTTCTAGTTAACAATACTCGGTGTTTAAATTCTTCCTTGCTCGAAATACAGGAATGCTTTGATAGTATGTCTACAAGTTTATTTTCCTAAACTCTCAAGTTTTGTTTTATGTATCATTTATATTTATAGAAAATGTATAAAATGTTCTCTTGTATCTAACAAGGGTATAAAGCAGTTTATAGCTAGTTGAAAACCAGAGCCACTCTTAAGACTCTCGACACACTGGATACAAAACAGGAACATGTCAGAAGAAATTTAGGAACCTAGAGGGAAAGGAAGGATTGGAGGATTTGACAATAGATGAATTCACCTGAAGGGATGACCACCTCCCAGTTTTACAGCTTAATTACCAGGTCTGCATGTGGTTGAGCCTTCTGGAGTTTCTGATAAAGATGATGAAAAATTATTATCTTCAGCTTAGCTGTAGTACAAAAGTCTATTAGATATCAGATGCAAAACACAAAAGTCCTTTGCATCTACCATTTTTTTCCCTCACTTGGCATAAGATTTGCTTGAGTCTTTTTTTTTTTTTAATTAAACTTCTACTCCAAGAAAAGTTTATCTTCTTCTTGGAACACATTTTTGGTAACAGTTTTTGTCTCTTGGGGGAGAGGTAATGTGATAAGCTTTTTTATTCCAGCAGTTGCTTAAAAATAGAAGGTGGATATCTCTTTTTTGTAATGGAAATATATTTAAAGCAACTTAGAAAACATATCTATCAGGGTTGCATATACAATTATGGTATTGAATATATCTACTATATATTGTTAAAGTGATTTGTTGCTATCTTTAAAAAATAATTTTTATTGACATATTTAAAGGTAATTTAAAAACTGATACATTATGTAGAAAATGTTCCATTATAATGATTAAGAAGTGCATTATTTGCAGTACATAAAATAAATCCAATATCTTGAAATAGGATGAGATATTTGGGGGAGGGTTGTTTTCTTCAAAGCTTAATTTAAATGTCTTTAGTTAAAGAAAGACCTAGAAAGGAATCTCTAAGACTAAATTGAACATCTGAGGCTTGTGGAATGCTAAGGACAAAATTAAGTTAAAGAAAATGAAATCTGTGTCTATCGCTCATGTTTGCTGCTCTTCCAGTTTTAAAAATATTTCTGTAACAGCTGGATTCTGCTTACCTGATGGTGACTAGAAGGGTTATGCCCATTTTTACAGAAGCCCTTACATAGGACAGACCGTGGAAAGAGAATACAATAAACTTTCTTCAAATTACATGAACATCCCCTCTTCTTATTTGAATTAGGAAGAGGAGACATTTCTTCAAATTAAGTCTGAAATACCACAAAGTTCTGTCTTACCTTCAAATTATATAGTTTTAAAATGTAATAGTAATAATAATAATAACTACTCACTTTACATGTCTTGGCCGATGGATGCTTTAAATACATTATTTTTGATTATTTAAAAAACCCTAAACTCTTCACTTTAAAGTAGGCATACTTTAGAAATGTGGAAAATGAGGCTAAGAGAGCTTAAATAACTTGCACAAAATCGCAAAATGCCGAGTAGTAGAGATTTAAATCCAAACCGGCTGCCATGCCCACCAATTTCTATGGTCTTTCCTGTTGGAGCCTTTACAAAGCTGCAAAACCTTTCCATGATCTCAAACCAGATCCTAAGGGCTGGATATGGTGGCTCATACTGGAATCCCAGCACTTTGGGAGGCCAAGATGGGAGGATTGCTTGAGGGCCAGGAATTCAAGAGCAGCCTGGGTAACATAGTGAGACCCTGTCTCTACAAAAACAAACAAAAAAAAGCAGGCATGATGGTGTACATCTGTAGTCCTTGCTACCTGGGAGACTGAGGTAGAAGGATCACCTGAGCCCAGGAGTTCGAGGTTATAGTGAGCTATTATCTCACCACTGCATTCCAGCCTGGGCCACAGAACAAAACCCTGTCTCAAAACACAACAACAAAAAAACCCAGAACCTAAATACATCTATGGCTTCATTGGTATACAGCTGATGAAATGGCTTTCACACAGGAAGGGCAGCAAAGCAGCTATACAACCAGGTGGGGTCTAGTTGCCACCTGTGTAGGTTTCAGGCAATGAATGGAAAGGTTGGACTTGTAGAAACCTGCCCCCCTCCTCCACTTATCTGCAGTCCCCTTGTTTCAGGTCATTTACATTCATGGAGCACTTTAGGACTCATCTCAGCAAATTGCCAAGGCTCTGGAGTGAACATCTCCTTGGTATGCAGGCACAGAGGAAGCCCCTTGAAGATGGTTTTGGTGCCCCAGGTAGGAAGTTGACCCAAGTGAGTTCCTAGACTCTTGAGAAATGAGCTAAGTTATAAGAGAGAAGACTGTTCTGAGACTTGAAACAGAGGAAAGAGAATGTGAGTAAAATTGGATTTAAATGGAAATCTGATGTTCATTTGAATTTGTTCCAGTTATGCTTGGAATGCCTGATGCATTTGAATTTTCAAGTTTAGAACAGTATTATGTGAAAATGCCTCGATAATTCCAGAAAAGAATATGTCTAAGGGGAATGAAGAAGTAAAGGTGTCTTTTATTACTTTCAGCTTTTCCTTAAATCCATTTAATTATGATACCAGCTTACATCTGTAATAGCTTTTCAGGGCACTTTGTGATATATAACTTTATTTTATTCTCAATTGGTCTTTGTTGTAGGCAAAACAACTAGTATTTTCATCTTGTTGATAAGAAAACTGAGGGGCAGAAAGAATGCATAAATCTATTATTATTATTATTACTACTGGTGGTGAGTCAGTTAAACAACAAAGTTGATTAAATTTAAAAGATGTGTGTGTGTGTGTGTGTGTGTGTGTGTGTGTGTGTGTGTGTATGCCTTAACATTTTGTTTTAACTTTAAAAATATAAATGCACATTTTGACGTGGGCTAATTTTGTTTGCGTATATTTTTGATAATGAGGGGAGTGGGGAGAAAGTGTTTTAAAACAGTTTTTAAAGCAACGTGTGCAATCTCTTTTTATATTATCATGGTTATTTTTCAAATGTTTTATTGTTGTCATATTTGCCATATTTTAAGCAACTTGCCCTTACTGAGCCTTACTAAAATAGTCAGTGATATTTTCATTTTAACAAAACTCTATTTTCAGATCCAAAGTTTATTGGTTGACAAAAATTTAGTGAAGTTTTATAATTATAACAAGTACAACTGATGTGAACAGGTTTGAGAACAAACACAACAGATTCTTATTAAACATACCACACAACCTGTGAAACAGAAATGCTTGGATGTACTTGCGAGTAGTCTGCTGTCTGTGAGCGTTCAATGTGCCAACGAATATGATGTTTTAGAGATGGAAAGACAAACCTCGACTTATCAGTTACAGGAACTTTTACTTCGATGAAAATAGTTCAGTTGAGACACGAGCACTTTCTTCTCAGTAATCTTGAATGTAGACACAGGTTTAGCTAAAGTTTATTCATCATAACATCCACTTATACAACCAATATTTAAGTACCGATTATGTGTTGCAGTTCTAGAAGCTGGGGACACAATGTGAATAAAGCAGATGTAAATCTTTACTCTTATGAGACTCTTATGAGTCCGCAATTAATATAGAGACATTAAACAAATTAAATACATAAGATGGTGAAAAATCTGTGGAAAAGATGAAGTGTTTGTTGTGATAGGGATTGCGATTTGAAGTCCTCACTGAGAAGTTGTGAAAGAGTGAATATGCTTTACTGCCTTGAACACAAACAAAATGCAATGGAGTTCAAAGGAGACAGTTTTTGTTGAGCTAGGGTTGAAGATAGGTGGACCAGCTAGAGGAGCAGTAAGTGCAAAGGTCCTGAGGCAGAAGAGTCAATATGTTTGAGGAATAACAAGGAGATCAATGTAGCTGGAGCAGAGTAAGAGAGGGGAAAAACAGTAATACATTGGACTAGAAAATAATGAGGGTAAGAACAGGAGTAGAGTTGCAAATAGAGTCGTCTGGTCTTTGTTAGTAGGATACTGACTTTTATTCTGAGCAAAACAGGAAGGCACTGGAAGATTTTGAGTGAATGGGAGCCATGATCTGACAGATGACAGCATCACTTGGTGTATTTCAGTTGAGAATGTCTTAAAGAAAATTGAGAGTAAGAACATGCAGATGAGTTAGCAGGCTACTGCAAAGTTCAGGTGAGAGCCCATGGTGAAGTCTGTAATTTGAAGCAAAGGAATTAACAGTGTAGATAGAGAATTATTTATATTACTAAAAAAAAAAAAGACATAGGAAAACATGAAGCCAGAAAAATGAGAAATGGTCAAAATATTTAGCAGTAGAAGATTATCTAAATTATGTGCAACCAGATAACAAATTATTATATAGAATATACATAGTATGTAGAAAAATCATAATGACATATTCAATCATGGTATATGGTAATGTTAGTGAATGTTAAATCAAAGTGGTACGTTACAAAATAGACTACATTTTTGCAAACATAAAATGCTCACCTATTTTATTTGTACATACAAGGGATAAAAAAGACATGCATGGATTATAGGTGCTTTAAAAGGTTTTTATTTTTGCTTTTCTGAACTTTAAAAAATTTTCTTTACAATGAGCATGCTAGAGATATTGACTCATCCATTTCTTTGTTCCATCAACACATGTTTTTGGGCAGGGTATACTTTTAGAATTTAGCTGTTGGCTTTAAAAAGCTTCAAAAATAAGTGAGACGCGATTCTTGTCATTGGTCTTTACAGTTTTATAGGTGGAGAAAAAGTGTGATAGTGCATATATCACTATGACAAAAAATATGTATGCCAAAGCAACTAGAGAAGCACAAATAGAACATTAGACAAGGGGGACGAGGAGACACATATTTAGCCATCAGTGGCTTTTGAGTTGGGCTGGACAATATCAGGGAGGCGTTTTGACAGTTTGTGGATTAGAATTCTCAGCTGAGGGAACAGAATTAGCAGAGTTGTAGAGGCGGGGATGCATAAGCCATGTTTGAGAACATAAGTTATCCAGTATAGCTAAAGTGTAGAGGAAGTATATAAGTATAGTATAAGGAAGTGTATATATATATTATGTATAGATTAGAATAAAGACATATGTAAGTATAGAAAAGAATCAGACATGAAAAATGGCAGTTAATCTGATAGAATATTATATTGTTGGCCATTGAAGAGCTATATATATGTGCTACACTTACATGTGACACATATTTGCATAAAATATATTTAACCTCTATAGATTTATATTTATATATTAGCTAAAACCTACATTCACTTACTTGAATTATTAATCTTAGACTTATTCCACAAAATTTATATTTGTTGGAAAGAAGTATATTTTGTTATTCCCCTTCCTTTCAGAAATGTTTCCTTCTTTATTTTGAATTCCACTAACAAAATATGCTGGAAATATTTATGTATGGGTTGGAAATTTTACTCTAGCCCTTCATATACTGAATTTCTTCTAGGAGGCAGCTGGAAGAATCTGGTTCATTATATGTGAAGTTTATTTGGAAAAATGAAAAGAATTGTTGCCTTACAGAAGAACTCGGTAGTGACGTCTGCAGAGAGGTGCTGGGCATCTTATTTAAATTCCTTGTGACTTAAGGCTATGGAATTCAGCCAAAGCCAGTATCACGGCTGCCCTTAGTCACATTGCTGCAGTTTGTAAGTTTGCATTAGTCAACAGCACTTGGAAGGTCTGATTACTTACTTGTGAACATTTGCTCTTGGCTGTAAACTGGTAAATAAACAAAGGCTCTGCATGAGAGAGCAATGACATTTTGGTAATTCTAGGGGAAAATAAGTCAATTTGAGCACTTGATTATAAAGAGAGAAAACCAAGATGTTACATTTTGCAGTCGTTTGTCCCTCCCATTTGTAACTGACAGATTGGATTTAACACATGGAAACTGGAAGACTACTTGTCTTTAAAAATGGTCTAATTACATTTGGAACTTAAGGGAAATAGAAGATTCCAGGATATTTTTGTTTTGAATTTGAAATTGGGGACAGCGCATGCACAGTTGTTTGTTTTCACACTTTATGGGAATGAATCACACCATGTCGACCGTGAGATTTAATTATGTATTTAGCAGAGAAGCTGGAGATATGCCAATGCAATAGCTAAGCTGCTGGAATAGCCTGGGCATAACCCCTTCCAGCTTCCAGACACTGCAAACCTTTCCTAATAGCACATTTAGCACAGGAGATGGAATGGTGTTGATGAGATGCATCAAATCTCAGCGGAATGCTTCTGCTAGGAAATAAAATGCTGATGTCAAAAGAAGGACATTTTTATAACAGGGCGCAAAGCCACGGAACCTCTGGGCGCAGGGTCTAACTTTAATTGAAGCAATTCGAGCAAAACATGTCATTTCTGCTTGTTTCCATTGTTCTTTTCGTCTACAGCCTGGTGCATAAACTCTCCATTCCAAACCTTCATACTTACACAGAAGTTGTTGTAGTATTTAGGACCTGGCGACCAAGGAATAAAATGAAACTTGATTATTTTTATATAAAAATTTACCATTATTTTAATGTCTTCTTTAATATTCAATTCAGAACTGAATTGGCTAAGAACATTTTTGGATTAATGTGTGTTCAAATTTTTCTGATAACTGTTAACTAAATAGAGTAAGTTATTTATGAAGGACTCATGAAGGCTACTGAAATAAACTAAAAGGGAATAAGCAAGTCTGATGTGATTTTGCCATGAAATATATTTCCTTCTTAGATGTGTCTGATCCAGTAATTTTCATTCTAAGGGTCTTGAAAGTAGCTAGGATAAACCCAGAGTTGCTCTTTTTTCCCCTTAAGATGTCAAAAGCCTAACAGAAGTCATATATTTGCTAGCATGAAAGAGCTGTAAGGCTAATTAAATATTTTTTTCTTGTTTGCTATAATTGTATCACCCTGGCTGATTGACTGTGGATAATAATTTAGAGTTTCATTGTCCATGGGAGAAAGTAATGAAAAACAAACCTTTGATGGTTACCAAAAAAATTAGGATCCAAAGATACAACCTCTAACATTCATGTTCTTATGATTTTGTGCCTACATTTTTTCTTGTCCCTAGATGGGGAAAGGAACTCTACACAAAAGAAACATGACATTGGACTTAAAATAGGAAATAAAGAATTCCCCCTTTTTAAAATTTATAATAAATCCTACTTGAAACAATATTTGATCTCTTTTGATCCTTGGCCTCTCTGTCTATAGATATTGAATTCATTCTCCTAGAGTGTAGGTTAGTGTTTGTGAAGGTTGTTTGAATTTAGTTTCAGTAAATCTTTTGATAGATGATGATATAGATACATTTTTAATAAGACTACCAATAAAAATTAAGTACTAGATCACATCCGGTGACTACAGCAGAACTGCTTGAGATTGGGAATGATACTTTCCTTGTATTGGTGATGTCACATGGACACCTTCAAAGACTGTTATTGACCAGTTTGCTGAAGTGTGGCTGTTGACTGACTGGCTAAATTTTGTAAGTGGGGTGTCTGTTAATATTGGACTATCGAACAGTTATTCAAAGATGAGTCTTTGAAAATATGCAAAAATAAGTATTGAAAAGAAATAACTGAGAAAGCCATTTGTGACCACTGATAGAATTATACTTTTGTGCTGGCAGGCAGGCAGTAGCCCTCAGTTGTGACCCCCTCTTCAAGGAACCCCTGCCTCAGTTGAAGAAAGCTGATGTGTCCAAAGTCATGTTTCTTTCCAGGGCTGGATGCAGGTGGAAGCAAGAAGTGGGAACTTATAAAACCTGGCTCTCACCTTCACTTGGGATGGCTTCAAAATTACCCCCATTTTCAGAAATTCACGAGTTCGGCTGAGGCTCTCCTTGAGACCACATAACAGCTCAACTTCTCCCTCTGTTCAGCACTCTTTCCTGTCCCTTCCATAGGTGGTGATGGTCTCTTAACAGCCTCTTGCGTTCTAATTTCAACCTGCAACTACCTCCATGTGTACTAATGAAAGGCTAATGCAGGCAGCTTTTATATCCCAGGCTGTCCCAAGTCTGGCAGCTAGCCTGTGAGGAGGGCTAGTTCCTTATCTTAGAGGTGAATTGTCCTGACTATATCTAGCCATGTATCCTAAATCAATCCCTGCATTCATAAGAAACCCTAAAACATTTATGTATTTCTTTCTGACCACCTTGGAGAACATCCCTCTTTTCCTACCAAAGTTAATTACATATCTAGATCCAAAGCACATGAGGTGATTTTAGTCGAACTTTAACCATTATCCAGACCTAACGACATCATTACAGTCTCTCTGACTGAGCGCCATAACTTTGTACTTTGTGTATCTGAATTTATACATCAATTATGTAATACGTTTTATTCTGTTTTCCAGAATATGCTTCTTTGGATTCTAGATGTTGAAAACGTCATGCTGTGAGAATCTAGGAAATGTTTTATCATTTCTGTTACATGTGAAAGACAATATTTAAAATATTTTACTAAGTTTGTTATTTTATGTCTTGTTTTGAAATTTGTATCATTTGTAAGCTCATATTGGGTTTCTGTGTGTGTATTCGTGTCTCTGATTAAACCTGTTATTGTGGTTTTGTTTTGACACTCTTGATGTCAATTTTCAGGAAACACCTGTCTGAAGAACAACATAGAGCTCATCCCACAGAAGTGAGCCAGCCATCTCTGCCAGGCATAGTGGAGTTCTAGCATCTGTGTATTCAGGACAAATGGTTTCCAATCCAGTTTGATCTAATTTACTTATTCACATTGTAGACAATTCACAATATAAAGATATTTTCACAGAAAGACCATATCTGCCAAACACTGAACAATTTTTAAGTGTTTCTGGAATGTTTAAATATTTATTATTGGGTCAGAACTTCCTCTCAGTTAAGTAATTCTCTTATGACATCTTTAGCCCACTAATGCAGAACTTGGTTGGCCAACACTTTAGCTAATAAATGATGTCTACATAATGTGAAAAAACCAAGCTGCCTCTTCAAATACCTTTTTTTTGTTGGCTAAGATTTGCAAATCCTGGAGAAAATGAGCTTTTATCTCTGAAAAGGATTCATCTTTATAAGTGCTCATTCTTATTTTCTTGGCAGTTATACACACATTCTCAACTTCAAATTCAAAAATAGTAATAATTGGTAGCAGGGGTGACTCAACAACCTACATGCTCAAGCGTCCACATGATGTTCCACCTCTTCATTTTCCAGGGAGTGAAACAAAAGCCAACTTCTAAGGACATTTTTTGCTATGATGATGGGAAGCTTGACTTCTTTTGTCATTTTTCAGGGTTTGTCTCTCTGGCTGGGAGCCATGGATCTGGGGCCTTTTACAGAGATAAGACATTAGAAGGAAGGACTCCAGTAGTCATTATGGTCGTCTATCTACATCGACTGCTGAGACGTCCTTTGCTCCTTCCCATGTAGTATCTTCAATCATGGTACTTTTCTGTCTTTTCCATGCCACACTTGCATTCTGGAGCTCCCAGAAAGGCTATCTGTAGCCCTCTGAGTTTAAAGATCCTCTCTCAAATCTTGTCAACTCCTTAAGAGAAGCACACAGATTCTTTTTCTCATGAGACCCAATATTTACTCTGCTTCTCCTGAACCTCTGCCTCTAAATTTCTTAACAGTGTAGGCGTTTGAGGGGGAAAATGCAGAGAGACTTGTGACTTCTATATTTACCATTCCTCAAGATACAAAATCCTATAATTTCCTTGAGAGCAGGTTACTTGCTTTAGGGAATAACAATAATAAAATCACAATGGTTTGAGGGGAGAGGACCACATCGATTTTAATATCTCTAACTACTATTCAAACACAAATCTTGGCAGCCATTTTTTGACAAGCCTTCTTGTTTTAGACAGGTCCAACAGAAGGTCCAGGATCAGAAAGGGAGAATGCAGAGTGCCTGCCAGCAGAGGGATTGTCTGAAGCTTCAGTGCAGATGTGGCAGGCATGGGTACCAAGGAGCAAAGATGTCTCATCTCAGCAGTAATCAGAGACAAAGACGCTCAGTGATGGGGAATCAAAAACGTCTGTCCTAACGCCCAGGTTTAAATTCTTACCCTCTGTGAGATCTGATATGACTTAACCTCTGTCCTTTATTTTCCAAATCTTAAAAATGGGTAGACAATTTTTAACAATACTGTAAACAGTACTTGATGCTTACTATTATTGTAAAAGTGATTACTAATGGCAGAGATTGTTGAAGAAAGCACCAGGGCATTAGAAATGTAGGTCATCCTCTCTCATCTCTTCCTCCTGCCAGAAAGGAAAGAATAATGGAGCAGAGAAATATTGAATTGACAGCATATTTGCCTAGATGGAATAGGATTAAAACTCAAAGGAACTAAATTTACTTTGTTTTGTTGTTGTTGTTTTAGTTGGAGTCTCACTTTGTCGCCTAGGCTGGAGTGCAGTGGCACACTCATGGCCACCCCAGCATCGACCTGCTGGGCTCCAGCGATCCTTCTGCCTTAGCCTTCCAAGTAGCTGGAACTATAGGTGTGCGCTACTGCGCTCGGCCAGTTCTTTTGATTTATTGTAGAGACAAGGTCTTGCCAAGTTGCCCGGGCTGGTCTCGAACCCATGGGCTCAGGCAATCCACTCGCCTCGGCCTCCCAAATTGCTGGGATTACAGGCTGAGCCCCTGGCCTAAATTTACTTTGAATTGGTAAGATTAAGTTTCCTGAAGGCAGAGGAAATGGGTGTCTGTGAATCCATTTTTCGCAAGTGGGTCAAAGTGTCTATAAATTCATATCTTGCTGTGATAATTAGATAATTCCCTTTTAAAAATAACATGTGGCTATAATGCATCAGACACAAATGCAGGATTTATTGGCAAGAACTAATTGATTCTAATTAGTTTGATACCTAATTTGGTTTTATGTTTCTTTCTGCGTTATACCTCTAAATTGAAGACTCTTTACCTTAACAGCTTATACAGCATAATCTGTTAAGCATTTCTGGAAAAAGAAATATATCATTCCCTTTGAAAGTTATTCATTCCAATCATAAAATGCCACAGGCTTTTTCCTCCCCCACCTCACCCTGCCCCCATTCAGAATTCTCTGGGGAAAGAAATGGTAGGGAGATGAAAGTCCTTTAAGACTTCTCCTTTTAAGAAATGAGACTCTCTTTTCCCTAATTTAATTAAAATAAACATGACTTGAGAAAGAACATGAGATACCTGCAGGTTTAATTCTAGTTTCTCTCCATCTGTCAGACCCATATTTTCTGAAATGACCTAGCAGCTGTGCTGCAAAGACACCCTACTCTGATGTTCTCCTTTATACATGTATAAGACTCAAGCTTTAGTAAATATTTCAGTATTTTATTTATATTGGGTAAAGCCGCCTTATAAAAATGTCATTGAAAATTAGATGTTTTCCTTTGAAGGGTACGACATTGGCAATTGAAGTGAGTCCTCTAGCTATAGTTTTGACCTAGGAGAGGATTTTAGAGAGTCTTCTGGTTTAGAACTAAAAATCAGATCGCACCAGGAGAATTACTTTCCGGTGATTCAGAGTGGGCCACGGTTTGCTACTCTGCATATAGGCGAGCATGTATTTTATATGTTCTTAAAGCAAAAGGAGTCACAGTTTTGGAAGTCAAAACAATAGTGACTTGATGACGACACCTAGATAAAGTGATGCTTTACTCAATCATTCAACTATTCATTTGCTGAGTGCCTATTTATGCCAGGCACTGTTGGAGTCTCAATAAATGGCACTTTATTTAGATACAAGTCTTGTTCTCAAGTTTGTTGATATTTAAGATTCCCTTAGTAGGATGAAATTATGTGTGTCTCCTGAAAGGAAGAAGCTAGAGAATTCCTGCTTAGAAAGAGTGAGAGGAGAGGATGTGTGATTAAAAAAATAACCCAAGTCTGAGCCTTGTAGAATAGCCAGGATTTTATAATGTATGGAAGGGGACAGGTATATAAGGGAAAGCAACAGCACAGGCACAAAGAAGACAGCGAGTATGCAGGGAGCGTGAGTGCTGCAGTTAAACAGTAATATTCATTAAAGTCTGTATTAGTCTAGCAAGAGACTTTCACATACAACAGTGACTCTGAAAACTTCCTCTGGGGTGTCCTCATAGTCAAGAAAAACTTAGTAATTTAGACAGAGAGTAGTCATAGAGTTCAAGTTTCTTTAAAGCCTGACCTTTTTGCTAATGATTCGTACAAAGTTTACATTTTATTCTATAACACAAATACATCGGCTTTCATATAAAAATGTCTTAAATTGTTTTTCAAAAAAATGCCACAATCTTGTGGCATAGTGAGTGTCCCATAGCCCTGGATGAATGAGATCAGAGTTTGAGAAGCATGGGCACATATTCACTCACACAAGACAGCAGAAAATAAGTATAGAAAAGAAGATTAACGCCTGATTGTGGGTGGCCTTGAGTGAGCAGTTCTAAGCTAAAGCACTTGGAAGGAATTCTTCAGGTAATGGACCATGATAGCGAGTTTTAAAGCAGGGCAGTCACAGACCCACACTTTCTTTGAGTGAGCAGGATTGACTTGGTAGCAATATTTAAGATGGATTAGCTGTGGAAAAAAAAGGAAAGAGGGAAACTATTTAAAAGCTACCAGTGCAATTCAGGGTAGTGGCAGAGATACGGTAACAAGAGAAAAAAAGACAGCATAGACTCGGAACAGATGGAACTTGAAAACGTTTTGGAAGTTTGTGGATAATGGCGAGAGAGGAACACAAACTCTGGATAACTCTAAGGCGAGTGAGGTCTGAAATGTTCATTGATTGAAAGAAATAGGAAATGTAAGGACCAGAGGAACAAGTTTGAAAGCAAAAGGCCATTAAGTCCCATTTTAAACCACCACATCCAACACTGCCAAATGTCCTTCTAGTACTCTGTTGTCCAGAAGTATGAACAATTTAAGTTCTTACTTATCTTATTAAGGATGTGTACATTTCCAATAAAACCTGAGATGTACTTAATGATTTGCCAACTTATAAAATATATTTATGTATTTATGTAGTTTTTAATTAGTTGTTTATTACTACTAAATGGATAACTTGAAATAGAGTAAGCTTAATTTCCAATTAATGAACTTTTTTGGTGCAGAGAAACATGACAAATGATTGCTAAAATATCTTAAAGGATAAAATATATTTTATTGGAATACAATTATATGAGGGAAGTAAAATGAAATAAAAATTCAAGAAGAAAAGGAAAAGGTAAAATTTAAATGGTAAAGATTCGCTTATTCATGTACTTTAAAAATAGATGAGGAAATATATCAAATTGTGTGTATGTAGTTTCCATTGGATACATTGAAAAGTGATGGGATTTCTATTTTGAAATATCAATATTTACAATATGCTAGAATTTGCATGCCTTTCAGCTATTTAAACGTACAATGAAAAAAATTTCAGATATCAATTTAGAAAACGTAGGAGGAGTACATAGTTATTCAAAATTATTTTAGGAAATACATGAGCAAAAAAATTTGAAAAGTCCTTCTCCAATATAATTTGGAAAATGGGAGGTTCATCTCACAGCTATTCTGGAATCACCTTTTTGGAGGCTGCTCATCTGAATTTGTATTTCTCCTTGTTGCTCTTGACTTTTCTTGGACAACTCTGTGGCTATAGCATGGAGGTTGTGGTTGGTGGTTTCCCTCCATGCAGTGTTGCTAACCCCAAAAAGACCTCTAGAGAGGGGAATGGGGGTTCAGGCGAAATTCTGAATATATGCCAAGCCTCATCCTGGGTCAAAATCATGGCTCTGTTTCTTCCTAGGTGTAGCCTTGGGTAAGTCACCCAACATCTCTGAGCCTCATCTGTAAAAACAGATGTGGTTGCATGAGGGCTAATTAAGGTTATGTCTACAGATTACTTTGCACCATTCAGCACACAGAAAGAACTCAACATAGTTCATTATACCACTAAGAGTTCTATTTAGTCTTTATGTATACATTTATTACGTGCTCTGCCACCCAGCAGCTTTAAAGCACTTTTCCCACTACTGGGGTTATTTCTCTACTTGGGCACCATGAGGTGTTGTGAATAGGTGGGACACGGAATGTCTCCTTGGTTCTACAAATCAGACTCATTTACCCAAGACTGGGGTTGGGAGGTGAGGAACATGAATCCATTTCCAGGTGAGGGTTCAACAGAGTCATGGACCATTTTCAGATACGTGGTATGGAAACTCCTGGTGCTGGTGACTGTAGTGATGGCATTGGAGTCATGTTCCTGGTGGCTGTGCCAACTTCATCATCTAGTTCATGGTGGCAGAAGTAGCAGATGACTCATAGGCCTCGTTTTGGACAATTGCTGTATTTTTCCAGGAAACTTGGCATCTAATTTGGAATCCCAGCCTTCTTATCTATCCTGTGAACCTCTGATATTCTTTGAACAAACTTTTTTTTGTCAGCTTAACCAGTCTACTACTTCCCCGACTGAAACAAACATACAATAGACCGTTTCAACAGGACATGCTTTGAAAGAAACGAGCACCTATGTTCTCATATCAGTCACAGCTTAATCTAATCTCTATCTTTCCCATACTATTTTAGACTCTTATAATTCCAAACTCTCTATACATAGTTTCTCATGGTGTCTGCAGAGCTCAAGGCTTTGTGTTGTACAATGAGTTACATTCTTCTGGTCTTTTAAGTTGGGAGTTCTCAACTTTTTATCTGTTGCCAACACAGTGGGTGGATATAAAATCATACTTGTCATAGCAGTGGGGTGCTATGGGAGTGGGAGTGAACTGGGGACACTGCAAATGGGAGAAGCCAGAGAAAATGAGAACATCTAGTGGATGAATGTTATTTGAATCCCAGAGCAAAATCGAACTTATCGCTGTTTCCTACTCCACGCCTGAGCAACACAAATCTAGAGTTGAGATTTGTTTTGTGAAAGCTAATCAGAACGACAGGCCTCAGATAGTAATAAGTAATATTTATCTTCTCCTTTTCATAAGTAGATGTAGAAAAAGGAACAACAATATCCAGGGAATGTGAGCTTCTGAGAGAGACTTTGTTCTATACTCCATCCATCCTTGAAAAATACATAAAATAAAACTTGGAGACAAAAAAAGACTGAATGTTTTGGTAGGCATGTATAATAGTTGTGCTGTATGAAGCAATCAATGCTACAAGCTACAGAAAACCACTTCATTTGTATATGTGTATTTTTAATGGATGTGATATTTAGTGTAGTCAATCATTTTGACCCCTCTTAGCTCCTTGATTGATTGGGATATTGCTAATACCACATGGTGCATACACTTTTTTAAAAAAAGACTTCTTCAATTATAGTAAATGTAATTTATTTTTCTTTAAATTTGCTCTGATACTAATTAATGAACAAATATATTGCAGTCTCTTTGTAAAAGACTAAGGCAGAGTAAATAAGGCCTGCTGTCTCTGAGGGCTTCAGATTTTATCACTAATACTCAAGATTATAAACTTGGATATTACATTAGCCTTAGATATGTTAGTAATCAAGTGTGGCCAGACAGCTGTCTCCTGATTACATATCTGAGAAGATAAATATGGTATTTATGCCAATCAAAGTCAACTTTAATTCACTTGTTGACTAGTACCAAGCTTAACAGAGGGTTTTGCAAACAGAAGAAGCTTAAGAGATGTCAGCTGAAAATGAAAAAAATATTTACCCCCCAGCCATCTTCAGGCTAAAGATGCACAGTCCCTCAATATATTCGTGAAATGTGAGAAAGGCTGCAAAAGCTTGGCAGGTTTACTGATACGGCATAACTTATGTAAGAATTATCTGGTCTGTGAAAAAAAGTGTTTTTTCTTAAATTGTGAAAACAATGTCACAACATTACAGGAAGTTTGGCAAATAGTGGGGAAGATATCAATCATAATCCCAACACTCTAATATAAAATCAAGTGCAATATTTGTGGCCTTTCTTCCTTTTGTTTTTCATTCAAATAATGTTTTCCATCATTGCCATCATAATGTACTTATGCAACTTTGTGTCTTCTTGTTAAAGTTGACTTCAGAAGGATTTTTATGTGCTGCTGTATTGACTCATAATTATCCATTTTAAAAGCTGCATAGTTTTCAACCAGGTGCATGTTCTATACTTTATTTAACAGTCTTTACCTGTGGGCATCTGATTTAAATGTAATATTTTGAATGAAAGAAGTTCCAATGAATGTCTTGTGATCACTGTGTTATCCATATTTTGGATAATTTCTTTAAGATAAATTCCCAGATTACATAATCACATTAAGAACAAGTTAGTAACTTTGATAAAACCAATTATTATTTTATTTTTTAGACTTAATCCAAAGTTTCAGCTTCTTTTTTATTTTTTTTTCCTTTTGGTAAAAAACAATTATAAGGGAGTTTTGGAGAATTAAAGTCAATATTCAATAGATTGAGGAGTGAGTGGGGTGAAGACCTGAGAAAATTTTTCCGCTGATTGTAGAAAATATTTTCTTTTCTTTTTTCTTTTTCTTTTATTTATTATTTTTTTGAGTTGGAGTCTCTCTCTCTTGCCCAGACTGGAGTGCAGAGGCACACACCACAGCCTCGACCTGCTGGCTCCGGCGATCCTTCCGTCTCAGCCTTCCAAGTAGCTGGAACTACAAGCATGCGCTACCACGCCTGGCTAATTTTTTTTGATTTGTTGTAGAGACGAGGTCTTGCCAAGTTGCCCAGGTGCGTCTGGAACCCTCGGGCTCAGGCAATCCACTCGCCTTGGTCTCCCAAAGTGTTGGGATTACAGGCTGAGCCATGGAGCCCGGCCGTTGAAAATATTTTCAAGAAAAAAACACTGAAGCTACAGGAACAGGAAGGAATGACCAAATGGGGTCCTGAAAAGGCAGGAACGTCTGGGGTCCAGATCATCTGATACCCGTGGAAAGTTAACAACAGGAGAAGAAACATCTCTTCCCACTATGTGGGGGAAATCACAATTGCATATGTGGATGCAAGTTAGCCTGCTGGTTTAGTGGCAAGAAGCTGAGAGAGTTCGTTCTCAAGTGATTGCAAGGGCCATTCGTGTGGGGGAGAACAGAGAATGTCTATAATAGCATTATTAAGTATAAAAGAAAATTGACTAGCAGTTATAATAGCTGGCATTTTGTGCATTCACCATGTGCTTGCTAGTGTGCCAAGTGCTTTTTATGCACTGTCACTTAATAGTTGTGTCATTTTCAGCCAACTCTCAGTGGCACGAGTGTAGGCAGGGTGAAGAATATCCCCAAATGTGAGTTTTTGCCACTTTAGTGCAATGGGAGATCGGTGCTATAAAAGAATTGAGAATGCAGGCATGAGAGAGATTGAGGGGAGAGACTGCTCATCGCAGCTAGATGGTAGAAGAAAGAAGAAAGAAGAAAGAAGAAAGAATATGCACTGTTGAATATGCCATGCAAAGCTAAGGACACATTTGTGCCACCACACTGGCAGAGTAGACTATGAATAAAAGGACAATTTATGGAGTGAAATTTGGGCTTTTTTGTGTTAATAGAAGGGATTTGACTCTGGTATCACTGGTTTATTTCCCCACCAGCTAGACAGTCCACTGTTTCTTTGCAAACCTACAAGGATATATAGGTGGAAAAAAAAGTGGGAAAATAAACAGAGTTTGAATATCTTGAGTGGTCATAATAGGAGGAGCCATGCAATTGCCCATAACATCATCCCGGAGAGGCACATAGTGTAGCAGTTACTGTGCAGGCTTCAGGACCTGCCTGCTTGAGTTAGATCTTGGCTAATAACCTTCAACCAGGATTTCTATACCTTAGTTCGCTCATCTGTGAAATAGAAATGATAATGGTATATGCCTTGTAAGATGGTCCTGAGGATTACAAAATCAAAACCTGTAAAGCACATAGAGAAGCTAAGTTTAGACTAGCTGTCATCATAGGTTTATAATGACTACTGCTTGCTGAGACTTCATTCTAGTGACAAGCTAAATACTTTATTATTTTAACTCATCTAATTCTCACAAAAACTTTCTGAGGGAAGATTATTTTCTCAATTTTATGGATGAAGGAAAGGAGGCTAAAGTAAATTAAACCACTCTCACCTAATGCCAGTCCCACTTGTAAATGAGAGATCTTGGATTCAAATACAAGACTGTTTGAACCCAAAGTCTTAAGCAACTCTCTTGAGCAGATGAATATTTCAATGTTTTATGTTTTTGTTGTTGTTTGTTTCTTCTTCTTCTTCTTTTTCTTCTTCTTCTTCTTCTTCTTCTTCTTCTTCTTCTTCTTCTTCTTCTTCTTCTTCTTCTTCTGCTTCTCCTCCTTCCTCCTCCTCCTCCTCCTCCTCCTCCTCCTCCTCCTCCTCTTCTTCCTCCTCCTCCCCTTCCTCCTCCTCTCTCTCTCTCTCTCTCTCGCTATATATATCTTAAAGTTTGTTTTGGGATGTAGCACAGATATGGCTAATGGCTCAATCCACATTCCCTCAAATTTCCTCCCTAGAGCCAACAGAATCTTTATTTCTTTGGCAGAGGGCTTCCTTCAGGCTATTGAACCACTAGTACTTCTATAAACTCATGTAGACCCTAAAATAAATAGAATCACCAGGAGGGCTTGTTAAAAACAGATTGCTGGCCTCATCCCCAGAGTCTATGATTTCAGATTTGGGGTAGAGTCCTAGAAATTCCATTTCTTCCAAGTTCCCAGATCTAGGAATCATACTTGGTGATATCTGCCACTTTGTGATTTGTGCTTCTGTCTTTGAGTCTCCAATTCAATCAATTATAAGTGTATTTATAACTAAATATAATGAAAACAAACACTATTGTATTATACAAAAGAATGAGAAACTCATTTAAAAATCCTAAAATAAACAAAACACTTCCTTTTGGTTTACATTTGTCTAGTATTTCTTTTCATACTTCTTTATTTCTTTTTTTAATTGCTTTAAGTGTTTTTTGTAAGTGGCAAATAGCTCATTTGTGCCTCTTAACCTAACTGTATTAGGTTAAAAACATATGCATAGATCCAGTATTTTAGTGCTTTTGTTTCATCTTTTCCTATGTTTTTGATGTTTGGGATTGTTTGTTTCCTGTTTTCTCAGTTATTACTGATTGTTCGAGATTATGCTTATTCAAATTTTCCTTTTTAATTTGGGGGACATACTGTCTGTATATTTTCTTTCTTTCTTTCTTTCTTTCTTTCTTTCTTTTTTTTTGAGTTGAAGTCTCACTCAGTCGCCCAGACTGGAGTGCAGTGGCCGCTCCCGGCCACTGCAGCCTCGACCTGCTGGGCTCCGGCGATCCTTCCGCCTCAGCCTTCCAGGTAGCTGGAACTACAGGCGCGCGTTACCACACCCGGCTAATTTTTGATTTATTGTAGAGATCAGGTCTCGCTGCCCAGGCGGGTCTCGAACCCGCGGGCTCAGGCGATCCACTCACCTCAGCCTCCCAAAGGCACAGGATAACAGGCTGAGCCACCGAGCCCGGCTACAACATTTTCTCTACCAAGCTGAGGTGTACTCTCTAGTCTCTGAGAAGATACACAATATTTGTCTGTGTCCTTAGAAGTACTAATTTGCTTTTCTAAATAATTTCAAGGTGTGACCTCATGTTGAAATTTCAATTTGAAGGTTTGCTAACTCTGCCACCTTCTTTTCCTACTAAACACCCTTGGGGTGTGTCCCTGACACTGAAATGGGCTCTGTTGAGTATAAGGCTTATGAATAGGAAAAGCAGGAAATGTGCATGATTGTAATGCATTCTTCATTGAAATTCTCTTTTGTTTGAGCACAAAACGTGTATCAGTGTAAGAAACAATTAATAAACATAATCCTTGAAAAAAAGTGGAATAAAAAGACCAAAGTGGGATTGTAACTTTTCTAAGTGTTTTACCATTTAATAGTCAGTTTATCTCTAAAATAATGTCAATATCAACATCATCTTAAAATCTCTTACTTTCCTCTCTTTTAGGATTTTAGAAATTTGCCTCACTGAGTATTTTTTCAAAATGGAAGCATAAACATTTGTGTATAGCTTTCTTTTTTAAAATAGAAAATTCTCCAAAGGGGCAAGGATCTCAGTCTTAGGCTCACTCTGATAAGGTAAGTCATGACTATTCCAAAGATAAAAACCAAATAGTAATACTACTTTATTTTTATTTATTTATTTATTTATTTTTTTGAGTTGGAGTCTCACTCTGTCACCCAGACTGGAGTGCAGTGGCCACTCCCGGCCACCACAGCCTCGACCTGCTGGGCTCCGGGGATCCTTCTGTCTCAGCCTTCCTAGTAGCTGGAACTACAGGCGCGTGCTACCACGCCCGGCTAGTTTTTGACTTATTATAGAGATGAGGTCTCACCAAGCTGCCCAGGCGTGTCTCGAATCCGCGGGCTCAGGCTATTCACTCACCTCAGCCTCCCAAAGGCGCGGGATTACAGGCTGAGCCACCGAGTCCGGCTGTAATACTACTTTAAAGTGAACAGAGGTAATTGTCTTCCTGAATGTCTATATGCACGTAAGAAAATTCAGTTAAATGGGAATGCTTTCCTTGAAGAAATTAAAATTAATAGCAAAAGGGAGATAGAGATACAGTTATGGAGACAGAGGAGAGAGACAAAGACAGAGAGGGAGAGAGAGCGAGAGAGAAAGAGAGAGAGAGAGAGAGAGAGAGCGAGAGAAAGAGAAAATTCCTACCTCACTCGCCCACTTACCTGGGGCAGGGAGATTCAACATAGGAAACTTCTGGTGCCATTTTTCTGGCCCTGTTCTGTTAACCAGTGAACTTTTTCAAAATGTTTTATGTTAATATATCAACCTCACAGTGTTAGGTAAAATTGAAATTGCATTACACCTGAGGTTGGAAGATTTTTAAACTGAAAAATAGCCTGAAAGTCTAGTCTCTGACTTGAAAACGTCTTATCTATGACCTTGGAAAAGTCAAGTAACCATTCAGAGTCCTACTTTTCTCTTTTTTCACAAGGCTGTTATGAAGATCAAAGATAATGGACATGCAACTCCTTTTTTTTCTATTTTATTTTTTAACTCTTTCCAACACTATAAAGTATTATATAAATCTAAGGCATTCTTTCATTTCTCCAAATATTTGTGCATGGTCAGGGAATTTTTTTTTTTAAATGATGGGTGCACTCATATGAGAACACATTCAGAATGAATTTATAATTAATTGTTATAATTGTCTGACTATAGTGATAATTGAAAATACCCGAACTTGAACCTTTCAGAAAAACAAAATACACTGTTTTTTGTCTTATGTCTTCCTAGATCTGAACCCACAAAACCTTGGCAAAGTGGAATTATGAATGTATGCCCTGTGGGGTTTCCACAAAAGCTCTTCATTACTTGCCATATATGTAAGTACCCTGTAGTTTTCCCCAAATTCTACTGCACATTCTGAGTGGCATCCTTTGCTTGAACTCCATCTACAGCCTACACATATTCTAGCTTTAGAAACAACAGCCACCTGTTCTATTTTCTCCTAGATCTAAAAATCTATTTCTTTATTACATACCTCAACAAAGGAAGAAAATTTAGCCCACTACAAATTTGTGATGAGACTCAAAAAAGACAATACGCCAAGGTCAGTCCTGGAATTTGGATTTTACCTTAATTTTTTCATACACCATTTGTGAAGGATAGAAAAAATGGTTATTCTTAATCACTTACTGTGTGATTGTTCTTAATCATCTCACTGTGGATACAGGTTGTCAAATTGCGAAGTAATGGGGACTACCTGACATTTTTATTGAAGTAGTGAATGGACAGATTTGGACACATTTTACTCTTGTTCTATCTCTGAGGCTCTACGACCTTTGAGAAGAAACATCTGATGTTGAAAAGAAGAAAAATGAACACACACACACACACACACACACACACACACACACACACACACACTTAAGGGGGTAAAAGCTGAAGTTATTTTATTTTTCTTTAATAGTACATTCTAAAGCCGGGCTCGGTGGCTCAGCCTGTAATCCCGCGCCTTTGGGAGGCTGAGGTGAGTGGATTGCCTGAGCCCGCGGGTTCGAGAACCGCCTGGGCAGCGAGACCTCATCTCTACAATAAATCAAAAAATCAGCCGGGCATGGTAGCGCATGCCTGTAATTCCGGCTACTCGGAAGGCTGAGGCGGAAGGATTGCCAGAACCCAGCAGGTCGAGGCTGCGGTGGCTGGGAGTGGCCACTGCACTCCAGTCTGGGTGACAGAGTGAGACTCCAACTCAAAAAAAAAAAAAATAGTACATTCTAGTTTTCAAATATAGTTTTCTTTGAAGAAAGAAAACAGAAAACATTGAAGCATCTCTAACGATGACCTGTCAAATCAACTTTCTTAAGTTTCTTAATATTACACTTTTGCATGATTACACGTGGAGAGCAGAAGACAGAAAACCTACTTTGACACATTACTTTAATAAAGTGATTATCTTTAGTAGGCTCATGATTTGTCAGAATTTCATTTCTTGTTAGATTAACTCTCAAGCATTATGATTTGGACAGTTATCGGTTTGCTGTCAAAGCTTGAGATACTCTTACTAAATTCATTTTTAAAAAATTATCTCATTGGAAGGATAAAATAAGTCATATAATATGTATATATAAAACAGATTCTTCCAAATTTAAGCAATATCACATCTATACTTTGGCATTTGTCCTAAAAAAGTTCTAAAATCGTGTATTTCTCATTTTGTCTATGTCACTTCAGAAATGTAAAATCTACACATTTTTTTCATTTACATGTTCTAAGTTGATTATATGCAAATCTCACTTAAGAGATAATATAAGGCATATTGGGACATCAGATAAGAATATGCCTGTCATACAAATCCCAGGTTTACTCTCATTCTCACCCTGATAACCCTACCCTTAGCCCAGGCAGGTGAAATAGACTTATCAGAGAAAATTAGAAATTGAAAATGTTTAACTGAGCGTCAGATGGGGGCAGACAATGCTGATTTCCTAACCAATAGTCATTCCCTCTTTTTCTTAGTGAACAGAATGCCGATTATGTCAAGTGATCAAGGAATTGGAAATGTGTCCCCAGAAGCCAACCTCTCCAGCCCTGGAGAATAATCATAACCGATCTAGGCCAAGCAAATTAATTCTCCTCCTATTTACCAGTGATTGGTATAAAGATGAAGGCATGGTGAGTTCTGTAGAGCCACCTGAGACACTTTCAGGGTAGTTCAGGAGTTTCTGGTAAACAGTTTGATGAATAGAGAGGGATATGTGAAAAGAACTCCCCCCCCCCAACTTTTTCATTTTGGGGCACTACAAAGTGAGGATGTGTTGCTTGAAATGGCAATGGTTATTTGATATCCATGAGAGGAAGATTTGGAGAGTAAAAACCACCTTGCTGAAGATAGCAGCACAGACAGTGGAAAACACCAGATGCCTAAAAGCATCATGCTGCTGAGCTAACCAGCACCGACATATCTTGCATTTTTTTGTTATATGAAATAATCATTGCACTGATTATTCAAGCTACTAGTCATTTTTTTCCCTGTCACTTTTGCCAAAAGTATCCTTATTGACTTATAAACTTTCTTTGACTTGCTAGTTGGCCCAGTGTAAATGATGGAACAGATGATTTCACGAATGTGGGTTTGTATATATTCAATAGCCAGCTTCTTTGTTGACTTACCAGACCTTTCGCCATAATAATGACAACTATTTCTTATGACATATGCTCACAAAATGCACTCTTCACTATGTGTATTACTTATCCATGCTATTTCACAAACAGAAATACTTAGAAAAACAAGATTCCGGGTTTTTATATTATTACCTGTGCCTTGGTCCTTACACATAATTTGTCACTGCTGTCCTTGTTGGAATGCTATAATCAGTTATGAACAGTGTCCTCTGTTGAATTTCTTAACTTACTCTTTGCCACACTAGACTTACTTTTCTAAGGAATTCTACATGTTTGTCTCATCTACACAGCCTACTCTTTTCACCTCTGTGAAGTACTGACTGCTAACCAAAGAAACCCAACAGCTGTTGTTCCCTTCCTCCTCTCTATCTTTCATGACCTCTATTCCAGGTTTATTCCTAAATACAGCTCAGCTTGGATTTAAGACCTTGTACATGTGATTCTAAACTTCCTACCTTCTCACTAAAGTATTTTTGATAAAATCCAAGAAACCTTCAATTGTTGTTTGTAAATATTTCAAGATATATTTGAAATTTCTGACGCTTCTCTTAAAAAAGGAAGGCACACTACCAATCTCATACTTAAAATGAACAATTTCTTAACCATTCTATGTCAAATTTCCTTAATTATTTCATGAATGTAATTTTACATTTGACTTGTTTGAAACAGAACATAAGGTCCATACACTGTTAATGATTATATTGGACATTACTGAAACTTGTACTTGCTTTGAATCAAAATATTTTGTTATTTTTATGACACACCTTTTTTCTTGTCTTATATTCTTTCCTTAAGCTCTCTGAATTATTTCTTTGTTTTTAAAATTTTTATTTTAAAGATGTAGGGTATAATTCAGGATTAGTTATAAAAATGGTTATTATACAGGTAAAGTTTGGACCTCACTGTGGTCCCCACTTCACCTGGTTTGAGATCCTTATTGATAAAGTGTGTGCCCCCTTGCCCCTGGCAGTCTCCCACTACTGGCAATCTCTTTCTTGTAGTATTATGATAATTGTTCAGTGTCCGCTTATGAGTGAGAACATATGGTATTCAGTTCTTTGTTTCTGTGATAGATCACTGAGTATTATACAATCTAAATTCATCCAAGTTGCTGCAGAGTTCATAATTTTGTCCTTCTTTTTGACTGCGTAATAGTCCATTATGTATATGTACCACATTTTTTTTTAATCCGGTCTACTTTTGATGGGCAGCACAGATGGTTCCATGTTTTTGCGATTGTAAATAGTGCTACAATAAACATGCATGCACAGGTATCTTTTTTTCCCTGTATAATCCTTTTATTGGTTGAGAACAATAATATGATATATCTCATCTCCATTCCCAAAATATTGGTATCTTTTTTATAGAATGATTTGAGTTCCTCTGACTATATACCCCAAAAGGGGATTGCTAGGTGATATGGGAGGTCAATTTTTAGATCTTTTAGGAATTACCACTCTGTTTTCCACAGAGGTTGTACTAGTTTACACTCCCACCAACGGTGTAGAAGTGTTCCCTTTTCTCTGCATCCTTTTCAGCATCTGTTGTGTTTTGAATTATTGATGATGGCCATCCTGACTGGAATTAGATGGTGTCTCAGTGTAGTTTTGATTTGCATTTGTTTAATAATTAGTGAGGCTGAGCATTTTTTCATGTATCAGTTGGTTGCTAGTATGTCTTCTTTTGAGAAGTGTCTATTCATATCTTTTGCCCACTTTTTAATCGAGTTGCTTTTTTTTTTAATAGCATGTTTGAGTTCCTTGAAGATCCTAGATGTTAGGCCTTTGTCAGGTATACAGTTGGCACATATTTTTTCCCATTGTGTGGGCTGTCTCTTAATGGTTTCTTTGGCTTTGCAGAAGCTTTTCAGTTTGGTGAGGTCCCACTTGTCTATCTTATCTCTCATGGCATGGGCACTTGAGGTTTTGATCAGGAATTGGTTGCCAGTTCCAATTTCCATAAGGGTGTCTCCTACATTTTCTAAGGTTCTTATAGTTTGAGGTTTTACATTTAGGTCTTTGATCCAGTTGTGCCTAGCACCATTTACTGCATAAGTTTTCCTCTCCCTAGTAGTTGTTAGTGGAGGTTTTGTTGAAGATGAGTTGGTTGAGAAATTGAGGTTTTGCTTCCAGAATCTTTATCCTCTATCCTACTCCATTGGTCTATATGCCTGTTCTTGCACCAATATCAGGCTGTTTTGATTATTGTAGTCTTATAATAAAGTTTAAAGTGTGATACCTCCTGCTTGGTGAATTCCCAAACACTTTTTATAAAATATCCTTCAGTTTGTTCTATTTTTAAGTTCTTGAAATAACTCTCATGTGTTAGGTTTGCTGACTGGTTTCTTACTGAGATTTGTGGATTTTTGACTCTGAATTCATTGGAAGAGGAGAATGTTTGCAAAGGATGTACTTGGTACTCTACAGTATGATTTGACATTGACTTCTGCAGGTTTCATCAGTTTCAGGTTAGCTCTATAGTGATTCCTTACCTTGGAGTCCCTATTTCCTAAGAGTAGTGTTCATTCAGACCCACACTTACTACTTGAAATGAAGAAGCCCTATTAGAAATCTAGAATTTTGAGTTCTCCTGAAGCACAGTCTAAATTTTAACAAGATCCTCAGGCATTTAGAAAAACTCTGCAGTAGAGGAATCTTCTTAGGTTTCTAATTTCTAACAAATGGATTTATTTTTATTTATGTCTCTGAGAAGGAATAAGCATTCAGCTTCCTTCTTCAAACAGGATGTGGAAACCTTGACCCTGCGGGCTACCAGCAGTTTCTAACCTGCCAGGTGCCCCTTGGCTTTTCCAAAAGAAAAAATCTGATTTTGTGTTCTCTCTTCATTTCTGGTAACTTTCTTTACATCAACATTTTCTAGGTATTTAAACAAAAATATTGATTTGTTCTTTAGCACTTGAGTGTTTTTGCAATGTGGGGGAGGGGAGTCCTTTCTTGCTCTTTCAGAGTGCTCTCCTAATGGAACAACTAGAATCTAGCAGGCTTAAGTCAGTGAAATTATTGGAGGTAGGAAGAATAAGCAAAGATATTAGAGTGAGACCATAGTTTTTATTTAATTTTGATAAAATGATGGAGTAATATAGGAATAATTATGGGTGTCATTAAAGTAAAGTGCATAAAAGTACTGTAATAGTAATATGAAGAAAAAAAAGGATGAGGCGATGAAAAGAAAGCTGACTAAGCTATTGGCAGTAGTGGGAATCTGCCTGGGGGGGCACACTTCATTACCCTTGTACCTGCATAATGAACATTTGTATATCTAACCCTGAATTGTACCCTACATTTTAAAAATAAAACAATAAGCCTGAGCCCGCGGGCTCGAGACCCGCCTGGGCACCTTGGCTAGAACTCATCTCTACAATAAATCAAAAAATTAGCCAGGCATGGTAGCGCGCGCCTGTAGTTCTAGCTACTTGGAAGGCTAAGGCGGAAGGATCGCTGGAGCCCAGCAGGTCGAGGCTGCGGTGGCCGGGAGCTGTCACTGCACTCCAATCTGGGTGACTGAGTGAGACTCCAACTCAAAACAACAAAAAAAGAAAGTTGTTGACTAAGCTGCTGGCAAAATTAATAAAAAAGAGAAAATAATAAAATGTGTTAAATAGTAAATACATGTGTAAAATGAGAAATAGATGGAGTAAATAAATTGGAGTAAATAATTGTCTCAACAAATTTGAATATTTTTTATACAAATATATAATCAGAATAGTGTGAAAAACAAAGAAAATTCAATATTTCATTATTTTTAGGAAAGACATGTATAACACCATGGCAGAGAAAAACCAAAATAGTAAAAACTTGGCTGGGCTCAGTGGCTCAGCCTGTAATCCCAGCACTTTGGGAGGCCGAGGTGAGGGGATTGCCTGAACCCGTGGGTTCGAGACCCGCCTGGGCAACTTGATGAGACCTCATCTCTACAATAAATAATAATAATAAAAAAAATTTGCTGGGCGTGGTACTTGGAAGGCTGAGGCGGAAGGATCGCCGGAGTCCAGCAGGTCGAGGCTGCAGTGGCCGGGAGCGGCCACTGCACTCCAGTCTGAGTGACAGAGTGAGACTCCTACTCAAAAAACAAAACAAAACAAAACAAACAAACAAACAAACAAAAAAGGTAAAAACTTGATAAAGTTATGGCAGGCAAATGTGAAAGTAAAACAGAAGCAGGAAAGAAAAGAAAGAATTCAAACCAAGCAGACTTCAAGATGAAAATCATTAAAAAGGACCTCTGAAATGGATTCCAGGCAGGCCTTAGATTTGGTTTGGCCAAGGAATGACACACCTGGGAAACTGATTTTCGCTCTACTTAACTCTCCCTAAATGCTGAGGTATATGCTAAGACTGTTTTGTACCAGTTCCTTGTATCTGGTGCACAGTCAGGAAAGGAGCCAGATTTTCTAAGCCTGGGTAGCCATGCCAAAAACAAAACAAAACAAAACAATTACCTCTTAAATGCCCAGAGGAAAGCTTATTCCATGCAGGTGATATTTACGACAACTTTATGTCTGTGTGGAAACATGGTACCTTGGAGACTAGGGATGTGTTGGGGCAGCTCCTGCTTCATGTAGCCATCTCTAAAAACTTCTTTACTTTTTGCCATCAAAGATACTTTACACCTTCTCATTCTGTCTGATGGAATCATCCAGTCAATTGTATCACCATCTCATTTCATTTTTTTTTTTTTTTTGAGTTGGAGTCTCACTCTGTCATGCAATGGCATGCTCCTGGCCAACGCAGCCTCGGCCTGCTGGGCTCTGGCAATCCTTTCGCCTCAGTCTTCCAAGTAGCTCGAACTATAGGCGTGAGCTACCATACATGGCTAATTTTTGATTTATTGTAGAGACGAGCTCTTGCCAAGTTGCCCAGGTAGGTCATTTCATTTCAAACAGAAATAATAAAAGAAAGTGAGATGATATGAACCAACACCAAATATTTCTGTTGTATCAATAAACATAAATGAAATAAACTCAATTACTGAATTAATAATACACACTTTAAAAATAGATAAAAGTCATTTTAAACATCTCTTATGTCAAAGAAGAAATTTAAATCATTATAAAATATATAGAAAAATAAATGATGGGGGACCATGTATGGAAGCATCTCTGTAAAAGGGCTCAATTATACCCATTGTCTTTAAATAGCTATATTACTGAGATCCCAAAGAATACAGATATATTAACTGTATTCATATCAATATGCTAAAAGCATCTAGGAAGCAGAAGTCATTGGACTAAAATATAGCACTAACAACAACAAGAAACAACTATTAAAACGATTATGCTAATTCAAGAACCAATCCTTTTAT